>CM065432.1:26158333-26885000 GCA_033030585.1 Hippophae rhamnoides
AAATTATCCCTTCAAATAGATAAGAATAATCTTTAAGCATTTATCTCTTTAAAATAACTAAATGATAATTATCAAGCCCTCATCCCTTAAGATAATTATAATTCTTTCACACTTATACAGTGATTATGATCACTCATTAACTATCACGTGAAATGTATGAAATTACCTCCGATATTAGCCCTAAGATTTTTTGGTCCTTAGGCTAGAGGCCTAATTGTAATTTATGTTTATATTTAAATATTTCTTTAAACATTGTTAACAATTTTGAACTTATACTTGAGTTTTTTTTACCTATTTAAGTAGAAAAATTTACACCATGTCTAGCCATTCAAAACATGCATGGCAGTGCTTTGATGCTAGTGATGTATTCAAATTTTCAATCGAATGTCTAATTGGAAAATTATGTCAAAGTCAACAATTTTATCTAAGAAATCAAACACTTATCAAGTCCAATCCTTATGAGATTAGTTAAATAATTTTAGCCATTGATTACGATTTAAGAAGAGTGGATAAGATTAACTCACCACATTTATAAATAAGAGGCCATCTTTTTACATTTATCATAATTCACAATAATTTCTCGAAGCTTACATTCTTGGGATGAAAGGAAAATCAAAGAAAAATTTGAGATAATCCTTATTAGTTTTTTTTCTTGATAACTTTTCTTTAATAATTTTCTTCAATTACTTTTCCTCTATAATTTCTTCATTCATTGTTCCTTATTTATTGTTCTTCATATAGTGTAGGATAGTTATTTTTCATCATCCAAATACTTTGCACCCCACGATATTTATACCACACTTTCCTTCATAGGAAGTGATAGATACAGAGTCTAGGAATATTCATGAACAAGTTGGGCCATCATAGACATACATCAAAGCGGATGAGGATTAATATGGGTAGCGAACATTGGCAAGCGAATGAAAATTGGGCAAAGGCTTGAACGATGTCACCCTTGTAGGTACCACACTGGTTGGCGGTGCCCTAGCCTCTGGTGACTTGACTAGTGGTGGTCTGACCAGGAACCTCATATTTGGAAACTTTGTGGGTGAAAACTCCTTAGGCAAAGGAAGAGAAATAATCAACAAGAGAAAAATAGTGACTCTAGTAAAATAGGCAAGATGCATTCTATATGACATGACATATGAATGATAAGAATACAGAAAAGCAACATCCTAATACTTTGATACTACATGATAAGAACATATGGCGTGATGCTCATGCAAATAGCCGTAGAAGAAGTAAACAGTAAGCAAGACAAACACATATAAAGAGCATATCAAAGCAATTAGCAAGAGAGAAAACTAGTAAATGATCAAACATTAAGCATATAAATAGGTAAAGTAATTAACATACTATGCATGATAAAGAAGGAAAGAGAGATAAAGAGATATGCATAAACAAGTAAATGGGGAACATGTTGAGAATAAAAGTTTGTAGATATAAATAGCCTTATTAAACAACAACAACCCATACCACTAGTGACATAAGGCACAAACATACAAGGTATATGTATGTGTAGATAGAGTTCTAGGATCGAGGACCCATGCAGTTAATCTTAAATAAGTGTGATCCATTCTAATAACAATTAAATATTATCATATATAGGAACAATAACATAAAGATCAAGTGTTATTCTAACTCAAATAGTTAATTAGGACCTATATGAAGGGTGAAAATGACAACACGTGGAATATTTTCCTGAGCTATATATTAAATTGGCTAAGCAAGCCTCACAACGTGAATTAAGCAATTAATACAACAGAAGTACAAAACAACATGCTCAATTCAATACAACCAAAAGTAAGAAAGAACTAACTCTAGTAAGCACACTATACTAGTGACAGTGTACCACATATGCTCTTGTCCAGAGTAGCAACAAACATATGCATGGTAAACAATTAACAACAAGTGAGATAAAAATGCATACTAAACAACAAAGGATTTTCAATCATATCAATACTTAATATGTGAGAACATATTCGGTAAATAATAATTGTACTCTCACAACGTATGATCAATCTAAACATAAAAAACCAAATAAAAAGTCCAACACTTAGGATACAATCAGGGTAAGAAGATACACACTCTATAGAAATTCATATCAAATTCACATGCACATAACATACATAGTAATATAAATTAATCAGAGAACAAATAGATTAATTTACTATAACATAAATGCTAATTAGAAAGTTATAGGCATGCTACATAAAAAGGAAAGAAAACATGTGACAACGTATAATAAATATGATTTATCATTAGAGTTTATATCTAGTATGTTAGTTTATGCAAGATAGACACTCATATTAGACTAACACGTAATATGATCATGCATAACATCCAACAGATAAACACATTGTTCGACACAAATTATGTGCAATGGGTACGCAAGTACATGTATTACAAACCAGTAATATAATGATAAGAAAATATAATTCTCACAAATTATGTTTATATTTTACAAACAAGTAAAATATAAAGATATATTTAATAGGTTTTTTTTAAAAAAATATTTTTTTTAACTAAATGTTAGATTTAACACTTTATACTATAAGTGGGGGTGACCAAAAATCGGACCGAACCGGATGAAACTAAAAAACCGGACCGGATTAGATTGAACCGAATTATTTTATAAATCAAACGGTCTGATTCGATTTGTATTAATTAAAACCTTTTTTTAAACGATCCAGTCCAGTTATATTAATTTTTAAACCGTTTGGACCGACTCGGATCGGTTTAATAATATATTAAATTTTCCCTATTATTTTCTCACAAATCGTTGATTAAATTTATCATATTTTAATCAAAAGTATATAATTAGGTGTATCATATTTATATATTATTAAACATATCAACTCGTTAAAAACCATTAACCAAATTAGACCAAACCGTTCAATTCAATATTTTTAATAATTAAACGATCTGATTAGATTCGATTCGATTTTAGTAATATAAATGATCCGATCTAATTAATTTTTTTTATTCAAAACCAGACCAAATCAAACCATTGGCACACCTACTCTAAGGTAACAAACCCCTCAAAGCATAATAAATAAGTTATCTCAAATAGCTATACAATTTATTGAGTGATATTTTAGTGATAATATTTCGTTAAAATATTTTTTATATCACATATTGTTAAAAAATTATATTTAAATATTAATACACTTTATCAATATATTATTTATGATAATGTGATAATTTTCGACATATATATATATATGTTCATTTCAATTTTTGGTGAAAAAATTCACCCAGCAAAACAAAGGTCAATAACTGCACAATACAAATTGTTCAGAAAAAGCCGATGAGAAGTTGAAGGCTGAAATAAAGTATCTGAGTTGAAGGCTGAAATAAAGTATCTGAGTTGAAGTCTGAAGAGACTTCGTAAAGCAAAACCATAAAGGTAGTTGCAGATTCTAAGGCTTAACCGCGTAAGGCCAACCTGTATTAAACTCCTACACATTTCAAGAACGAACTCATTTAATCTTTCCAAAAAAAAAAGGTCCAGATCCCTGAATATTTTGGCACCAAAACCAATATATTTTAGTTTTACATATTAATTCACAATGTTGTTACCCTTTTTTTCTTTTCTTCCTAACAAATATTTGAGTTTTAATTTTTTTTCTTATGAAATTTTCATGCACCAATAACATTACAACAAATTAATTATTTTCTATGTACCGATATTATTTCAGTAGTAACATGCAAAATTATTGATGCATAAAGTTATAAATCAAGAATTTCAATAATATATATTACAATAATATTTGTTAAATTCTCACCGGCTAATAAATCATTAAATAATATATTAGTTGTATGCAACTAATATACTTTATAAGCTGTATATTAGTTGTATGCAACTAATATATTTTTCTTAAAATCACTTTTAGAAAAAACATATTCCTTTTTTCTATATTTATACATGTATTAATCTTCATTGTAATGTACTTTGTAAATACATTTAGTGAATTTAATTTGGTATCAGAGCAGGAAAGAAAAAAAAGAAAAAATTTTCTTGGTTTTGAATAGAAGCATGGCGCCATGATCTTACCTTTGTTTAGCTTCATGTGCGATTGCAGATCCGTCGTCCAGCGAATCCGATCAGGTGTTGTTCGGCCGTGTCATTCAGGTGCAACTCTGCCAGCGTTCAACCTGCGACCTGCGTCATCGGCCAGCGTAGCCCAGCGTCGTTCATTTCGTGCCATACTGCCAGATTCGGCCAGCGCCGGCATCGTCGGCTTCAGCGACTGCTCATGATTCAACCGCACCCACAACGCGGCGTCAACCAAAACCTGGTGTGTAATTTCTTAAAATTGTTTCTTATGTTTCTTAAATTTTCAGATTTTTAAAACCCTAATTATCAGCCAAAATCAGCCCTAATTATCAGCCCAACCTTAGCCCATCAACTCTTAGCCCATCAGTTCCAAGCCCATCAGCTCCAAGCCCATTTGCTCATAATTATTAGCCTTAATTCAAGCCCATCAGCCCAAACATTCAAACATCCCATTTATCAGCCCAACCCGCCAAAACAAAAAAAACCAAAATTTTTATTCCGCTGCACAATATACTTTTTATTATTATTATTTCAATGGAAGATTCAAGACAACATCAAGTTTCCAGAATTCATGAAGTTCCAAATTTTGAAGTTTCTGTTAAGAGTTCAGAAATTAGTTCTTTCGGGGGTACTAAATTTAATGGTACAAATTTTCGAACATGGAAAAAAGTTATGTCTGTTTATCTTCGTGGAATGCATAAGATGGGACACGTATCTGGATCAATCAGGGCTCCTAGTCAAGATGATATAGAAGCCTATACTCGGTGGGAAGATGATGATGGCTTTGTCATGTCAATCCTATTTAGAGCAATCACTGATGATATATTACAAATGGTGGAGGAATGTGAAACTACTGAAGGTATATGGAATACCTTAAGCGATCTTTATACAAATGAGTCTGACTTTATTCAAGTTCATGAACTCATGTGCAAAGCTGATGGTATGCAGCAAAATGGGCAACCAGTATCTCTTTTTTTTACCAAGCTGAAAAATGTATTGGCTGAAATTGACCAGAAACGCCTATGCAAAATTAAAAATCCAGAAGATCTTCTGTGGTGCTAGAAGAAGAAGGAGCTTGAACGAGTACATGCTTTCTTAAGAGGCCTTGATATAAAACATAATAGTGCTAAAGGCGAATTGCTTTGAATGTCAGACCCTCCGAGCTTGACTACCGCCTTTACATACATCCGTAAAGACGAATCTCAGCAAGAGAGTCTTCATCAGGCACATGTTGAAGTATCAAGCCTAGCCATTCAAGCTAAATCAAAGGCACCTTTCCTCCAGCAGCAAAATTCAATTCCATTTCATCAGAAGGGCCATCCACCAGGTTTTACCAATCGCCATCATTCTCCCTACTCTTATTGCAATGAACAGGGGCATCTCCGTGAGACTTGTTGGAAACTATATCCACACTTGAAACCAAAACGACAACATGTGCCTCCTTCTAAAGCAAAAGCAGCTACAGTGCAAATTGTCCAAGAACCAGACTACTATGGACAGAATCATCTTTTGGAATGTGGAGGTATCCCTACAGCTTCAATAGCTGGTCGTGGTAAGATTGGTATGACCTTAAATGTTTCTCACTCTGTTGGGTCTAATACTTGGATTATTGATTCTGGTGCATCTGATCATATGACTTATGATAAATCTTATTTTAATGAGTTATCTCCCCCACCAGTGTCTTATGTTACAAATGCTAATGGTAAGACCTTTCCTGTCTTAGGACAGGGGTCAGTTCATATCACTCCATCTTTACAGCTCCATAATGTTTTATATGTACCTGACTTATCTCATCACTTAATATCTGTCCCACAGTTGAATATTGAGTCTAAATGCTTTGTAACCTTTTATCCTATGTATGTGATTTTTCAGGATCTTCTTACCAGGGAAATAATTGGTCGAGGGTATCTGAGGGGCAGATTGTTCCGCTTGGATCAGAACTACGGAGGGGAGAAACCAGGAGCACGGGCAAGCACTGCATTGACTTCTAGTTCTGATAAGCTAAGTGAAATTTGGTTGTGGCATCGCCGCTTAGGGCATCTGTCTTTTAGTCTTATGAAAAAAACCATGCCTACTTTATTTATTGGTGTTAGTGAGACTGTGTTGCATTGTGAGACTTGTGTTTTGGCCAAGAGTCATCGTGTTACTTATTCTCCTAGTATTTCTAATAAAAGTACTATTCCTTTTGAATTAATTCATTCTGATGTTTGTGGACCATCTAAAGAACCCACTATATCAGGTATGAGATATTTTGTTTCATTTATCGATGACTGTACAAGGTTATCGTGGATTTCTCTTCTTAGAACAAAAGATGAAGTTTTTTTCCATTTTTCAAAATTTTCATACCTTTGTTCAAAGACAATATAATGGCATCATTCGGATCCCCCGTTCTGACAATGGGGGGGGGGGGAATATGTTAATCACGTTTTTCAAAAAAATTTCAAAACACATGGGATTATTCACCGAACTACTTGTCCGCAAACACTGGAACAAAATGGAATGTCTGAAAAAAAATCGTCATTTACTTGATATGCCTCATGCACTCTTATTTAGTGCTTATATGCCAAAATATCTTGGGGTACTGATGCTGTACAGGCTTCTGCCCATCTCATCAATCGTCTCCCGTCTAGTGTCCTTAACGGAAAAATCCCATTCCATATTCTCGCATCTTACGTATCCTTATCATACTTTCATAATCTTCCTACTCGAGTATTTGGTTGTGTTGCTTTTGTGCATGTTTCTAAAAATCAACGTTCTAAATTAGATGCCCGAGCAATTAAATGTGTGTTTGTTGGTTATGGAAGTTATTAAAAAGGGTACAGTGCTTTCATCCACCAACCAGAAAGTATTATGTTACTATGGATGTTACCTTCTTTGAGGACATGAGTTATTTTTCCTCACCTGATACTGCTCGTCAGGGGGAGAATACATATTTCGAAGAACTGTATCATGGTGATGGGGAGGTATTAGGTGAGTCACAACTGATGTTTCTGATGAACGAAAACCGGCATCGCCAATTCTCGCAAATACTTTGGTTTTAATATTTGTAAAACTCTCGCAAGTGCACGAATCATTTCGTAGAAAATGATAAGTATACTCCCAAGGTCGATCTAAGGAAGGAATGTATGTGGTTCTTAATTTATTATTCAAACTTTTAAAAACGAAATTAAATCCTAAACATCCTGTCACGATAGTTTTGGTTTTTGTGTTCCTAATCTAATAACATAAAATAAACATATATACAGATTAATTAAATATAATCTAAAAAGAATAAACATAGATACAAATTGAATAAATAAATATAAATACAGATTCAATAAATATTCATGCAAATTTTATCATTTATATTAGTGGAGTATTTATGGATATAATAACTAAGTTAATTATGCTTGCTCATATTATCTAGGTTATTAAAGATATAAATTGATATTTTATTGATTCTCTCTTTTTGTATGAATACCACCTTTGGTGGGGTTAGATACTCTTTGTTAACTAAACAAATCAATTAACACCTATGGGTGGGGTTGATAACTAATTTGGTTAATTAAATTAATTCCTTTTTCTAAGAGATTGAAAATGAACCATTTAAATGCCACCTTTGGTGGGGTTAGATTTAAACTTTATTCAAGGTGTCCAAATTAAACTTAAGAATTTAGTTATCCGAGTACTAACTTTCAAGTTTTAAAATCACTATTGAAAACATGTTGTCAATACATTTCCACATAATAATTCTTATAAAAACTTTTGAAATAGAGCTTCACTCTAACTACCGGCCGATTGTACCAACAAATAAAAGAGCACTACTCTAAATTAGACCGGATAACTAAACCTTAAAGTCTAACTTTCAGATTTAAGTTTGTAATGAAAAATAATATATTTCTCTCTAACATCCTTAATATAAAATCTTGAATAAAAATAAAATCAATTCATTTTAGAAATTTTCACCTATTTAATATTTCGCAAGCATAACAACGTTATTATTATATCATGATTATAAACAACTAGCACGCTTAAATTTAATCACGCATAAATTAAATATAACATGTAAAAATAACGCATAAAAATAACAGTAAAGAAAATAAAATCCTTACAGAACTTCGACGCTATTCCCGTTGCTAGAAAACCTCCAAGCGGAATTTGCACTTCCATTTATTGAATCAAAAATCTAAATTATTACAAAAACATTACAAGTTCCTCTCAAAAAGAGAAGAACTCTAAACCTAAGACAATTGAACTAAAAACTAAGAGAAAAGCTAAGAAAAGCTTAGAAACTAAGAAAGAAACTAAAGAAAACTCAAAAACTAAGAAATGAGAGAAAGAAAGAAGAGAGAAGTGAGGTTTTGAGGTGTGTTTTGAAGTGAATGGAAGGGGGGTATTTATAGGTGAGGATGGAGAGAAAAAATGATTAAAAAAATGTTAAAAAAATATTAAAAAATAAAAAACGTGTAGTGGACATCTTGAGGTCATCAATGACGTCCAAGATGACGTCACGTCGCCGACGTGAAAAATGGGTCAAAACGCGTTGGCGCTATTGCCGCTGCTGGCCACACATACATTGGTCAGGCCCGCAATGCCGCTGCGTGAATGGCGCTGCAGCAAGGCGTTAGGAACAACGCCATACAAGGCCTGTAGCGGCTACAGCGGCTGCCTGGGCGCTGCGCTGCTTCCGTCTTTGACATTTTTGACCTTTTCGACCCATTTTGTCCAATTTTTCCATGTTTGTTGACCTTTTTCCACTTATTTATCAATTTATTTGTGATGTATTGCTTCAAGTATTCTTCTTTGAGTCTTTACATCGCGTACTTAGGCCAAAATTCCCGAAAAACAAAAAAAATACCCATGAGTCCGAAAAAGACAGACTTATATAAATATATGATAAAACATATAAATATATATATTTTTAAACAATAGAAGTGCAAAAAATCATGGTCATTTTAGGGCATCATGAGCACTCATCACAACTCAACTACTTCGCTAGTCCCTTAGCAAGAGAAGCGATAAAAACTAAAATAAAATTAAACTGTCCTAAATCACTCCTATATGACACGATTGCATTTAGGGTATCTAACAAGCCTTTAAACCCCTAGGTTGCCCTAGTGGACGAGTTTGAGTCTCGTGAGGGTTTTCAGTAATGATACCCACAAACATTGTACTAAATGTAAAAACAAGAGAAACAATAAAAACAAACAACTTAAAAATTAAATTTACAACAAAATCACAAATTATCAACATTTCACAAAAATGTCTCATACTTTTTAATCTCCTTTAAGATCGTAATTAAAATCTCAAGCATAAGTTATCTTAATCTCTTTAAACAATCATGATTTATTATAATAATTAGTCGAAAATCATTTTCATATTTCATATCAAAAATGTATCCATTTAATTTCACCCAATTTCAAAGGTCATGAATCGCATTCGCTTCGACTCTATTCCTCACAAGTCAATACTCTCAAAACACCGAATCCTATGGGTTCAAACACTCATACTAATTTATATGCGAAAAGAGTTGATGTATAGAAATGAACTAATATGTTCGCATATGTATAAAGAATAAAGGCTCAAAGTGTTATTTTAACATTGATCTCATGAAAGGAATCAAATGTATAAATTATAAAGATATCATATATAAAAATTATTTTCATGCATAAATCAAACTCATTAAGAAAGAATTTCAAGATATATGCCTTTTACGAATGAAGAAATTGCAATGACTTTTGGGAATTACTTCTTATATCTTTCTTTTGTAATTAGCCTTTACTCACAACTTTGTAGGCAATGCGGGTTATAGTATGTAGATGATACTATTTTTATCTCTCTTTTTTTTTCTCAGATATTTCTCAATATATGTATTTTTTTAGAGAGTCAACCCATGTATGCATTGTACATTTTTTTGGATTTTTGGTGAGTGGTTAATTTTGTGGCTTTTCTCTGTTTGATCTTGGTTTAGGTAACCCCGTATATGTCTTTTGTTTTTGTAGTAGTCATGCATAAATGAGATATAAGCATATACTATCAACTTCTACTCAAATCATTTAATCTAAGCAAAAATAATAATCAAAAATATATGATACTCTATTAAAATGAAAAAATTCATACATTCAATGCTAATACCTATAGAGATCATCTAAAAATTTGAAGAAATAAGAAATGTGTTTGGAGTAGAAAAAATATATATTTCACTCAATAAAGGAAATTAGGCTCAAATTATATCTCACAAAGGTAGTCTCCACTAAAAAAACTCATAAACACCGATTTTGGGTTTAATATAATTTCAACATCTTATCAAGAAATACTAATTATGACAAAAACTAACTAATTATCAAAAATAATTACAAAATATTTCATGATATGTTTTCAAAAATTAATCTAACAGTACAAAAGACTTAACTATTTACTTAAATTTGATTTAAAGAAATGATAAACTTTTGTGAAACTTTCTCTTTTTTTTTTTTTTTTTTTTATTCCAAAAAGTTACTAAATCACACAAAATAGAAATAAAACCAACCACACAAAAAGTATATTTTTATTTTATTTTATTTTTTTTTAATTAAGCATGGTAACTTTTCACCACCCCCAACCTAGAACTTACATTGTCCTCAATGTAACAACTGTAAATTAAAGATAAAGAGAGAAGAGAAGAAAGATTACCTATTTCCTGAGAATGTGCAAGTAGTAATGGAAAATGCAAGTGCATCCATCATATTCATCATTAAAGTGTATACGTAATCACAGAACTTCTAACATCTCAACAAATATTTTTAGTTCTAACAATTTAAAAATTATTCACATGCAATTAAAATGAAATAAACAATAAAATTAAGTAAAGAAAACAAATAACAAACAAAATTTTTTTTTATTTTACCTAAAATGATGGGTTGCCTCCCATCCAACGCTTAGTTTAACGTCTTAACAAGACGTATCTTTTGGTGCTATGGTTACTCACCAAATGCAATCCATTTCAAAGAATGTTGTTTGGTACTTCTAAATAAGGCTTGACACGATGGCCATTGACTTTGAACCCTTTTTGTGTCTTGGAGTCCCCTAGTCCCCCTACTCCACGTTCAAATACTTGAACTATTTTGAACGGTCCATCCCACCTTGATCTCACCCTTCCTGGAAACAATCTCAAACGAGAGTTAAATAACAGAACTTTCATTCCAGGGTGAAGAGTCTTAGGAACTAGCCTCTTGTCATGATAGGGCTTAGTAGGCTCCTTGTATAATTTGGCGTTCTCATAGGCTTCATTCCTAATTTCTTCCAACTCATGAAGCCGAGTAATCGTTTTTCACCGCTTTATCTAAATCCATGTTTAACTCTTTAATTGCCCAATAAGCTTTGTGTTCAAGTTCAATCGAAGGTGGCACGCTTCCCAAAGATTAACCGATAGGGCTCATCCTAATAGGTGTTTTGTAAGCGGTCGGTATGCCCATAAGGCATCATTTAGCTTAAATGCCCAATCCTTCCTCGACGGACGCACAAGGCTCCAAGACTTCCTTAATTTGCCTATTGCTCACTTCCACTAAACCTAAGTTTCGAGGATGATATGGAGTAGCTACTTTATGTGTGATGTTGTACTTGTTTAGTACTCCATCAAAGAGTTTGTTACAAAAATGGCTACCTCCATCACTTATTATAGCTCTAGGCATTCCGAACCTACCGAATATGAAATCTTTCAAGAATTTCACAACAACATTAGCATCATTGGTTTTGGTGGGGATAGCTTCTACCCACTTGGACACATAATCCACAAAGAACCAAAATGTATTGAAAACCATTAGACGGGGAAAAGGACCCATGAAGTCAATCCCCATACATCAAAGAGTTCAACAACTAAATTAGATGTCAAAGGCATTTCATCTCTTTTGCTTATGTTTCCTGTTTCTTGACATCTATCACATCAGGCACAAAACATATGAGCATCTTTAAAAAGAGTGGGCCAAAAGAATCCAGATCAGTAATATCTTACTTTTCACCTCCAAAATGACCCCCACAACGAAGTTCATGACAAAAAGTCGAATGCTCTTATGTTCTTCTTCCTGTACACATCTCCTGATGACTTGATCTTGACCAATCTTGTATAAATAAGGGTCATCCTTAAATAGTCCTTAATAGTTTTAAAAACCTTTTCTTGTCCTCGATATGAAGTTGTTAGGTCGCAAAACACCAAAGTGGCAAGATAGTTTACAATATCAAGATACCACGGGTTCTGACCTATGAAAAATAACTGCTCATCGTGAAAGGTTTCAACTATATCATCATTACTCTCATCTTTAAGAGAATTGAAGTCGAAATCAACCTAGACAAATGGTCACTACTAAGTTTTCACCGCCTTTCTTATCCTTGATTTCTAGGTCAAATTCTTGTAAGAGTAAGACCCACCTGATTAATCTTGGCTTGGCATTTGGTTTACTTAATAGGTATCTTAAAGCAAAGATGATCGAATGTACAATCACTTTAGATCCTACTAAATAAGACCGAAATTTGTCTAAAGAGAATACTATAGCCAAGAATTCCTTTTCGGTGTAGTTCATTTGGGCATCATTGAGTGTTTTGCTAGCATAGTAGATGACATGTAAACGCTTATCCACTCTTGTCCCAGATCGCTCCTATTGCATAATCGTAAGCATCACACATTATTTCAAAAGGTAAAGACCAGTTTGGTGCCATTATAACAGGGTAGATGTTAGTTTCTCTTTCAAGGTATTAAAGGAAATAAGGCAATATCATTGTTGAAGTCAAATTCAGATCTTTGGATAATAAGTTACATAAAGGACGACTTATTTTAGAGAAATCTTTAATAAATCGTCAGTAAAATCCTGCATGTCCCAAGAAGCTTCTTATCCCCTTTCTACGATGTAGGGAGGTAGTTTGGATATCAATTCAACTTTTGCCTTATCAACTTCAATACCCTTGTTTGAAATTATATGTCCCAAAACTATCCTCATTGAACCATAAAATGACTTTTCTCCCAACTAAGGGTTAGATTGCATTCAATGCATCTTTCTAAAACCAAAGTCAATTTATGTAAGCAATCATCAAATGAGTTCCCAAAGACAGAGAAATCGTCCATGAAAATTTCAATGAAATTCTCCACCATGTCCGAGAAAATAGATATCATGCATCTCCTGGAAAGTGGCAAGGGCATTGCATAACCCAAATGGCATTCTACGAAAAGCAAATGTCCCAAAAGGACATGTAAACGTGGTCTTTTCCCGATCTTCCTACATGGGTACTTGATAATATCCAGACAAATTCATCCAAAAACAAGAAAATTGCGTGTCACTAATCTTTCCAACATTTGATCAATGAATGGAAGAGGAAAGTGATCCTTTTTCGTATATAAATTTAGTTTCCTAAAATCTATACACATTCTCCATCCAAAGGATTATTCTAGTGGGCACTAATTCACTTTTATCATTTTTAACAACTGTTATCCCGCATTTCTTTGGTACCACACGCACCTGACTAACCCACTTACTATCCGCAATAGGATAGATAATCCCTTCTCCTAACAATTTAAGGATTTCCTTTTAACTACCTCTTGCATGTTTGGGTTTAGTCTTCTTTGGGCCTCTCGTACATGTGTTTAGCACCATCCTCCAAGTTGATCTTGTCATACACATTGTTGGACTAATGCCTCTTATATCCCCTATACTCCAACCTATAGATTTCTTAAACTGCTTAAGCACTTTGATGAGTTCCTTTTCTTGTGGTTTGGTCAAGGTTGAAGAAATTATCACCGGATATGTTTCTCCTTCTCCCAAAAACACATATTTTAAGTGCTCGTGTAAGTCTTTGAGTTCAAGTTCGTGGATTGGCCTCTTTAACAGATGAAGAACTGTAGATTTAAAAGTGCACTAGATTTTGTCATCACTTCATTATTGTCTAGTTGTTCAAGGTACCCCTTAATTTCTTCATCTAAATCTTCTTCAACCTTTTCAAGTGTAAGAACAAGTTTCAAGCTTGTCTTCTATTCCGGTTTGGAAAAGGTGTTTTGGATAAGATTATCCAAAGGATCAACTTCGAATATTTCATCGATGGCGTAAATAGAAGGGAAAGGTGAAGAATCAAAAACTTTGAAATGAACAATTTCTCCTAAGACCGTCATTGTCAAATTTCCATCTTGGACATCAATAATAGTTTTAGTAGTTGCCATAAATGGTCTACCAAGCAATATTGTATGCTCTCTCGTCCAATGCCGGATTTTCTTGCATATCCGTAACCACAAAGTCAACAGTGTATTATCAGCTTGTCTACCTGTACTCAAAACATCCTCAACTATTCCCTCCGGATATTTAAGAGATCTATCTGCAAGTCAGTTGCGGACATAGTCATGGGTTTTAAATCCCCTAGATCGAAATGTGAGAATATGTAGTAGGCATCAAATTTATACTAGCACCTAAATCAAGCATTGCCTTAGCAACCTTCCTATCCCCCATAGTTATGTTAATAATAAAACTTCCAGGGTCTTTCAACTTGTGGGTAGTTTCAGGTCAAGTACAAATACTAGAAATTTCTCGATACTACTACTGTTCATTCAGCCATACCTCCTTTTCTTAGTGTTCAACTCTTTGAAAAACTTGGCATATGAGGCACATTCATGATCACTTCTAATAATGGTAAATTGATATTTACTTTAGAGAGCATATTAAAAAGATCATTGAATTGCTTATCTTGTTTGGACTCTTTCAACCCAGGTGGGAAAAGGTACTTGCATCCGTGTGGTTCTCTGTTGTCTTTTGAATTTTGGGAGTGTCGATGACCCCCAACGAGTTTTTCGTAAAGCTTGTGAAGTTTAACACTTGTTTCTCCTTTTTGCGATATTAGAATGTCGCCTTCTTTGTTAGAGATTTCGTGTACACCGGTATTGACTACCTTACCACTTGAAAGGTTCTAACATCTTTTGCTTGTTCCGTTGACCGGGCAACTTTCCTGGTTCTTTCTTTTGCATTTGTTCACCGGGCTGTCTAACTTTAGATTCAATTCTTTTAACCGAAGCCTCCATGGTGTTCAACCTTTGATTAGTCATCGCTGGTTGTCACGACTAACTTGAATAAAAGCATTCAAGCTATCTTCTAAGGTTGGTTTAAAAGATTGGCTTGGTGGGTAAGGGTGATTATAGGTGTTTGGATGATACTTTTGAAAATATTGGACTTCCTCTATGGCATTTACACTAGAATCACAAGTATTTGAATAATTATGAGTACCATGCCCAATTGAACAACACACTCCACATACCTCTTGATTTGAAATTTGGTGAGACGTGAGGAATTTCACTTGTTTAGTCAATTCAAAGAATTTGCAAGGTTATCTCATCATCAAAGCCGACCTTATTGACCTTTGCTTTCCTTCCACCACCTCTTTGTTGGGAATTAGAACCCAATAGCTCATAGAGATTATAGGCTTCCTCTCGTCTTTTCTCCTACAAAGACCTCCAAAGAAGATTATCAACCATGTATTGACTCAGAAGTGTCAATCCATCGTAAAAGAATTGGTTTTGTAGTCAGAAGTGGAAAGCTATGATTTTGACATTGAATGAAAAGGAGTTTGAATCGTTCCCAAGCTTCATGAAAGGGCTCTTCATTCATTTGAGAAAATGTTGCTATCTTTGTTCTTAGATCAATGATCTTTTGACGGGAATAGAACCTACCCATAAAAATTTCATAGATCGCCTCCCAAGTTTTAAGAGAACTGATCGTAGAGTAATGAACCATGACCAAGCTTTATCTTTGAGAGTGTAAGGAAAACACCTCATCCTAAGATGATCTTCACTAATTTCATGTAGTGGAAAGGTATGGACGATAGCATAGAACTCTCGAATCAAATGCAAACGAACCTCATTAGGAATACCGTAAAGGAAGGCAACAAAGAATAATGAATCTTTTTCAATTCATAATTCCTTGCAGCCTCTTGCAATTGGATGCCGGAAGTTACATTGCCAATGATTGGCATTGTATAGTCTTTCATCTTTTTCCGCCTATCTTCAACATCTCCCATGGTTGTTTGTAGTTGAAAATGATCCTCCTCCTATTGTGAATCAGCATTTTGCTTTTAAAAACAATGGTAGATATCTCTAAAAAAATGCAAGGAACCTAAATTATTATTATTATTTTTTTTTTTTTATTTTTTTTTTAATTTAAACGAAGGGACACAATTTTTGAAACAAACGAATTTATTTTATTTGAAATATATATATATATATATTTTTTTTTTATTACACGCAAACTAAAACAAAGGAAAATACAATAATGGGTGACCTCCCATGTAGGACTAAAATTTATCGTCTTCTAGTAAGACGTTGCTTGGAGATTGCAGAATGAAAAACTCAATGTCTCCTCTTCATTGAATTCATCTAAGTTTCAATTTTGCCTTTCTGCAAATGTTCAACTAACTGTTCAACTTGAACTTCCACCTTTTTGATAGAAGCTTCCACAGAGTCCAACCGTTGATTGGTTTTAGATTGATTGTCCCTACAAACTTGAATAAAAGAATTCAAGTTGTCCTCCAGGGTTGGTTTATTTGGAATGCTTCGTGGAATATGGGTGGAATTCACGGCCTGGCTCGGCTTCGAGCTTTGAGGGAAAGCGAGGGTTATTTTGCCTCCAAGAGAAATTTGGATGACTTCTCCACCCAGGATTATAGGTATTTGAATTGGGATCAAACCTTGGTCTTTGTTGATATGCTCCCAACACATTAACACCTTTCGAGTCCAGGTTGTATCTCCTTGATGTGGACAGGCATTTTGTCCCACGTTGTCGTCTGAAACCATATTGTTCATTATTTGTGTTGGTTTGTGTAGCGAGAAGAACAACTTGCTTAGTCGATTGAACAAGTTGTTGTTGAATTTCATTACCGGAGTCAATCTCACGAACACCACTTTTCTCACTCGAGCTTTTCTGGGAATTAAGACCCAACATCTCAAAGAGATTATACGTTTCGATGCGCTTTTTCTCCTATCGCTCCTCCCGCAATATTGTCGACAATGAATCGACATTGTCAGGTAAGTCCATCGTAAAAGAATTGGTTCTCCGCAACCGTAGGGAAAGCTATGATGGGGACATTGAGCGAGAAACATTTTGAACCTATCCCAAGCTTCACGGAATGGTTCTCCTTCCATCCGAGAGAAAGTAGCAATCTTTCCTCTCACTGATGTTTTTTGACGGGAATAGAATTTTCCCATGAATTTATTGTAAATTTGACCCCCATGTCATCGAGAACCAGTGGTGTTGACATCAACCAAGCTTTAGCCTTATCCTTTAAGGTGTACGAAAACATCTCATTCTAAGTTCGATCCTCGTTTAGAATACCGGCGGGAATGTTTGGACCGTAGCATAGAAATCTCTCATAAAGGAAAGAGAATCTTCATTAGGTAGCCCATGTAGGAAGGAAGCATAGAAAAATGAATATTTTTAAGGTCATAGTTCCTAAGCCTTCTCCCAATCGGATAAATAGCTGCGTGCCAATCAATGGCCTTGCAAACTCTTTCATCGTGGTTTCCCTAACATGTCGGTTTTCCTCCATTTCTTTTGGTTCTAGTAAAGGATTAAGACGTTTCTATGTTTGGCTCAAAACTCTGATGGGAAGGATCCAGTGTTGCTGACACTTGTTTAAATTTATGAATATTATTTATATACGTGTTGTGGTTTCCTAAGCGATCTCCTACCACGCATGTAATTATTTTTAAACGTAAATTTAAAACTCCGTCAACAAAAATAAAGAAATTAGAAAATTTCCATGGCATTTAATACAAAACACTAGACAATTTTTTTTTTTTTTTTTTCGTTTTTTGGTTTTCTTTTTTTTTTTTTTTTTAATTATTTTTTTTTTTAAATAACATAATTAAGATAACCAAGAAATACTCCCGTGAAAGAATTCATACATGGCATTCTTAAAAACCATTCTCCTAAATTAACAACGCTCCTGCGAAAGATTAATAAGACAAAGCGCCTAAAGTTAACTACCCTGCATTTAACTCCCTTAGATTTTTACTTTTCACGCTTTTTAGTTTTTTTTAATTTTTTTTGTTTTTTTTTTTTTTACGAACTAATTTTATTTTACTATTCACACTATCTTATTTCTTATTAACTTAAAAATTTTTAATTTTTTTTTTTTTTTTTTTTTTTAAGAACCGTAATTTTATTTTACTATTCACACTAACTTATTTAATAAATTAAAAATTTAAAAATTTTTTTTTTTTTTTTTTTTTTTTTAACGGTAAAAACTTTTTTTTTACTTCAAATTTCAAATTTCTAAATTATTTACTTTTTATGCTATAATAAAAAAAAAAAATTTAATTTTTTTTATTTTTTATTTTTTATTTTTTATTTTATTTTTTATTTTTTTTTATTTATTTTTTTTATTTTTTATGAAATTTTGAAATTTGATTAATTTTTATTTTATTTATTTATTATTATTATTATTATTATTATTATTTTTTTAAAATATCACAATTATTTACAACACAAAAATATTTTTAAAATTTTGATAAATAAATTAAAAACGCTATTCCTTCAATACTTTGGTTTTAATATTTGTAAAACTCTCAATGAAATCTCTAATCATTTCGTAGAAAATGATAAGATACTCCCCGCCGATCTAAGGAAGGAATGTATGTGGTTCTTAATTTATTATTCAAACTTTTAAAAACGAAATTAAATCCTAAACATCCCGTCACGATAGTTTTGGTTTTGTGTTCCTAATCTAATAACATAAAATAAACATATATACATTAATTAAATATAATCTAAAAAGAATAAACATGATACAAATTGAATAAATAAATATAAATACAGATTCAATAAATATTCATGCAAATTTTATCATTTATATTAGTGGAGTATTTATGGATATAATAACTAAGTTAATTATCTTTCATATTATCTATGGTTATTAAAGATATAAATTGATATTTTATTGATTCTCTCTTTTTTGTATGAATCTGCTTTGGTGGGCTAGATACTCTTTGTTAACTAAACAAATCAATTAACACCTATGGGTGGGGTTGATAACTAATTTGGTTAATTAAATTAATTCCTTTTTCTAAGAGATTGAAAATGACCATTTAAACGCCACCTTTGGTGGGTTATTTAAACTTTATTCAAGGTGTCAAATTAAACTTAAGAATTTAGTTATCCGAAGACTAACTTTCAAGTTTTAAAATCACTATTGAAACGTGTTGTCAATACATTTCCACATAATAATTCTTATAAAAACTTTTGAAATGAGCTTCACTCTAACTACCTAAGATTTGTAACAAATAAAAGAAAGACTACTCTAAATTAGGCAGGATAACTAAACCTTAAAGTCTAACTTTCAGATTTAAGTTTGTAATGAAAAATAATATATTTCTCTCTAACATCCTTAATATAAAATCTTGAATAAAAATAAAATCAATTCATTTTAGAAATTTTCACCTATTTAATATTTCGCAAGATAACAACGTTATTATTATATCGTGATTATAACAATTACAGTTAAATTTAATCACGACAAATTAAATATAACATGTAAGAATAAAGCATAAAAATAAGCGTAAAGAAAATAAAATCCTTACGAACTTACGCTATTCCCGCTAAGAAAACCTCCCGAATTTACTTCCATTTATTGAATCAAAAATCTAAATTATTACAAAAACATTACAAGTTCCTCTCAAAAGAGAAGAACTCTAAACCTAAGACAATTGAACTAAAAACTAAGAGAAAAGCTAAGAAAAGCTTAGAAACCAAGAAAGAAACTAAAGAAAACTCAAAAACTAAGAAATGAGAAAGAAAGAAAGAAGAGAAGTGAGGTTTTGAGGTGTGTTTTGAAGTGAATGGAAGGGGTATTTATAGGTGAGGATGGAGAGAAAAAATGATTAAAAAAATGTTAAAAAAATATTAAAAAATAAAAAACGTGTAGTGGACATCTTTGAGGTCATCAATGACGTCAAAGATGACGTCATGGGCCGCACGTGAAAAATGGGTCAAAACGTTGACGCTATTGTCATTGATAGCCATGTACTTGGCGGGCTGCAGCTTCGCAACGGCTGAAGTCACAAGGTAACAACGCGCGACAACGCTATGTAGCCTGGCTCTGGCGTATTTGGGCGCTGGGGTTACGCGTTTTCCGTCTTTTGCCATTTTTGACCTTTTCGACCCATTTTGTCCAATTTTTCCATGTTTGTTGACCTTTTTCCACTTATTTATCAATTTATTTGTGATGTATTGCTTCAAGTATTCTTCTTTGAGTCTTTACATTGCGTTTTTAGGCCAAAATTCCTGAAAAACAATAAAAATACCCGTGATTCCGAAAAAGACAAATTTATATAAATATATGATAAAACATATAAATATATATATTTTTAATCAATTGAAGTGCATAAAATCATGGTTATTTTAGTGCTTTTTGAGCACTCATCAGTTTCAATGAGACTAGATGAGACTTCTAATTCATTGAATCCAGTCATTGCAGAAACAGATGCTTCAAGTATTCAAGCACCAAATTCACTTACAACAAATGACATTGAAGATAAAACTGTACCCTCAGGCATTACTCCTACCCTTGATCAACAACTCCCTGGTACTAAAGGTCACTCATATGAGGTATGTACACCTACTGATACTAATAACATCGAGTCTAATGTTGGACAGTATGTGTTACCAAATAGGTCTACTTGAGGTCAACCAACCAAAAGGTATGAACCAAATATTCATGCAAAATCAAAATACCCAGTAGCCAATTTCATGTCCACTAAAAGATTATCTAAGTCATACAAATCATTTATGAATCAAATATCTGGTATATCAGTACCTAACAAAGTGTAGGATGCGTTGGGAGATCCAATATGGAGGAAGGCAATGGATGAAGAGATGGATGCATTAAAGAAGAACGATACTTCGCAACTTGTGTCACCACCACAAGGAAAAAAGGCCTTGTCAATGGGTGTTTGCTATAAAACATAATGGTGATGGATCCGTAAATCGGTATAAAGCTCGTCTTGTAGCAAAAGGGTTTACTCAAACGTATGGTGTAGACTACGATGAGACTTTTGCTCATGTTGCCAAAATGAACACGATTCGGATTCTACTCTCACTTGCTGCTAACCTAAATTAGCCAATTCGGTAGTTTGATGTCAAGAATGCGTTTCTTCATGGAGAATTAGCCGAGGAGGTGTACATGAGTCTTCCACTTGGGTATGTAGTTGATTCTCCTGGTAATTTTGTATGCAAATTGAGGAAGTATTTGTATGGCCCAAGCAATCCCCTCGAGCCTGGTTTGGAAGGTTTTCACAGTTCATGCAAAAGGTTGGTTACAGATAAAGTAATTCAGACCACACTCTGTTTCTCAAACATCAACGAGGGAAGGTAATAGCCCTAATCATTTATGTTGATGATATGGTAATCACTGGTGATGATACTATTAAGATGGATAAATTACAAAGACAACTAGCCTCTGAATTCGAAATGAAGGACTTAGGTGAACTAAAGTACTTCTTAGGAATTGAGGTAGCCAGTGGGAGAGAAGGAATATATCTATGTCAAAGGAAGTACATTACTGATATGCTAACAGAGACAGGTATGTTGGATTGCAAACCTATTGACACTCCTATTGAGCAAAACCATTGTTTAGCAGAGTATCCAGATCAGATACCAACTGATCGAGCCCGCTATCAGAGATTGGTTGGATGTTTGATTTATTTAGCTCATACTAGACCAGATGTTGCATATGTAGTAAGTGTGGTGGGTCAGTTCATGCAAAATCCAAGTGAGAACCATATGAATGTTGTTTTGAGAATTTTAAGTTATTTGAAATCGGCTCCAGGAAGGGGAGTAATGTTCTCTAAACACAACTTGAAGTATGTGGATTCACAGATGTAGATTGGGCAGGAAGTATTACAGATAGAAAGTCAGCATCGGGTTATTTCACCTTTGTGTAAGGAAATTTGGTTACATGGAAAAGTAAGAAGCAAAAAGTGGTGGCACGATCTAGTGCTGAGGTAGAATATAGAGGTATGGCTCATGGGGTTTGTGAATTACTGTGGATAAGAACTTTGTTATTAGATTTGGGCTTCGAACTCAAAAAATACTATGCAGATGTATTGTGATAATCGGGCAGCCATTGATATATCACAAAATCCAGTACAACATGATCGCACTATACATGTAGAGGTTGATCGTCATTTTATAAAAGAGAAGTTAGATGCCAAACTTATTAGTTTTTCTTTTGTTCGCGTAAGAAGAACTCATAGATACGCTACCAAAGGAGTCTCCAAGAAGTCATTATATGGCTGACTAAGCAAGTTGAACATGATTAATATCTATGCGTCAACTTGAGGGGGAGTGTTAATAAATCATTAAATGGTATATTAGTTGTATGCAACTAATACACTTTATAAGCTGTATATTAGTTGTTTGCAACTAATATACTTTTCTTAAAAGTACTTTTAGGAATAACAGATTTTTTTTTCTATATTTATACATGTATTAATCTTCAGTGTAATGTACCTTGTAAATACATTTAGTTAATTTAATTTCACTATTTTATTTAATAGAATTTTTTTTATTTCTATTAGCAACTTAATACTATTTTGGCATGAGTGCGTAAGAGTTTTTGTGGCTTAAAGCAAAACATAAAGACGAAATCTTAAATATTTTTTATAAATTCAAACTCCTTCGAAAGATAAAATTGATCAGCGATGTTTTTTTTTTGTCAAATGTAAATAATAAACTAAAAATTGAATAAATGAAGCTGTTATTAAGAATTATTTTATTATAATAATTTGATGAAGAATTAAAACATTATTTTTAATATGATAGAATAAAATTGGGATTTTTTTAAGGAAATGTTGAAATAAAATAAAAGGTTCCAAATTCTTTATAAAACTATAATGTTTATCTATGAAATATGAATAAAATAAATATATCAAGATTAATATAAGTTTTAAAATTTAAGAACGTATAGAAATAAAAAGAGATAAGGTACCTATAAAAAAATTGTTAAATTTTTTATTATGTTTATTTGTTTTTTTTTTGTAATCTCAATAAATAGAGAAAACATTAGATACTATTAAAAATTAAAATACTCACAGTGATTTAAAATTTTTTTTGTTCCATATATAATAAAATTAAGAGGGAACAATGTTTATCTTTCCCATTACTAATCAGTATGTAAATTAATATCTTTATAGGTATTATTTATTAATAATAAATTTATTTAGCAATAACAACAATACAGTATAATTATTTATAAATATAAAATAAGCAATTCATGTAATATTTTATAATAATAAAAATTTATTATGTAACAATATATCCACTATAATAAAATTATATTAAATATATAATAATTTTTAATTTTTATTAAAATAAATTATTTATTTTTTAAGAGTGATAAAAAGATATTAAAAAAAAGATTAATTATCACTTTATTTGTGTTATTAGTATACTTTATTAAGTTTACTTTCTTAATTAACACTTAGGTTATTATTTTTATAAAATAAATCATTTTACTTATTTTTAAACAATAACATATTGTTTTATTAATAAAATATTTTGATAAAAAATTGTTATTTTATATTAATAATTTAAATTTAAATTAAAATATCTTATTTAATTTATTAAAATATTATTTTAACTTATTTTATTTAATTTAAATTGTAGATTTAATTAACTTAATTTTAAATATATGTTATATATTTTTTTATTAAACTTATTTTATAAATAATTTGTATTATTTTTTATTTTTTTTAATTATCTTATTTAGATTCATTCTAAATAAATAAAACATATTAATTAAGACAATCTTATTATTAAAAATTAAGTTAATCAAAATAATAAGAGTTTTAAGAAGATTGTGGTTATTTTCTAAGTGCTTTTTACAATTTATTTAATACTTATATTTTAAATTAATAAAAATAAATTTTTATCATTAATATGTTTATTTTATGTTAATTATATTATTTTTAATGATTATTTTATCAATTTTTAAAATTGAATATGGTGTTTAGAAAAAATAAATTCTCAATATCCTTACCCTTTAAAAATTAAAGAATCAGATCGTAAATCTCATTGACCAATATAGTTCTTTACTCTTTTTTTTAACACCATAATCAATTTTTTTTAAAAAATATGTCAGTTCTTTACTTGTTTAGCTCACAATAATAAAATCTTCTTCGCTCAGTGACGCATTTCTTCTTCGCTCAGTGACGCATTTCTTCTTCGCGTAGCATTTCTCTTGGTTCAACGATTCAAACCCAGAAAGAAGGAAACGCAGAAGGGTAAGAAAGTCGAGAACGAATAATATAAGAACAAGCTGGAAAGAAAATAGGGGAAAATAATTGAGAAGATAATGCAAGGATCTGTGGCTCAACCAGAACCAGAAACAGAGGAAGCAAAGCTCGAGCTCCTCTTCAATGGAAGTCACTAAGCTCACCCTTCTCACCCTTCTCACCATATTCTATTATTTCTTTGTCTTTACTCTATTATATTCTACTTTTTCAGAAGGTAATGCCCACTAATCCCATTTGAAAAAATCATAACCAAAAAGAAAAAAAGAACAATCTTTAGGTTTTCCCTTTACTCTTTCTGATATGTGCTTGATAATTTTTCAGCTAATTCTTCCCCTATAGTAACGGCGATTAAGCAGAAAAAACAAGTGCAAGACACTGAGCCATACGTGGGTGTGAACATTGGCACTGACGTTTCGAATCTGCTATCACCTTCTCAATTGGTTTCATTCCTCCAACTTCAGAATATCAACCATATTCGTCTCTACGATGCTGACCCTGATATTCTCAGAGCTTTGGCTAAAACCAAGATTCGGGTCATCATCAGTGTGCCCAATAATCAGCTTCTCGCCATTGGCTCCTCCAACACTACTGCGGCAGCTTGGATAGACCAAAAAGTCGTCGCTTACTATCCCGATACTCTTATCAATGGAATTTCAGTGGGAGATGAGGTCTTAACCACTATACCCTCTTCAGCTCCTTTGTTACTTCCTGCAATTGAATCCCTTTATAGTGCTTTAGTCGCTGCAAATCTCCATACCGAGGTCAAGATTTCGACCCCTCACTCTGCTTCTATAATTCTGGACCCTTTCCCACCTTCTCAGGCTTTCTTTAACCAGAGCTTAACCCAATATGTAACTCCTCTGCTTCAGTTCTTGTCAAAGACAGGGTCTCCTTTGATGATGAATCTTTATCCTTACTATGTGTTTATGCAAAACAAAGGGGTTGTGCCTCTTGACAATGCGCTATTCAAACCATTGACACCTTCCAAAGAAATGGTTGACCCCAATACTTTGCTTCACTACACCAATGTGCTTGATGCTATGATGGATGCTGCCTACTTTTCTATGAAGAACTTGGATATTACAGATGTTATGGTTCTTGTTACAGAGAGTGGGTGGCCTTCAAAGGGAGATTCCAAAGAGCCTTATGCGAACATTGATAATGCAGATACATACAATTCCAATCTGATTAAGCATGTTCTTGACCACACTGGAACCCCTTCCCACCCAGAGATAACTTCAAGTGTGTATATTTATGAATTGTTCAATGAGGATTTGAGGTCAACTCCGATTTCTGAAGCCAGTTGGGGTCTATTTTATGAGAATACAACCTCTGTGTATTTGCTTCATGTATCAGGAAGTGGGTCTTTTTTGGCTAATGATACAACAAACCAAACTTACTGCATTACCATGGATGGGGTTGATTCAAGGACTTTACAGACAGCATTAGATTGGGCATGTGGACCAGGACGAGCTAATTGCACAGAAATTCAACCCGGTGAGAGTTGCTATTATCCCAATAATGTGAAAAACCATGCTTCTTATGCATTTGATAGCTATTACCAGAAACAAGGCAAGGCTTCTGGGTCTTGTGACTTTAAGGGTGTGGCCATGATCACAACTACTGACCCAAGTAAGTCCTATTTTTTCTCTTCTTCTTTCTTCTGATTGCTAATTAGCCCAATTCTATTCTGCAATATGTATATTGCTTGTGAATGGGAAATTTAGGCTATAGTAATTTGATGCCAAACTTAAAGGCTTGAAATGGGATGAGAAAGGCTTCTTATTCTTCCCCTGTTGGATAGGAACTCTGTTTCATTTTATGTTATTTGTTCCTTTAACTCTGGAGTTTACCAGGAACCATGGCTTAGTTCTATTTGCCTGATTAATTTCACAATGATATGTTAACAGGGGAATTCATTCCTTTAGAAACGAGCAGCTTGCAATTTTTCCCTATATAAAATAAAAATGTGATTAATTATTTAACTTTAGACATTGAATTTGGTTGTTGAGTTAGCCCCAATGGCGATGAAACATAGAAAAAAGAGATTCTGGACAACGACCTTGGATTGTGTTGTGTTTAGAAAGTTGTCGCTTTTATTTTTATATTCTTGCAGTGAAACACCATTTCTAATACATGTTTGATAAGTTACCATCCAACTTGCACCTGTTAAAATTCATATAAAGTAGCAATATGGGGATCCACATGTTTTGTTCATATTCTTCTGATTATGTACTCAAATGGGTTAATAGTGTAATTCCTTTTCTTCTTGGATTGTACTTGCAGGTCACAGGAGCTGTGTTTTTCCTGGAAGGTGAGAATGACTTGCTTTACTTAGCAGACTTTTACTCAGTCAATTGTTTTTAAATTAACTCATTAAAATTGACATTGGTGTTTTCGTTATGTTTTGATTGGAAACAAGTTAATGAAATGTTGGTAACAAAGTTTTAATGTAATGTTGGGTGCAGTAAGAAGGTGAGTAATGAGACAAAGGAAGCAGTAAACTCAACGCAAATAGCAAGCGGGACAGCAGAAAGATTAAGATTCATTTCCTTCATCTCTAGCTTCATATTCTTTTCTCTCATCTGAGTCTCTGCTTGTTGAGATTTAAAATAAATTGTTGTTTTGGTTATTGTATCTTGGAATGTATTTGTTTTCTAACTTGTATTATAGGATCACTTTACTAAAAATATGCTCTATTTGGGAGTGTAATGCTCATTATTTCTGATGAGCTTCTTTTTGTTCTTGTAAGTTGTAACATAATTGCAAGGGTTATTTTTAATGGATATTATCTTCTTTCTCTTTTTTTTTTATCTGTTTTTATTTTTTATTTTTTTATTCGAAGTATCTAGCCTGTTATTCATATAATTGACTTTTGCACCTAAGTAGGAAAAATATAGCATCTATTATCCCTTTTTATTTTCCATAATTTTTTTTTATTTTAGAGTTGGATTTTAGTGAAATAAAATATAGATAAATTCAGTTCATTAGAGCAACATTTGGTGTTATTCAAACCTTACTATTGGTTTTATCTTGATTTTTTTTCTTCTTCTAATTTTAAACAATGATACAAGAGGAAAAGTTTATATTAA
Organism: Hippophae rhamnoides; assembly: GCA_033030585.1. Classification (NCBI taxonomy): domain Eukaryota; kingdom Viridiplantae; phylum Streptophyta; class Magnoliopsida; order Rosales; family Elaeagnaceae; genus Hippophae; species Hippophae rhamnoides. The sequence continues at coordinate 26,185,755 of CM065432.1, forward strand.
AAATACTGTGTAAATTTATGTTTATTTCAATTATGTAATTTTGATATTCATAATTTATATTTCCTATTCAATTGTACACTACAATATTTCCAATCGTTTAATTTATGCAGCTTTTCATAATTATGGAATTCTTAAACGGTATTAAGGCTGTTTAATTACCGTGTACTTTTTCGGATAGTCTAATTTTGCGATTGGGTTTTCAAAAAATTAAAATAATTTATAAATAGAGTTTTATTTTTAACTCTATTAAATATATATAAATAATTTTTTTTAATATAATGTAAAATTAAATATATATTTTTCATTAAGAAATTTTAAAAATAAACCTATATTGAATAACTAAATCATTATCCATAAAATAAATAAAATTTTGTTTTTGCCTTACAAGAATTTGATTAAATTCCCCAATTTTTGCTCAAAGGTTAATTTATAACTTAAGTGATATTTAAATAAAAATTAAGATTAAAATACTCCCCTTATAAACCACACAATTAAAATATTCATTTTATATAAGCTAAGATACCTTTATTACCCTTCACTCCTTAAAAAAACGAAACTTTTTTAATTTAAGTTTTCAATCACAATGATTAAAAATGCATAGCGATGTGATTACCGAATTTAAAATATCTATATTGACTCCAAAAATGTTACAAAAAATCGAGAATTTTATCATTTTTTATTGGAACTTTGGATCACAAAAAATTTAGACTAATAAAGTTATTAAAATTTTAACAAATTACAAAATTATTAAAACAATTAGTTAATTATTTTTTAAATTAACTTTTTTACTACTATATAATTATAAATGCATTTAATTTTTTTAATAAATCAAATTGTTTTGGAATAACTATTTAAATTAATAATTAAACAAATATAATTGTAAATATTTATAGATAAAATAAATAAAAATTAAAACTAAATAATAAACATTGTTCTGATTTTAAAGGAATGATTTAAAATTATAACTAAATAAAATATTTAATAAAATTATTTAAAATAAAAATAACCATTTTATGATTATATTTGATATTTTTTCGATAACGTTATAGTAGGATGAGTAAAAAAACTACTTGTTTTATGGCCTGTTCGAATCGAATTTGAAGATTTTTATTTTGAATATGATCCGATAGTGTAATCAATCTCAACCAAACTAAATTCGAACATATTGGATTTTTTGGTTCGGATAAAGTTGAAATTTATTTATAAACTATTTTTATATATAAAACATGATATACACAGAATTTTAATTTTAAATTAATGTATTTGTAATAAAATTTATTATTTATAATCACAACTAAAAAAATCAAAAGAATAAGATGTTTGTTTATATAATTATTAATTTATTATAAATATTTATATTTATTTTTACGTTAAAAGAAAGAATTATGACATGTATAATATTTAAATATAACACATTATAAAATAAAATATGTATTTATTTATAATTAAATAATAATTTAATTGATCGGATAAAACGGATTATAAACTCTGTAAATCCAAATCTGATCTGATTGTATGGTGGTTGTTAGGAATGTTAATAAGAATGATAAAGACTTTAACCAATGAGGGAAACATTGTTGCTAAAATTAGGACTGTAATGAATCTTCACTTCTGCTTCTAGTGTCTATGTTCATGGAGAAGCTAATAATAGTGTGGCTCATTGTGTGGCAAAAGAGTCTTGTGTTTTCTCATATCCATTTCTCTAGGTTAGCAGTGGATCACCATGGCTATTACCTTTTATCTGTTCCGGGGTTTAAATTCACCAACTATTTTAGTAATATAACGTTCATTTTATCCCTATATTTTCATTCTCCATCCACTTTCATTCTTATATAAATACTGTATCAATTTTAGTACTTTTGTTGCAAAAATTAGGACTCAAATCTTTTCACTTTTGCTTCTTGTGTCTATGTTCATAGAGAAGCTAATAGTGTGGCTCATTGTTTGGCAAAAGAGTCGTGTGTTTTCTCATATCCATTTCTCTAGGTTGGTAGGGGGATTACCATGGCTATTACATTTGATGGGGTATGCGCCAACTAGCATAGTAATATCATATCCATTTTATTCATATATTTTCATTCTACCTCCGTTTTTTATTCTTATATAAATATTTTTAATCCTTTGTTATCCTTCTATATTTATTTTCATGATTATACAAATATTAGTATCTAAATATGCGAATTATTTTAGTCTATATATTATAATTCTTCATCAATTTTTATCCTTTTAAAAATATTACATTCATTTTAGTCTCTAAATATCAAAACCATAATCAAAACGTTCTAATTATCAATTTTTTTTTGTAAAATCTTAAGAAAATTAAACTTTTGTTACTTGTTCTCATACATATTACTTACACATGCATATAACATAAAGATAAAATATTATTTCTATTTTTTAATATTAATATGTTATTTATTATTTTATATTTTATAAAAAATTTCAAAAATAATAAATAAAAAATGTACCATCATATTTTGTTTTCTTCCAAAATTCATTATTCAATATCTCGATCAAAAATTTAATAAGTGTTATTTTTTTTCTTTCTTCCTCAAATAGCCTATTATATGATATATTAATTTTTCTTATATCAAAGAACTGATAAAATTAATTTTAAAAAAGGAAAAGAAAAAAGAAAGAATTACAATTTTTGAAATTTTGTTTTTAAATTACTAATTGAGATATTGAATAATAAGTTTTGGATGAAAATAAAATGTTGTTGAACATTTTTTATTTATCATTTTTGAATTTTTTATAAGAGAATTTGAAATAATAAATAAAATTATTAATATTAAAAAATAGAAATATGATTTTATATATATGAGAGAGAAAAAATAAAAAAGTTTAATTTTGTTATATTTAATGTATAATTGATGTTTGGATTTATTGTAATATGATTTTGGTATTTTATGAAATAAAAAAATGAATATAATATTTATAGAGGGATCAATACGGACGAAGAATGATAATATGAAGAATAAAATAATCCCCATATTATTATTATTGATCAAGACTAATATTTGTACATAAACGGAAATGAAAGTAAAATGATAATATAAGGACTAAAGTATATGTAATATCTATATACTGATTAAAATGAATGGAGAATAATAATATTGGGATTAAATAGATGTAATTTTAATACATGAATAAAAATTAACAGAGAATGACAGTGTAGAAATTAAAATGAATGTAATATTTATATAAGTATAAAAATAGATATAAAGTTTCAGCGTAAAGATTAAAATAGATTTAATGTTAACGAATAATAATACATAGATAATCGATGTATTTAATCCCCTATCACGATGTATTATTTATTGGAAAATGAATGAATTAATTTGTTTCTAACATAAAAAAGACCTAATGTTTTATCAATATTTTTTTAACATGATAATCTCATACTCATAAATATATTATATTATATGTACGTTTATTTTAACAAAAAAAAAAATCATAAAGGAACATAAATTTGTGTAAAAAAATGTTTAAAATGTAAAACATAAAAAAATTAATTAATTTATAATAATAATTATTATCGTATAGATATTTTTCTTTAATTTAAATATAATAATAAAAATTAATATAATTTTTTTTAAAAATTAAAGTAATTTAAAAGAAAATGAAAGAAAATGATTAAAAATATCCTTCGTCATTTGTGTTTGTCTCTACAATAGAGAACTATGCATTCTGATAATTGCTATTGAATTGGCGGGGACAAATGACCTTATTGTTCCCATAATGGGAATGTTTATATGAAATTGACAGTTTTTATTTTATGAGTATTTATATTATTGTTTTGATATTTTTTATTTATAAATTTTGTTAAGATATTTTAAAAGTATTTATATTTTTTAAAACTTATCAAATTGTTTAAAAACAATTTATGCTTAATCATTTTAAGTTTATATTACTTTTTTCTATTATTTTTTTCAAAAACCTTTATCTATTTATATAAAATTATTTTTAATTTATTTTTATATTAAGGGTAGTGGATACTTATAACCCCAAACCTCATACTAGAAGAACACGTTAATCCTCCTACTTTGAACAAATATATATAATTCTTATACTTTTCTTACACAGAACACATAAAATCTTATTTAATAGTTGATTTTAAATGTAATATTTATAAAATTATAATAAAATTATATACATAAATATAATTTTATCATACTTAAATTTTAAATTTTAAATTTTTAATCCTCAATATTTTAAAAGTTAAGTAATTTAAACATATTTTATTAAAATAATATATATATATATATAATATTTTTTAATTAAAAAATATTTTTTCATTGTATACAGTGATTCAACACAAATCTTAAACGCATCATGGTATACTCATTAGACTCAAAGAAAATGAAACTTTTTTTTTTGAAAAGAAAATTAACTCGACTCCTTGTACTCCAATACCCATTCCTTGCACACCTCAATTATATGCATATAAGGCATCGTTTTTGTCGAATTCAACAATCACGGCAACACAATTCAACAAACACTACACCAACGTCAAACATTTCTTCCAATATACACGGCGCCGACCAAGCATGCTGAAAACCATGCAATTCAATCATGGTGGTTGGTGAAATAGTAATTGATATTTGTCTATATAAACAATGTAAATATCCAATACAAATTAAGAAAATATACTCATAGAACATTTATTTTCTCTTCTCATTATTTCTTCAAATATTGATTTCTTCATGGTATCAGAGCCAAGTCGTTGCTTTATACAAATTTAAAACTCTTGTTCTCTAAAACAGAGATTTCTTTCTCTGAAAATCCTTACTCTCCTAAAAAAAAATCTCAAACACCTGTACAAATATTAATTACAAACATCATTTTTTAAGCAATATTTGTCCCACCTAATTTTACCAGATTATTCTAAACACAATTTCGAGACATTTTGGTAAAATTAGAGTAGAAAAAAACCTTCCACACGCGCCTTCACGCGCCGAAGTAGAGGGTCCATTGTCCACGCCGTCTGGAGGTTCAAGATGATGACGTGTCATTCGGCTCGGTTCGGTTGCCTTGCTACCGGTTTGGCTCGGGCCGGCTCGGCTCGGTCCGGCCAGAAGATCGTGCGGCCGCCGGCTCTGGCTCGCTTCGCCTTCGTTCGGCCGGAGTTGGTCGCCACGGTCTTCGGTTGAACTCTTTCTCGGTTTTCTACGCTTTTCCTATTTTTGGCTCTGCCTCGGTCCATTTTAAAGGTCTAAACCCGGTTTTTTTCGGTTCTAGATTTCTAAAACCGTTTTGGTTCATTTTTTCAAGTTTTTAATCCAATTTTGAACCGGTTTACTGGTTTTTTATCCGGTTTAGTATAAATATATATATAAAAAAATTAGTTCTAAAATTATTACACCATTTTCTAGTTTGTTTTCCATAATATCACGACAGAGGGTATAATTTCATTACCTATGGAGCAATCAATTCCAACTGTTGTACAACCTGCTCACCGAAGGTGTGTTTAATCTTGTAATTGATTTCATCGATACTAATTATGATGTTTTGGTCTCAAATAATGGAAATGCATATTGCGTAGAGAAAAACTCTCTTATATTCATGACAAAATTTGCAACCGTAAAAACATCAAACAATTACAATAAGTGGTATGCAGAAAATCAAAAAGTGAAGAGATGGATTCTTATGTCAATGAGTCCGTAAATCATGAAGCGACATTTACGCATACCCTACCGCTCTTGAAATTTGGGGTGCTTTGGCAAAAGCATTCTATGATGGAAGTGACGAATTACATGTATTTGTCTTAAACCAAAAGGCATTTACTTACGGACAAAATGGAAAATCACTTTCGGAGTATTACGAGAGTTGACTTAAATTTTCCAAGTGTTAGACCATCATGATAAGGTGGTCATGAAAGACCACTAATGATCTAATATCATATCAAGAGTCTGTTGAAAGACTAAGGATACATATTTTCTTCTTGGATTAGATGATGAATTCGAAAGCAGGTTCGTGGAGAAATTTTGCGAAAAGAAACTATACCGCATTTAGAAGGTTGTTATTCCTTGATTCGACTTTGTAGTAGCACGTCGAATCTCATTCAAGGAAAAATCGAGACGTTGACTCTTCCGCCATTATTTCTAAAAATCATTCTTTTCCAATCGCCAGAACGAATGGTGACCGATAAATCATCATTTAAATGTACCTATTGTCGTCAAAAAGGTCATACTAAAGAACGATGTTTTGAACTTGTGGGATATCCTGGTGATCGCGGATCACAACCGTGACTCTCGGAAGAAAAACCCACGACAAATGTCTACTACCACCATTCTTCAAACAACAAAAGATCAGTTGCAAACTCCTCAAAGAAATATTGGTAAGATACTTAAAGTTTTTCCTCCCGTTTTTAATAATACATGGATAATTGATTCAAAGTGCAACCGATCATATGACATTCGATTCTAGACAAATCTCAAAACCATTATCACACAAACCGTTTCAGACCGCTAATGGTAACACAACCCCAAATATCGGGGAAAGATCTTTGTCTCTCACTAGTACTTTGAATTTAGACTCGCACTAGTTGTTCCCTCTTTAGAGTATAACCTTATATCTATTTCTCAAATAACCACTGCTTTATCTTGTTTTGTTACTTTTTGGCCTGACTTTTGTGTGTTCAAGGACATTCAAACAAAGCAAACGATTGGTCGTGGTGTTAGGCAAGGAAACTTGTATTATTTGGACTTGGATTCAACAAATCATGCATTGGTAGCAACTGGATCTAACAAGGATGAATCAAATATATGGCTTTGGCATAGGAGATTGGGTCATACTTCTTTTGGATATTTAAAGAAATTATTTCCAAGTTTATTTTTGAGCTTCGATCTTTCTACTTTAAAATGTGATGTCTGTGAACTAACAAAAAGTCATCGTTCCTCATTTCCTGTAACTTTAAATAAAAGTCCATTTCCGTTTATAGTTATACATTCTGATGTATGAGGTCCTTCCAAAGTCTCTACTTTGGGAGGATCACGTTGGTTTGTTACATTTATTGATGATTTTAGTAAAATGACTTGGGTTTGTTTAATGAAATCTAAAAGTGAGGTAAATGTATTATTTAGAAAATTTCATAAAATGGTTCGTACTCAATATAAAACACAGATTCAAGTTCTACGAAGCGACAATGGAGGAGAATATAAAAGTTTTGAGTTTCAAGAATATCTTAAAGCAAGGGATTATTCATCAAACTACTTGTGTTGATACACCTCAACAAAACGAGTTGCGTAAAGAAAAAATCGACACTTGTTGGAAGTCGTCCGTGCCTCATTGATCGAAGCTAATATGTCATTATCTTATTGGGGAAGTAATAATCTCACGCATATTTGATCAATCTACCTTCCTTCCATTAACTTCCAAACACCACTACAAGCCATTCAAGCAATTGTTGCACCAAGTGTTCCCAATTTACCTCCTCATGTCTTTGGTCATATGGACTCTACATAAACAACAACGTAGCAAGTTGGATCCATGAGCAATACGTTGTGTTTTTACGGGATATGCCATACAACAAAAGTGGTATCTGTTATCATCCTCCTACAAAACAAATGATTACCACCATGGATGTTATTTTTCATGAAGATACAATGTATTTCTCATCTACACCTGAATTTCGGGGAGTACAACCATGCCGGGAAATTCAGACCCTTACATATAAATTGTTTCCTTATGAAGAAAATCAAATTATATGCGAGGAAAATATAAATAACTTGAATTCTGGGATGGTAATAACTCTCAATATAGAAAAGACTCAAGGGAAATGGAATCAAGTCCTCATCAACTTCAAGATCATCAAGCAAGTTCCTTACTACCACAAAGTGAGTACGAGTTTCCTTCTCCACAAATTGCTGATATACCTAACCAATCGTTTGTTGAGAATGTTCCAACTATTGAACTAGCTAGGAAAATACTTCCATCACGTCCTAACAGAGGTATTCCTAAAGCCATGTATGAACCTGAGATTTCTAGTAAAGTCAAATATCCCATGAGTAACTATATGTCTAAACATCGTTTGTCAAAATCAAATGTATCATTTGTGAATCAATTATCTGTTGTATCTATTCCTAATAGTGTGTAGGAAGCTTTAGCTAACCCCAAATGGAAAGATGCTATGAATGAAGAACTAAGATCCTTAGAAATAAATAGAACTTGGGAACTTGTCGATCGTCCACCAACAAAGAAAATTGTTGGATATCGATGGATTTTTTCAGTAAAGTATCAAGCAGATGGTATGATTGAACGCTATAAAGCAAGATTGGTAGCAAAAGGATACACTCAGACATATGGGATCGACTATACAGAAACATTTGCGCCTGTATCCAAAATTAACATTGTTCGAGTCTTGGTATCTCTAGCTACAAATTTAGATTGGCCATTATATCAGTTTGATGTAAAAAATGCCTTTCTACATGGAGATTTAATTGAAGAAGTCTACATGGATTTACCACCAGGAATCAAGAAATTCAAAATCCATGATGAAAAGGTGTGTAAATTAAAAAATCATCAGTATGGATTGGAAACAATCCCCAAAGAGTATGGTTTGGTAGGTTCACACAATCAATGAAGGCATTTGGATACAAACAAAGCAATTGCACCATACTTTATTTTGAAAAGGATATGGTAAGATCACCTTGCACTTATTGTATACGTTGATGATATATGATAGTAACATGGAAATGATCTTGAAGAAGGAAAGCTCTCCAAAGTTATTTGTCCAAGGAATTTGAAATGAAAGACCTTGGTTCCTTAAAATATTCTTGGGATTGAGGTTTCTCGATCAAAAGTTAAGGAATCTTCTTATCTCAAAGAAAGTACGCCTTTAGATTTATTAAAAGAAACCTGGTATGCCGGCATGTCAACCGCCTAATACACCAAAGTAGAGGAAGGATTAAAGTTATGTATCAAGGTTGATCAAGTTCCAACAAATAAAGAAAAGATACCAAAGGCTTGTTGGAAGGTTGATGTATTTGGCACACACAAGACCAGATCTTGCCTATGCTTTAAGTATTGTCACCAATTTATGCATAATCCTCTGGAGAACATATGAATGGATTATTCGTATTTTTGAGGTATTTAAAGTCTACTCTTGGAAAAGGATTATTGTTTACTAAAACTCAGAATTCCAAAGAATATAAGTATATACCGATTGATTGAAATGGATCAATAAATGATAAAGTATCTACATCAGTTACTTCACTTTTGCAGTGGGAAACCTTGTAACATGGAGAAGTAAGAAACAACATGTTGTTGCCCGCTCGCCAGTAGGTCAATACGAGGCACGGCACTGGGCTTTGTGAGGCTTGTGGTTACAATCTCTTGAAAGATTTGGGATATCCTTCTAAAGAATCAATTAAGTTATTTTGTGACAATAAAGCAGCATGTGATGTTGCTCATAATCCAGTTCAACACGATCGTACAAAACATGTTGAAGTTGATCGATTCTTTATTAAGGAAAAGTTAGAAGAAAATTCATTGGAATTGCCAAAAATTAAGTCAGAAGATCAATTGGTTGACATCCTCACTAAAGCAGTCTCATATCGAATATTCACAAAAGTTTTAGTCAAGTTGGACATGAAAGACATCTATGCACCAACTTGAGGGGGAGTGTTGAATTCAACAAACAATTGCAACACAATTCAACAATCACTGCAACACAATTCAACAAACACTGCACCGACGCCAAACATTTCTTCCAATATACACGGCTACTTACCTACATTTGAAAACCATGCAATTCAATCATGGTGGTTGGTGAAATAGTAATTGATATTTGTCTATATAAACAATGCAAATATCCGATACAAATTAAGAAAATATACTCAAAGAACATTTATTTTCTCTTCTGATTATTTATTCAAATATTGATTTCTTCAGTTTTGTACCTAAAACTTTTAGTCAAATTTTGCATAGGAGTTGAATTTATTTTATTGTACAATTTCCGAAAAATTCTATTTAATATTTAGATCTCTATTTCAAAGTAACAAATGGTTTGGGTTTGAAAATTTCATTAGAAAAAATGAAATTTTTTAAATTGATTTTCCATTTACATAAATAAATCCAATTGTTAAGTATGTTACGCGTAGAGAGATCACAACCCTAACGATCTGAATTACCACTTTTGCAAAAAAATCTATTATATCGAGCATCTTTAATATGACGGCCTAATACTGAAGTACAAAAAAACTATCCTTTGGAGCATTCTCTGCCTATCGATCTGACCATGTGTACACCGAGATCAAACAACCTGGTGGCTTTTTACGTTTCTACCCCACACCCATGCAAGAGATGCATAACTCTAGTGACATGATTGCCATGACAATGATTTGACTTCGTTGAACTTGTAAAAATGTCATGTTTAGGTTGACAATGACGCTTTAATAGAGTAACCAACAATGTAACATTAACACATACTTCTTGTATACATATATATACCTCATTAATGAGATGAATAAAGAATCTTAGTGGTACATTTTCTCTAACATCTCACTATAACCCTTAATACACCATCACTTCTCTAAACAATTTGCGCTCATTGTAGGGTCTTAAATATTTCTAATTCATAGTTGGTGTTTGAGACCTTACATCTTACATCCCTGGAGAAACATCTTGTGTTGTAAGGAAATTCAATATGCTCGTTATGGCGAGCCAACAACATCATCTTGAACAGACTAATATCCCTACTTGCCTAATTAAAAAGTTTGTCCTCAATGATCATTTACATCATTTGTCGCCAATTAGAATGTTGCATCGCGGTCTAAAATATAGTCACACATGACTTCTGGTCAGTGACAATAGACAACCTATAGCCTACAATGAAACGATCGGACCAACCAGGGCAATTTTATGAACTACCAGTTCTGCTAGCTACAGTTCTGAATGTACACTACTACAAAAGTACATATGACATTGATTTTTAACCATGATTGTAGGTCTATGACCACGGTTATAAGAACCGAGGCCTAAGTGAGAGATACCATAGGTAATGACCTATGCCTCGGTTTTTTTAACCGAGACCATAGGGTATACATAAATTAAAAAAATACAATTATATATTAATTACAATATTAAAAATAAATATAAATTACAATAAATTTATTAAAAACAATATTAAAAATTATATTATATTAAAATTAAAAATATAATTACATTCTTGAGTTTATTATACACTAAAAGTTAATAAACACAGTGTATAATAGAAATAACTTGAATATAATATTTATTTTTATTTATTTTGAGACTCAACACACAGTTCGCCTACTGCTTGGTGCATTGGTACGCCTACTGCATGGTGCCTGTTATGTTAGTGTGTTGGTGCCTGGTGCGCTAGTGCCCTGGTGCCTGCTGCTCTAGTGTGATGGTGCATGTTGCGCTAGTGCGCCTAGTGCATGGTATACCATAATTGGTTCAAATGCATGAATACAAAGTTTTATTGAGTTAACAAAACTGAAACAATTGACTTTCTTACCAAGAAAATATGGGAAACACCACATAAACAATGAAAGTATTAAACAATAAGACTCAAGGCAGTTTTCTAGTTCAGACTAAATTTAAACCTACACAACATTCAGGCACAGACGTGTAGTGAATGCATGAGTTTCTAGGGATCGCCTAAGTATGTCCTCATCCTCCTGTAAGACAATGTTAAAAAAGTTAAGAAATCAACTTTCTCAAAAACTTAAGTTAATAAAATAAGCGACAAAAATATTTTCACGCATTATCAGACAATACAATGAAAACCAAGAATAAAGCAAGGTATAACTAAAAACACCTAAATCAACAATACATATGTATTTTCCTAGTAGAAAACATTCACTGGAAAGAGCTTCACACAATGCTATTGTATGGTGGCAAATGTTTGATGAATATGATTACCTCAAAAACCTAGCTGACACTGAAATCTGCAATCTTCACATTATCATTTCGAGTTACCAAAAGATTTTTAGGTTTGATACCTCTGTGCACTACATTATGATCCAAGAAAAAGAAATCAACAACAAAATAGATAAAAATAAACACTATATGCTCAAAACACAGTGCATATAGGTACTTACCAAAAAATAATATAGCAACAACAATTTGTAGTGTAACTATTGATATAATCCAATAAGGGACTTCAAGCAAAAATTACCATAAATGAATTGTTATCATCAACAACTTGTGCGGTTCTCTCATTAATGAAGCTAATTTAGCACAATTATGGTGAGATAGTAAAAGGAGACATTGATAAAAGAAATAGACAATCTGAAATTTTAATAGCACTGACCCAAATGGAATTAACTTGCTTATATAAGGCTTTCAATGTTTGTTTAATTAAGACGTTCATTTATGTTTTCAATTCTGATCATCCAAAGCCCATTCAAATTACATTCATAAGAGCCATAGTGGCCAGCTAAAAATTTTCTGGTGAAACTACTCTGCAACATAAATAGGAAAATATACAATTACGCATTACAAGATAATTGGTAAATAGTATATCAATAAAGTTTTCGAAAAATACTATTATCGGTCCTCTCTATTTATTGTTACAGAAATGCTAGGGTGAAATAGACACAACACCAACACCAGGCCAAGCACCAGGCACCAACGTACCACTCCAACAAATCAGCACCAACACTAAGCCAAGCACCATGCGTCCACATGTTCCACAAACCATACCAAACAACCTTCTTAACAAATTTTCATAACCCATCTAAGAAATATCTAGCATCCAAATTTCTCAACATAAGCAAGCCTATAGGCAACTAGAAATAACCTCTACGTATCGATTGAGATTTGGTACCAAGAGTTATTTATAAATAAAAAGATGAGTTAGTGTTACCAGAAAGATTCAAGCAGTGGCCTAGGAAATACTATGGTGAGAATGGAACATAGGCTGGAACGCGGTGACAAGAGTGGAACAGATGCTAGAACGTGGTGCGAGAGTGAAACAGAGGCTGGAATGCAACACGAAGGTTTTGAGCAAAGAAGAGAATATACACGGTGCTAGCATTTCGGGCGAGCAGTGAGGGAAATTATATGAGCTATATATATATACAGCAAAAAAAGAAAAAAATTGGAAAAAAAGATGGAAAAAGGAAAAGAAAGAAATTGATAAAAAAATTAGTGTTTAATGTAAAAGAGAGAAAATTGAGAGGGAAAAATAAAAAAAAGAGGAATTTTTTTTTTGGTGTTTGGTGTAAATTAAAGAGAGAAAATTAATAAAGTATGTCTATGAACTCAGTTTTAGAAAATCGAAGGCCAAAACCCTATAGTCTCAGTTTTTCTAATAACCGTGGCTAAATGTCTTAGACTATATGTATGTATTTTAGTAGTGGTACATCCCTTAAAAAAGATACCATGTTAGGGAGTTTCCAAAAACAAGTTGTGAAACTACAATGAGCGTTCATTAAGTCTCAAGATGATAACAAGAAACTTAGATCGAGATTGGTATGTGATAATTATTCAGAAGAGGAAAGTTCAATCCATATCAATAGAGTATCGATAATGGTAAGCCGTCCACCAAGATCGAAGCGTGCATCACAAGATCCTTACCAATGTCAACCCGGTATAACTGAGGAACATTACATACTTGTAGCTCCGATGCCTAACCCCACTCCAAAATTCGTATACACGATCACGCCCACCCATGAACATCTGGCACAAAATGCATCCTAGTAATTCCTAGGACGTCTGAACTTAGGGAATGTTACCACTGTAGGATGTACAATACCACCCAATCATCTAAGTGGTACCCTTGATGAAAAAATTAGAGATACATAAGGGAAAATAAAAGCGAGGATGAATGATTGGCTTAAAGGTCAGGAAAAACTAAGGCTTTGGAGCAATATCGAAACAGCGTGCGACCAATTACCGACATCACCTTTTTTAGATGTCATCGAGTTAATGACACCATCTCTTAAGTTCTCTACCCCCAAATTTCCCACCTATAGGGGAACAAAAGACCCTGTGGCCCATATTAATCACTTTAAGATGGCCATGGGAAACTGTAAGCCTTCTATAGAACAAAAAAGAAGCCATGTATTGCAAGTTATTCACTACCACCTTCTAAGGGATGACACATCAGTGGTTTATTGAGTTACCTTTCAAGAGTGTAAATTTTTTTAACGCATTGTTACAAATATTTGTTACCAACTATGCATGCAACAAGCCAATTCAAAAGAAGTCATGCCATTTATTTTCAATTATCTAGGAGAATAGTGAGACCATCGAGACTTATATGAGAAGGTTTAAAATAGAGAAAATGAAAATTTTACAATATCCATACTCCTTTTACATTGAAGCTTTCCGCAAGGGAATCAAATGTGACATTGGTCTATTCATCGAATTGACTAAAACCACTCTGTGATCCCTAAAAGGCTTGCGAGAAGACCCAAAAGTTTGTCAACGTAGAGAGAGATGAAGTCTACCAAGTGATTGCTAAGTAGAATTATGGACAAGCCTATTCTAGTGAAAGGGGAAGAAGATAGAAAGCCTTATAGGGATATACGTCCTAATATTTCTCATTTCAAACCGTGATCACAACCAGGGGAAGGCCATGGACTTGGGAAGGGCATTATCTCTTTTCAGAGATCCCTCATTGCATGTCTCGTTGGTTGAGATTGTATAATCCATGGAGCGTACCAATCACATAAACTGACCGTAACCTATGAAAGCTTTACTTATAGATCCCAATAAGTATTACACATTTTATAAAGATATAGGTTATTGGACCAGGGATTGTCGACGCCTCAAATGGGAAACTGAACATCTATTATTAAAAGGATATCTGGGTGATTTGGTTTACAGGAATGAGGGTCAATGAGGAGAAAATAGAGAATTAAACAACCCCATTAATCGAAGTGAGTTTGTTCCTCAACATCTTGTTCTCAAGAACAATAACAGATCAAATCAACCTCCTTGAGGTGACATGCGCATAATCCACACCATACACAGAGGATTGACTATGTTGGGTTATTCTAGTAATTTAAGGAAGAGGTATGCGTGGGAAGTAAGGGACACAAATCAACTTATATATAGTTTGAAGAATGAAGAACCAATCCATCCTATCATCTTCAAAAGATGGGAATTTGTTCCACCCCATGATAAACCGTTGGTAATCATTGTCAAGATCGCATATTATAAGGTGCGTAGAATTTTAGTGGATGATGGTAGCTCTTCTGATTTTCTCTATTTATCTGCCTTGTTGTACATGGGTATCGACCCTAAGAAAATCATGAAATAGCATATGCCACTTGTGGGCTTCATTGGTAGTGTATCCATGTCAATAGGGGCCATACGTCTATCAGTCTTTATGGAAGGAGCGATCATCCTTACGAATTTTGCATTGTTGAACACCTCCACTTCTTACAACACAATTTTGGGTAGACCATGGATTCATCAAATGAGAATGGATCCCTCTACATATCATCAGCTCGTCAAGTATCCCACATTTTAAGGGATAAGAAAGATAAGGGGAGAACAAGACAAGGCAAGGAGTTGTTACAATTTCATCATGAAAAACACATTACCCTCGTATCAAAGTAGAATCCAAAGAACAAAAAAACATTCGAACTAAGGAACAATGCAGCAAGTAAAGAGTCAGACCATGACAGTTGCCCAGAGGATTATGAAATAGTTGACATATGGGAACCAAGAGAGGATAAATCTATAAAATTTAGTTCTAAATTTGCACACGAGTTAAGAGCTTCTCTCATCGATTTTTTAAAGGATAATGTAGACCTTTTTGCATAGAAGATAGAAGACATACCTGGCATTGAGCCAGCAATAATTTCTTATGAATTATGTGTCGATTACACTATGAAAGCAGATATTTACTTGAGATAAAAGTGATATCATTAAGAAGAAGGTTAATTCCTTAAAAAGTGTAGGTTAGGTTTGCGAGGTGGATTATCCAACGTGGCTATTGAATGTTGTGCTAGAAAATAAGGATGGAAGAAAGCATAGAATATGCGTTTACTTTACAAACCTTAATATGACTACGTTGAAGGATTGTTTCCCTTTTCAAACATTGATAAATTGGTCAATGCCATAACTGGCTTTGAAACGATGAGCTTCATAGATGCATACTCAAGGTATCATCAAATCCGATTGCACCTCAAAGATGAAGAAAAAATAGCTTTTATCACAGAAGAAGAGACCTATTATTATATGAGGATAACTTTTGGTATAAAGAATACATGGGCTACTTATCAAAGGTTTGTCAACAAAATGTTCGAGGATCAGATAGGTCAAAATATGAAGTCTATATAAACGACATGATGATTAAAAAAGGCCTAAAGACTATTTCTCTGATTTATCGGAGGTCTTTGCCATAATAAGAGGTTACTAGATGCAACTCAACCCTAAAAAGTATCTTTGGAGTAACCTTGGGGAAATTTTTAGGATATTTAATGTCTTCAAGAGAGATAAAAGTTAATCTTGACAAATCTTTTGCAGTAATAAACATGATGTCTCCAAGTTGTATTAAGGAGGTCTAACACCTAAATGGATGGATAACTACATTGAGCCGTTTCATTTCCAAGTGTACAAAGAAGTGCCTACTATTTTTTCAACTGCTAAAAAAACAAGGAATACGTGGGGAATAATGATTGTGAACGAGCTATCCAGTCCATCAAAGAATACTTGAAAGATGTGTCTCCTTTAGCTAATCTTACTACATGGGAGGTGCTACATATGTACATGGAATTCACAAATAAAATCACTAGTGCTGTATTGGTGGTCGACAGAAAGAGGAGACAACATCCTGTATACTCTATAAGCTATTCCCCGATATGAGCATAACAATAATATTCTTTGCTAGATAAGGAAGCATTTACAATAAGAATGGCTACACAAAAACTCAAGCATTACTTTGGAATGAGATAGTTATCCTCACGTCATATCCCATGAAAAATATATTGGAAAAGTTAGACCAATCTAGTTGCCTCTCTCAAATAGCTATTGAATTAAGTGAGTTTGAGATACATTATAAACCGTTGTCAGGAATTAAGGGATAAACTCTTGCTGATTTAATAGCCGAGTGGACTCAAGAGCCCACATCTGAGCTAGAAGCTATGGTTCTAGTTTCAATAACAGTACCTACTCCAAGTCTGTGGAAGGATACATTGATGGGGTGAGCAATTCAAAAGGATTGGGGTTGAAATTTTGATATTCACTTCTACTAGAGGCTTAATAGGGAAATGTCTCCACATTACTTTCCAAGAAACCAATAATGTTGCAAAGTATAAAGTGTTGCTCCTGGATTTGTGCCAATTGTAGTCCTTGGGAGCCAAAAGGGTGTTGGTCCACAGTGACTCACGACTTGTAGTGAATCAAGTCAATGATAAGCTTACGCCAAGGAAGAAAGAATGAAACTTTATATGCAAGAGGTGAAAAAAGTAAGGGCAATTTTCAAAACATTTAAGATCAAGCAAATACCAAGAGAGGGGAATGCATATGCGGACTCCTTGGCTACTTTGGCATTAGAGGTGAGATGGGAGTTGAAAAGGGTCATCCCTATGTCATGCTTATCAAGGCCTAGTATAAAAGAGGACGACGATAAATAAAAATCAGACGAGCACTAACTCCTCAACACACGCCTCATGGCTGGATCCATACTTGAAGTATATCATTCATGATATTTTACCTAATAATAAGAATGAGACGTGTAAAATTATAACAAAATTGAGGAATTACACCGTTGTCCAAGGGGCACCCTATAAAAACTATGATGGGCCATGGCTGAAGTGCTTACCTAATCAAGAAGCGTGAGTAGTTTTGAACGAATTACATGAAGGACGATGTGGGGCTCATTCAGGAGGTAGAACCCTTTTTTTCAGAGAATCATCAGGAAAGACTACTATTGGTCTACTCTTCTAAAAGATTGTATTAACCATATAAAAAAATATGATAAATGCCAAAGACATACTAGTATTCCATATCAACCGCTCAGTGAACTAAAGTCCATTGTCAGACCAGGATCGTTTCAAAAGTAGGGGTTGGATATTGTTGACCTATTACCTATTGCCTCATGCCTATCCCGCGCGCAGTCATGCCCATTCATGTCGAGTTTTATGTGTGCATGTCCAACACGTGCCTATGCTTATCTTGTACGTGCCAAACACTCGTCTGCCATAAATCTCCCCCACCACACGCGTGCCAGTCGTTCCAAACGCGCCCAAAATTAATTTTTTAAATATTTTCTCACTTTTTGAAAATTTCCTCATCCATAAAAAGGCATTCTCCCCCGTTGTAAAAATCATCCCTTAAATCCCCTTAAAATCTCTTCTTTCTCTCTCTCTCTTGCTTTTAGTTTTAAAGTGAGAAGAACTAGTTATGCTTTTATAGATTTATAATTTTTTATTCAATAAATTGAAATTCCAATCCGTTTGGAGGTTATCCAACAACAAAATTAGCATCAAAGTTATGTAAGGATTATTTTGAGGTAAATTTTAAAATGAATTTTTTATAGTTATTTTTTATGTTTTATTCTTATATGATATTTAATTTGTCTATGATTAAATTTAATATGACTGGTTGTTTGTAAATATGATATAATAATAATATTGTTATGCTTGCAAAATATTAAATAGATAAAATATTTCTATATAATAAATTGATTTTATTTCTATTCAAGATTTTATATTAAGAATGTTAGAGCGAAATATATTATTTTTCATTACAAACGTAAATTTGAAAATTAGATTGTAAAGGTTAATTATCCGGTTTAATTTAGAGTAATGTTATTTTATTTGTTGGTATAATCACTCGGTAGTTAGAGTGAAGTTCTTTTTTAAAAGCTTTTTTTATAATAACTATTATTTGAAAATGTATTGACGATATATTTTCAGTAATGATTTTAAAATTTGAAAGTTAGTACTCGGATAATTAAATTTTTAAGTTTAATTTGGACAAATTGAATAAATTTTAAAATGTCTAACCCACCAAAAGTGACATTTAAATGGTTTATTTTTAATTTCTTAGAAAAAAATGAATTAATTTAATTAATCAAATTAATTATCGACACCACATATAGGTATTAATTGATTTATTTAATTAACAAAGAATACCTAACCCCATTAAATGTGATATTCATATAAAAAATAGAGAATCAATAAATATTAATTTATATATTTAATAATCTAAATAGTATCAACAAGTATAATTAACTTAGTTATTATATCTATATAAATACTATATTGTTATGAATGATAAAAATTTACATAATTGTTTATTTAATCTATATTTATATTTTTTTTATGTTATTAGATTAGAAAACACAAAAACCAAAATATCGTGACAGGATATTTATGATTTAATTTCGTTTATAAAAATTTGAATAATAAATTAAAAATCACGTATATTTATTCCTTAAATCGACTTTGAGAATATATTTATCATTTTTTATAACATTATAATTTTATTAATATAAAATTAAAATATTCTTAAAATCAGTATTATTAATCTGATGTGGTCTGTGTCATCATCAAATGATGGCTTGACATAGTATCTCTAATTTAACATTAATATTTATCTCTTGTATATTTATATATAATTCGTTGATACATTGATACTTATGTATTGTATATTTATGTATACTTCATTAATGATGAATAAAAAGTGGTATTTTTTTCTTCCTAACATCTTACTATGACTCTTAATACAACATAAATTCTATAAACACTAATTAATTAAATGTTTTATTGATAATGAAAATGGTATTCTTGGAAACAAAGATGATTATTTCAGCAAAAGCAAGGGAAAAAACAAGATAAACTTCTAAATTTGAAAGTTGGGTTTCGTATATAGGACCGGTAACACCATAAACACAAGGTCAAATTATCTCTTCGTCATTCTCCAACTTTCTTAGCGATTAGAAAATTTGTTCCACCATATTAAAATTGGAGGAGAGAAAATTAAAGAAATAAGTAGCAAAAAATATGGAGATTTGGATGCATGACTTCGTTGTTGTATACTTCAAGAATCCTTAAATTATTAGTATCGAAATCGAAAATTACTTTCCTCCCACAGTAATTATTGACTGAGTTTTTTTTAGAAGAAGAAGAAGAAGAAGAAGAAGAAGAAGAAGAAGAAGAAGAAGAAGAAGGGAGACAGGAAACGCAAAATAGAGGAATAGAAGAAAGAAATACAGACACAGAAGAGAGAGAATTACAAGAACAATAACAAAGAGGAAAGTGACGAGGGTTTAATATGATATTTCAATTTTGCCCATTTAAGAATGATAACGTCAACACCATGTGATCAATTTAGAATAAGGATTTTTGTACTCTTTATACCAAAATATGAGACTTATGTACATCTATTAGAAAGTTACTGATTAATGCATCACCCTTCTATGTCTATTGAATCCAAAACAGTTAGAAAATAAGAAAAGGGAAAAAATGAGAATTTTTTTCCTCATAACTGAATTTTTGTACACATATTTATTTTTTAATAAAATAATATCTTCTGAATAATTTAGATATTTTTAAATTATCACTTAACAACAATAAGTAAAAAAAATAAATTAATATGTGTCCTAATAAAATTAGAACATCCCAGTTTTTTGCTTTGTAATTTTGTTTTTAGAGTTTTCGTTGCAAAATCTTTTATTGAAAAAATAAAATATAAAAAAAAAGAAAAAAGAAAAGAAAAAGAAGGCTCATGTTGAAGAAGACTAGCATCGTCAAGTCAGTGTGGTATCATTGGTATGAGACTTTTTGAGAGCAATGACATGCCACATGATGAGAGAAATAATGGATTAAAAAAATAATATGGTGTGTCAGTGTTTGTAGCCGTGTAGGTACAGAGTAGATGCAAATACAAATGCATGTGAACGAGGGTTTAATATAACTCCGTTACTTCACGGTCTTTCCCAATCAGCTGCATTGATTCTGGGCCAACTCTGATTTCACGGTGTATGATTGAATTTGCACTACGACCCACCAAAGTGTACTAGAATTTACGCGCTTAGCTGTGACCACTGACAGCTCACAAGCCATCTTCCTCTGCTCTCTATTCTGCATACAAAACTGAGTTTTACTCAAGACTAACAACAAAACGCCACTCTTCAAAAAGTTAGAAAACTAATAAAAGGCCTCAAAGATTCATACACACGTTTTAAGAGAAAGAGAGTAATACTCATCTGGGTTCTTCTCATTCTATGTAGATCTACCACCGTTCTTTGTGCATTTGTAGAAAAGAAGATTAATTGAAATCTGTTTCGATATATTGAGAACATTTGGAAAGAATGAGGGACTTGAGTGTTTTTTGTTTCCTTGCTTTATTTTTGATCTTTGCTTCTGGGGTTAAGGCTGAAAATCCGTACAGATTCTTCACGTGGAAAGTCACTTATGGTGACATTTATCCTCTTGGTGTTAAACAACAGGTACTTGTATTTTTTGCTTTCTTCCACTGCTTTTAAGACTGTTTCTTTGGGTGGTGTTTCAGAAAGTGAGCCTTTATGCTTTTGCAAAGGCATTGTTCTTTCTTTTCTTTGTTTCTTTTTTGCTACATTATTTGCGTTTTGGATTAGAAAAAAAAAGTATTGTGTTATAAGCCCAGAGAAATTGAGGATTTGAGTTAGTTTGTTTTGCTGATTTGAATGCGGGAAATGGTTGCAGGGGATCTTAATCAATGGACAATTTCCTGGGCCACACATTGACGCTGTTACAAATGATAACTTGATAATCAGTGTATACAATTACTTGAGGCAACCATTCCTTATTTCTTGGTACTCTACCCTACTCGTTTTGCTTCACCATTGCTACTCTGTTTCTGTTTCACTTTGAATCTGGGTTGTTTCAAATTCAAAAAGGAAAAGATTATAGTTATGTTTTTGCTCTTTTTTGTTTATAGCAACTGAAATATGTGATCAGTTTCTTAATTTTCAGTGTTCTAAAAAGAATATATACTCAGTTTAGGAGTTTAGGAGTTTAGAAGTACCTGCTAATTGTCAATTTAAAAAAAAAACTGTAATATTTATAAAATTAGGTGTAAATTCATGCCTAAATACATTATAAATTCAATAATTTTAATATATTTAAAATATAATATATATAAAATCTTTATTCAAACAAAAAAATTGTCATTTTGTCAAATGTGTTTCAACTTTCAAGCATTCAAAAAAGTTTTAGCTTTCCCAAATCTGTTGCTTTCATTTTTTATCTTTTAATTTATTTTGTATAGTGTAACACCTATTTTTATACAACTACTAAGCATGATTAAGCTTAGTTTGTTAGTTTTCTTTACGAGGATATTCTTGCATTTTTTTTTATATAGAAATAAAAATCAGTGAAAAATATATTGGGAGCAAACAGCATCTTTCCATTTATTACACTTTTGTCAGGCTGGTTTTTTTTTGTTAATTCACATGTCAGAAATAGACAAATTGCTTGAATATCTGACTTTGCTTAAAACAATGTTTAACGGGAAAATCTATAAATCACTGTTCACAAACTATTTTGCTTCTAAGCCCCTATTTATTGGCTACATACATTGTGGTTCATGGTATTAAATTATTTTGTTAGTGCAAATTGTGCAGTGTGTTCTATTCACCTTTCACATGCTATTTCTATGCCTCCCAACCTCTATATTATAAAAGAGTGACTAAACAATATTACATGGTAGGTACTCACCTATACCCAAAATAATATAACATAGAGATGTGTGACCACATTTTTTTTATTCAATACCCATGATCCTCCACATTCAATGCGTTAGGAAGAAAATAATTGTAGGGGAGGGACATTTGTTTTTTAAAGTTTTGTTGGGTGGATCAATTTGCTAGTGACTTTTATCTTTTTTTTACCCCTATGGACTTTGTGCATTATAATAAAAGTTTCCTTTTTAAGACTTTGTTTCACAATGGGGTGTGTTTTTGAATCACTTATCTATGTAGGAATGGATTACAACAGAGGAGGAACTCATGGCAGGATGGAGTTTCTGGAACTAATTGTCCAATCCCACCAGGAAAGAACTTCACTTATGTTCTCCAAGTCAAGGATCAAATTGGCACCTATTTTTACTTCCCATCATTTTTATTCCACAAAGCTGCCGGAGGTTTCGGTAGTATCAGGATCTGGAGCCGTCCTCGTATTCCAGTTCCTTTCCCTCCTCCTGCTGGAGACTTCCCTTTACTGGCTGGAGACTGGTTCAAACTAAATCATCATGTAATTTACCAAATTCTTTATTCTTGTATTTTTGCTGTGATTACTCTAAATTTGTATTGAATCCTATAACATGCAAGTTGTGACTAGAGTGTACATATATTATATGTACATATTTTACATTAATAAATATCTATTAATGCTACCTACAATTGAAATGTTATATTGATGTCAATTCAATTATGTACAATTTTTACTTGCTATCTTGACTTATAATTAATGGTTCTGGCACCTCTTTGATCCTGTAGATATTAAGACGAGTTCTGGATAGTGGTCGCAATCTTCCCTCTCCTGATGGACTTCTTATTAATGGCCGAGGGTGGAATGGTGTAACATTCACTGTTAATCAAGGTTCCTTTTATATATACCTCTAAAGTTTTTCCACTATCATTTGCTTTTTGTGTTATGTGGCTATATAATTAACCTCATGCCATCGATAAATTTGTATGCAGGGAAAACATATAGGTTTAGAATATCAAATGTGGGGCTTACAACATCCATTAACTTCAGAATTCAGGGGCATAAAATGAAACTGATAGAAGTAGAAGGCTCTCATACACTTCAAAATGTCTATACATCGCTTGACATCCATCTTGGGCAGTCTTATTCTGTGTTGGTCACTGCTGATCAGCCTCCTCAGGACTATTACATCGTAGTATCAACAAGGTTTACAGCTCGGGTACTTACCACAACAGCAATTCTTCACTACAGCAACTCATTCAGACAAGTTTCTGGCCCTGTCCCTCTTGGACCTACCACAAACATTGCTACTTCACTCTTTCAGGCTAGAACCATTCGGTACATATTCATGTTTATAGTCTTGTGTTATACATTTCATAATGTATTTCTTTAATATGTTCACCGTTCATTCATTCGTGTTTTTATTTTTTATTTTTTTATATATGACAGTCGGAATCTGACTGCAAGCGGACCTCGGCCGAATCCTCAAGGCTCCTACCACTACGGAATGATCAAGCCAAGCCAGACAATAATGCTTGCAAACTCTGCTCCTTATATAAATGGAAAGCAGAGATATGCTGTTAACAGTGTGTCATATATTCCAGGTGATACACCTGTGAAACTGGCTGATTACTTTCAGATTGGTGGGGTTTACAATCTTGGAAGCATTCCTTACTATCCTCCCACTGGAGGAAATGCCTACCTTTCCACTTCTGTCATGAACACTAATTTTCGAGAATTTGTTGAGATTGTGTTCCAGAACTGGGAGGACAGTGTGCAGTCTTGGCATATCGATGGTCATTCTTTCTTTGTTGTTGGGTAAGTGGAGTGCTTCTTCCTGAAAGTTACTTGATATAAAACAAGTCCAACAAAATCACCATGTATGTTTTGTTAATGTTGATGGTAATTTATAACATTGACATATGATTGGAAATGATCTCAGGATGGATGGAGGACAATGGACAGAAGCAAGTAGATCTCGCTATAATCTGAGAGACGCAATTGCACGTTGTACCGTTCAGGTATTAAAATAAAAGATAAATAGAAGAAAATATTATAACGTACAAAAAGTTTTTTTATCACACGTTTGTGATAATTCACTGTTGATGTTGGTGACATAAGTCACCGTTGATAATTCACTGTTGATGTTGGTGACATAAGTCACCATTGATGTGTTATAGTACTAATCTTTGACAAGTGTAATCAAACTTACGTAATTATATCTAATGATAAAATGTAGTTGATGTGTTATAGTATCGTTGACAAGTATAATCAAACTTACATAGCGTGGTGTGAGATATATAATTGCTCTATATTATATGCTATATACAATAGAGAATTGTTACTCAAATGGGATTGAAACAACGTTAGAAAATAATTATACTTTATTAAAATTACTTTCTATGGTATCGTGGGATATAAAGTAAATTTGTGTTGGTATTGGTTATAGGTGTATCCGAAAGCATGGACAGCAATATACATAGCATTGGACAATGTAGGAATGTGGAATGTTAGGTCTGAGAATTGGGCAAGGCAATACTTGGGACAACAGTTATATCTGAGAGTTCACACTCCTTCAAATTCATGGAGAGATGAATATCCAATTCCCAAGAATGCCCTTCTTTGTGGCAGGGCAAGAGGTCGTCACACTAGGCCTTTTTAGATTCTTTATTTGCACCATTTTTTTTTTATATTTTGTCACAATGAGGTGACGTTTTCTTCTATTTTTTTTTTGTTTTTTTTGGCGAGAACTAGTTCATTGCAAGAGCTCCACTCGAGCTTTAAGCTGTTTCGTATCTATTTATATTTTGCCTCACTTAAATTATTTGTTTATGTACTTCTTCTATGGTTGGATTCAAAATATAAGTTTAAATTATTTCACATTTATATTTTTCCTCACTAATATTTTGTTTTTCAAAAGTAGACACATGCTTATAAATTATTATAAATGATTATATAGTTATTATCTGTACTTGTTAATTATTATTATTTTTTTCATTGTAATTGCCTCCAACCAAGAAATTTTAGCTAAAAATTTATCTTTAGAGAGAAAATTGACTTGTAATCCAATGTGAAAAATTAAATTAAATGTTATTGTGCTTTTTCTTATTTCTCAAGAAAATGAAATAAAAACAGTTATCAAATAATTTTTTATTTAAACTAAAATTTGAAAAAAATAAATATTAATGCTCCTATAGAATTTTACAAATCCAACATCAAAATTAGGGCATATGATAGGGTTAATTAGAGTATTTAATTTTTGTATTATAGTAGATAGGGTTAATTAGAATAAGATATATATATATATATATATATATATATATATATATATATATATATATATATATATATATTATTTTTGTTATGAAAGATATATATCATGACTCTGAAAAAGAGTTCTTACTACAAACGTCTGACCTTTTTATTTTTACCATAAATTAAAATATTTTATTAACTTGATTAAAGTATTGTACTAGAAAAGTTAAGAACAAATGTCCAATAGACATGGGATGAGACACGTGCATATCACGTGTATTTAATATTTTATTATATATAATTTAATTAATACTTTTTCTAAAATAAAGAGTATAAATATGGCTATATAAAAAAACTACCCAAAACAAAAAAAAAAACTCAATTCTATAAGCTAAAATATCTATATCAAACGGCAATAATAAAAGCAAAATACTATTTTACAAATCTAGCTAAATAATATCAAAAGTTACTGCACATCATTCAAATATACTGTAAAATAATAAATATATCAATTATAAATATATTATTTAATTTTATTAAGTAATAAAAATAAATTCCATATAAATATATTAGTGCATTATTTTTTAATGGTTATATCATATGTTTTACTATAAATTTATATAATTAATAAAAAAATTAATGATAGATTTGTATTAATAATAAATAATCTAATGGTTAATTTGTAATACTAATAATATTTAAATATTATTTTTATTATTCGATAAAATTAATTAATATTTTTTTTATAATAATTTAATAATATATTTGATTGTTTATTCTTCAAATAAACAGAGGAAGATTTAAAATACCATCTTCCCGGACCAATAATGGCACCAATCCCAATAACCAAATCCCAATAATATCGTAAATGTGTTTAAAAAAAATAGTAATACTAGACATATTTAATTAGAAAAGCATATAAATAGCATCATAATTTAATAAAAAATAACATATTTTATAAACATAATATTATTAGAATTACAATAATAATTTATACCAGTTTCTCATAAATGGATAAATATGGAAGCAGAAGTTAAAAATAAATTTGGATTGCATCATAGGTAGACATAATAATTAATAACCAATTTATCGGACCAAAATTGAGCTGAGTTTTATGTTTTATAAATTTAAATAAGTTGGTTTCATTTTGAAAATACAAAAACTTCTTATATCAGGTTAGTTAATGTTTTAAAGTTTGCAAAGCAAAACTTAACAATATCACAGATGCATATATATATTTTTAAAATATTTATAATACATATATCATATATATTTGTATGTTTATAATAATTTAATTTTAATTTAATTTTTACTTCATTTGAGAAGGTAAAATAACTTATATTATTCTTCAATTATGTTTATTTTAAAAATATTACTATAATTAATAAAAAAAAAATCTAAATTATGTTTTTTTCTCGATAATTTACTCATTTTTATTTTAAAATTTTACTTGAAAATTAATGCACGTTTTTAATTTAAATTCTAATCTACATTTTTTTAATTAAATTATTTATTAAACAATAAATCATATTTATTAATTTAACTTTAACACAAAATCAAAATAATTTAAATTTATTTAAAATAAGATCTAAACTACAAACTTACATAAATAAATTGATGTAATGTTTTCTATCGATAAAATTAATTTTGATTTTTAATTTAAAAATTAAAAATATAATCAAAATCCAGCTTCGCCCACCTATAGATTGAACAAATAAACAATAAAAGATTAAGAATAAAATAAGAAACACTAAAAAAAAAAGAATATACAAAAATTTAAATAATGTTTGGACATTTCAATGTGAAAAATCCTACCACTTGTGATAACACAGGCAAAAATACTAATACTCTGAAGGATAATAAACACCAAAATTCAAAGATACTTACTCAAAATCAAATCCCCAATACATGTAAATAGATTATCATCAAATAATAATTACCAAATCATGTACGTATCAAATGTTACCCCAAACAAACAAAAGAGGAATAAACTATGAATGTTTCTCCGTTGGTTGTTTTAAAAAACCGACGCAAAGGGATTTTAAGTATATTTTGCATCTTAATTGATAAGCCATTAAGATCACAACGTGTTATAAGAAAACCCAAGGTTCTTGACATGAGAAGCATGCTAAGACATAGGTGAGATCATGCAGAATTGTTGGGAATATTATTTGCTGACATGGTCTAATTAGAAGATTTGTTTCAATGCTGTTAGCTATCATTTTGCTATTTTGAATAAGTATTATTATTTAATGCGTTAGTAGTTGTTTTAGTTCTTATTTGTAGGAGTTAATGCCTAAACTTTCTAAGAAATTGTTTTATATATCTTGTATTTAAACTATTCCAGTATTAATAAGTTTATTTAAAATCCAAATACTATGGTTTCTTCTCGCCCTAAGAAGAATTGTATATGTATAAATTTACAATAGATTTTGCTCAAACCTATCATTAGTATCAGAGCTATACCCTATCATTAAAAAGGCAACTAAGAAGGAAAGAATTGAACAATTGGAGGTGGGGCTTGCAGGATTCCAAGATAGTATGAATCGAATGGAACTTGATTTTACTGAAGTTACAACAAATGGAGGAAACCATCACTAGATTATCAGAGGCTTTGCTTTCCAACTAAAACGTATCTAGTGAAAATGCCAATGATCTTAACAATCAAATCGACAAGGTCAGAGGCGACGCTAAGGAAAATACAGAAGGGGGATGACATATGTTATTCTCTAAATTAACAAAGCTTGAGTTTCCAAGATACTCCAGCGATGACTTGACCAAATGGTTTAACAAAGTTGCCCAATTTTTTGAGTAGTAAGGCATGATAACACAAAAGGTGTCACTGGTATCATTCCATCTTAAGGGTGAAGCTAATCAGTGGTGGCAGTGGTTGTGTCATTCCTACAACAAAGAAGGAAAAGAAGTAACTTTGGCTAGATTTTGAAGAAGAACTCTAGCTAGGTTCGTTTCATACCAACGAAGTGCTAGGATTTTTGATAAAGCTTTATTAAGAGTGAAACAGATAGGCTCACTATAGGATTATCATAGAGAGTTTGAAAAGCTAGGAAATCTAGTGCAAGGTTAGACCTCAAAAGAACTGAACTGGTGGGGACATTAATTTACGAGAGGTCTTAAATTGGACATATGACATTTGAATGTTCAAACCTAAATCCCTAAAAGAAATAATCAGCCCAGCATGCATGAGATATGAACTTGCAATAATTCATATGACCTCCATAACCAAATCATTTAAAGCTCAACTTTTCCAACCAAATGAGATCCAAATCCATAACCAAATCATTTAAAGCTCAACTTTTCCAACCAAATGAGATCCAAATCCATACCACCCATGAAATGCCTCAATTGGGAAAAAATGCAAAAAAAAGGCAAGCATTAGACCTCTGTTTCAATTGTGATGATAAATTCATCTAAGGTCACAAGTGTCGAGGACCTCAACTTTTGTTGCTTGAAGGGAGCTCCATTAAGGATGATGATACGCATAATGAGATAGAAGAACCTATTACTAATGAACAAATTGAACAAAAAATGTCCTTCCATGCTTACTGGAGGGTCAACTTCCAAGACCATATGACTCATAGCTCAAATCATACATCTTGACGGGGTTTTCCTCGTTGATAGTGATTCCATAAATAATCATTAATGAGAAGATAGCCAATATGCTGCACTTACCTATGATTCCAACTAAGACTTTCAATGTTAAGCTACCCAAAGGAAACCATTGAAATGCTAGGGGCGATTTGAGCATATATTAGTGTTACTTCATGGTATCCCATTCTCTCTCACTCTTTATTCTTTGCCACTTGTTAGAAACTCAGGCTTAACTCAACCTAATAAGATCTCATTAAGTTAAATGTTGTCCAAGCTTATAAGCAGCTTTGTTGCCTTGTTCCTAGTCGACGTGGGACAAGGATACTTAACAGCCCCCTCCACACGGCGGACAAAGGTGGACATTAGCGTCACGGTGATTGGGTTGAGTTAGGCTTTAGTTTCTAATATGGTATCAGAGCTAGGCCTAGTCTCTATATGTTTGGACCTAATTGGGCTCTACCACAGTCTCAACTAATGTCCAACTTTGTCTTCCGTGTGGAGGGGGGTTGTTAAGTATCCTTGTCTTACATTGACTAGGAACAAGGCAGCAAAGCTGTTTATAAGCTTGGGCAACCCTTAACTCAATGAGATCTTATTGGGTTGAGTTAGGCCTAGATTTCTAACATGATATCAGAGATCTTATTGGGTTGAGTTAGGCTTGAGTTTCTAACTGAGTTGGACTTGGTAATAGGCATACAATGGTTAGAACAATTGGAAAAAATTATATGAAATTGGAAAAGAAAAATGACACAAGAATGTACTTCAAAGAGGGGCTATCTTAAGAATACAATTCTGGTAATGGTTGATGCTTAAGTAAATCTACCCATTTTCTAACCTTAGTTTATCCCTTCATCACAAAAAAAGCAGGTAAAAATTTATTATAGGGTAGTAAAATTTCATGACATGCCCAAATCCATCATTAGTGATCGAGATCGAATTTTCATTAGCCATTTTTGGCGAGAGTTCTTCAAGTTTTCAAGCACACATTTGAAAATGAGCTCATTTTATCACCCACAAGCGGAAGGGTAGTTCGGAATAGTCAATAGATGTGTCGATCAATACTTTCACTTCTTTGTGTATCAACAACCAAGGAAATGAAGCTTTTTGCTTCCATGGGCAGAATTTTTATACAACAAAACCTACCACGCATCAATAGGAATGATACCATTTCAAGCGTTATATGGACGGCTAACTCCAACTACCCCACATTATCTGATGAGAACATCTCTAGTTCACAAAGTTGACCAACAGCTCGCCTTTAGAGATGCTTTATTATGCAAGCTTAAATCTAATTTACATGCTGCAACAAATCAAGTGAAACAGGTGGCTGACTCCAAACGAAGAGATGTTAAATATCAAGTAGGGTACTTGGTCTTTTTTAAACTACACCTGTATTGACAACAAATGGTATTTCACAAAGCTTTTCAAAAATTAGCAAGTCGATTTTATGGTCTTTATAAAATCGAGCAACATTGAAACTCTTAGAAAGATCCCAAATTCACCCCATTTTTCATATTTTATTACTTGAAAATAAACTAGGTGAACATGGAACCACTACGGTTGATTTGCCACTTACGAATGACAAAGAAGCAATTGTTATAAAGCCTGAAACTATTCTAGATACACGTTGGGTTAAGCAAGAATCATATTTTGTTGAAGAAAGCCTTATTAAGTGGAAACACCTGCCTCGAGAGGATGCTATATAGGAAGATACTAAAGACTTAAAGAATCAATTCTTAAACATAAACCTTGAGAACAAGGTTTCGATGGAAGAAAAGGGGTATTGATAAGCCACAAAGATCACAATATGTTACTAAGAAAAATCCAAGATTCTTGATATGAGAATCATGCTAAAACATGGGAAGATCATGTAGCGTTGTTGAGAATATTAATTGTTAGCATGGTCCTGTTGGGAAATTACGCAAATTCCCGATAAGCCAGATTTATGAGAAAGTAAGAATAGAAAAATAACACACAAATTTGATAACGGAGTTCGGCCAATCTTGTTTACGTCTCCGGACCTGCTGCAGATCTTTTTACTGAAAGGGGAGAAATTACACAAGGTGTTTACAACACTCACAACCCAATTACACCCAAGAAAATTACTCTTAATTTTCTCTCACAAAAGCTTTTCTCTCAATTGGAATGAACACTTTGGATGATTAATTCATTACAATTACACATCTATTTATAGGAAAATTCACTCCTTAAATTACTCCTTAAATTAATGGTTCCTTAAATGGCTCCTTGAATTAAGCTCCTTGTTTTGCTCCATGAATTGCTCCATGAATTGCTCCATGTTTTGCTCCATGTTTTGCTCCTTAAATTAAGGAGCTTTATAACAATCTCCCACTTGAAGACTGATTTCAATCTGTCTTCACACCTCAATCAATGCAGCAACTTTTCTAGTCTTTGTTACTCTAGCAGATCAACTGAAGTTGAGCACAACTTCAGTTTGTCAATAGTCACCACCTTTGTTAACATATCTACTAGATTTTTGCTTCCTTGAATCTTCTCCAGTATTAACACATCATCTTCCAATAGAGATCTGATGAAGTGATAATGAAGTCCAATATGCTTGGTTCTAGAATGAAATGTTGAATTCTTCGCCAAGTGTATTGCACTTTGACTATCACTATGCAGAACATTCTTCTCTTGTTTGAATCCCAGCTCAATTAACAAACCTTGAAGCCATATCATCTCTTTACTAGCTTCAGTTACTGCTACATACTCAGCCTCTGTAGTAGATAGAGTGACAATTTCTGTATTTGTGACATCTAACTAACACATGTAGTTCCAACAGTAAATATATAACTGGTGGTGCTTCTTCGGTGATCAACTTCACCTCCAAAGTCTGCGTCTACGTACCCTTGTACTTTTAACTCTCCTTTACTAAAGTACAAGCACTTTTCTGTGGTGCCTCGTAGATACCTCAAAATCCACTTGATTGCTTCCCAATGAGTTTTCCCTGGATTTGACATAAATCTGCTAACAACTCCCACTGCATGGCCAATGTCTGGTCTCGTACAGACCATTGCATACATCAAACTTCCAATGGCTGAGGCATAAGGAACCTTAGCCATGAATTCTCTCTCTTCCTCTGTCTGAGGGGACTGATCCTTGGATAGGCGAAAATGACTGGCCAAGGGTGTGCTAACTGGCTTGGCATCGCCCATGTTGAATCTTTGCAAAACATGATTGATGTACTCTACCTGAGATAACTGCAAGGATCCTTTCTTCTTATTTCTTGTGATTTGCATTCCAAGAATCTTCTTTGTTGGACCCAAGTCTTTCATGTCAAATTCCTTTGACAATTGCTGCTTCAACCTTTTAATATCATCCATATCTGAACCTGCTACTAACATATCATCAACATAAAGTAGTAAAATGATATAACTGGACCTATATCTCTTGAAGTAGCAACAATGATCAGCATTGCACTTCTGGAAACCTTCCTTGTGCATGAAGTTGTCAAACTTTCTGTACCATTGTCTCGGGGATTGTTTCAGGCCATACAAACTCTTCTTAATTCTGCACACCATCTTCTTCTTCCCTCTTTCTGAGAAACCTTCTGGCTGGTACATGTATATCTCTTCATCTAAATCTCCATGAAGGAATGAAATCTTCACATCCAATTGTTCAAGATAAAGATCTTCGATGGCTACAATACTCAAAACTGATATGATAGTATTAAACTTCATAACGGGAGCGAAAATTTCAGTGTAGTCAACTCCTTCCTTCTAGTGAAACCCTTTGACAACTAGGCGGGCTTTGTATCTCTTGGAACCATCATGCTCCTCTTTCACTCGGTACACCCATTTGTTGTGAAGTGCCTTCTTTCCCATAGGTAACTCAGCTAGTTCCCATGTCTGGTTGGAGATGAGAGATGTCATTTCTTCTTTCATAGTAAGCTCCCACTTGTTGGAATCTCGAGTCTGACAAGCTTCATCATAGCATTCAGGTTCCCCTCCATCAGTCAACAACATATAGTTCATGTATCTCCTGTTAGGCACATGAGGTCGAGAAGACCTTCTCAATACAGGAGTTGGAGTAAGAGGTTGTGGTGTGTTGGAATGCTGTGTACTGCTTTGTCCAACAAGTTCCACTGGCTGAGGACTTGTTACAATTGGTTCTGTTGCGGAAGTATCTGGGACATCATCTGCATCTGCAAATACTGACTCATTCTGCTCTGAGTCATTGGCGTCTATTTTATGCATGTCCTTATACATCACCCTTTCGTTGAAAATCAAATCTCTGCTACGGATAACTTTCTTCTTTTCGTCATCCCAAATGAGGTAGCCAAACTCATCCTCACCATATCCAATGAATGTGCATTTCTTGGATTTGGGATCAAGCTTATTCCTGTTTTGATCACTGATATGCACAAATGCTACACAGCTGAAAACTTTTAGATGTGATAGTTTCACCTCTTTTCCGCTCCATACCTCATCGGGTATTCTATGCTCCAATGGAACAGATGGGCCTCGGTTGATCAAGTAAGCTGCCGTGTTGACTGCTTCTGCCCAGAACTGCTTCGGTAGACCTGACTGTATATGAATGCTTCTGGCTCTTTCTGTCAACGTTCGGTTCATACGCTCAGCTACACCATTGTGTTGAGGCGTGCTTGGCACAGTTCTTTCCATTCTGATCCCGTGCTCATAGCAAAAATTTTTGAATCTGGTGTCTTCATATTCACCACCATTATCAGTTCTGAGCTTTTTAATCTTTAAACCCGTCTCATTTTCCACCATAGCTTTCCATCTACTGAAAGCCTCAAATACTTCAGACTTATGCTTTAGAAAGTAAACCCATACCTTCCGAGAGTGATCATCGATGAAAGTCACGAAGTAGCATTTCCCACCAATAGTTGAGACGGTTGTTGGTCCCCAAACATCAGAGTGAATAAGCTCTAGCCTTTCCTTCTTTGGGATTCTACAACTTGTTTGAAAGTTGACTCTCTTTTGTTTCCAAGTATGCAATCTTTGCACATGTCTATCTCCTTAGACTGTAGACATGGAAGTTTTCCCTTTAAGTGCATAATCTTCATCCCTTTCTCACTCATATGGCCTAGTCTCTGGTGCCACAGATTTGGTGTTTCATTGCCTACTGCAACTATAATTGAACAACGTGCCTCTACTATCATGTAAAGAGTGCCATTTTTCTTGACTCGAGCAACTATCATTGCACCCTTTGAAATCTTCCAATCATCACCATGGAAGATCGTAGTGTAGCCTTCACTCTCCAATTGCCCCACTGAGATTAAGTTCCTTCTGAGATCGGGAATATGCCTGACATCCTTCAGCTCCCAAACAGATCCGTTCAACTTAATCTTCACAACACCTTTGCCAATAATAGCACATGGTTGATCATCCCCAAGATATACCTTTCCAAGGTTTCCGAGGATATATTTCTCGAAGAATTCTTTTTGTGAAATAGCATGGAACGATGCTCTAGAGTCTAACACCCAAGATTCTTCCTTGCTCTCCAAAGAGCATATCAATGCATCGTCTCCTCCTGAGGTGGAAGTAACATTTGCCTCTACCTTCACTTGTTTGTCCTTCGGTGCACTCTTGCACTGATTTTTGTAGTGCCCGGTTCTTCCACAATTCCAACACTCGATAGTCTTCGAGCTATGGGAATTATTAGGATTCCTGGATTTGGACCTCCTGTCCTTTGATCTACCTCGGTAGTCTGTTCTGCCACATCCATTCCCTTTGGTTGAATTTCTTCCTCTTGACTCTGTATGCAAAACTGAAGAAGTTGACGATTCACCTGACTCTCTACGTCGGATCTCTTCACTGAGAACCAAATCACGAACATCGTCAAATTTTAACTTATTGCTTCCTGACGAGCTAATCACAACCGTGACAGTAGCATTCCAACTTTCTGGTAAAGAAGACAAAAGTATTAATTCTCATACTTCTTCATCGAATTCAATTTCCACTGAACTCAACTGGGTTGTGACTGTGTTGAGTTCATTGAGATGTTGAGCTACCGATGCGCCTTCATTCATCCGCAAATTGAACAAACGCCTCATCAAGTGCACTTTGTTTGAGGGTGATGGCTTCTCATACATATTGGAGAGAGCTTCCATAAGACCCGCTGTGGTCTTTTCTTTTTCTATGTTGAAGGCAACATTACAGGATAGCGTCAATCGAATAACTCCGAGGGCTTGTCTGTCTAGAAGATTTCAATCTTCTTCCTTCATAGCTTCTGGTTTCTTCCCTGAGAGAGGTTGATATAGATTTCTTTGATACAAATAATCCTCTATCTGCATTTTCCAAAACCCAAAATCTGTGCCATCAAATTTCTTGAGTTTCACCCTTCCTTCATCTACGACCATTGCTCTTACTAAAATTTGACTTCCTCTGGATCATTTCTGACTATTTCTGTAAACCACCGTGTATTAGAACACCTCCGTCAACGAACCAATATCGTCAACAAAATTTCACTATTCACGTAATTTACTATTCACGTAAATAGTAACCTTGCAGAAAATTGACAGAAATCACCGCCAATAGCTTTGATACCAGTTGTTGGGAAATTACGCAAATTCCCGATAAGCTAGATTTATGAGAAAGTAAAAATAGAAAAATAAAACACAAATT
Source organism: Hippophae rhamnoides (assembly GCA_033030585.1). Lineage (NCBI taxonomy): Eukaryota > Viridiplantae > Streptophyta > Magnoliopsida > Rosales > Elaeagnaceae > Hippophae > Hippophae rhamnoides. Next base: position 26,221,852 of record CM065432.1, read on the forward strand.
TGATAACGGAGTTCGGCCAATCTTGCTTACGTCTCCAGACCTGCTGTAGATCTTTTTACTGAAAGGGGAGAAATTACACAAGGTGTTTACAACACTCATAACCCAATTACATCCAAGAAAAATACTCTTAATTTTCTCTCACAAAAGCTTTTCTCTCTAAGCTTTTCTCTCAATTGGAATGAACATTTTGGATGATTAATTCATTACAATTACACATCTATTTATAAGAAAATTCACTCCTTGAATTACTCCTTAAATTAATGGTTTCTTAAATTGCTCCTTGAATTAAGCTCCTTGTTTTGCTCCATATTTTGCTACATGTTTTGTTCCTCAAATTAAAGAGCTTTATAACAATCTCCAATAGGTCCAACTAGAAGATTTGGTCTAATGTAACTAGCTATTATTTTGATACTTTGAATAAATATTAGTATTTAATTGCTAGTAGTTTCTATAGTCATTATTTGTAAGAGTTAATTTTTAAAAGTTTATGAGAAGTTGTTTTGTTTATCTTGTATCTAAACTATTTCAACATTGGTAACTGTTTCGAAAATCTTGTATAAAAATTTGATTTTTAGTTTCATTTCTGTTCCTCTCATCTTTCTTTTACCTTTTCTGTTACCTTCGATTTGGATTCTTCCGTTGCTCTTCTTGGAACGGAAGACTTTAATTTTTTGTTTTAATTTTACGTTACTATGCTCTACTCATGGTTATATAAAGAGAAGAAAAAAGAGAACGTTAGAGAGAGCTAAGAAAAAAGAGGAAGAAATAGAGGAGCGATTGCGAAATAGAGCAAAGAAAGGAAGGAAGAGAAAAGAAAGAAAGAAAAAAAGAAAGGAAAGAGAAGATAAGAGAAGAGAAAGAAAAAAAAGGAAAGAAAGAGAAGACAAATAAAAAAACGAGAGAACTCTTTAGTAATAATATTTGTACACTTTAAAATTCATTTAATAATGAATTGTGTTGTAAATTTATTATTGTTTAATCATTGTATCATAAGAGATAAATTTTATGTATTTTTTAAATATACACGATGAATAAAATAATTATCTTAAAGATACTATATAATATATAGACTTACATTATTATTGTTTTTATTTAAACTATATATTATTTAAATTTTATATTTTAAATAATATGATATATAACTTTAAATTATTATTATTTTTAATTTTAATAAAATAATTTTATTTTTAAATTATTTATTCGTGTATTATTTTGTACCGTAACAATATCAAGTTTATTCAAAATCCAACTCCAGTGAAGAGTTATATCTACAAGTTTACTATAATTTTGGTTGGGACTTATGTCCGTACAAAAAGGCACAAATAGTCCATTTTTATTAATGTCATATAAGACATGTGAACATATTGCAAAAGCGTGAATAGTAGAAAAGTAATTAGCATCTATAGCTTTTGATGATGTACGATCTCTGTAGCATAATTCACTTATGCCATTGGATTAATATCTTCGCCGGAGCATAGGTCATTTATATGAAAATTTTATCAATGAAAAAATGGATACTCTTAGTCTAGATATATACTCATAACTTCAAATCCACTAATATATTACCAGCTTTATTCACTTCTCACTTTTACCCATTTTTTTATTTTCTTCCTATATTTCATTATATACCCCCAAAATATCAAAAAATTCACCAAAGACATCTTATGAAAATAATAACTTAAATGTAAAAAATGTACGAATACTTAAATGAGAAATGCATTTAGATTAATACAATTATACAAGATAATAAAACCTATTTGTAAGTTCAAATACAAAAAAGATAAAAATACCTTAGGGGAAATGAAATGATCTAATTAATATATATGAAAAAACAAAAACACCTAATAAATATAAATAAAAAAAATAAAAATACAACATAAATAATAATCCAACATATAAATATGAAAAGACTACATAGAAAATATAAAAAATCTTTGTAATTAAATCTTACACCTTCCTCAAACTCAAGATGATAAATAAGAAGTCATCTTGAGTTTGAAAACTACTTTTTTGAAGTATTTTGGTAAATGACTCTCATAGATAATATCAGTTATTTGATCTATAGATGTGATTGATACAAGGTGGATAGTACCGCATGTTATGTGTTTATGTGTTGTCATATAAAATAATAACCTATTTCAATATGTTTTGTTCGCTCATGAAAAATATCATCATGAGAAATTTGAATTATACTTTTATTGTCACCGAAGAGAAGTGGCATGAGTAAGTAAAATTCTAAGTAACCAATGAAGCCAAATGATTTCTTAAGTTGCATCAATAATGACAAGATATTTTATCTCACTATTAATTCATGAAGTAATAGTTTGCTTTTTTACTTACCAAGTAGACCAAAAGCATATTTTGTTTAAGAAATATAATAACCATCTTAATCAAATAAAATTACTAATCCAAGAAATAATGAAATTTGTTAAGATTTTTCATCTCAAAATTTTGAATTGTACTTTTATTGTCACCGAAGAGATGTGGCATGAGTAAGTAATATTCTAAGTAACCAATGAAGCCTAATGATTTCTTAAGTTGCATCAATAATGACAAGATATTTTATCTTAATATTAGTTCATGAAGTAATAGTTTGATTTTTTACTTACCAAGTAGGCCAAACACATATTTTGTTTAAGAAATATAATAAACATCTAAATCAAATAAAATTTCTAATCCAAGAAATAATGAAATTTGCCAAGATTTTCATTTCAATATTTTGACAAAGATAAGCTTTGAATTTAGTAATACCACTAAGATTATCTCCATTTATAATCATGTCATCAACATATAATAAAAGAAGAATCCATCCATATACAATGTTACAAAAAAATAATGTAGAATTGCATGAGTTTGAAGTGAACCTAAATTGAATATAAACCTAACTGAATTTAGCAAACGAAGCTCGAGAAGCTTGTTTGAGATGATACAAAGTTCTTTGTAGTTTACAAACTTTATTTGGTGGGTGATCATATCCAAGAGTAGGTTTCATGTACACTTTTTCAATGAAAACTTCATAAATAAATGAATTTTAAATTTTCATTTGAAACAAACTCCATTTTATGATGGCATCAACTATAATAAGACTTCTTGCAAAAAGTGAGACAAGCTACATGAGAAAAAGTTTTTTGATAATCTTTTCCATAATCTTGTAAGAAGTCTTGAGAAATTACATTTGCTCAACGACGATCAAGAGTGCCATCAACATGAGTCTTAACTATGTAAACCCATCTATTTATAACAACAGATTTATTACAGGGAAGATCAACTAGATTCCATGTATGAGTTTTCTCTAATGCTTGAAATTTTTCTTTCATTGTTACCTACCAAGCAGGTTAGAACTGGCCCCTCTGTAAGTTTTAGGCTTATATAAAGAAAAAGTAATAGAATAACGATAATAATCACAAAGATAAATTGAAATTTGAGTTACTCTACTAAAACAATGAAGAGATTCAACTTGAGAAGATACATTAGAGGATGTAAAGTTATGAGACTCGAAAGAAAAAAATGATAGGATCAGAGATAGACTCACTAGAATTATCAAAAGAAGCAAAAATCATAGTATAAATTGTAGGATTGTTGGAACCGTCTGTAGATATCTCAATTAAGGAACTATTATGACAAATGTTAGGAAATAATTCAAGAATGGAGTAGTGATGAAATATGAATGATGAAATTTGGACAAAGAAAAGAATATTTTGTGTTTTTCAAAAATCATATGGTAAGAAACACTAAGATGTTTTAAGTTAGGATCCTAACAAAGATATCTTTATATTAAATTTTGTACCCAAGAAAGCAATAAAGATGAGTATGTGGTTCAACCTAGGTCGTGTTTGGTTCACATAATGGAATTAGAATCGGAATGGAATGAAAAGAAAACAATTTTGTTAGGTTTGACTATTGAAATAAAAAATAAATCAGTATTATAGTGTTTGGTTTACAATTGAAATGGAATGGAAAATATTATATATTACCTTAATACCCCTATATTTAGTAAATTTTAAATTATATCATTTAATTATTATTTTTTCATCAAACAAAATACATTATTAAAATCACTATTTTTCTAAATAATTATTACTTAAAAATAAAATATATTAAAAAATATTATTTTTTGAATAAGGTTTAGGATTTTAAGGTTTGAGATTTAGGATTTAGGATTTAGGGATTTGAAGTTTAGGGTTTTAGGATTTGGGGTTTAGGATTTAAGGTTATATTTGTAGGTTAAGGTTTATGGTTAAAATTATTATTATTTTAAATAGGGTTTAGGGTTTTATTATTTGAGATTTGGAGTTTAGGATTTAGGGTTATATTAGTAGGTTAAGATTTAGGGTTAAAATTATTATTTTTTAAATATGATTTAGGGTTTTGGGATTTAAGATTTGTGATTTATGGTTTAGGATTTAAGGTTATATTTAAGATTGGGGTAAAATTGGAAAAAAAATTGAGATGAGAATGAAATCACGATTCTTTAAAGAGAGAAAAGGAATTTTGATTTCTTCTCTTTTAGGAATCGATTCCAATCTATTCCCACTTTTCAACCCAACCAAACATATCATGTTGTTGAAATGATCAAGGCATGTGTGGTTTCTAAGATATGTCTATATTTTCTTTTAGCATGACAATTCTATTGAGAGGTGCGTGGACAAGAACGATGAGAAATTGTGTCATTTTTATGTAAAAAAATTAAAAACTCTTCACTTTTATAATCCATGGCATTATTTGCTCGAAAAACTTTGATATAACATGAAAATTAACTTTTGACTATGGCAACAAAATTAAGGTAAATTTGAGTTAACTCAATTCTATTTTTCATAAGATAAATTCAAGTATAACATGAATAATCATTAATGAAGATAATAAAATATTATGATCTACCCATGATAATATTTGGAGAAAGGCCCTGAATATTTGAATGTACTACAACAAAAGGTTTAGAAGAAATATAATCATTATTATTGAAAGATAATTATATTTGTTTGGCCAATTGGCAAGGTAAACATTTATTATAATATTTTATAATAGGACCTTATTGGCCACTTGAAACAAGTGTTTGTAGTCTACTAAAAGAAACATGATGTAAACGTAAATGCTAAAGACTTAGTGTGGGAGTTGATGATGGGGAAGTCACTACTTTTTTAAAAATAATTTTTGAAGGTATATAAAGATTGATAAGCCTAAATAGACGTCCAATCATACGATCTATCCCAAGAGTTTGTCTCATCCAAGGATCTTGTATATAACATCAATAGAAGAAAATGTAATTGTAAAACCAAGTTTACACAATTGGCCAACGGAAGAAGATTCAAAGTGAGTTTAGGAATTAAATATGTATCATATATTGATAATTTTGAATTAAAAATTTGGCCAACATTAGAAATTTTTATTTGTGAACTATCTGTAGTGTGAATGAGTAGTATGTGAGAATTTGGATTTTTTTGAACAAAAGATAGATTTGTCAAAGGTCATGTGATTACAACATTTAGAGTCAAATAACGAAGAGATATTACATGAAATTACTAACATGGTAGAGGTGGAGGGAAACTTGAATTAGAAAGAACTTGTTTGAATATTGATTCTAGATCACTAATTGAAATTGATATGGCAGAGGAATTTGAAGAATGTTCCTCATAGATTGAATTATTGTTAGAAATGGTAGCAAAAGATCGAAAAGAACTAGCATTCTTGGAAAAGTTTTCCTTTGTTTTTGTTGATTGATAGGGGAATCATCAAGGTAATAACTTGGTTTGTGACAATATTTGCACAGCCAAGTTGGATAATTCAAAAGAAAGTGACCAGACTTATGAAAAAATTTGTATATCTTATGTGCTAGAGAAGAAGAATTGGTTAGCATTGCAAGAACAACATCAGTAGGTTGGGTTTTGAGAGTGTTAAGTCATGTTTCTTCAGACATGAGTTCAGGAGTAACACCTTTTAGAGTTGAAAATTGAGTTTTATCAAGAATAGAAGTTCGAATATGTTCAACTTATCATTAATAGCCATGAGAAAGTGGACTAGTCGTTGATGATATCGAAATGTTGAAAATCTCATAACATCAATGGAAGAAGTCTAAGCAGGTTCCGAAGTAGTTAACTGATCCCAAATAACGTGCATTTTAGAAAAGAAATTACTAATGAATTGATGAAGTTCTTGGTGCATACAATGAAGATTACTCAAAAGTTAATATTGACGAGTAAGATTAGCATTAGTATATTTTTGAGTCAAGTATTCATATACCAATTTTATAGTTTCATAATGCCTTAAATTTGAGGTTGTTTGATTAATTGGAATATTGCGAAATCTAGTGATAATTTGATGATTTTTGCTATCTCATTCATCAAGACGCTCAACAAATTTTTCATTGGTTTCTTCATCACTCTTGATAGGTTTAACATAATCTCGAGTGACATATCTTCAAAGTATTATCATTTAAGAAAATTAGTTATTGTTTGAACCCAAAGGGTATAATTTGACACATTTAGGATACTTTGAATTGGTTGAAAAACTTCAAATTTATTTACGATAAATGTGTATGAAAAGATAATTGAATTTGAATGATTTTATGAGAGATTTGATTTTACAAACCAAATATCAAGATATCTTTGATATATGTTAAAATAAGAACCAAAAGGAAGAAATTGAATAAATATTTAAGTAAGAATTATATTTAGATTTAAATTCAAAGAGATGACTTCCTAAATATACATTAAGAAATTAAATGACTTCCTAAATATACATTAAGAAATGAAATTATGTAATAAATATACATGTAAAATAAAAAATTACATAAATAATAATCTTACATGAAAATATAAAAAGACTACTTAAAAATACCAAAACTCTTTGTAATTAAATCTAATATTTCCACACTTACGTATCCTGTATATAGAATCCAACTTTAATTTGTCAAAGGAATCAGAGACACGTGGGTAATCACAGTTTCATAAGTTCTAGTCTCGGAATCACGTGCAACTTTACTTCATGAAGGAAAAAGCGCAACATTGTGATATAATCAAGACAGTGTGTTTTGTGACACACGTACATATAACACGCCATTATATTGAATTTTTTTTAATGCTAAATATGAATTTTTAAAATTTATTAGTTATTATCATTCGTAGTTAGGTCTTACCTCATAAGTTTGGACAAGTTTCATGAATAAAATTACTGATAATTTCTTTTCATTTTTATTTTTATAAAGAAAAATTATATTTTTCAAAGTTTATATTTTCAATTTTTCAACATTTAAAATAACACCAAAATGCTTGATTTTTTTATGAAAAAATAACCTAATTGAAATTATTTATATAAATTATTATTCGATAAAAAGAATATTTAAAATGACACTTTTAACAATAAAATAACCTTTTTTTAATTACTTTATTCTCTAATATGTTGTATTATTATTCATTTTATGGCCTATTTAATACTAAATCTAATTATGAAAAAATTTGATTTAGATTTTTTTATTATTTTAATTTCTAATATAATATAAGTACGATTTTATATTTATATTTTTAAATTTATTCATAAATTCTATCAATAATATTTCTTCTTTTACTTTTTAACAAAAATATAAACTTGATTTTTTATTTTTAAAAATTATCTTAAATTTCATATTAATAATCTACAAATAAAAAATTAGTTTATACGGTGTACATTTAAACCAATTTTATGATTACATCACTAAATAGACACAAAAAGGTACGAGGCATGTGACATAATAATAATAATAAACATAATAATAATAATAATAATAATAATAATAATAATAATAATAATAATAATAATAATAATAATAATAATAATATAACATGCATCATTATTCCAATAATATGTTACCAAGAAATAAAATTAACAATTAAAAAACCCAACAAAAGGATACTTAAAATCTCTCTATACATTAGAGCAACAAAATAAACATAAATTAAGGAACTTTTCTGTTATTTGTAATTCCCTTGCTCATATATGATGTAGCTAAATGGTCCATTGACTCCTTTCTTGGACAAAAGAAAGAAGTTTGAATGTTTTTAATATTTCTCCTTGTATTCATGAAATTGTGATTATTTTTACTCTTTGTTATCAATATATATATACATCCTAGTTCTATCTCAAACATGCAAGGGACGATTCTTGTGTAGCTGAGGCGTCCGCCTTAGGCATTAACTTGGCATAGTTATTAATTTTTTGTAACCCTTATTTTATATTTTTAAAAATAATCATTTATTAAAATAAAATTTTTAGATCATGATATTAATTCTAAAATTTATTATGAACTTAATTCAATATTATTAAGGATACAATATCAAAATAAAACTTTTTATTGCTAAAAAAATATATGAATTGCTAAATAATTACAATTTATTACTTTTTTTTAGTACCGTTAATGTTGAATAAAGATATAATTATTAATGAATATTAATTATGTAAATAGAAAGATAAAAAATTATAGACTCTTGGTATTATTATCTAAGAAAAACTCTTTGGTTTCCTTCGTAACTAAGAGAGTCCCTTAATAATAATATTTTTTTCTCAATGAATTGAGATTATGCAAAAAAAAATATTAAATAAACATTGTAAAAATGGATTTTTTTAACTTGTTTTTATAGGCATATCTTCTTCTTTTTTTCATGTATGTGACTTAACTAAAGTTTTAAATTTATCTTGTTTATACGTTTATTTTATTCAAATTTCAACGACAAATAACATTGTTGTCTTGTAAAATTTTTCTCATTTTTTTTTATATTCTTTAGGGATTTCTAAAATAGCATTTCAATTATATCATGTTTAAAAATAAAGTTGTAACTCCAAATCATTCTACATATTTATTTATAAATTTTTATTATTTTTTATTTTTTAATCTAATATTTGTATTCGAAAAAAAATCTTATATAATTAAACAATTCTTATGAAAGGCTAAAATATAGATTTATAATGAATATTTGAAAAAATAACATTTGTAATACTTTTACAACTTGTAACTAGATATATCATTACTTATGACAAATTCATATATTTTTATTAAAAACTAATATCTAATTGAATTTTTTTGCATTTAACATTATCCAATTGAACTTCAGTCAATATTGAACCATATTTAATATTATTGATATGTTATTTTTGTTTTTATAAATTTTAAAATATTACTTTATATAATTTTCTAAAATCTCATTTTTATGTTTCACCTCCTTCAGCAATCACCTTTAACACAAATAACATACCTATATATCTTAGGGGTTAGTCAAATTTTCTTATAAATCAACTAGTTAACTTTTGAGTATGATAAAAGTAACATCAACATTAGGGGAAAAACAATTATCATAGACCTTCTTTTTTTTATTACTATTTTTTATGAAATGAACTCCATGTGACAAACAAAACAAAGTTAATATTAAACTTTTATGATTTGTATTAATCTATCATTTAAATTTATCATATTATGGGGTTCATGAGTTAAAAAAAAATTAACTTTCATTACATGAGTTACAAAACGACGTTTTTGTAACACATGTAAAGATATTGATAAATTTGTTATAAGTGATAATTTTGTTAGTTAATTATTATTTATACCATTATTTTGGTTTTAGGGTTTGATACTACTAATTAATACATGTGATTTTCAATTGGAAAATATGCGTTTCCTTTCGCTTAATTAGAAACAACAAGAATATTAAGCATAGATGACGATAAGTGTTTCTTAAATTACACCGACTTTTGCACACATTGATCAAAAGTAACAATATTTTCTAAGTAGAAAAAAGAAAAGAAAAAAAAACCATTTCTTATCTGTCCCCTCTTGTGGGCTACTAATTAATTTTCTTGTATTTCCAATCCATGTTCTCAAGATATGGCACTATTTATTTTGCACCCTTATTTGTCACAATTGTGACAACTATTTCGATTCATAAGTAAATATTTAATTTGAGCTAGTGGGACCCATTGAAAGTAGAGGTCAATTATTTTGATGGAAGTGATTGAGAAAAAAAATATTTATCCGGATTAAAATAAGTGATTATATGTTATCTTAATTCCATAAAATTTTAGATTAGTTTTGTTTTTTTTTTTTTGAAAAAATAAAGATAAATATAACATTTACGAGGAAAAAATAATCTGATCAGTGAATAATAAATATCGAGAATAAAGAATAACTTGTTGATCGAGATAGCGTCTATTTTCTAGTATCTCATCAAAACCTGCACTTTTACACTAAAAGAAAGCATCTTTTAATCTGAAAATCTGTAAGCATGCATTTAATCCAATATGATGATAAAGTAATAAACTAGAACATACGTAGCTAAATTTCAATACATGTGGCTATTTTAATTCCTAAAGGTTACAACCTTTCATTTACCGAAGACCTAAAGAGACGGTAAGGAAACGGAAAGCTCTAAGCAAAGTTATATATGGTAAAGCTGATCACTGCTGAGGTACTCTAACTCCATGCCAAGTTTGCTTTGCTACTTATAATTCCACCACTTTTCTCATTGCTTACGATTTCATTTCAATAAATACGCTTCTCCATGCCTCTGCCAGAGAATATTCTTACCCTTATTTTTGAAACCGTCCTCTTTTTTTTTTTTTATGTCAGCATTGGCTCTCTATGGAGGCCACGCTCATATATTGCATGCAATTTGGATTTTAGCAATTCTGCCCCCATTTTTGGCCTCTTCCTCCGAAGCTATCTTTTTTACAATCTTAGCCATAAGTATTTATATTCAATTTTAAGCTAAGCTTACTCTAATGTAACCACCAATATTCTTCTTCGTTCACCAATTCTTGACCACCGTGACTTTAACCCGGACGTGTCCTCGTATCGTTAAGGTCCAACATGCGAAGCATGTTTACGTGGCCATTTATTAAGGGTGTGATTTGCTGCTTACATGGGAGATTATGGTTAAATGTGAATGCCCCTTCTTTAAAGTGAGGTAATGTGTTTCCAAGGGGGGAAAAAAAAGAGTGCATGACATATATGTTTGAGGAGGTGTGTGCAAATTCTTGTTCTCTTTATTAATTATTTAGTATTCGTTTATAATATCACATCACCATTAACTTTGAGTGGAAAAAGGATAATTTATCATGATTGAGAGGAAGAAAGTATGTCTAGGCTAGAATTAAGGTGTTTTGGTCTTTGGAACGAGGAAAAAAGGGTTGTAAATTTTCGAGCGTTTTTAATTGTTTTCCTTGTGGACATCCATTGCTTAGGTTATTTATTCCATTTTTTTTTAACTTTTGATTTATCTATGCCCTCTTAATTCGTTTTCCATTATATACAAATAAAATCTCACATTGTTTAAATATGTGTAATGATTCATATATTTATAAAGATTTGGGACATTCTCTTAATGTATTTTAAAACCAACCTCAAATTTAAATATTATGCGCATTTATATGATTTTTTTAACTACATGTATTCTTTTTGTGATAACTTAGACTAGTTTATGAATTGCATCTACTTAAAATCAAGGTTTGTTATGTACTGCATTATGCGTGAATTTGATACTTATTGTGAGTTCTAAAAAAGTTAAACTATAATGTAAAATACGAAGATAATAATTTATTCGATTGAGGGAGAGTTGGATATAGTATAAAACATGATAATAAGGTTTTTTCGACTAAATGGGAGCTAAATACAACAAAAATAATATATATCTTCAATTGAGTGTTGAAAAATTGGCCGATGTAGTAGTAATTCTTTCGAGGGAGAGATTATTGAGAATATGCAAACAAAGTTTCATATTATCTAGACATAGAATAATTCATAGGTTTATTAGGACTTGTGTTATTCTATCTAATAAGTTAATTTTTTGGGATGAAATTATAAATCTTTTATAAATATTTATAAAGTTGTTGTATGTATCGAATAATGTATTAATATTAAATATAAGTAATTATTTTTCAAATGAAAAACCAAAATAGCTAGTATTTAATAATAAAAAAAAACTAAAATAGTAAGTTATTATACATAAGAATTGATCAAATATGAGAAGGTAGAGAGCTATTGTCCGGATGATTTTGAACACAGAGAATGTCTAGTGCATAGATGTTAATAAAGAATATATATTGTCTAGTCTTAAAGAAATGATGATATTTTGATAATCTCAACGAAACTTTTGAGATTTAGCTACTTTTTTTTTATTTTTTTATTTTTACAAGTCAGCTTTTATTTCACCCAATCATGAAGGCAATTTTGAACCATAACCTCCAGTTATGAAATTCTGTGCCTTAACTTTCCTTTTAACAATCGAAGCTCTAAATGAATAAACTGACCGTTCAAGTGGATAAACATTAACTTTGTATTTCTCTTCTATTAATATAATTTATTAATCTTTTTTTTAATTTTTACTATTAAAATGATTTTATTTTACATCATGTCTCGTTATATATAAAATTATTTATACTTTATTAATCACTTCTTTATTTCTTTCAATTAAAATGATTTTATTTTACATCGATGTCTCTTTATGTATAAAATTATTTATACTTTATTAATCACTTCTTTATTTCTTTCAATTAAAATGATTTTATTTTACATGGATGTCTCGTTATATATAAAATTATTTATACTTTATTAATCTCTTCTTTATTTCTTAGAATTAAAATGATTTTATTTTATATCGATGTCTCGTTATACGTAAAATTCTCTATTTAAGAGGACTAGTTTATAAAGAAAAATATAGCAAAAACAGACAAACTTTTCCAACAGAAGTCTACCTTCAGTATTTATTCCCTTCTGTTGCAATTCAAGGTAGCTAGCCTTATATACTCTCTTTTTCCTCACTCTCTATTTCACTCTTCCTGTCTTTATTTCAAATTATAAGATGGTTGGAGGCCGTGGTAGTTCTACTCTTATGGGGTCTCAATCATCTTGTATTGACAATGGTACTCAACATTCATCACCATCATCTTGTAATTTTCAATTTAAGAAAAATAATTTGTCCACAGACATGAGCTTGAAATCACCACATGTTAGGCCTTATGTTCGATCTAAAGTTCCTCGTCTTCGTTGGACCCCTGATCTTCACCGTTGTTTTGTGCATGCTGTTCAACTACTTGGGGGTGAAGACAGTAAGCTCTATCTTTTTATATCATGCACACATAAAATAAATCTTATTAATTTTGTAAATTAGAGACTTTAATCCTTTCGTTTGTTTTTAGATCGAGGCACCTTCTAAAAAACAACCATATATACTTAACATAATTTAATTTTTTTTTTTATTTAAACATATTTTCATAAATATAAAAATATTCATATTATAAAATAAATAAAATTAAGAATTTACAATAAATATATATAATAAAAATTACATAAATTCATTCTATATTTAACACATTTATGAAGATAAGTTAATATATATTTAATACATTTTAAAAAAAAAACACTGGTGTGAATGGTAATCCTATGGGCTTAAAAAATAATTACTAGGTAATTCTGTGCGCAGGAGCTACTCCTAAGATGGTTATGCAGATCATGAATGTGAAAGGCCTTACAATATCTCACGTCAAGAGCCATCTTCAGGTTTTACCAAAACCTTAATTAAAATTTTCAGTACTCTCATGTTGTGAACATTTATTGATATTGTTATTATTTTTCTCTGCTATTTGTTTTCTAACTTTTAGGTTTGGTTTATACAGATGTACAGGAGCATGAAGCATGAGCAAATGATTCAAGGTATATATATATATTATATTTTGCACCTTCCTTTTCTCTAAAGTTATTTTTTTTTTGTTAAATCTATAGTTAATTAATTGAAACGTGTAAATTCTTTATGAATATTTATTAATAAATATGTAGGAGTATAATTTGTCTTTCCGGTAAATTAAGCTTTTTGAGAGAGATAATTAGAGGTGGAATTCTTGTGTCGTAGAATCAATAATCTTAATTATTAAATCATAATTATTTGATCATAATAGAGTTAATATTTTTAAGGATTATTAAATATATAAAATTATAACGGTTTCTTTTTAATAACTTTAATTTTTATAAGAATTAGTGTCGAATAATTTTTAACATTTATAATGTAAATTAATTGATGTTAATACGGAGTTGGTTACTTTAATAGTAACATATTTTTTAGATGATATTAATGTAGTATTTTCATTAAAAAAAAAATTAATACAATTTTTCATTTAATTGAAGATTTTTTTATATATGTAATAATATACGTGTAATATTTAAAAGATATTTTTGGATAATAAATTAATTGAACTATACTCAGAAGATATTTTGAGATAATAAATTAATTGATTATCTAAAAATACTTTTTTAAATATCACACTTGTATTATTATATATGTGAAAAATCATCGATTAAATGATAAATTATACTAGATGTTAATCTTATTTTTAACGGGTACCAATAAGATATCTACTTATTAAGGTAACGAAGTGGTTAATATGCGTCACCAATTCTATAAGATCTAGAAGTAACTGTCTTCTTAGTTATTTCAGAAGCAGCTATGGCACAGAAGCTAAGAGATGGACTCCAGACCTCTCAATATTCAAACTATCTTTCACAGAATAGTTGTTGGCAGATTAAGAACGATGGATTTATTAACCATACAGTACTGCTTCCATATCAGGAGTGCTATACAACTTCCTATACTCAAGATCTTGATTTCAAGAATAAAGGCTTAATCCCAGAGCAGTGGTTGGTATATTTTTACTTTAATTTTCTATATGTAATTATCACTAAGTAATCAAACATCGGAAGCACTAATACGTTTTAAATTAATAAAATAGTTGAAGTACTCCACTTAAAGAAATCCAGGAGCTACATCATGAACTGACTACCACATATAGAAAAAAAACTAATATTGTAATAGCAATTGAAAATTTTACAACATTAAAGGGTTATACCGTTTTCCTAATAATTTCAATTCATAATTTTTAATTTTAACTTTTAAATTTAAAAATTAAGTATTATGATAACTCGTTTATAATTTATATTTTCTTAATTTTGAAATTTATTTTCAAAATTTGGCTAATTTTTGAAATAAAAAAATCAGTTTTGAAATTGAAGTTATATTTTTTTTTTATATTTCTTGATATTACAATGCAAACCCTACCATAGTAAATCATAATCGATTTTACTCAAAATAATTACGTAAAAATCCAAAATTTAATAAAAAAATTATTAAAAATAAGTTTGAAATTAAATTTTAAAGCTTAGAAAATTGAAAATTAAAAATTAGAACTAGTTAGTAAACAAGCAATGTCAATTTTTTAATTTTTAATTTTCAAAATTGAAAATAAAAATTAATTATAAACGAATTATTTTTTAATTTTCAAAAAGAAATTAAAATTTATAATTCAATTTAAAAATTAAGGAATTAGAAACTAAAGGTTAAAATAATTATCAAATATATTTTAAATGATATACAAATCTAAATATGTAGAGAAATATGTTGGATGAAGTTTTAAAATATCAAATAGGAAATATGTAAATTAATCTAGAATAAACATCTATAACCTTTGACAACTATGAATATGCTACATGTGCCTTTATGTATAATACCGAGTTTCTAAGCTCTAAAACTTGGAGCTTCAATCAATAATAATCAATGATGATTTCTTACATTTTAATAATACTTTCTCCAATGTCTTCATGAAACTATATTCCCAACTATCTAATATTACTTTAACCAACACATATATAAACTGAGCCCACTAAAATTCTAAGAATAATATATATATATATATATATATATATATATATATATATATATATATATATATATATATATATATATATATATATATATATCCATTTTAGGCATGGAATTAAGGGAACAATAGCTCAACCTTGAGTGACATTCATGAGCCTCCTTTTAATAAAGGGGTAAAAGCTTATACTTAAAAACAATAAAAATATACCAACCTTAACTATAAAAATAAAAAATAATATAATTTATGTTTAACTCGTATATTTTTATTATTAAATTAAATAAAATTTATTATTTTATACCATCTAAATTAATGTTAAATATCGTTTAATTAAATCCATATTTCAATATTATTATAATGATATTTTTGATCTTATAATTTTTAAGAATGTTATTGATAAGATATTTTTTAAAATATTAGAGAGTAATTAAAAAAATGATATTATATGTAAAAATAATAGCAATAATAAATCCCAATTATCTTATCATCTTTGTTTTGTTATTAAATAAAAGATATAACCCTTTTGTTTTCTTTCTCTCTTATTAAATATTAATATTCTATGTCTTTTGTATATAATATAGCAGCTGGAAACAAAAGCAAGACATATGGAGTAGTATGAAGAAAGTGAGGGAATCAACATCAAATGGAATATACAGTAGAAAAAGGAGGGAACAAAAACCAGAATCATGCATAATCTTCAAGGATCTACTCAAAAGATGCACTGCTCAAGTAGTACTACTCTTTATTTCTTCTTGACTTTCTTTCTTTCTTTCCTTCTTTTCCTTTTTAACCCCCCCACACAAACACTGATAGTACATAAATACAGGCCCTTGAGGGTGCATATCTTGAAGCCTTAGTTTAAGTATATATGCACATGGGCAGGGCATAATTTATAATATTCCATTTTATTTTTATTTTTCAGGAGATCAGAAACGTCGTTCAAGAAAAAGTGAAACAAGTCACTACTACTACAAGTAGCAACTACTATCATCAGAAAATGGAAGGTAATACTAGTGGTTGTGAAATTTCGAATATCAGAAAAGCAGATGATTCCACTATGTCTCTTTCAGTACTGATCAACTCAAAAGCTAATAAACCCCATTCATTTCTCAGTAAAGCTTCCAGGATTTCTGATTTGAATGATGTGTCTCTTGACCTCACTCTTGCTTAGATTCAAATATGAACGTATGTATAATTACATGTATTAATATCTAGTTTGGAACTTGTGTACTGATGATCGATCATCATCAAATCTCACTTGTTTAAGCTAATTTCCTCCTGTTAAGCAACTTTTATGTATAACCTTAATTAATTTTTTCCCCTAAGAAGAACTTCTATATGCGTGCCCTAATCCTAGTTTCCTCCGTCATCTGCATCTTTTCTATTTCTTCAAATCTCGCCAGGAAGAGACCTTCTCCTAAAGAGAATTCTTCCTCGGTGGGTCTCGCCTTTTCTTTCTTTTGTGTGGGAGAGTTTTATTTCATAAATAATGATTTAATTTTTTTAGCTGGGAATGTAAGATCTAATATGTTTTTATATCTTATTTTGTTAATAAGCATATATATTTCATATATCTTATTTCTTTTATTAGATATGTTTTACAAGCTCATATTTTATTCAACCTTAAATTTATTTGATACATCTAATTAAAGTAATGATGGTTGTTAACAAAGATTCTAAATGATTTGGTAGTATTTTTTATAAAACCATCTTTCTTAGTTTTTTAATTATTCAATATATATATTAATGAGTTTTATATGAATAAATAATACTCTTATTATATTTTTCATATATGATTTTTAATGAAATATCTCTAGCTTTCTTTAAAATAAAATATAAAAAAATAAAAAGGCGGCCTATTCCTATTCCAAAATAGGTTTCTCTAATGGACAGAATAAAATAGAAAATTATGGGTAAAGGATGTTAATTAAAATTAAGTACAACATGAAAAATATTAGTCATAATTTTAATTATTTTATGTTCTTAAATGCTTTAATGTAATTTATTATTATAATAATTAGAACACTGATTCATGTTATTTTTTCATGCGTCAATAAATCAAGGTTTCGAATAAAGATGATTACTCATAAAAATTACTGTACCATGCATGTAAGATAATCGAAAAGCTTTCCATACTCAAGCCCTTCAATCTTAGAGATTTCGCATTCTCTACCCTTCCTCGTATTCGTAGAAAGCCTTTACTTCAACATCTTCCTCTACTTTTATCTCCTCTATCACTGTACCATCTTTTTATCTAGTTCTAAGCCTATTGCGATCTCGTTTCCGTCGTCCCTTTCGCTGCTTTAAGTGTCGTCACCCCTTCGCCTGACCTAGTGCTTGTCATGCCATGTGTCTGGTAGTTGTTCTTGTTGTGTGCCGTCAGCCTTCTTGGCTCCCCAATCTTGGTTGTCATTTACCGTCGCACCAAACTCCATCGTTGTCTTCCCCAATCACAACTAGTTACATATTTAGAAGATTGAGAGGTTGGTTTCGCACAACTTTGTAGGTTTCGCACAAATTTGAAACCTTGTCCACTATAATTTTAGAATTCAGAGGATTATCAGTCTGATTTGTGCTTAATTTTCTATGGTTATTGATTGAGTTTTTAAAGTTTGTGATTCGTTGCTGATTTTATAGCAAGTTCGTGTAATTTTATCAGATAGTTTAGCCTTTTTGGACTTGCCTTCGAGTTATTATATTGGTTTTGTCTCTGTTTTTTTCTTCTTTTCAATTTCTTCTTTTTGGTAGTTATTTTGAGAACTTTGGTTATTATGAAATTGATTGTATAGATTTGTCAAGTGATTGAACAGAGGGGAGACAATATGTGCTTTGAAGGAAGGTGTCTTTGATTTCACTGTTATGTTGATTTTCACGATGAAATTTGAAAGAGTTCATGACTCAATTCAATACCAAGGTAAGTAGATATAGACTCTTTAAGAAGTCATTCTTAACTAGTAAAAATAGAATAATAACACTTAAATAGAACACACGAGAAGTATCAATAAAATAATATCATATAAACAGATAAGTTTTAACAATAGATATTATACATTAAACAAAAAGTAGTTATGTTGAAACATACACACTTTAAATTCAGATTGTACTAGCACAATAGTAAATGATGCATAAAAAGTGATATAACAGGATAAAACCATATACATATCCTATTTATGTGTAATATCCTCTAGTTTTTCATGACAATCACTTAACAACAAACAATTTACTAAGAAATAAAACAATTATAACTCTAGTAGAGTCGTAGCCTTTTGTTCAAACTACCTATTGTTACGCTCGCTTGTTGTCTCTACAACAATTTGGTTCAACACAAAAACCCAGCTTTCATTCATAACCAACATCACTTAATATGGTGTGATCAGAAACCACAGATCAATAAAAGTGAATTTTAAAGTCCTATAAATCTAGAGGGCCACCTTTAATAACAAACCACCAATAATCACCTAAGGACACATAGTCTACCATAGATTTCAAACTGTGTATAAAAGATACACAATCAAACCACGTATGTACACAACCAATAATTTGATAACTAAGCACAATAATCACTCCACACTCTTAATGTTGTGTCTAGCTCACACTAAAAATAAAATAGTCTTGAGCTCAACACTTAAGCACGTTATTTTTTCCACAATAAAGAAAAAAATAAGGTAAGTTTTTTTAAAATAATTTGTGATACAAATATAATTCTTAAACCTAATTTGGCAGAGTTTTAGTACATAAACAAGAGTGAAAAGAAGAGAAAGAATGAGATTATTTATAAAAGAAAACCTAATAATTAGACCACTTTACCACAGTCCTAACCATGGACCTTACCAATACCTTGCCAAGGGTGTGGCGAGGCCCTTTGTCAAGGGGTGTGTTAAGGTGCCAAAGATCAAAATTTTTTGCTTCAAAAATTGTTGAGTTAGTTTCATAAATACTCGCACATAAAATGAACCAAAATTTGGCACACATAGTCTAGTATGCATAAAACAATCAACTATGTGTTATATGAAAAACATAATTTCAATTATAGTGTTCTTAACTATATACGTATGTTCAATACTGATCCGCATTAATCAACCACACAAAAGAAGACAAAACACTGAGTAAATAAACATACTAAGTTTTCTGTATACAGGAAGCCAACACATAGACACAAAGTACGAACAAACTTACAAAATTAAAGGCTAGAAAAAGTTCAACTATTAGGTTTTATTGGTTACTGGAGTTTACTCAATGGTATATAGTGGATTCTCTTTGTGTGAGTGTTGTTATCGTTAAGTGTTTCGTGATTTTGATAGTTGGTATTGGTAATCAAGGAATGGTGTATGATCCAGGTAAGTTTCTTTGCGTAATTTCTAACCTTGATAGAATGAGAATATTGATCTTGATTTTGTCTTCTTAATATTGATTTTTGATAAGATGAGTCTTATGCGTAACTATGGATTTCATCTGGATAGTTAGGTATTAGTTGTAGTATCTTTGTTGGGCTTTCTCTTGAATGATAATGGTTGTGTTAACATTGAGGCTTTTGAATGTTGTTTACATATGCTCTATATCATGTTGGATTATGATGGTGAGTTTTATGAACTTCTCTCAAAGTAGAAGCACTTATTGCTAGAAATCTTATTCCTAGAGTTCTTAAGGTGGTCATGGTGGTTATCCCTACTTGTTTTTGTTTCACTTTGTTTTCTTATCTATTTGTTTCTTTAGTTATATTTGTTGAACATGAAACATATTTGTATAGTTTTGATTTTGTTTAATGAAATTTTCTCCTTCTTTGAACAAAAAAAATAAAAATAAATCAAGGTTTCAAAAGAAAAGGAGAAGAAGAATGAATGAAAGAAATAAAAAATTAAAAAGGATACCAATGCGATTTTTCGATTAATGAGATAAGGCGCGCATAAGCCTTAAAAGTAGCATGAAACATAAACTTCACTTAAAATTACAATGTAACAATAAATTATCAATAGTATGTTATACATATATAGTACAAGTTCCTAAAAATTAAGACATAAAATATAAAGGAATAACATCAAAAATACACTCAAAATTTGAGATATCTTCAAAAATACCCCAAGGTTTCAAAAAATTTAAAAATATCCCTTAAACATAACGAAAGTTAAATCTAATGGAAGTAAATAGTAATATTTTATAAATAAAAATGAAAGAAGAAATAGTAGAGAACGAGGAAGAAAAAGTAATCTTAATAATAATAATATATCAATATTTACCTTTATAAATCATGAAAGAGAAACTTCTAACAAAGAAATAGTTAAAAAACTGAAAGAAGAAGTTTACATAATGAAATCACTAGTTCATGATGTCATATTAGGAAGATAATAATGTTTAAAGATAAATTTAAAAAATATACAGTTAGAAATATATGGAAGCTTAATGGGCATAACAAAAAACAAAAACAAATAACATTAATGAAGGCTTTAAGACTTCTAACAGAGTAAATGAACTTAGTTCAAGAATTAAACACAAAGTATCTACAAGGTATAATAGAAAAAAAGTTATTAAAAGAAATAAAGAAATGTGGTTATGATAAGTTACAATAAGATATACATATGAAATTTACAGAACTAATAAAAGAGGTATATAACTTACATAGAAACAATGATACTATAAGTCATAAATACGATCTCCTAGAAAAGTTAAAATTAGAACCATCTAGGAAATCAGACACACTGATACCTAGAAATGAGAGAAGAAAAATGAATAAAAATATATAAGTCCAATTTAATGGAATATAAAAAAACTTAGAAGAACAATTCATGAATCTTAAAAAATAGGGATATAGAAAAATTAATTAGTTTTTTAACACTAATTAATGAAGAACTAGAAAAAATTATAATGAAAAGCTTTGTACAAACAAATAAGATGATGATATGACAATAATTAGTGAGATTGATTTTGAACCAGAAATCATAACTCTCAAAAAGTCATATAAAACCAATTTCATTACCAGTTTTTTATTAAGAAGAAACATGTGAACCATGTAGGAAATAAATATATAGACAAAGGTTAGGAGAACATGATACTTCTAATAGAAGAAGACAACCACCCAAAATGGAAGAAGGGTTCAATTGGGAACTAAAGGTAGTATCTCACCAGAATTCAAGCTCTATGAAAATTATAGATATATTCTTAGATTTAGATTGTATAAGAGATAGGGAAAAAACCTTAGATGAATAAACTAGTGGTATGAGTATACTCACATAAACCTCTTAAACTACATAAACAAACTCTTTAATTTGTAGGGTATTAGTAGTTCATAAAATAACAGAAAATGTTAAAGTTAAGTTTTCAAATTTAACAAACCAACGACATTTATTAATGTAAGGGAATGCTCTCACAGAATGATAGTATTTAGATACAATAGTTAATGAAATATAAAAGAAATCATTAGAGAAGATAAAAAAAGGAACTATCACTGAATCCAGAGAAGATAAGGTGGTTGGGAAACATACCAACCACCTTATAAGGAAGAATATCAAATCCTTAAAGCTGGATAATCATAAAATGCCAATAAAAAAAAGAAATATCAACAAACGAGGGGAAATGACAAAAATTGTTGTTAGATAAGAGATTTTAAAATACCAAAAAATATGGATGTAATATAAAACCCCACAAACAAAAATATTAAAAATATTAAAAATACAATAAATTTAATAGATATAAGTTCAGGAAATAAGATTTTCAAAAATATAAAACAAGATTTAATAGATATAAGTTCTTCAAACAAGATTTTCAAAAATATAAAAGAAGATTTAATAGGAAAACATATAGAAAAAAAATATTTTAATCGAAAAAAAGGTATAAACCTTCTTGAAAAAAATTATTATCCTTCAAAAAAAGGAAACATAGATGTTAAATCTGTAATAAAGAAGAACATTATAACAATGAATGCCCTTGTAAGCTTCAATGTAAGAAATAATTTAAAAAGAAATTTTCACATAAAGCAAATTTTTTTAAAAGAAGCTTCTAAGATGAAATTATAACCCATTAAAGAATTAAATATAGATGATATTTACAACATTTATCTATTAAAGGGAATTAAGGAGGAAATAACTGACTCAAAATATGAAAACTAAGAATATGGATACTCTTCATCAGAAAATGAATGGCTTGTATAGTATTATAAATCCAATTTAAAGGCTATGTCAACTATCATTTATATGTATATATAGATACATGAGCTAGTATATGTGTAGCAGTTAAATATGTATTCTCAGAAAACACTGCAGACATGCACCAAAAGATTTAATTGTAGGAATTACTAATAATACTATAATAAATCTTAATAAGTTTTTAAAAGATATAGATAAAATGATAGAAGAAGAAAAATTCAATATTCTTACCATATATCAATAAGAAACATGAGTTGATTTATTAACAGGAAATAATTTTATAAACTTATATCAACTTTTTACACAATATGTGGACAAAACAAGTCTAACAATATTAGATGATGAAACTATTTATGTATCAAAAATAAGAAAAACTTTAACTGTATCTATTGTGCAACAACATAAAAAACAAAAAACATGGTGAGATAAACACAAAGTAACAAAAACCTTATTTAGTAAATATTTCAATAGATATAGAAGAGAAACAAAACATTTTTCTTAATAAAATATAGGAAGATAAGACCTTAGCAGGCATCACAAAATTATTAGAAATAGTAAGCTAAAAGAATCCTTTAAATCCAAGGATTAATACATCTAAAATGATTGTCAACATAAAATTAAGAAACCCTTACAATATTATTAGAGTAAAACCAATGATTTATACTCTAGAAGAAAGAATTAACTTTGAAAAAAAAATTCAAGAACTATTGGAACTAAAAGTCATAATACCAAGTAACTTACTTCACTCTAGTCCAGCATTCTTAGTCAAAAAAAGAAGCTAAAAAATAAGAAGAGGAAAAGAGAGAATGATAATAAACTTTAAAACATTGAATAAAGAAACCATTGATGATGATATTTTATTCAAAGAAAGAAGAACTATTATCATTAATAAAAGAAAATAAATATTTCTCAAGTTTTGATTGCAAAAGTAGATTTTGGAAAATAAGTCTAGATGAAAAATCTCAAAAAGTAACGGTATTTAATTGCAACCAAGGATAATTTCAACGGATTTTTGTACCATTTGGATTAAAATAAGCTCCATGTATCTTCCAAAGATATACGGATAACATCTTTAAAAAGTATAAATTTTTTATTGTGTTTATATAGATAATATTTTAGTTTTCAGTAATAAATTAAATTAACATTAATTGTTTATTAATAATATTCTATAAGAATATAGTAAAGAAAGCATTGTACTCTTTGAAAGGAAAGCAATAATTGCTCAGTAGAAAATTAAGTATTTAGGATTGAAAATTGAATATGAAAAACATAATCTGTAACCCCATATAATAAATAACATTCAAATTTTTTCTAGTGAATTAAATGACAAAAACTAATTATAAAAATTTATAAGATGTTTGCAAAAACCTTTACAACCAAAATTAAAAAATAACCATATCTAGAATTGGGCATAACAAAATAATCTGTATATGGATAAAGTAAAATCACAGGTAAAAAATATACTAACTATATATCATTCAAGGCCAGATGATAAAATGATAATTGAAATAGATACTTTACAAGATTAATAGGGAGCAAATTTGAAAATAACAATAAATGACAAAGATGAATATCTTTGTAGACATCACGATCTTTCTATGGTCCATAATTAAATTATTATTGTAATGAAAAAGAATATCTAGCTATTAAAAAGGCTTTTAAGAAATTTATAATATATGTCATAAGTTCTAAATTCATTGTTAAAACTGATAATAAGAATTTTGATTATTTATTAAGAACTAATATTACAAGTGATTATAAACAATGAAGATTAGTCAGATATCAACAGTGATTCAACCATTATAATTTTGATGTCAAACACCTCCCAAGAAATAAGAATAGTTTAACAGATACCCTTACTAGAGACTTAGCACCTTTAACTATTTTTATTTTTCCATGAATGAAACATCTTGATATCAAGATCAAGATAAAGGAAAATGAGAGAAAAACCCTACAAGAACAACTCGAGTTGTTATATCTTGAGAAGTCTCTTATGAAGACAGGGAATAAACATGAAGAACTTGATTATTCAAAACAAATTTTAGGGTCCAAAAAATCTAAAGATGAATCTTCATCAAAAATTCAATTTAAAGAAGATAAAACTTCTAAAGAAAGAATTCAAGATGAAAAGGAATAACCTAATAATTCAAAGAAGAATAACATCAAAAAAGCTCAATTGCACTGAAGAAGTAAAAAAGAAGAATATAAAAAGCTTATATCGTCTATAATGGCCTACAACAACTTGATAAGAGCAAGTAAATTTATTCTTAAGTTTAGTGGAGTAACTCATATATCCTTCACCAATAGAACAAAGGCTGAAGATAGTTATTGTAATTATAAAATACCAAAACTAATAACTCTAAATAAGATAGTAAATAATTACTCTACAACATTACAACAACAACCAAGATGACAACTATAGGATTAATAGTACGAATTTCCATACTATTTAGAGAGACATCTGATGAGTGCTTAAAAAACACTACAACTATTATGATTTAATGTACCTTAAATGATTAAATAGATTTATATTTGTATGATTTTATCATATTTTTATATAAATATCTTTTTGGAATCACTGATATTTTTATTGTTTTTTAGTTATTTTCGTTCAAAAATAACTTAAAGACTAGAAGAAAAAAATATTGGATGCAATACAATACAAATATATTGAGAAAAGAAATAGAAAAAGTCAAAAAGATGGAAAAATTAGAAAAATGGGTCAAAAATGTCAAAATTCTTGCTGCAGTCGTCCATTCGCACCGAGTCCTACTACGCCTACCTGCCACCATTTTTGCACTCCAAACGCGTGTCATCCTATTCAAATGCATCCAAAATTTATTTTTGAAATATTTTTTCACCTTTTGGTCTTTTCCTCACCTATAAAAGTATCATTTCTCCCATTATAAAAGACAATTTTTTGAGCTCTTTCTCTATCTAACTTTCTCTTTCTAGAAAGTTTTTTTTTGTTTTTAGTTTTAACTTTCTTTTCTTTTTGGGAAGAACTAACTATATTTTTATTTTTTGATTCAATAAGCAGAAATGCAAATCTGTTTGGAGATTTTCAGTAGTAGAATTAACATCAAATTGTTATAATGATTCTTTTAAGGTATAATTTTAATGGATTCTTTACAATTATCTTTTTTATGTTTTATTTTTATATATTATATTTAATTTATCTGTGATTAAATTTAACATGGTTGGCTGTTTGTAAATATGATATAATAATAATGTTGTTATACTTTCGAAATATTGAATAGGTAAAACATTTTTATAAAATAAATTGATTTTATTTTTATTCAAGATTTTATATTAAGGATTCTAGAGAGAAATATGTTATTTTTCATCACAAACTTAAATCTAAAAATTAGATTTTAACGTTTAATTATTCCGTCTGATTTAAAGTAGTGCTTTTTTATTTGTTGGTACAATCGTCCGATAGTTAGAATAAAACTCTATTTCAAAAGTTTTTTATAAAAATTATTATTCGAAAATGTATTAACAATATATTTTTAGAAATAATTTTAAAACTTGAAAGTTAGTACTCGGATAATTAAATTTTTAGGTTTTAATTTGTACACCTTGAACAAAGTCTAATTAACTGATTACGCCTAAAGTTGTGATTAGATGGTTTGCTATTTTCTTATAAATAAAACTGAAATTTAATACTTAATTAATTAATAGGCCCCGCCTAAGGATATTAGTTAATTAATATTAAATAAAAGAATTTGGGCCCCGCCTAAGGACACTTTCATACCAAAAAGAGAAAATCAACAAATATCAATTTATATATTTAATAACCTAAATAATATAAGCAACATAATTAACTTAGTTATTTTATTCTTAAATACTCTACTGTTATTATGATAAAAATTTGTATTATTATTTATTGAATCTATACCTATGTTTATTTTTATATTATTAGATTATGAAACAAACAAATCAAAATATTATGATATGATGTTTAGGATTTAATTTTATTTTTAAGATTTTGAATAATAAATTTAAAACCACATATATTCCTTTATTAGAACGACCTTAGGAGTATACTTATCATTTTTTATAAAATGATTCGTGCACTTGCGAGAGTTTTAAAAATATTAAAACCAAAGTATCTGCAAGATTGGCATTGTCGGTCTTGCATGTGCTCATCAACATCTCTCTCAAAAACATCAAAGATAGTAAGACATCTAGTGCTATTCAGGGAAACATCTCCCAAAAGTCATTAGTCATTATAGATGAAAATGACCAATATAGAAATCTCAATAAACCACGATGGTTGAGTCTTTACAACTTGGCCAAAAAATCTAGCTAGAAATATATAGAAGATATGAAATTCTATATTATCAAAAAAGAATTCCCTACAAGGAGTAAATTCAACATTTTGGAATGAGGTGATTCAATATTTGTTTACAAAATTTTCCATACATAATTAATAAAAAACATATATCCAGAATTAATTTAAGTGAATTAAATTATTTCTTGAAAAATTTCAAAAAAGAAATCAAGAAATTTAGGAAGAAGATAAGAGTAGGTGATACAAGCATATTTATCTCAGATTTTTCAGTTCATTAATAGACTGGAATGAGAAATGATGTATCAGTCTCTACCATTTCATCAAGGTAGGGATTTCCAATGTAAACACAGAAGTTCCCAAATCATGGGTGCTTCTAGAAAAGTAATTTAACACATAATAACTCTATGTGTTAAGAGGTCAAATATTAGGCTAAATTTACTATGAACTTAAGAAAATTGATAATTATTCTGAAATCAAAGTATATTACTCAACCAATAAAGTCATCATCACTTATCATAGTGGCATGGTTCTCACAAAAGAGCATGGTGAAAAAATCACTAAATTTGAGACAAATTTTAAGAATAACAACCCAAAAATTTGTCAAGAAATAAGGAAGAGATTCTGCTTCTATGCCAGAAAAGTCACCAAAGTTCACATATGCATTTACTATATCAAAGATCGATAAGACAAATATGTATCACCGTTAATATGTAGTAGTACCCACATCTTTAGTTAGAAGCATGTGCCAAGTAAAAAGAACTGTCGGTAGAAGACGTCAAAGAAAAATAAAGATGTAGTACCCACATCTTTAGTTAGAAGCATGTGCCAAGTAAAAAGCAATGACTTAAAATTGATAAGCTAAAAGGTAGTAAAGCAGATGAATTATTAAAGTAACAATAAAATAGTAATTCATATATTATAATTAGGGATTTCTTGTGCTATAAATGGAACCCTTATTTTCGTTTAGGAACACATAGAAAAATGGAGCACATAATTTAGAAAACGCATAGCTTCTAGCATAGTAACTCCCTCTGTCCATAAATTCCAACTAGTAATTATATATATATATATATATATGAGAGAGAGAGAGTAATTATGAGTGGCTAAGTATCTTTTCAAGTTTCTTAGTTGGACTTAGAATTGTAATAATTATTATATTATGAATAAAATTGAGTACAATCACTCTTTTCTTGTAACTGTAAATTATACACCATCTATGTATGGAGGCAAAAGACTCACCATTACCAATAGAATATTTAGGTTTGAGAAAAACTAAGACATAACCAGTGTAATAAGAGAAGACAAATAGAAGCAAAGACTATGATGGATCCATTAACTTCAAATATAATAATTATAGATTTTAAGTCAATTAAAGATCTTGAATGTACAAATATTTGCTTATATCAATTTATAATACTGATAAACAAAAAGATGAAGATACTAATAACACAATGTTATGATAAAAAAAATTAAAAAATATATTTATTATACAGTAATTACAAAAATTAATAACTAACGTCAAATAGTCTTTAATTTGGTATCAGAACCATAAGAATATTAACATAATATAGATAAAAAAGTTAATACTATTGGATTTAGGGATATTAATGGTATTAACCATAAAATCTATGTGTATTATAATATTTTTTACAAATCTCAAATATATAAATAAAGATATGGTAAATCTTAAGTAAATTTTCAAAATATAAAATGCACCAACAATGTAATGACACCTCAACCCTATATATTTCTCATATTTGGTCAATGTAATAATGGTACAGTGAATTTTATTTTTTTTAAAATAATTTAATAAATATTTTACAATTTACAAAGAATCTAATTTTAATTAAAAAAGTTGAACACCCCGAAAGCAGCCTCTTCTTGGTTTTGTCTGGTTTTTTCCCGGGTTCTTCTCAATTTTTCTTAATTATTGCTTGATTTTAATTTTTTGTCTAGGTTCTTGTACTCTCTCTTTTGATTATGTTTTCTTAATTGGTTCCTCTCTTGATTGTGTTGCTCAGTAGTGAGGTCCCATTTCATGGTACTATACTCACGATCACGACTCAC
Organism: Hippophae rhamnoides; assembly: GCA_033030585.1. Classification (NCBI taxonomy): domain Eukaryota; kingdom Viridiplantae; phylum Streptophyta; class Magnoliopsida; order Rosales; family Elaeagnaceae; genus Hippophae; species Hippophae rhamnoides. The sequence goes on from CM065432.1 coordinate 26,251,015, forward strand.
CAGTTTAATAGACTTTCATGGCTTTGTTTCTAGGATAAATCTAAAAAGAATTATACTATTAGATAGAACATAATCCATATGAATAACTCACCACTTAATTTCTTAAACGGTGTGTGATATGTGCATCAATTTTATCTGTGTCATATAGACCCCTTTTGGGAGCCTTATGTTCTTATAAGGATGCAAGCCAACATGGTCTAGTTGGATGATGACTTTGATACCATCTTATGCAAGGAGCTCCTACTATATGGTACAATATTATCTACTTCAGATCATAATCTACGAGTTCAATGGATTCATAGTCATGACTCATCAGTTTAAATGACCCTTACGGTTTTACTTTTAAGGTAAACCCAAAACACATCATACAATTAGAGAGGGTATACCTCTCTATAAATACTTCACCACTTAGATTCTTAATTAATGTAGGATATGTGTAACAACTTTGATTACCTCAATTTCTTACTTTTAAGACCTAGGTTGTGATTGCTAAGCTATTTTCTCAATTTCAAGCCCTAGGTTGTGATTGCTAAGCTGGTGGTATTATGCTTATTTGAGCATTAAATAAATTTATTTTCTATTTGACTAAAAAATGGAATCTAATTACAATAAAGAAAATAAACCTAGACAATAATGTTTTATTGAAATTCTTTCTTGACTTTATGTGAAGGATCTATACCAAGTGATGATACGGGTGGTAGGAAGTGTTGGAAAATCGTACTATTTTTTGTCCATTTTTTCACAATACATAACTAACTAGCTCCCGTTCATACTGAATGGCACGTAAGGCTTTGTTCGGCATCATTTGGCCTCCAAAGTTTGATATGTGGTTAATCGACTCATGGGCTTTCTAGTGGTGGTCTTGGATTTTTTAGTGTTTAACAAATTTTTCTATTTGGACAGAGGATTCTCAACCAGAAAGAAAAGGTCACATTTGACCCTATTTGGGCTAGTAGTCGTGGATGATCGACTTTTCTTTTTTGTTTGACAGCCTACTTGTTGGAACTATTAATAATGAAGCCATTATTTGGCAATGATGATTGTGGTGTGTATATTGTTTAGTGTATTCAGCTCATTGAAAGAGGGGATGCATATGATGATCTTTTTTTACCTCTATTGGGACTAGAATCTCAAAATTTGTACATTAAGTTGTTGCTTTCTTGTTGGAAGCACAAAGGGTTGGTCTTCTAAAGGACTTATACCATAAACCTTATAGATAAATATATAGAGAACACTTATGAGTGTCCTTTTGATAATTTTATTTTTTAGTTGGTAGAATATTCTCGTTTCCCATAAATTACTCCTGATATTGATGTGGATTTTCATCAACATCAAATAGGATAGTTCTCCTTGGATCTATAAGAGATAGAAACTTCATTAGGATCTTGAACCCCTAAGGGGTGGTGGCTTTTGGCATTCTAATGCTTAAATCAATAATGAGATTTATATAAATTAGAGAAGCTCAAGATCTTGTTCTATGATAAATAGGAAATACAATGTTTATGGTTATTGCGAGATCTCATAGAGATTTGAGTTAAGAATTACTCAATGTACGATCTTGTATAAATTGTATAATAGTGAATGTATATAGGGATTAGAAATAACCTGATATGCATTCGTTACCCATTTAGATAGACTTGTTATAACATCGTAGTTATCTCTTTATAATATCTTTTTTTAAACAATTAGAGAATAATTATTGATCATTTATCTTTTTATAAAGCATATGTAAAATATATGATCATCTAATGACGACTTATTGGGCTAGCCAACGAGGTATTCTTGAGATTGGGAACATTCATCACTCGTCGTGTAGCATGCATTAATTTACACTTACTCTTTGTAATTAGAGTTATTGTTTTCCTTAATTTTGTATCAAGATAACTTATATTTTGACCTTTACACTATTTAATACTTCTTCCCAATAGTCACATCTATAAGTTATATGTATCATTTTTATTTCGATTAAACCTAGGATTTTAATAAATTTCATAAATCTAAAATTAATAGTTTAAAACTTTTTTATATCAAATAAGATTTTATGTTATTTAAAAATGTGACGTGAAAATGAAAAGATTAAGTTTTATCCTTATACTACTTAATGAATCACATTAATAATTTAAATCTCAATAATTAAACTATTTAAAATTACAAATTCACATTTTTAATGGAAAAAACGAGATTATGTATAAGATAATAAAAAAATTAATTTTTCTATTAAATAATGAAAAGTTCATAAAATGTGAAATATTTCACTTAAAAAAAATCCTAAAATTCATAATTTTTAGAATTTGGAATTTATTATTAAGAAAAATATATGATTTTGATTTCTGTACAAGTAGAGCTCAAAATAGTGCTATAGAATTTTCAAAATGAGATTCATTGAATAATAATATATCAAACATCTAATTTAGTAACAAATTTTTGTAACCCTACCGAAATAGTCTACAAAAATTACTTTCACTAATTTCGTACCCTAGCTTATCTATTTTGAATAATTTGGTATTAAATTAGTCATATAGACTAAATTATGATCTAAACTTGATTAAATTTGAAAATATGAATATTAAATTTGTTAAATTAAGATTTGGTAACTAACTCGGTCACTAAACTTGATATATTAAATTAATTATTCAAGTATTATTTAACAAATTTTTAAGCTGAGATTAACACAACTTAATTCATTGTCAAAATTTCCAACGGGTTACAACCCCTCCCATGAGTTCGCAAGCTCGGGTTTGAATTAAGTTTTTAAAATACCCACAATGAATATTTGTCATTATATTTTCCTTTCTACCCACAACAAAAACAAAAAAAAAAGCTAGAAAATCTCTGCAATTTCGATCATTATAAAAGGATCTTCATCTGGAATTTGTATAATATTATAGTGTAGCAAGTGGTGTTCACTAAGAGTGATATTTTTATGAAAAATAGAAAATATTCAAATGGGAGTTGTTGAAGTGGAGTAGTTTGTGTTGCAAGTAGAAAATATCATATACAACATGTGTGCATGTACGCTCTTATTAGTAAGAGTGATTAATTTTGTTTCATCTCCTACATTTTTTTTTTGTATTTTATAAAAATAAAGGACAAACAAGGATTTATTTATACGTGAGCAAATAATATTATTTTGTTAGAATTTGTTTTATATATAAGTTTTTATCATCTGTATGATTACAAGTTTTATGACTTATATAACATTTATTTTTTTCAAAAAAATAATATTAAAAATACTTATAATTATTTGAAGAATAATATAAAAGTTCTTGCATTATTATATATACCAAAAGAGTACTATTACATGTAATTACAAGAAATAGATAATTAATAAAGAGTAATGTTATATGTGTCAAATTTTTTTTTTTGAGCATTAAGTAATTATATGTTTAGATTGGATGTAAAATGCTAAAATAATTGTATAATTACTGACTAACATGCTAATAATTATAAGGTATGTGAATTGTCCTATATTAATTTTTCATGGGGGGTAAGGGGATTTCATCATAAAAAATTACTTTAAAGTGGGATTCAGTAGACTTTTAAAAGAACTTTCAGCATCTAGAAGAACATTGCATCCTCTTTAGACTAGGCATTTTCCTAATTAACTTCTAGAGTAGACACATCTGCTCCAAAGCAGTGATATGCTACTTCTTTTCTTTCTCTTTTTTTTTTCTTTTCCTTTTTATATGTTGTTGTTGCTGCTGCTGTTATTGTTTTTTTGTTTTTTTACAATTTTCTATTATGTTTGTTGTTGTTAATATTTTCAATTATTACAATATAGGAAATAAGAAAATATCTTAAAGCACCAAAGAAAATAATTGAGAGATCAACCACATGATTTGCTCTCACTAGCTAGCTATAAAGCACAGTGTACTAATCCTTCACATGGCATCCATAAGCTCACATCCTAATCCTATTTGCTTATTTTGGATAAGTACTCCCCCTGAAATAATGCATAATCCAATCCCATTAGACAAAAAAAGAAGTAGATTATATATATTAATCATACATATATTATGATCACCTACTCCACCAATATATCTCCTTGAATTAATTATTGTTTAATTGATTCATAAATTTTATAATATATCAATTAAGATGAATTTTATATCATTTATTGATGGCTATAGTTGACAATAGCTGGACTGCTCTTGACTGCGATGGGATGGAAATATGGAATTAATGTTCCTGTTTTTGATACCTGCCGCCATATCTTTTATGTCCTTTCAGCCAATTAAACAACAGTATACAATCAGCAATGTGATGTGAGCCACGTACTACTGTTAGCTTGTGAGTGTATAAATACAACCCAGTACTGGGCTGAGTTTATAACTAATTAAGCCTCTCTAGCTAATATTCTTCTAATTATAAGCTCAGCCACATGGACAAGCTTAATAAGTTTGTTTGCATGGTTCTTCTTGTGATTAGCATTGTTTTTACCTTAAGTGAGCTTGGTTATAGTAGTGAACTAGCAGATGAAAACAAATACAATGGTCCAAGTGGATTTCCCCGGTTTGACAATGATAATAATGATGATGATCAGGAGGGTCATTGTTCATTTAGAAGTTGGCGGGCTTGTGGGAGTTTTTTTGGTAAAGGTTTTGGTGGGGAACGTAATGGAGCGAGTCATGGGAGAGGGTATGGTGGTGGGGGTGGAGGTGGAGGTGGAAGTGGTGGTGGAGTTGGTGGCGGTTCTGGACATGGTGAGGGATTTGGTGCTGGAGGAGGCATAGGTGGTAGTGGTGGTGCAAGTAAAGGAGGTGGCGGTGGAGGTGGGGGTGGGGGTGGAGGAGGTGGTGTTAGTGAAGGATCAGGTCATGGTAGTGGCTTTGGTGCTGGTGTTGGTATTGGAAATGGAAATGGTGGAGGCGGGGGAGGAGGAGGAGAAGGTGGTGGTAGTTTTAGCAAAGATGTTAATGGTTCTCAGGAAGGGTTTGGTCATGGTAGTGGTTTCGGTGCAGGGGCGGGAGTAGGAGAGGCAGGAAGGGGAAGTGGAGGTGGTGGTGGAGGAGGAGGAGGTGGTGGTGGGAGTTCAAATGGAGGTTATGGTCATGGAAGTGGATTTGGTGCTGGCTTTGGTATAGGTGGCAATAGTGGTGGTGGTGGTGGAGGAGGAGGAGGAGGAGGTGGTGGTCGTGGTGGTGAAAATGGTCATGGTGAGGGTAGTGGCTTTGGCATGGGTATTGGTGGTGGTGGTGGTGGTGGCAGCAATAATGAGGAGGGGTCTGGGAGTGGTGTTGGCAAAGGGAAAGGATATGGAGGTGGAAGGAATGGAATGGGCATTGGATTTGGAATGGGAATTGGATTTGGTTTTGGTATAGGGAATGAAAATGAAGCTGATGACACCAACACTAATTGGGATGGTAGCCCTTAATGTTAATTAGGATATAACAAGCTGTACAACTTAAAGTTATGAACAATACAACTGAGCTAGAAAATTATTTTTGTATCAATCGGTGTAAACCTACGTCCATGCACATGTCATTATCATGACCATGGAAGTTTATTGTCAATTTCAATTTCAATTTCATGCAATAAAAATTCAAATGTGTTGTAAGTTTGCATTTTGAAACTATTAGATTTCTACTGATTGTCATATTTTTATAACTTCCAATCGTACGTCACGAGAGTTCGCATTGATAAAGGAAGAAATACGCGAAATTATCACAGATGATAAAGATTCGTGAGTTTTCATATGTTTATAATTTCATCACAGATATCTCAAACTTGTTATATATTAGCATTAATATCTTTAAATTATTAATAGTATTAATATTTATCTTAATTTTTTATGCATTAAATTATCATATACACGAGTTTTCATTATTTATTACGTATATTTATAACATTTATAATTTAATCATAAATATCTCAAATATTTTATATTTGATTAAACTCTTAAATTATTAATAGTATTAACACTCACACTCACACTTAATTTTTTTTATAGACTCTTGACTTAAAATTTCATAACTTATAATTAAAGAATTAATATTTATGATACAAGATTAAAAATTATAATTTTTAATAACTTATTTTTTTATTTAATTTGTTTACTTTAATTATACACAAAAATACTATAACTTTAATTATTTTAGCGCCACAAATTGTTACATCTTCGACAAAAAAAAAGAGATAATAAACCATCAAATTACATTGCAAACAGACTTTCATAAAAAAAATGAAATTGGCATAGACATGTACAAACTTAAAAAAAGAATTTAATAAAGATTTCATTAACGAATTAATATTAATATGTTAAATAAAACTGATTATCTTAAATGATTTAGATTAAGTATTTAATGGATCAGGAGATAAATTTTCTAATTAAAGGATTCAAAACCAAAACAAAACCTCAAATGAAAAATTATTATTTTTATCAAAATTCAATATTTTATCAATAACATAAATTAGATACAATATTATTGTCAAAGATAACGGTTTATACAAGAGCTCTTGGCAATATGTGAGGACTCGTCAAAAATCTATCCTGATGATACTGAATGTATTCCAAAGTTCATACTACGGGATGCATTCCAAAGATCTTACAAACTAACTTGTTTCCTTATCTTATTATGGTTTTTTGTCAAAATCATTAATGTATAAAGTTCTACAAAAATTCTAATAGAGTTTTTCCTAAATTAAGACTAACCATCTCGTAGTAAAATAATAACAATTTTATACAATATTTTTCACAGACTAACAAATATCATAATCTTTTACATAACAATAAAGTAATTCATATCCATCAACCTTATTATACATCATGATATAAATGTTATGAACCAAATCCTAATGCTTCTTAGTCTTACCAACAAGTCTATTTACACAATAACCAAAACTTACTATACAATTCGATAAAGAGACCTCAAACCATCTAAACTTTAAAACAAAGTATTTATCCTATGATCCCAAACTTGTTATCATACCATGTTTTCTCAAAGCTACTACCTGAGGGAGGCAAATATAAAAATGTGAGCTTGAAAGCTCTCTAAGTGGATGAATTTCATAAATATTTGTAATTGCAAGCTTGTAAAATGTGAATGAAATGCTTATGACTTATCATGAGATAACATACTTATAAGAATGATTTATGTCGGATCATTAAAATATAATAACATATCATCTATGAGTTACCATTAAATAACATTCTAATAAAAATGATGTATATCTAATCTTTAAAATATAATAATGTACTATCTTATGAGTTACTATGAAAAAACATTCTATTGAAAAATTATTTATGTCTGATCGTTAAAATATAATAATGTGTTATGATCAATATACAAATAGAAAGTATAAGTGTGAGAAGTATACTTTGATTTTATCATGCGAAGAACACTTGAGGATCTGGTTCGCACACAGATGAGATATTTAGCACTAACACGAGCTCTCAATTGTACGTGTGGGGAACTTACTTGATACAACCTTTAAAATGGATCAATTGGTTCTGCTTATACATATGTCATGTGCACATTGACTTAATTAAACTAGATTGATAAATATCATGCTGCTATGGTAACATCATACTTAATTAATATGATATCATACTGAATTGAACTGATAAATATCATACTGATTTGGTAACATTATACTGAACCGATATGATATCACATTGAGTTAGTTAACGTCACACTGAGATGAAATGGACCAAATATATTATTCATGATGTCCTACCAAATAAAACTAAATATTCTAAATATTAAGTACAACCAACTATCATTAAATACTGAGGGAGAAATACTCTAACATTTCTAAGATATTTAATGAACTTGCCAACTTGTATAAAACTAGTATTAATAATAAAATTGATTTATTATCAAGATGAAGTTGATGTATAAAACTAGTATTAATAATACTAATATGGTAATATCATAACTAGCTTGGCTAGTATAAAATTGAATGGTACTCTAAAAATGTTAAAACATGAGATGTTAACATATAACTCAATATCCTCTTCAATACTTAGGTAGAAATCAAATTGCTACTTATAGTTTCGATATTCTTACGTTCTTACTTCCAAATCAAGAAAGCATATTCTGAATTATATTAAACTTACAAATAAAATAGGTACATAACTTTTTAAAAAAATCATTGAAATACAAAGATCAAACTTAGTTCTTTAGCTATGAACATGGGTGAAACATCTTTTGAAATCATCAAAAAGAGTTTCATCATTCAAACACACATAACTCTAAGTGAAAATGTTCAAATTATTATTTGTCAAAACACTCAAAAAAATATACATTTTCATCTTTCTATAAAGCTAACATATGCTCATTGTAGATCACCAAATTTGTTTTATAAACTAAAATTTTAATTTGTGTTGTCTTATTAAAAACAATTTTAAAACAATTATAACCTATCATCACATAAATAGACATAACTTTTCATAAAAATGTTCAAATATAATTACGTAAAAAGATAACAAAACTAGACATTGTAATATAAAAAAAAAGACATTGAAAACTCAATTATCATATGTAAAAGCTTTCCAAAAATATAGAATGTCATTTAGTTTAAAACATGATTTTTCAACATAACTTTTACAAACATATCTTGAATTAAATCGCTATAACTTTGTCTAGAAAAATCTCAACTAATAAACTATAAAATATTTATAAAACTAGAAATCTCAAGATTTAAAATAAGATATAACTCAAACAATTACAATCTATAAAACCATTTTAAATAACAAAAATACAAAATGGTTCTAAATAGTATTTTCAATATGATTTCCATATAACTTATAAGTGTTTAAAAAACACTAAAATTATCATGATTTAATGTATTTTAATTGATTAAATAGATTTATATTTGTATAATTTTATCATATTTTTAAATAAATTTATCTTTTCAAAATTACAAGTACTTTTATTATTTTTTAGGTATTTTGTTCAAAAATAATTTAAAGATAGGAAAAAAATACTTAAGGTAATAAATCACAAATATGTTGAGAAACAAATAAGGAAAAGTATAAAAAAAATTGAACTAAATGGGTCAAAATGGTAAAAAAATGCCCCATATTTTCCATGCCGAGTATAGCCTGTCCCGCGCCCATGTCAGGTCGAGATCCACGCCTCTGTTCGAGCACATCCGTTGAGTCTTGCGTGCACCCGTACCGTCGCAAATCTCACCCATCCGTGTGCGCTAACACCCCCACATGCGTGCCAGCCTATCCAAACGCATCCAAGACCATTTTCAAGATATTTTGTTTTCCATTGTTTTAGCATTTTCCTCACTTATAAAAGGACTCTCTCTTCCATCGTAAAAATCATCCTTAAGGATCCCTCAAAACCCCTAAAATCTCATGTTTCTCAACTCTTTTTCTTCTCTCTCTAGAAAGCTTTCTTAGTTTTTTTAGTTTTAAAGTTCTTTTTTTAGAAATTCCTCAATTCTCACATTTCTCAACTATTCTCTTTCTCTCTCTAGGAAGCTTTTTTAATTTTTTTTAGTTTTAAAGTTCTTATCTTTTTGAGAAGAATTAGTTATGCTTTTGTAAATATTTAATTTTTAATTCAATAAACGGAAATACAAATTCGTTTAGAGGTTTTCTAGAAACAGAATTAGCCTCAAAATTTCATAAGGATTCTTTTGAGGTATAATTTTAAAATGAATTCTTTATAGTTATTTTTATGTTTTATTCTTATAAGTTATATTTAATTTGTGTGTGATTAAATTTAACATAGTTGTCTATATGTAAATATGATATAATAATAACATTGTTATGCTTGCAAAATATTAAATAGGTAAAATATTTCTATAAAATAAATTGATTTTGTTTTTATTCAAGATTTTATATTAAGGATGTTAGAAAGAAATATATTATTTTTCATTACAAACTTAAATCTGAAAATTAAATTTTAAGATTTAATTATCCGTTCTGATATAGAGTATTACATTTTTATTTGTTGGTATAATCGTCCGGTAGTTAGAGTGAAGCTATATTTCAAAAGTTTTTATAATAACTATTATTCAAAAATATTTTGACAACATATTTTTAGTAATGACTTTAAAACTTGAAAGTTAGTCCTCGGATAATTAAATTCTTAGATTTAATTTGTACACCTTAAATAAAAGTTTAAAATATCTAACCCCACCAAAAGTGTCATTTAAATGGTTCATTTTTAATATCTTAGAAAAAATGAATTATTTTAATTAACTAAATTAATTATCGACTCTACCAATAGGTGTTAATTGATTTTTTTAATTAACAAAGAATATCTAACCCCACCAAATGTGGTATTTATATAAAAAAGAGAGAATCAATAAATATTAATTTATATCTTTAATAACCTAAATAATATGAGCAAGCATAATCAACTTAATCATTATATCCATAAATACTTTACAATTATGAATGATAAAAATTTGCACAATTATTTATTGAATCCATATCTATATTTTTTTAAGTCATTAGATTAGGAAACAAAAATCAAAATATCATGACAAGATGTTTATGATTTAATTTCATTTTTAAAAGTTTAAATAATAAATTCAAAACCACATGTATTCCTTCCTTAGATCGATCTTGAGAGTATACTTGTTATTTTCTATAAAATAATTTGTATATTAGCAAGAGTTTTACAAATATAAAACCAAAGTATTTATAAAACCGATATTGTTAACCCGATGCCGATTTTGTTCAACAATAACCACCCTTAATTAAAAGTGTATAACTTTGCTTCGAAAACTCAAAATGAAAAACTTTGAAATTTTTCTTAAAATATACATTTATACCTTTGTAAAGAGATATGAACCAAAGTCTAATTATTTCTTATGTTTTGCCAGCTTCCTTTTTAATGCAAAAACAATTACTTTACTATGCTTTAACTTAGAATCTCTATCTTGTTCCATTTATTATTTCTTTCCCTTTTCCCTTCCTCTTTTTTCTTCTTTGTTTTCTTCTTATTTCGTTTCAAGTTTCCTAGAGAAACTTGCATTAACAAGGTATGTATAAGAAAATGAGCAAGACATGAGGACATATGAATCATCTCTTAGAAATACCTATTTTTTATTAGTCCGAAGGACATATGTCCTTGTAAGAATAAGGGTGTAAAATCTCATGTTTAAAAAAATAATTAATAAAATAATATTGAGGATAAAATTGTAATTATAAAAAATGTACGCTTAATAATAATTATACTTTTATGTAAGGGATGTGATATTACACAACATTATTCTCTTGTTCGCACTCCACCACTCTTTGCAAATACCACACATATAAGTTCTTTAAGTTGTGATGATTTGTGTATCTTAAAAAATGTAGGATTTAATTGTCAATCAAAAAACACATGAACTTATAAATCAATGAAAAAATTTGTACTTAAAAATTTAATTATTATTTTTATCTTAGATATTATGTCAAATACAATGATATTAATATTAAAGGAATATGTGATATTTTGAAAATGTTGGGGGTATATCTAACAAAAGATGAAACTTTAAGTGTATTTATGATAATTTTTTCACTATATCACATCAAATATAATAGTGTTAGTATTTTGAATTTTTGTGACATTTTAAAATTATTAGAGATATATATGACAAAAGATGAAAACTTACTAGTATTTGTGTTAATATCGCTAAGAAATACAAAGCAAGAGAAAGGGAAAAAATTAAAATAGAGGATGGTTTCATTTTATATATAACTTATTTATTGATTTAACATGCTTTTTGTGGTCATCGTGAATGCTTAAGTTTTAATTTATTCTATTTACGCGCGTATGTATATATATATATATATATATATATATATGAATGTGTGAGTTTATAAATGTTATTTTTTAAAAATAAAATATGTTTTAATATTTTATAAATTTTTAAAATATAATTAACACATATTTTTAATTTAATTTTTTTGATATAAATATGATTTAATAAATGCAAAGATTAAAAATAATACTCTATTGTAAAATTAACGTTTAGAATATATAATAAATATTTATTTAAGAAATTAAAGATATTTTTAATATATTTATAAAGATATATTGAATATATATTTATTATATTATAACAAAATAAATATATGGTTAACGTATGATAATGAATAAAAATAAAACTTATAAAGTAGGTGTGTAATGCAATTATAAAACCTAATATAATTTTGACGTCAAAATTGGTTGAATTGCATATAATTATCAGATTTAATGCATCAAGCCTATTCCAAAAAAGACGATACGAATTGAAACAATTGATTTGAAATGCTACATGTATTTAATTTTGTACTTAAATCTTCATTTAAAATAGTAAAGTATATTACATACTTCTAAAAGTTAACCTTTTAACTTTTGAAAGTAAGATTAATACTTATATATAATTATTGATTTGAGTTTAAAATGTTTAATATTTATCCCAAAGGATAATTTCAGCTTTCTGTTTTATGAAGTCGACAACTCTATTATAGTACGTGGTGTACGCAAGCGATCATATACATATATTATATAGAAAATACCATGATAGGATTTTTTTCTTTAAATAGAAATATTATTTAATCATTTAAATTTAAAAAAATATCTATTAATTTTTTTATTTATAAAAAATATGTTTATTAGTCCTTTTATTTTTAAAAAATTACTCATTAATCATTTTACTTTAAATACAAAAAGAATTTTATTGTTAAATTTTTTTTAAATAAATATTAATAAGAATATTTTCGTTATTTATTCTTATTCTGTTAAATAAAAAAAATTACAAACATTATTAGTGACGGTATTACAGTCTTTTATTTTCATTTTATTTTGAAATACTAATGATAATTTTTATTTATTTTTAAATAAATTTAAAATTACTAAATGTTTTATTTTGATACCATTTTATAAGTAAAGAGACTAAATGTCACATTTTTAAAGTTAAAAAACTAAATAATACATTTTAAAATTAATATTCACAAAAAATAAAATAAAATGTCAAGTTTTTGTCACCCGGTTAGTAAATAATTCAACTAATTTTTTTTTATGTTTTTACTAGAGAGTTGTATTTAAAATTTCATTCGCTTAAATATATATAATTTTTTAAATAATTATTTTTATCATAACTCCAACTCTCGGTAACATTTAAATGATATGTTTAACTAGGATATTGATTTGCTCTTAGGAGTTGTGATCTATTGGCCTATTTGGAAAGCAAATAATGGAAGAGTGTTTGAACAAACCAACACTTTCCATTCTCAAATAATTATTTGAGTGAAGCTCATCTCTAACAGATTTTGAAATATGTAATTTTATAATTTTTAATCCTTTTTACAAATTATGGTATCGCCATGCTTGATATATGTAAAATTATTAATCTAGGTGCATTTTTGTCTTAATTTTAAATCATTGTTATAATAATCATATACATCATTGTTCATAGTTGTTGCCATAAGACTTTTAAGTGTTACCTAAAAAATTAGGGCATAAATATAAGTACAAGTGTATCCTAAAGTATATTTAATAATGAAAAACCCTAACTAGTTGGTTTAAACAATATATTAGATAAATAAAAAACAACTATTAACTTTAGAACAATCAATTAAAAGTACAATAACACAGTTATTATTGTAGACTTATTAATTCATCAAACATAACTACAAATATTTGATAAATTAACTTAATGAAAAAGTCTAGTTGAAATCTTTTTAACAAAATAAGAGAGAGTAAAAGATACAGAATAAGTACAAATAAGCTCTTGTATGATTGGTTTCAAATGTGTGTTTAGATTTGTGTTTATAGAATATTTTGAAGCACATTAGATAAAAGTAGAGTTACCATATTATCCATAAAATTAGTTAAAACACTTATAAGAAATAAGAATAATACAGTAAAAAGTCAATCTAAATCATAATAGAAATACGTTTAAATCAAATAACTGGTTGCTCGATCGATCAAGTACATTGTTTGATCGATCAAACATCCTTTTGGTCAATCCAGTGATAACTTAATTAATATTCAAAAAATTAGATCGATTCAGTGATTTAACTATATTGATCTTGTCATTCTCAATCAATCTAGTAATGCATTAAAATTAATTTAATCAGGTATTATTGTTCGATCAATCGAGTAGCTTATTTTCACACTATTCCTATTGTTCTAATATGCTATCTAATGTGTATAGGAGCAGTAATATACCATTTACGTGATCGTTAAAGCTCGATAGTTTCTTTGACTTGCAAATATTGTTTTTACATGATAGCAAGGGTACATTGTTCGATTACAGTTGCAACAAGAAATGAAACACCAAATCTGTGGCACTAAAGACTAGGCTATCTGAGTGAGAAAAGGGATGAAGACTATACACTTAAAGGAAAAACTTCTAGGTCTATAATGAGTGGAGATAGACATGTGCAAAGATTGCATATTTGGAAAGGAAAAAAGAGTTAGTAGGAGAACCCTGAAGAAGGAAAGGCTAGAGTTCATTCACTCTAATGTTTGGAGTGGAAAAGAGGTAAAACAATCACATCTAAAAGTTTTTGGTTGTGTAGCATTTGTGCATATCAATGATCAAGGTAGGAATAACCTTGATCCCAAATCCCAGAAATGCACCTTCATTGACTATAGTGAGGATGAGTTTGACTACCTCATTTGGGATGACGAAAACAAGAAAATGATTCATAGTAGAGATGTGATTTTCAATGAAAGGGTGATGTATATCGTTGATTGAAGATATTTTGCTATGAATAGTGATATATTTTTGTTTCTTCGATTTAAATGATGCATATCTCCTTGAAAAATTTGAATGTTGTTTAAGTGATGAATGATTTTTACGTATGTTTCATTTTTTCAAGATAATTCATGAGCACTAGTATTGATTTTTGATTTGCTATGATAATTTAGAGAAGGTTTATATGATTATGGAATTAGATTGATATTTGTGGTGTCACAATTCTTAGAATTTGTTTGATTTTCTCTCGAGGCGAAATTATAGATAACATTTAACTAAGAAAATGATTTAGGCCATCTTTGGATCGTTTGAGCCTTTCTATCTACCTTCACATACATTATCCGTAGTATACCCCTTTTGAGCTTCAAAGTTTATATATATATTTTTCTCATTTCAAAAGCCTACCAAACAAATATATATGTGTGTGTATAATATATCTATTTTTCTTATCTCACTAAAATGTGAAAATTGTTAGTAAATATTTAAAGATATATCAGAACAAAAGAGGGTACAAAAAAAGAAAGAAAAAAAAACAGATTGTGAAAAGAAAAAAAAATCAGATTCTGAAAAAAAAAAGAAAAAAAGAGGATGGTATGTGATGATAAATCCCAAATTGGGAAGTAATTATTGTGATGATAGAAGTTATCTTTTTCAATCCTAGAATGTTATGTTTTGGAAAAGTTTTTGAGCTAAATATTATCCTTTATCCTACCTTTACCTAAGCCATACATTACAAGCTTAATAAAGTCCTATTGATTTTGTGTTTTGTGTTTGTCTACATTAGTGGAGAGAGAAATGAAAAATAAACTTATGAGATTTGTGGTTTCATGAAAAATTGTTTGATTTCGTATTTGTATAAATTGATTCGGATATCTTGTGATGAAAAAAAAAAGACTTCACACACACACTGAAATTCATTGGGAAAATGTAATATACTTTTAAATTGATTTTGATGCATAGATAAAATTCTTTTAATTCTTTGAGTTATGTATTTAAAAAAAGAATTATTTTGAAAATCACTATTAAAATGCAGTTATCTTTGTTTTATTTCCTTCCTTTTGCTCGAGGACTAGCAAAAACTTAAGTTTGGGGGTGTTAATAACTGTATTTTATATAGTTATTTTCATCAATTTTAGTAATGATAATTCCTATGTTCTTTTAATATTTAGTTAATTTTTGTTAAATAAATTAATATTTTCCTTTTATGCATTAAAAATACATTTTTAATAAAATTAAATAATTTGTATCGAAAATGTACCTAATTTCATATTTTTTCGTCCACAAATATAATTTCAAATAATATAGTTCTTAATTACAATTTATAAAAATCAAAAATATAATTTAAATTAAATTCGGGCTTAATTTTTAATTATTAAAAGTTTAAAATTTAAATTAAATTATCAAAGGGCTGTATTGTAATTAAACAAAGTTTAAAATGTAATTTGAAATATATTTGTGGGTGAAAATATAATTAAGGAAAGTTTTAAATTTTCTACGTAGATTAGAAGAACCACGCGCCAACAACAAGCGCAAACCGTGGAACCGTCCGATCAAAGAATAAACAGCTACGATTCGCGCGTCCAGATCACACCCGACCAAATCGCGTGTGCGCAGATGCTTTTACGCGGCTCGGCGCCTGAGTGGGGCCCACTTGACGCGCAGGCTGGCGTGTAGAGTGGGACCCATATGTCGGCCGAGCAGAAATTCCCCCGAGTCATATCTCTCACCATTGGATCAGATGAATGGTCCAGATTGAAGCGCGTGGAACCAAGCTGTCGCGCACCGAACCGTTTGTCTAAAAATCGTGTGCGACGCGGTCCATCCAAGCGGAGTGCACCATCAAGGTCTCCTGAATAAGAAGTAGCCACGTGTCTCCTTTATTTTGAAGCCAACAATATTATGACACGTGGTATTTTACAATGCGCGCGATCGCGCTAGATCACCCCCGTGATGCAGCCGTTGGCTCCGTGCGACAAGCAATCGTGCGCCCGTTTTCCCGTAACTAATGAAGATCTTCCACATGTCCGCACTAATACCTGCAGCGTATCAGACGCTGACACGTGGCATGCACTTTGATTTTAAAAAAGCGCAGAATCGGCGCCCTGTCTCACGCGTGTATTAATTAACATTTTTCGATACGAAAATTGATTCACGTAATTTTTGTTTTTCGATACAAAATTTATACGCGTTTTGATAAAAAATGTAATATTTCTGATGTATTTTTTAGGCTATAAATAGGTGATATTATGATATGGTTGAGAAGTTTTTTTTGGTTTAGAATTTTTGTGGTATTATGTTTTGGACTGCAGAACACGTAGAAGCCATTTTTTGGCTTTTGTTGTGTTCTGCGTGTGCCAAATATTTTCGTTTCTTCATGTTTTAATTTTCCTTCTTGTTCATCTTATTTTTCTATATCTGTTGTTAGTTTTATTTTAATTTAATGAAGTAATTTAATTTTTCTAGGGTTGCATTTGATCTAAATTTATGAAGCTTTGATTTTAACTATTTTTCATAGATTTATAAGACGTTCGATTTGTTCATTCTATTTTGTGCTTAATGCTTTTTAATTATTTACGAATTTTATCAAAACGATTTGTGGCATAAAAATAAACTTGAGAAATGCATTTTTGTGTATATTACTCGTAAATAGAATGACATGTATGATGAAGGATAGGAATATACCCTAATTATATGTGTGGCCATTTGAAAACTTAGAACTTAATGAATCTTGGTGAATTTAATTCTCATAGAGATATAATAGTGAATTAATTTAACGAGGTGTGTTTATACGGAGCTTGGAAGAGATGTATGAATAAAAAAAAGAAGTTTTCGGTTGATAAATTAAATGTACTAAAAAATATAAATCAAGAGAAAATAACATGATTTGAGTGGATTAGTTTGGTGAAAAATTACAATCCTAGAGTTCTCTTATTTTCTTTTTACCTTTTTCTCAATCAACGATTGTTTTGGATAAAATCAGAGAGATACAATTTTAGTACTCAACAAACTATAGTAACAAATCCTCGTGGGAACGATACTTTACTTACAAATCTTTATTACTTATGAACGTGTATGCTTGCACGTTTTTATGTTCTCTTTTTGAAAACTTGTTGTCTCTATGAGAATTATGAGAATTAAATTCAATAAGATTCATTACGTTCTAAGTTTTCAAATGGGCACACATACAATTAGGGTATATTCCTATTCTTCATCATACATGTCATTCTATTTACGAGCAATATACACAAAAATGCATTTCTCAAGTTTATTTTTATGCCACAAATCGTTTTGATAAAATTCGTAAATAATCAAAAAGCATTAAGCACAAAATAGAATGAACAAATCGAACGTCTTATAAATCTATGAAAAATAGTTACAATCAAAGCTTAATAAATTTAGATAAAATGCAACTCTAGAAAAATTAAATTACTTCATTAAATTAAAATAAAAATTACAACAGATACAGAAAAATAAGATGAACAAGAAGGAAAATTAAAACATGAAGAAACGAAAATATTTGACACACGCAGAACACAACAAAAGCCAAAAAATAGCTTCTGCGTGTTCTACAGTCCAAAACCTAATACCACAAAAATTCTAAACCAAAAAAAACTTCTCAACTCTATAATAATATCACCTATTTATAGCCTAAAAATACATCAGAAATATTACATTTTTTATTTTATTTTTTTTATCAAAACGCGTATAAATTTTGTATCGAAAAACAAAAATTACGTGAATCAATTTTCGTATCGAAAAATGTTAATTAATACACGCATGAGACAGGGCGCCGATTCTGCGCTTTTTTAAAATCAAAGTGCATGCCACGTGTCAACGTCTGATTCGCTGCATGTATTAGTTCGGACATGTGGAAGATCTTCATTGGTTACGGGAAAACGGGCGCACGATTGCTTGTCGCACGGTGCCAACGGCTGCATCACGGGCGTGATCTAGCGCGGTCGCGCGCATTGTAAAATACCATGTGTCATAATATTGTTGGCTTCAAAATAAAGGAGACATGTGGCTACTTCTTATTCAGGAGACCTTGATGGTGCACTCCGCTTGGATGAACCGCGTCGCACACGATTTTAAGACAAACGGTTCGGTGCGCGACAGCTGGGTTCCACGCGCTTCAATCTGGACCGTTCATCTGATCCAACGGTGAGAGATATGACTCAGGGGAATTTCTGCTCGGCCGACATGTGGGTCCCACTCTGCGCGCCGGCCTGCGCGTCAGATGGGCCCCACTCAGGCGCCGAGCCGCATAAAAGCATCTGCGCACACGCGATTTGGTCGGGCGTGATCTGGACGCGCGAATCGTAGCCGTTTATTCTTTGATCGGACGGTTCCACGGTTTGCGCTTGTTGTTGGCGCGTGGTTCTTATAATCTGCGCAGAAAATTTAAAACTTTTCTTAATTATATTTTCACCCACAAATATATTTCAAATTACATTTTAAACTTTGTTTAATTGCAATACAACCCTTTGATAATTTAATTTAAATTTTAAACTTTTAATAATTAAAAATTAAGCCCGAATTTAATTTAAATTATATTTTCGATTTTTATAAATTGTAATTAAGAACTATA
Organism: Hippophae rhamnoides; assembly: GCA_033030585.1. Lineage (NCBI taxonomy): Eukaryota > Viridiplantae > Streptophyta > Magnoliopsida > Rosales > Elaeagnaceae > Hippophae > Hippophae rhamnoides. The sequence continues at coordinate 26,270,243 of CM065432.1, forward strand.
TTATTTGAAATTATATTTGTGGACGAAAAAATATGAAATTAGGTACATTTTCGATACAAATTATTTAATTTTATTAAAAATGTATTTTTAATACATAAAAGGAAAATATTAATTTATTTAACAAAAATTAACTAAATATTAAAAGAACATAGCAATTATCACTAAAATTGATGAAAATAACTATATAAAATACAGTTATCAATAGGACAGGCATAAAAAAATGCCAACAAATCAGAGTAGAATGAGTCAATATTTGCATATGTAGATGATGTCTCAGATAGTACCATGACAAAACCATTTGTAACAAGTTCCTCAATCAGGACAGGTATAAAACAAACGCCAACGACTTAGAGTAAAATGAGTTAGTATTTGGAGATGCAGATGCAGATGATGTCCTAGATAGTCCCGTGACGAAACCAATTGTAACAAGTCCTCAACCAGAGGAATTTGTTAGACAGAACAGTGTGCAGTAGTTCGACACACCACATCCTCCTACTCTAGATGACTGATGAAGGGGAGTCTGAATGCTATGATAAATCTTATTAGACTCGAGATGCTAGCAAGTGAGAGCTTGCTATGAAAGAAGAAATTAAATCTCTCGTCTACAACCAGACATAGGAACTAGTTGAGTTACCCATGGGGAAGAAGATACTTCATAAAAAATGGGTGTACTGGGTGAAAGATGAGCATGATGATTCTAAGAGATACAAAGCCCAACTATTTATCAAAGAATTTTAGTAGAAGGATAGAGTTGGCCACACCAACATTTTTTCTCCTATTGTGAAGCTTAATACTATTAGATCAATGTTGAGTATTACAACCATTAAAGATCTTCATTTTGAACAGTTGGATGTAAAGACTACATTCCTTTATAGAGATTTAGATGATGAAATATACATGTACCAGCCAAAAGGTTTCTCAGAAAAAAGGGAAGAAGAACATAGTGTGTAGACTTTAAAAGGGTTTGTATGGCCTGAAACAAGCTTCGAGATAGTGGTACAAAATTTTTGATAGCTTCATGCACAAGGAAGGTTTCCAAAAGTGTAACGCTGACCATTGTTGCTACTTCAAGAGATATAAGTCTAGTTATATCATTTTACTACTTTATGTTAATGATATGTTAGTAGCAGGTTCAAATATGGATGATATCAGAAGGTTGAAATAGTAATTGACAAAGAAGTTTGACATGAAAGACTTGGGTTCAACAAAGAAGATTCTTAGAATGCAAATCACAAGAGATAAGAAGAGATGATCCTTGTAGTTATCTTAGGCAGAGTACATAAACTATGTTTTACAAAGATTTAACATGGGTGATGCCAATCCAGTTAGCACACTGTTGGCTAGTCACTTTCGTCTATCCAAGGATCAGTCCCCTCATACAAAGAAAGAGAGAGAATTCATGGCTAAACTAGAAAAAAATGGGGTGTCTGAAAGAAAAAATCGTCATTTAATTGATATGGCTCGTGCACTCCTATTAGTGCCCAAATGCCAAAATATCTTTAGGGTGATGTTGTACAAGATTTTTCCCATCTCATCAATCGTCTCCCGTCTAGTGTCCTTAACGAACAAATCCTATTTCAGATTCTCACATCTTATGTCTCTTTGTCATCCTTCTATAATCTTCCTGGCCGTGTATTTGGTTGTGTTGCTTTTATACATGTTCCTAAAAATCAGAGGTCTAAATTAGATGCCCAGGCAATTAAATGTGTGTTTGTTGGTTATGAAGGTTATCAGAAAGGGTACAAGTGTTTCCATCCACCGACCAGAAAGTATTATGTCACTATAGATGTTACCTTCTTTGAGGACATGAGTTATTTTTCCTCAGCTGATACTGCTCGTTAGGGGGAGGAATTAGAAGAATTCACCAACTGATGTTTCAATGGGTCCAGTTGAGATTCCTAATCCATTGAATCCAGTCATTGAAGAAGTAAATGCTCCAAGTATTCAAGCACTAGATTGGTTCACAACAAATGAAAATGAAGACACAATTTTTCCCTCAGGCATCACTCCTACCCCTAATCAACAACTCCATGTTACTAAAGGTCACTCATCTGAGGTATGTACACCCACTGATATTAATAACATTGAGTCTAATATTGGACAGTATGTGTTACCAATAGGTCTACTCGGGGTCAACCAGCCAAAAGGTATTAACCAAATATTTATGAAAAATCAAAATACCCAGTAGCTAACTACATGTCCACTAAAAGATTATCTAAGTCATATAAATCATTTGTGAATCAAATATCTGTTGTATTAATACCTAACAAAGTGCATGATGCGTTGAGAGATCCAATGTGGAGAAAGGCAATGGCTAAAGAGATGGAGGCGTTACAGAATAACTATACTTGGCAACTTGTGCCTCCACCACAAGGAAAAAATGTAGTTGGTTGTCGATGGGTATTTACTGTAAAACATAATGGTGATGGATCTATAAATCGGTATAAAGCTCGTCTTGTAGCAAACGGGTTTACTCAAACATATGGTGTAGACTACGATGAGAGTTTTGCTCCTGTTGCCAAAATGAACACTATTCGGGTTATGCTCTCACTTGTCGCTAACTTACATTTGCCACTGGAAGTTTGATGTCAAGAATGCATTTCTTCATGGAGAATTAGCCGAGGAGGTGTACATGAGTCTTCCACCTGGGTATGTAGTTGATTCTCCTAGTAATTTTGCATGCAAATTAAGGAAGTCTTTGTATGGTCTCAAGCAATCCCCTCGAGCCTAGTTTGGAAGGTTTTCACAGTTCATGCAGAAGGTTGGTTACAGACAGAGTAATTCAGACGACACTCTGTTACTCAAACATCAACGAAGGAAGGTAACAACCCTAATTATTTATGTTGTTGATATGATAATTACTGGCGATGATACTGTTGAAATGGATAAATTACAAAGAAAACTAGCCTCTGAATTCGAGATGAAAGACTTAGGTGAAATAAAGTACTTCTTAAGAATTGAGGTAGCTAGGGGGAGAGAAGGAATATATCTGTGTCAGAGGAAGTACATTCTTGATCTGCTAAGAGAGATAAGTATGTTGGATTGCAAACCTATCGACACTCTTATTAAGCAAAATCATTGTTTAGTAGAGTATCCAGATCAGGTACCAACTGATCGAGCTCGCTATCAGAGATTGGTTGGAAGTTTGGTTTACTTGGCTCATATTAGATCAGATGTTGCATATGTAGTAAGTATGGTGAGTCAGTTCATGCATAATCCGAGTGAGAACCACATGAATCCTGTTTTGAGAATTTTAAGGTATTTGAAGTCGGCTCCAAGGAAGAAGAGTAATGTTTTCTAAACACAACAATCCTCATAAAGTTTGTGGCTTCACAGATGCAGATTGGGCAGGAAGTATTACAGATAGAAAGTCAACATCGGGTTATTTCACCTTTGTGGGAGGTAATTTGGTTACATGGAAAAGTAAGAAGTAGAAAGTGATGGCACGATATAGTGCTAAGGTTGAGTATAAAGGTATGGCTTATGGTGTTTGTGAATTGCTGTGGATAAGAACATTGTTATTTGATTTGGGTTTCGAACTCAAAAATACTATGCAGTTGTATTGCGACAGTCGGACAACCATTGATATATCACAAAATCTAGTATTTTTGTGCTCACTGAAGAGCAACTTGTAGATATGCTTACCAAATGAGTTTCCAATAAAGCATTATATGACTCACTAAGCAAGTTGGGCATGTCTATGCGCCAACTTGAGGGGAGTGTTAATGTAAGTTATTAGCTATATATTAGTTGTTGGCAACTAATCGATAATAATCTTAAGTATAGAGTTTTTCTTTTCCTAAAAGTAGATTCCTAATTCCTGTATATATATGTGCATTATCATTCATTATAATTTAAGTAAATAATTTTATTTCATTATATTCAAGTAATATAAATTCCGTAACCCGGTCAAATAATTGAATTAGATTCGATGAAACTCAAACTCAACAGATCATATCCAATCAGCACCCCTACTTTTATCCTAACTCAAGAGTAGCCTATCACGAGCATATATCTAATTGTCAATTACACTTTTCCCTAGTAATTAGTGCTATGGAGTCTGTAGTAGACTCGCATAATGTTAAACTACTTTTACAGTGCATGTAACCTCCGATGATTGCCCTGTTGGGAAATTACGCAAAATCCCGATAAGCTAGATTTATAAGAAAGCAAGAATAGAAAAATAACACAAAAATTTGATAACAGAGTTCGACCAATCTTGCTTACGTCTCCGGATCTGCTGCAGATCTTTTTACTGAAAGGGAAGAAATTACACAAGGTGTTTACAACACTCATAACTCACAACCAAATTACACCCAAGAAAATTACTTTCAATATTCTCTCACAAAAGCTTTTCTCTCAATTGGAATGAACACTTTGGATGATTAATTCATTACAATTACACATCTATTTATAGGAAAATTCACTCCTTAAATTACTCCTTAAATTAATGGTTCCTTAAATTGCTCCTTGAATTAAGGTCCTTGTTTTGCTCCATGAATTGCTCCATGTTTTGCTTCTTGTTTTGCTCCATGTTTTTCTCCTTAATTTACTCCTTAAATTAAGGAGCTTTATAACAATCTCCAACAATCTCCCACTTGAAGACTGATTTCAATCTGTCTTCACACCTTGATCAATGCATCAACTTTTCTAGTCTTTGTTACTCTAGCAGACCAACTGAAGTTGAGCACAACTTCAGTTTGTCAATAGTCACCACCTTTGTTAACATATCTGCTGGATTTTTGCTTCCTTGAATCTTCTCCAGTATTAACACATCATCTTCCAATAGAGATCTGATGAAGTGATAACGAAGTCCAATATGCTTTGTTCTAGAATGAAATGCTGAATTCTTCGCCAAGTGTATTGCACTTTGACTATCACTATGCAGAACATTCTTCTCTTGTTTGAATCCCAGCTCGGTTAACAAACCTTGAAGCCATATCATCTCTTTACTAGCTTCAGTTACTGCTACATACTCAGCCTCTGTAGTTGATAAAGTGACAATTTTCTGTATTTGTGACATCCAACTAATATCTGTAGTTCCAACAATAAATATATAACTGGTGGTGCTTCTTCAGTGATCAATTTCACCTCTAAAGTATGCGTCTATGTACCCTTGTACTTTTAACTCTCATTTACTAAAGTACAAGCACCTTGATCACTAATATGCACAAATGCTACACAACCGAAAACTTTTAGATGTGATAGTTTCACCTCTTTTTCGCTCCATATCTCCTCTGGTATTCTATGCTCCAATGGAATAGATGGGCCTCGGTTGATCAAGTAAGCTACCGTGTTGACTGCTTCTGCCCAGAACTGCTTCGGTAGACCTGACTATATACGAATGCTTCTGGCTCTTTCTGTCAACGTTCGGTTTATACGCTCAGCTACACCATTGTGTTGAGGCGTTCCTGGCATAGTTCTTTCCATTCTGATCCCGTGCTTATAGCAGAAATTTTTGAATCTAGTGTCTTCATATTCACCACCATTATCGGTTCTGAGCTTTTTGATCTTTAAACCTGTCTCATTTTTCACCATAGCTTTCCATCTTCTGAAAGCCTCAAATACTTCAGACTTATGCTTTAGAAAGTAAACCCATATCTTCCGAGAGTGATCATCGATGAAAGTCATGAAGTAGTGTTTCCCACCAATAGATGAGACGGTCGTTGGTCCCCAAACATCAGAGTGAATAAGCTCTAGCCTTTCCTTCTTGGGATTCTGCAACTTGTCTGAAAGTTGACTCTCTTTTTCTTTCCAAGTATGCAATCTTCGCACATGTCTATCTCCGTAGACTGTAGACCTTGAAGTTTTCCCTTTGAGTGCATAATCTTCATCCCCTTCTCACTCATATGGCCTAGTCTCTGGTGCCACCGATTTGGTATTTCATTTCCTGTTGCAATTGTAATTGAACAACGTGCCTCTGCTGTCATGTAAAGAGTGCCACTTTTCTTGCCTCGAGCAACTATCATTGCACCCTTTGAAATCTTCCAATCATCACCATGGAAGATCGTAGTGTAGCCTTCACTGGCCAACTGCCCCATTGAGATTAATTTCCTTCTGAGATCGGGAATATGCCTGACATCCTTCAGCTCCCAAACAGATCCGTTCAACTTAATCTTCACTACACCTTTGCCAATAATAGCACATGATTGATCATCACCAAGATATACCTTTCAAAGGTTTCCGGGGACATATTTCTCGAAGAATTCTTTTTGTGAAGTAGCATGGAACGATGCTCCAGAGTCTAACACCCAAGATTCTTCCTTGCTCTCCAAAGAGCATATCAATGCATCGTCTCCTCCTGAGGTGGAAGTAACATTTGCCTCTCCCTTCACTTGTTTGTCCTTCGGTGCACTCTTGCACTGATTTTTGTAGTGCCCGGTTCTTCCACAATTCCAACACTCGATAGTCTTCGAGCTATGGAATTATTAGGATTCCTGGATTTGGACCTCCTGTCCTTTGATATGCCTCGGTAGTCTGTTCTACCACGTCCATTCCCTTTGGTTGAATTTCTTCCTCTTGACTATGTATGCAAAACTGAAGAAGTCGACGATTCACCTACCTCTCTACGTCGGATCTCTTCATTGAGAACCAGATCACGAACATCATCAGATTTCACCTTATTGCTTCCTGACGAGCTACCCACAACCGTGACAGTAGCACTCCAACTTTCTGGTAAAGAAGACAAAAGTATCAATGCTCGTACTTCTTCATCGAATTCAATTTCCACTGAACTTAACTGGGTTGTGACTGTGTTGAGTTCATTGAGATGTTGAGCTACCGATGCGCCTTCATTCATCCGCAAATTGAACAAACGCCTCATCAAGTGCACTTTGTTTGAGGCTGATGGCTTTTCATACATATTGGAGAGAGTTGTCATAAGACCCGCCGTAGTCTTTTCCTTTGCAATGTTGAAAGCAACTTTACGAGATAGCGTCAATCGAATAACTCCGAGGGCTTGCATGTCTAGAAGATTCCAATCTTCTTCCTTCATAGCCTCTGGCTTCTTCCCTGAGAGAGGTTGATATAGATTTCTTTGATATAGATAATCCTTTATCTGCATTTTTCAAAACCCAAAATCTGTGCCATCAAATTTCCTTCCTTCATCTGCGGCCATTGCTCCCACTCAAATCTGACTTCCTCCGGATCGTTTCTGACTATTTCTATAAACCACCATGTATTAGAACAACTCCGTCAACGAACAAATATCATCGACAAAATGTCACTATTCATGTAAATAGTAACCTTATAGAAAATTGACAGAAATCACCGCCAATAGTTTTGATACCAATTGTTAGGAAATTACGCAAAATCCCGATAAGTTAGATTTATGAGAAAGCAAAAATAACACACAAATTTGATAACGGAGTTCAGTCAATCTTGCTTACGTTTCCGGACCTACTGCAGATCTTTTTACTGAAATGTGAGAAATTATACAAGGTGTTTACAACACTCACAACTCAACCTAATTACACCCAAGAAAATTACTCTCAATTTTCTCTCACAAAAGTTTTTCTCTTTGAGTTTTTCTCTCAATTGGAATGAACACTTTGGATGATTAATTCATTACAATTACACATCTATTTATAGGAAAATTCACTCATGAATTACTCCTTGAATTAATAGTTTATTAAATTGTTCCTTGAATTAAGGTCCTTGTTTTGCTCCATGAATTGCTCCATGTTTTGCTCTTTTTTTTGCTCCTTGTTTTGCTCCATGTTTTGCTCCATGAATTGCTCCATGTTTTACTCCAACAGGGCTTCTGATGGGGATCGAGTGTTGTGTTATTCATGATACTATGATAGTAAATAAGATAGCACCATATGTAAACATTTCTATGTGAACTCAAATATTGCTATTTGTTGATGATTTTACACTGTACAAGTAGTTCTAAGCTTATCTTTTTATCGCTATGTTTTTCTCTATGTAATATACAACGTGAAACGGGAATGAGTGCATCATACAAGCAACACGAAGAATGACTTAAACAGTGGATAGAGTCGCATAGAACTGGTAATCTAAATTCTGAAAGCAGTTGAAGACAAGTGTTATATACAATAAAAGGCTTCGTTTAAAGCTTTGTGAATATCCAGGAATATGTCAGGCCTATAATTCTACCACTTGTTGCTGTTGACATTTTGTCTTTAAGATGGAGGATATCTACATTACGAAACCACCAAGATCCAATAATGAACACATTACAATGCAGGGACTGAAGCACTATACTCTTGGCCACTGAGGACTCACTACCTGCACATGTCAATAAATCAAACGAAAATTCATTATAATCTCAAATAATGACACAGATGATGAACACGGTTTATACTACAAGGTGTCTGCAGCTGGTTCCATTTCAGAGCCTAATTTGATTTGTTAATCTCCGAAATAACATTTGTATAAAAAAGCTTGCAGGAGTTCCTGTCTATGTTTCACTAGAGGGTGAATAAAAATGTAAATTGCAAGTCCTTCACAAGACTTCTTTGCAATTTTACATACAAAACAAGAGAAATTGAGCTAACCTCAAGTGTTGTAAAAACTAATTGCATACGACTGGCAACAACTGATGGCTCCTCAGATAGTCCTACCACTGCCATTTGTTCTAGTTGAAGAGTCTTTACTGGAAGCCTTCATTAAAAACAAAAGAAATAAGAAAAATACTATTCACAAAGAATAAATTTAATGCTGTGCTAAAGCTAGATCAAAGAAGAATGTGTAGGTAAATTTTCATCTAGAGTATGTGTTAACCTAACAATGCAGTTTATTCTGTGAGACATTTGCAAATGCACACAAATATGAAAAAATAAAATAAAAAAGCTCCAAAGATGGATGGTGCATAAAATGAATCATCCAGATGAATAAAAAGTCTTATAGGAAATAAAATATATATGCTGAAAGCATCTCACCATGCCATTCCCCTCAAGTAATATGCATTTGCTATGAGAGCACAAAAGCCTTTCCATTGAAGCCTAACTTCATCAGAGATTGGTGGAGTGGACGACCACCGTACTATAGTTGGTTGTGGCGTGCACAATATGGTGATAAATATAATGCTCAACCACAGAATGCACTCGTTAATCTGCAACATTAACTAGTAATAAGGTATTCTAATTCTTTATTTATTCATTCAATTTTCTCACCATCTAGTCATTGAAATCTTTAAAAATGTGTGATAGTCATTGAAATTACTGAAGTAAAACCCTTCAGCATCAAACACCCGCATTTCTTGTATAGTCACTTGAAAAGATTAACCTCTTTGCTTGAAATAATGTTTTTTAACAAATGTTACTTTTAGAATCATCAAGTGATCAAATAAGAATGTCTAAGTTCAATGTAACTAAAAGATAAGCACTTACCTCCTCTGATGCTATCTTGGATTTCAAACTGGTATTTCCACCATAATTCTGCATTGCCTCAATTTCAACACCAGTTTCCTTCAAATCAGTAAGTTCTTTTCGTAACCCTTCATCAGTACATCCAAGTGCATAAGCATTCACCCCAGCACTTATAAACTCCTGTTTAATCCAATTTAACATTATTTGAGAAAGATGATAAAAAAGGCAAACATAATACAGAACAGGTCAAGTAAACCAATGAATATACTTTTAGGTTGCCACCTCCTCCACGATCAATCACATATCTGTACCGTTTAAACAAACTGATTGCTATGTTACGTGATGAACGATACTCATCATCAGATGGAATTGATTCGTGTAACCGACACTGTAACATCAGAAAGAATTGGAATCTATCAAGCACTCATACACAACTCAGAAACAAATAAAAACTTCAAGAACTTCCTTGAAAATTTTGAAACTACACATACCAGCCATTTCTTCGAAACGGTGGTGTATGACATATGATAGATGTTGTGTTGACAGAGGCCTTTTCCAGAAAAGGAGGAGCCATAGATTGTGTAATTACAAAGGGCCTTATATAGTACGGTATTGGATGAAAGACAACTCAAGGAATTAACATTGTTGATCTTAGATGGTGATGCGGATGCCTCATGCAGTCTATTACATTCTAGATTTGTTGGGCACTTTGTATTAGCTCCCGGAGCATACACCGTCAACATGACTAGAAGAAGACCATAATATCACCTTTACAAATACCAATATGTCATATATAATGAATAGATTTCAAATATTGAAGGATATATAAAGCGGTTCTCTCCTAAATTAGAATCCAATCCCATAAGTTCAGCAAAATTAAATTCTTTTTCTGGCTATAGATGCAGAGTCTCTTTCTTTCTTTTTTTTTAAGTGAAATCAATATAACAATCATCAAATTTATCTTAAATTCAACTATTCATCATTGATGATGCTTAAAGACAGAATTGAATGTCATTTCTACGGAAATAATCAAAGAGCCAAAAAGAAAAGGGGAAAACAAAGCATAAAATAGTAATAAAGTTTCTAAACATCAAGACATGTGAGACTACAAGCGTTTTAGGGTTAAGATGGAAAACAATTTATAAATTAACCCAGTATTGTTGATGATCAACTATAATTTTTGATGATACAAAGTTGATATATAGAGAAAAATTCGCTAAAGTACTTACTTTTTTAGGGGTTCAGATAATATAAGCAAAAATCGATGAAAGATAGCGTAGGAGGAATCGACAACTAGGTTGGGAGAAGTGTTACTGAAGCCACCAATTCGATGAATGGCTGAGGAGTAAGGAGATTCTGTTTGAAGTGAATCAAAATGGTCCCATTTTATACATTTGAAGTATATATAGATATTTTCGGAAAAAAGTATATATATATATATATATATATATATATTCTGATATATATATTCTGGCCGATACTCCATATATATATATATATATATATATATATATATATATATTCTGGCCGATAGGAGTATCCTCGACGTGGGGACTTTCTAAGTTTGTCATTTACAAGGCACTTACTTAGTAAGTATTCAATCGGCAGCAAACAAGTATTGCTAGTTGATAGAGAAATTAATATGCGTGATTGGAGCATGTGTAATATTTTAAATTAATAATTAATATAATTATTTTAAAAAAATAAATACTTAATTAAAAGTAAAAATAAAAAATAATTTAAATAATAAATAATATATTCTAAAAATAATGAATAATAATTATTCAATGGATTTAAGTTAATATTTTTTGGAAGATTTTTATTTAGGATAATATACTATGTAAGTTTCTTGTATTATGTAATTTATATTGTTTACTTATTAACTTATAAATTGTATTATTGAATCAATTAATTTTGTAAAAAAAAATTATATTATTTTAATGATTTTTTTATTTAAAATAATATTATTTTTTGTTAAATAATTAAAATATGAAATACTTTGAAAAATAAACAGGAATAAAATTTTAAAAAAATTATTTAAATTAAAATAAAACAGTATCAATTAATAAATATTTATTTTAATTGTGAATTTACACTGGTTAGAAACTCGTGTTTTAAATGTTTTTGCTCGCTTTAAAAACATAATAATATTTTAATAGAAAAATTATAATAATAATATAATTTGTACTTAATTAATTAATTTTAAAATAATTAAAAAATTAAATGATAATGTATTTAATATAAAAGATTAAATAATATAAATAATTTAATTTGAATATAAACATGAGATACGAGAAATATGAGGATTACTCAATCCAGGAATTTTGATTCTAGGAAAGGCCAATATATGATAGGATTTTCATGAAAATGCCGTTTGTTCCTACAAACTATCTTAATTCAGATGTGTACTAACTAATTTTATAGTAGCATGTAGTTTTTGATCAAAAAGTAAAAAAAAAAAAAAAAAGAAGGAAGTTGGGTCGGGTGAATCTATTATGTAAAAAGGGTATTGGTGAATTTTGGTTTATAAAAGTATGTTACAAATTAATAGGAAACAAGTATTTGATTTCCTAATTTCGGAGTCAAATAGGAGTGGATCAAAAGGACCGCAACCATTTTGGCCCAATCTCGTCCTTAAGAAGGATGAAAAATGCAAGATCTCAACTTACAAAGGTTAAAATTTAAAATTAAAGAGAGAGAGGTTGTAGCTCCCCTTATATTAGATAATTGTTTTTATGGTTTGGTTCTTTATATTAGATATAGTATTATTTAGTTTCATTCTTTAAAAAAATAAAAATAAAGGAAAAAATAAAGATATAATATATTATTTTAATAAGAATAAATATTAAATTTAATATGAAATTTTTTTAAAAAAATCAATAATAATAGTATTATAATAACAAAAACTTTTAAATATATAATTTAAATTTAATTTTTTTTAAATAAAATAGTAAAAATCATAAAGTATTAAATCAAATATTGTGTAAATTTTTTTATATTAATTGTTATCTTATTATTGTTAAATGTTCGTATTTCAATTATGTTTTAATTATTTAAAAAAATTAATATATAAATATTAAAATAATATAATTATTTTCATTTTTAAAACTAAAAGAATAGATAACACCTTTTAAAATCTAATGTGATAAATAAGGAATCTCAGTACCACCTCCGTCTAAATTATATCATTTGTTTAATTCCTAAACTTTTACTATATATAATTTATTCATTAAAATTTTAAATCGTGTAAAATATTTGGTCATAGACTTTAAAAATTTGAATCATAATAATTATGTATTTTATTAGTCTAGTTAGTACTTATCTATTAAATTTTAAAATTTTATGAGAGAAACTATATGTTTTTAGAGTTTATAGACGTGAAATTGTTAAAAGTTTAAGGATAATCCAATAGTTATATATATATTGGACGTTTTGTATGTTACGGTATTATAAAAACAGAGTTGACTAATCATTAGAGAAAATTGTAAGTTCAAGAATTTTGTTGGGGGAAAATACTCTAAGCATTTATTATTTATATCTTATAATATAATTTATTTTTATTAATAAATAATCTTATAATTATTTTTAATTTAATATTTAATCTAAAGTTGACATTTTTTTCCTACATCATACTAATATTTGATACATATAATATTATATTTTTATTATACCCTCAAAGTAAAGAAAAAGTCAAAATATTTTATAAGTCTTCCGTCATCCACTCTACAGAATTCTTTTGGCGTTTTTGGTCAAAAGACAAAATGAAATATGTTAAGGAGCCGGATTATTATAGCAAATATTATTGAGATTTTACATTTTTTTTAAATAATCCCTAAATTTTATTTAATATCAAAAATGTCCATGAATGTTATCAGTGTTATTTTTACATTTAACATTAGGGGTAAAATAGTAATCTCATATATATATATATATATATATCACTCCCGTGGGATAAAAAATCAAAAATACCCCCGAAGTTTTTAATATCTTTAAAAATATCCTTAACGTTTTAAAAAAACTATAATACTCTTGAGATTTAAGGTATCTTCAAAAATATTTTTATTATTTAATAGAAGTATCAAAAAGCAATGAAAAATCACACTAATATCTGAGAAATTTTTTTCTACCCCTACCTATATATCTTTTTGAATATTACTATTGAGAATATTATCGCAAATATTCTTAAAGTTTTGTTTTTCTTCAAAAATACCCATGTTATAATAATTAATTTAACTTTATCAAAAATATATCTACTATAATAATTAATTTAACTTCATAAAAAATGTCCCTATTATAATATTTAATTTATCTTCATCAAAATACCTATGTTTCTCAATAACACGATCTAAAATATTTTTCAAAAATATTTAACTTGATATTGTGTGCTTTGTTAACTTAATTTATCTTGAGGGATATTTTTAAAAAATATTTTATATTGCGTTATTGAGAAGTATAGGTATTTTTGATGAAGATAAATTAAATATTATAACATTGACATTTTTTATGAAGTTAAATTAATTATTATAATAGAGGTATTTTTGATGAAGTTAAATTAATTATTATAGCAGAGATATTTTTGATAAAGTTAAATTAATTATTATAACATGGGTATTTTTGAAGAAAAACAAAACTTTAAGAGTATTTAAGATAATATTCTCAATAGTAATATTCAAAAAGATATATAAGTAGGGGTAGAAAAAAATTTCTCAGATATTAGTGTGATTTTTCATTATTTTTTGATGCTTCTTTTAAATAATAAAAGCATTTTTGAAGATACCTTAAACCTCATAAGTATTGTAGTTTTTTTTTTTAATTTTAAAAATATTAAAAACCTCGTAAGTATTTTTGATTTTTTCCCTAAAAAGCCTATGGCAAAAAGTAGAAAAATATATGCTCATTTTCTTTCACGTAGAATACTATATACTATGTGAAGAAGAATGAGTATACATTTTAAAAATAATATTTTCTCACTTAATCAAGATATCAATTCTACTTTCAATTTCTAGGAGAAGTCCAAAATTTGGCAATAATAAGGAAAACCATGCTACAACAAATATAAGAGGTCAATGTATAATTTTTATATATATTTATTTTTTTAAAAAATTAATTTAATTATTATTATTAAAAAGTGATTACATAATAATAAATAATCATAATTCATTTTTTTTCTTAAATTTTTTCTATTACAATTTAGTTAAATTAAAATAGTCTCTATCAAATACAATTGAAAAAATAAAATCATAATGACGTATTTCTCCTCTCTTCAATGACTAACAACACCAAAACCACGACCACATCTTCAAAACATATATCTTTTCAAAACCTAACAATTCATTAACAAGCACAATCTTATCCTTTTTATCGTCACAATTAAATCCTTGATTTCTTTGGACCTATTGGTGCATAATTTCAGGCATGAATGTTTGTTTGTTGAATGGCCTCCCAATGGTATGTTTCAAATTCAATTGGATAATGTAGATACCATTATTGGTTATATTCATGTTAAAATGCTCTTTCCCTGATAGAGCTAAGATCTCTCTTTCTGTTTGTTAGGACATTTTGATTTAATGAAATTTTATTATTATTTTAAAATAATAATAATAATGAAGATTTTGGTTCTACTTTCTTTTCACAAAAAGGTACGTTGTGGTGTTTACCAAATGCACCTTTAGATTTTACTTTACAAAATGTTATAGATAGGGGTAACAAATTATATCAATTGGGTCAATCCATTTAATAAACGTATCATATCAAGTTAATTTATTAATAAAAATATTTTTATTGTATAAGATCATTTAAGATTTGAGTTAGGTTATTGTATCGTCGATTCAAACAAATTCAAAAAACATATACTAATTTAATCAAATATGAATTAATAATTTCATTCAGGTCAAATCGGATCAGATTATATTCGTTTATGATTTAATGATTAAAATAATATTAAAATATTAATTTAATAATTTAATTTGAAGTTATCATGTTATTTAAACCATTTAATAAATGAAATGTGTTATGTCATATTATATTAGATTATTTCATGTTAAAATCAACTTAATATTAGATTATTAGGTTGAGTTAGAAATTACCTCCTCTAATTACAACTCTAAAGGTGGTTAAAAATGTAATCAATCAAACTATTTTTTTTTCATTTTGGGACATGTGATAAATAGTCTACGTGTAAACAATTAATAATATATTAGTTTTATATCTTATTTTTTAAAAAATTAAAAAAATAATATTCAAAAACTTATATCAATAAAATATAATAATATTGAATATATTTTAATTAAACATATTTCAATATTTAATAAGTTAAAATAATCATAGAATAATTTAAGCGAAGCACATTTAATTATATGAATTTATCTAATTAACATATTAATCTTATAATTATTAAGATATATTAAATAATTTAAAGTTTATATATATATATATATATCGTAACAATTCGGTAAAATATGCATCATAAAAATAAATTAAGTAAATAACACATTGAAAATATAAAATAACATACTCAAGTCAACACAAGAATTAAGCAAATAACATAGTAAAAATATAAAATAATATACTTAAGTCAACACATAATAAAAACAATCAATAGTTAGAAGAAGCAAAATGTGATAAACACACTAGTGACGATGTGCCTTGGTAAACAATTAACATCATTTGAGGTAAGAAAGCAAGGTAAAATCATAAAAGATTTTCAATTAATTCAAGACTTCATATGTGTGAACATATTTGATGAATGCTGATTGTACTTTTATAATATATGATTAAACAAAACATAGCAAATCATAATAAAGATTATGACACTTGGTACATTACTAGGGTAAGAAGATACATATTTCTTAGAGACTTAGACTAAACTTGCATGCACAATAGCCAAAAGCAATATAAATTAATCAAGATGCATATAGATTAATTTAATACATCATAAATATTGATTGGAAAACTATAGGCATGCGATACAGAAAGGAAAAAAGACATGCAACAACATATAAAACATATGTGTTCGAATAATAATCTACATCTAGTATGTTAGCATAGTAACTCAAATTATTCTTATGTAGCAATCTAAACATATATAACAACATTGAAGGAATCCAAAACCCGATACAATTAAGGAAATATTGATTCTTTAAAAACACTTCACTTAACAAAAAGCTATTAATGCATGAATCATAGACAACAAAATACAAGCAGTAGATAACTTATACAATACTCATAAATCTTGCAATGATAAAGAAATAGATAAAGAAATCAATAAATGGAAAGTAGGTGAAAAATAACATAAGCTTTATAATTAGATTTTAAACTTCAGTACGTAGAAACGTACACTATTTAAACTCAAATTATACTAGCTACACATTCGAACATACATAATATCATATATAACGAGATAAACCCATATAAAAATATTATCTATGTCGTAACATTCTTAGGTTGTTTAAGACAACCACTTAGTAGCAAACAATCCATTAAAAACAATAAATAGATACAAGTCAATAAAAAAATATATATTCAAATACCTTTATTAATTGAGACACCTACCCTAATTACTGATTATTGCTCTCGCTTGCTGACTTTGTAACAAACTTGTTTAACACACGAACATAGATTTCTTATAAATCGACCAAAAGTGGTGTAATCAATAACCAAATACTAGTAATATGTAAAGAAAATGAGAAAACATTGCACGAATGCAACCACCAATCGACATAGGCTCCTCACATATGAAAAAGCTACATGAGAGCAACTACCAGTCGAAACACGACTCACATACAGCCCATTCACCAACACCGTATTGAGTACTCACTACTCGCATGCACAATTTTACTCACATAATCATGAATCACTAATATCGAGCAATACACATGGTATTAGTGATAAAAAAAGTAAAAAAATAAGATGTCAAGTTGATATAACTATACTACCTTTTTTCTGGATACCAAACATGAAGAAATTGAGTAATTTTGTAGAAATTATCAAAGCCACGATAAACCTCACCACCACCCATGACGAGGTGGTTGGCAAGGTCTACGACGAGGTGCCAAGTCGAGGTTTCAAAAATCATATTTTTTGTTTCCAAAAATTATTGAATATTTTTTATAAATAGAGTAATAGATTTGATTTCTATCATATTATTAATTTGAGATTTTTATTGTATATTGAGAATTAGGACTAAGATTGTATTCAATAAAACAATAATAAGAATTACATCATTTATTTTCTTCCTTTAGTTTTATGTTTTCATAATTGTTTAGTTTTATAACAAATTTTTCTCTTTAATGAAAAAACCAAAAACAAATTCTTTCTCTCTTGAAAAACAATTTTAAGATATGATTATATATATATATATAGTCAATGTAAAGTCATATAGAAATCTATCATACCACAAAGAAAATGTAGATATCAAACGTACTTTTGATTAAAAATAACTAATTTATACCTTCGTTTTTTGTTTTGTTAATACTATACAAAGAATTTACCAATTAAAGAATAAAAGAATCAGGTCAATAGTTCTTTACAAAGTCAAAAGAATCAAAATAGTTTGCTAGCGAATTCGTCAACGGCGGTTCCACGTACACGAGAAGAAGCAGATTTTGCAGCAATGTCCTTAAGCTGTGGCAAGCTTCTACCCAATTTCAAAGCCACCTTCAATTTAAAAAGTTCCCCATTTTCTCTTTTGTTAAAATCCTTCTCATCAAGTGTGGATCCAATTGAGTCTTCCAATAGCTTAAAATTTCCACCACAATTTCTATACATCTCCAACACCATCCCAACTTGCCCACCGTGCTCAAACGTATTTACTGCACTCGCCAAAGCTCCAGCAGTCACAGCCACAATGGACGCCAAACACCCATTTCCCATAAAGGGAGAGCTCAAAGCTGCAATCCCAGTTAGTAATGGACCTGAAATTGCTAATATCTTGTTGATTTTCAAAACTATATTGCCTAATCTATCATAATCTTCTCTGTCTTTTCCCTTTACTACTTCAATAATCTCCTTCATTTCCATTTCAAGTTCCTTACTCCATCCATTAACATTGTTCCCATCACTACTCGATCTCTTTTGGATTAATTGACTACTTGAAGGCCACCAAACAGCTGGCTCGAATTTTGTTGGGAATTTTTCAAGCATAACTCCAATTAGAGGAAGTGGGTAAGCTTTGTCTATTGCCAAAACCTTTTCGTTTATGATTTCGACATCTTGTTGAGTTGGATTGCCAAGTGCTAGTATGGTTTGGATTTCAGTTTGGAGCTGCTTGAATAATCTAGTAGCGTTACGCTGTTCCTCTGCTAGTTGTGAGGGTTGAAGCTTATTCATTATAACTAACATTCCAGTGGCTGCACAGAACAACAGAGTTGATGAAAGCTTCAAACCCAAAATATCATGATCTCCAATTGTTGAAGTTAAACCAGCCAATGTTGTAGCTGTGAGAGTGATCATGTTGATTGAGTTTAAGAGAAGTGTGTTCCAATTGTTACGTTGGTCTCCAATGTTGCTATGCATCTCAACTCTGTCGGCCACAGCTTCCAATATTGCATAGAGTTGAATTGTACTAGAATTTGATGATTGGTTGTAGGAGCAGGAGCTAATTTCTTTATGATTTTGGCTTAGTGGGATTGAGTTTGGGAAAAGTACATGTTCCTGATCAATGAGCTTTGTTGTTTGCGTTTTGGGAATTGGGAAACGTATGCTTGGAAGCTTTGGGACATGAATGGCAGCGTTTATTATTTTCTTTGAAGAGCTTAATGAAGAAGAAGAAGAAGAAGAAGAAGAGAATAAGGGAGATAAGGTTTGTAAGGAAGCCATTTTAACTTTGTTAAGGAGTTTTTCTGTTTGTGTTTTTTAATTTTGGTTTTTGATTTTGTAGAAGATGGTTTTGAAGAAAAGGAGAGGGTCACATATATATATATATATATATAGATACACGCCAAAGACAACAACTACAACTAAAATACTAAATAGTTATAACGAACGACAGAAAAAGTATAACGAACAACAGAAAAAGCGAAGGGGTCAGATTGTTGAATATATTGACTGCCTGATCAAGTAGACTGCGTACACTGGCTGACCTTTTCCATTTTCAATATTTTCACCATTACGGCTTTGGCTCTTGTTTTAGCACTAGTTTTAGCGGCAGATTTCCTATTTATATATATACATACATATATTATCGTTATTATTATTATTATTATTATTGTATTAATATTTTTACTACTTAATTTTAATTAATATATATAATCTTAGTGTTTTTATTTTTATTATTATATTTAAATTATTTTTTTTAGATATTATTTAGTTTTAAAAACTTAAAATTTAAAATTTAAATTTTATACAGAATACAATTCTATTATATATAAGTCAAATTCGGAATTCATGTGCTTTGAAATTGTTTTCAATTTGTCAATTATAAATATTAATTGATTAATATTTTTAAAGAAAATAACTTTATATTGACCAATTTTGATATAAGACAGTGTATACATATTATCATATAATTAAAAATTAAAATAATACAATAGAATTACATTGGTTCTAAAAAATATAATATTTTTTTAAAAAGACATTCTCTCAATTTCTATGTACATCAAAATAAGTTAACAAATTTAAACAATGATGCAGAATTTAGGATCCTAAAAATAGTGAGAATACATTAATATGTTTAAAATTATGAAATAAAATTTTACAAAAAAAAAAAACAGAATAGTATAAATAAAAGCTCAAAGTATTACGAAAAGAAAGTTAATATTATTATTTTTAGATGATAAAACATATTTATTCTCTTACAATTTTATTATATTATATAATTCAATTATAAATTATTTAAGAATTAATTATTTAACGATTGATTTGGATTAATGATAATTTTTTAATTACTTAATAATTATTTTTATCAAATAATAATTTTTTATTAATGAATCTTAGAAAAAAATATAAAAAATTGTTATAGTGAGCCTAACTTTTATAGTTTTTATGTCATTATTCATTATTATTAAATCTTAAATTAATAATAATAGTTTCATAATTTGCAGGTAATTTTTTTTGACTAATTATAAATTGTTAATTATTTTATCACATGATAATTTTTTATGAGTGAATTTTAAAAAATAAAATATACTGATAAATTATTATAATGAACTTTAATTTAAGGTGGCGTTTGATTCGTGAAATGGAATCGAAATCAGAATTAGAATTGAAATGGAATAGAAAGGAAACAATGTTGTTTAGTTTGACCACTAGAATCAAGTTCGGAATCACAATTACAATATTTGGTTTGCCACTGGAATGGAATGAAATGAAAAAAAAATATAAATTACCTTAATACTCCTACATTTAGTAAAGTTCAAATAATGTCATTTAATTACTATTTTTTTGTGAGGCAAAATAAATTATTGAAATCATTATTTTTCTAAATAGGGTTAAGAGTTTTGAGGTTTGAGATTTAGGATTTAGGGATTTAGGATTTGAGGTTTAGGGTTTAGGATTTAGGGTTATATTTGTGGGTTCAAGTTTAAGGTTAAAATTATTATTTTTCTAAAAAGCGTTTAGGGTTAGAATTTTGAAGTTAGGGTTTTAGGATTTAAAATTTGGGGTTTAAGGATTTTAGGTTTAGTGGTTTAGGGATTTTAGATTTAGGGATTTAAGGTTTAAGGTTTTGGGATTTAAGATTTGAGTTTAGGCTTATTTTTGGGTGAGGTTAAAATTGAAAAAAAAGTTTAAATGAGAATGAAATCATGATTCCTAAAGGGGTAGAAGGAATTCTAGTTCCTTCTCCTTTAATAATCGATTTCATTCCGTCCCCTCGTTTCGACCAACTAAACACAAAAAATGAAAGGAATCAATTCGGAGTCCTTTCTATTTCCTTCAACCAAATATTACCTAAAAGTTTTAGATCATTATACATTATTATTTTGAGATGATAAAACATATTTACTCTCTTAAAATTTTGTTGTATTAGATAATTCAATTATAAGTATTTAAGACTAAATTATTTAACAATTTATTTTGATTAATGACACCTTTTTAATTGTTTAATATTATTTTTACCACGTGATAATTTTTATAAGTGAATCTTAGAAAATTTATAAGAACACCTAACTTTTACTGTTTTTATGTCATTATACATTATTATTATTATTATTAAATCTTAAATTAAAAATAATAATTTTGTAGGGAAAAGTAATTGTTTTTTGTTAATTATAACTTTTTAATTATTTAATAATTATTTTTATCACATGATAAATTTTTTATAAGTGAATTTTAAAAAATAAAATATATAGATAAATTGTTATAATGGCGTGTATGGCGCGTGAGTTATTTTTATTTTACCATATTTTTATCAAAATGTTCAGAATTATTTTTAGAATAATATGGTAAAATTATGTAAGACAAATATCGCTTTAAAAATAGTGTTTATAATTAATATTTATATGAGTATTTGAATAAAATTTGTTTCTGAATAAAATGTTTTTTTTGGAAGAAGATAACTCTATTTAAGAGAATAAAGGTTTCAAGTTTATACAGAGGAACGAAAATGGAAAAGGTCAGCAAGTGTACCCAGTCTACTTGATCGGCAGTCAATATATTAAACAATCTGACCCCGTCGCTTTTTCTGTCGTTCGTTATAACTATTTAGTATTTTAGTTGTAGTTGTTGTCTTTGGAGTGTATCTATATATATATATATATAGTATTAGTGTTTTTTTATTATTATTACTTAATTTTAATTAATATATATATATATATATATATATATATACGTCCTATTTTAATTTAAATTATTTTTTAGATATTATTTTGTATTCAAAACTTAAAAATTAAAATTTAGATAAAATACAGTTCCATTATAAATACATTACCCGTCTCTCCACCATACTTTAACACTTTATCTAATTCAAAAATAATTTAATTACAATAATATTATGTTATTTTAGAGGGATTAATAGAAAAATATACCTTTAAATTATTGTAAAAATTATAAATATATCATATAATTTAATTAAATTATAAAAATAACATTTAAATATGTTTGGTGATATAAATATTTAACTACATTATTTTTTCAATAATTACGTTATTTTTTAATAATAAATTTATATAATTAATAAGGAATTTGATAATATATTTCCTAATAAGAAATTTTGTGTTAAATTTGTACGAATAGATTAATAATATATTTATATTATTAAGAATACTTAAATCTTATTTTATCCTTTTCCTATTTCAAAGATAGCAAAACACAAAAAATAATGAAAAGATTGAAATTCTCGTAACATGCATCAACAAGTTTTATACATTTTGATGATCGATCTCAATTTCAAATGTACAAATACATAAAAAAATATTTTTGTAACTCAATGCAAGTTAGCGGCTTGGAGGAGTTTTGAAAATCGGTAAAAACAAATATTCCAAAATCATATATATAATTTTTATACTATTACATTTCTAAATGATTCATAGAATTAAAATTATTAATTAATTAGGAGAATATGAAGTATAATTCTTCATTTGTTTGATAGTTAATTAATTATTAGTATTTTTCTAGTTTTTCGAAAGTATCGTTTCATCCTTAGCAAAATAAAGATACTTTTATTAATTATCAAGAGGATTTTCAGTATATTAGAATATATATATATATATATGTCAAATTCTGAATTCATGTGCTTTGACATTGTTTTGAATCTGTCAATTATAAATATTAATTTATTAACATTTTTAAAGAAAATAACTTTATATTGACCAAATTTGATATAAGATAATGTATACATGCTATCATATAATTAAAAATAAAAATAATAGAATAAAATTACATTGGTTCTAAAAAATATAATAATTTCTTAAAAAGACATTATCTTAATTTCTATGTACATCAAAATAAGTTCACAAATTTAAATAATAATTCAGAATTTAGGTTATTAAGAATAATAAGAACATTAATATATTCAAAATTATGAAATAATTTTTTACAAAAAAACATAATAGTATAAATGGCAGCTCAGAGTATTACAAAAGGAGAGTAAATATTATCCTTTTCGGATGATAAAATATATTTATTCTCTTAAAATTTTATTCTATTGGACAATTCAATTATAAAGTATTTAACATTTAATTATCTAACAATTAATTTTGATTAATGATAATTTTTTAATTATTTAATAATTATTTTTATCACATAATAATTTTTTATAAGTAAATCTTAGAAAAAATATAAGAAATTATAATAATGAGCCTAACTTTTACGGTTTTTATGTCATTACTCATTATTATTAAATCTTAAATTAATAATATTAGTTTCATAGGGTGAAGGTAATTGTTTTTTTGCTAACAATAACTTTCTAATTATTTTTTGTCCCATGATAAATTTTTATAAGTGAACTTTAGAAAATAAATAAATAGATAAATTATTATAATAAACGAAACTTACAATTGTTAAGTTGTTAGATCAATATTCATTATTATCAAATATTCAGTTAATAATAATGGATTCCTAAACTGAAGTCTAACAAATTCGCAGAATATTGATAATATGGTATAATAATGAATTTATTATTAAAATAATGGATAAAATTATCACAAATAAAAATTATTAAGGATAAAAATTTCTAAAATAAAAAATGACACATAAGAAAATATATATAGTTATAAGATAATAATTGCTTCTTAAAGTGAATTCCACAAATATAAATTGACAACTATAAAATTATTAAAATAAAAAACGATATATATGTAAATAAATATAATAATAAGATAAAATTATCACAAATAAAATTAGCCAGTATAAAATTATACAAAATGAAAAATGATACATAGATGAATATATATAATAATAAGATAAGCTAATGGATTTGTAAATTAAATTCCAAAAAATTCGCATAAAATCCATATCATTGGATAATAATGGGTTTTCTATTGAACAATTACATAAAATTGTTACAAATAAAAATTACTAAAGATAAAATTATTCAAAATAAAAAATAACATATAAGAAAATATATAAAGTAATTAAGAAGGTATATACACTAAATTACCAATGCATACAATAATATAAAAAATCTTAAAAATCACTCTAATGGTCTTTTGTTAGTTGCCTTATAATATAGTTGGTAAAAAATCTTAAAAATCACTCCTATATATTAAAAGGTTGGCTCATACCCAACTGTGCTAAAATTGTCAATGAGTTCTGGCTCGACTCATTGATAATTTTATTAGTATTGATTACACGCGTGTGTAAATTTAATTGATATAAAATTAAATTTTGTTATTTGTCTTCTAATACAAGTAGTAAAGAATTGATATTTCTTTGAATGAGTTTCGTGGTTCGAATCCCCCACCCTCCAATATATCAAAAAATTGGTTCATACCCAACACTACTAAAAATTGTAAAAGAGTTGTAGTTCATTTACATAAAATTTATTTGAATATATAAAAGATATGATATTATTATATATAAAAACTGCGATAAATTTTTTTTTAATTATTAATTTAACATTAAAATATTTATATCCATATTTTTGTTAATCAATCATGGATTAACAATATCCATTACGAGATAATTCAATTGGTAATGGATTGAATGCAAGAGAACAGTATTATTTCGTTGGATAATGAGATGCATTGTTCAAAATTTAAAATCATGTACCTCAATATCGAGCTTAAAAGTAATATCCTTCTTATTAACTTAAAATGAATATATCTCTTATAATCGATCAATCAATGATGTTGTTGTTCTGTTATATCAAAGAAGGTTTATTTATATGTATATATATCAATTACATAGATCAAACACGTATAAGTGTCAAGAAATATAAAAAAAAGGATAAAATAAATATGTTTATAGGCTGAATTTGACTATCACAGGGCTCACACGAGTGACTGATCATGTAAAGTGGCTCAAGCTATTTTTTGAACTCGGGCTGTTTTTTGGGCTCGAGCTCTCCTATGAACTCGAGCTGCTGGACTAATATATGGGTCTAAACATCAAGTTCACATACTCTTTCCATTCGAGCTCTGGCTTGAGGTGGAAGAGTAAAACTCGAACAAGAAATTTGAATCGTTTAACTCCCCTAATAAATGTGTATTAGTTGATTAGAGAGAAAAAAATGCAGGTATCATTAAAAGTTTTTCAATTTGGTGGTAAGAATTCATCTTGGATTATAGCTTGTTTGCTCGAGTTTTTAAAGTACAAGCCTCGAGAGTCTAACACTTTTCTACTTTCTTTTTAGGTCATTTTTGAAAGAATCACTTCCATTTATTTTCAAACATGACCCTACACAATTCCTTCTTCTCGTACCTTAACCACCCTTTTATTATGTTTTGTGGGTTTTTTTATAAATAATGTGCAAAGATGAGACCTTAGGCTCGGGCTCTTAGGAAAGACCTCAATACCATAATGTTAGTGACGGTCTGTGGTTTTCCGTGTTGGACTCTTCCATCGAGGTAGTCAATCTCAACCTCAACCCTTCACTTCCACCACTACCCTCGTGCCACTCCATTATTAGGTTGAGCGTGCCGCCCTTGACTCAAATAATACTGCTAGGAAGTGGAGGAAGAAAATGAGAACATAGTGGTCTCTGGGAATCTACAAGTCATACCAAGGGTTAGTCGGCCAAAATTAAGACCAGTGGCCTAACATCCCAGGATGAGGAGAGGTTGAGGAAAACCTACAATATCCTCTCCTCTATTCATATAATGATTCAAATGAAGGAGGCCTATGATAATGACTAACCTCTATCTAGATGGACAATTTTTTATCAGAAGGCACAATGGTTGGGGTGAGGTTCCCTATATGGCTTGAACAAATAGCAACTCTACTACTTCTAATACATTTGGAAACTTCTACCTAACTGGTGGTGACGCAAGTGAGATCTGAAGGAGGTAGACAAATAGCTGATATACGACAAATGAATGCAGATGGAAGGAGACGCAGATAGGTGACACAACTTCTTTATTGTTTTGATCTTCTTTATTATTGTGGCAGAGACCTCTCTGCTTTTATTCTCAATTCACATATTGAAAACAAATATAATATATAAGGTAGAGGAATAAGGTTTTTAATGAATTTTAGGTATAAAGTTTTTGGGCCACAATTTAACATTAGTCTTATACATATATATTTTAATGCCCTTTAGAGATCCTTTTCCTTTCCTCATTTTCACAAATAAAATTACCAAGTATAAAATTATAAAAAATGAAAAATGATACATAGGTGAATATATATAATAATAAGATAAGCTAATGGATTTGTAAATTAAATTCCAAAAAATTCGCATAAAATCCATATCATTGGATAATAATGGGTTTTCTGTTGAAAAATTACATAAAATTGTTATAAATAAAAATTAATAAAGATAACTTAAGAAATAGATTTATTGATGATGAATAAACGAATGTTTACAACCTATTTATACAAAAGAAAAGAAAAATTATAATAATTAAAAATAAACACAATTATGGAGTGGCATGTTCTTGGACATCCTATCCTTTCCCACCAAGCTGTTGGTGGTTGCTTCCAGCTGGTGTGTTGGTTGTCACCAGTTGGTGTGTTGGTTGTCACCAGCTGGATCTCATGTTCTTTAACATTCCCCCTCAAGTTAGAATATATGTTAATTATTCCTAACTTGTTAAGTAAGCTTGAGAACTGTTGAAAACTCAGGGATTTGGTAAATATATCTACTGGTTGCTCTAATGTAGAGATATGATAAGTTTTGATCATTCCAGCTTGAATCTTTCTCTTACTAGATGGCAATCGATCTTTATGTGTTTGGTTGAGAGTGTTTGATACCCAAATCATCCAAAATATATCGTAACCAGGTTACTTTGCAACATGCCGCTGCCATAGAGCGGTATTCTGCTTCTGCACTTGATCGTGAGACTATATTTTGTTTCTTAGTCTTCCAAGAAATTAGCGAGTTTCTAAGAAACATACAATATCCTATGGTTGATCGTCGTGTATCTGTGCATTTTGCCCAATCTGCATCACAAAAAGCATTTAGTTGTAATGAACTAGTTGCTGAGAAAATGAGACCTTGCCCTGGTGTGTTCTTGACATATGGTAGCACTCGTTGAGCTGCTTCCAAATGTGGTTGTCGTGGTTTATCCATATATTGACTAAGAATGTGCACAACATACACTAAGTCGGGCCTTGTGATGGTCAAGTATATTAATCTCTCAACAAGTCTTCGATAGGATGTGGGATTATTGATGAATTCCCCTTCAACCTTGCTGAGGGATAAATTTTGTTCCATAGGTGAATTGGCAGATTTGGCACCAAGATAACCCATATCCTCCAATATTTCAAGTGCGTACTTGCGTTGTGACAGAACAATGCCCTTATTAGAACGTGAAACTTTTATGCCCAAAAAATACTTTAATTCATCGAGATCTTTAAGCTTGAATTGTCTCATGAGATGATTCTTAGTTTCTTCAATGTCTTGTATATTGTTTCCTGTTATGATTATATCATCTACATAGACAAGAAGAGCAGAGAAGAAATTACCACGGGTTCAGATGAACAGTGAGTGATCATACTTGGATTGGTTAAAACCAGCTAGCTTAAGTGTTGTTGATAGCTTGATGAACCATTGTCGTGAGGCTTATTTGAGTCCATACAAAGATTTATGTAGCTTACATACTCGTTTCCCCCTTTTGTCCAAATCCAAGTGGAAAGGACATGTAGACATCTTTATGAAGATCACCATAGAGAAAAGCATTGTTGACATCAAGTTGTCGAAGATGCCAATTTTGAATAGTAGCAACAACAAGGAGAAGCCGAACAGTGACAAGTTTGCCTACTGGTGTAAAAGTTTCTTGGTAGTCAAAACCTTCAATCTGACTGTACCCTTTGCCACTAATCGAGCCTTGCATCGTTCCACAGAGCCATCAGGATTATACTTGATTTTGTAGACCTATTTACAACCAACTGGTTTCTTGTTTGGAGGAAGCTGTTGAAGCGTCCAAGTGCCATTAGTTTCAAGAGCATCCAGTTCTTGTTTCATGGCAAGCCACCATTTTGGATCATTGAAAGCTTCAGCAAAGGTGGTTGGTTCCCTGAGAATGGAAATAGAAGTAGCAAAGGCACGATGTATAGGTGATAATTGGTCATAGGTAAGTACATGAGATAAAGAATGAGAAGTACCTTTGTCTTTGGACGATGCTGAGTGAGACGAAGGGAAGGACCGAGAAGGTAAGGAAGCTTCTACATGATATTTTTGAAGGTAGCTAGGAACATTGGTGGATCGACGAAGACTATGTGTGACTGGTGTTGGAGGAGTTATGTGTGGTGGAGAAGTTGATGATGATGTTTCTGAAGATGAATTTTGAAGATGAAGAGTGTCTAAGTTGATTGTTGGAAGGACATATGGTGCATGATCAAGTGATATATTTGAATTGGTTGATTGACGAATGTTGGGTATGTCATCATAAATAGTATCTTCTGATGGAGGAAATAGAGTTGGAGTGTTGACAACGGAAGTGAAATAAGGAAATACATGTTCATGTAAGATAACATCACGAGACACTAAAGTCTTGCTTGTTTCCAGATTGTAGACATGATAACCATTGATCCCAGATGGATACCCAATGAATATGCATTTATGTGACCTAGCATCAAACTTGGTGAGTCGATCATGATGTGCAGACACAAAACAAAGGGAACCAAAAACATGAAGATGTTCATACCTAGGAGTTTTGTGAAAAAGGACTTCAAATGGTGTTTTACCCTTGAGAACAGGTGTTGGAGTACGATTTATGAGGTATGTGGTTGTAAGAATGGAATCTCCCCAGAATTGTTTAGGAAGATTGGCTTGGAAGAGAAATGAACGAGCGACATTGAGAAGATGACGATGTTTGTGTTCAACAACACCATTTTGTTGAGGGTTAGAGACACAACTAGTTTGATGAAGGATTCCCTTGGTAGAAAACAACTGGGTCATAGAAAATTCTGGTACATTGTCACTACAAATGATTTTAACTCTGGATGAAAATTGTGTTTCAACAAGATTGATGAAGGTGGTAAGAAATGTGTGTGTATCAGATTTAGCATGTAAGAGATAGACCCATGTGCATCTTGAGTAGTCGTCAACAATAGTGAGAAAATAGCGTGCTCCATTAAGCTGGAATGTGATAACCACCCCAAATATCGACATGAATCATTTCAAAAGGTGCTTTTGTATTGATGGAACTTAAAGGAAATGGATTATGTATTTGCTTAGCTAATGGACATATATAACAATCACTAATGGAACAAAAAGGTGTATTGATGGAAAGAGAAATTACACACAAACTGTTATTAGATAAATGACCAAGTCGTTGATGCCATAGATGAGAGTTGGTGGAAGCAGTGTTTGAAACGGAGAAACATCCATAGATGAGAGTCCTGCTTTCTCAGTTCTTATCCCAATCGTCTTCCCTGAGCATTTGTCCTGAACAAAGCACATACTGTTAGTAAAGGTGACATGAAATAATGAGATTTGAGTTAGTTTGGCTACTGAAACTAAGTTTAATTTGAAGGAGAGAGCACACAAGACATTATGGAGTATGAAATTATTTGAGAAATGTACAGTGCCAATATGTGTGACACGGGCAAGAGAATGATCAGGTAAATGCACATGTCGATTAGTGACTGGAATGATGGAGCTCATAAGGTTTTGGGAACAGACCATGTGATCAGTTGCTCCTGTATCAAAAATCCAACGGGTTTCTGAATGGAAAACAGTTGCACATAATGTGTTACCTGAAGAAGTAGTCACTTGACTTGCCATGCTACCTGATTTGGATTGATTGAGAAGTGTAAGGAGCTCTTGATATTGGGCAGATGTAAGGTTGTGGAATGGTGTCTTTGTGTCGGAGCGGCTTTCCTGAAAGTCAGTATGATGAGCTTTGGAAGGGAAGCCATAACTTGTATTTCTCTTATCTTAAATTTCTCCTTTCTTCCAACACATGTTGATGTCATGTCCATTCAAACCACAAAAATTACATTTGAGACGCTTTCGGCAGTTTTCAAAATTGTGTCCATTGAGACCATAAAAATCATATTTGAGGTGACTTCGACAATTCTCAGAATTATGGCCTATATTGTTGTATCGATTGCACTTGAGATGTGGATTCCTTGGTGGGTAATTTTTGTGAGGATATTGTGAACGACTATCTCTGGCAACAAGTGCGGCAGCTTCTGGCATCCTTCCCATGCTTTGCGTGGAGACAACTCTTTGTTTTTCATCTTGAATAATAAGTGAATATACCTTATTTACTATAGGTAATGGTTCCATGAGCAAGATTTATCCACGTGTTGATATGTAAACAATGTTAAGCCCCATGAGAAACTTTATGGTTTGTTGCTTTTGTTGATATTCTTGTAGTTCCCTTCTGGCATTTCCTCCACAATGTGGAAGAGGACATAGTGCATCACGACTATCCCATAAGATTTTCAATTTGGTATAGTATTCTCTAATGCTTACACCTTCTTGTATGCAATCATGGATCTCTTGCTCAATGTGGAATAGGTGCACGCTGTTGGTGTGCGAAAAACGTTCCTTTAATTCTTCCCATAGCTCATATGCAGTATCACTATACATGACACTTTCTGCAATTTTGGGCGATATAGTGTTGAGGATCCATCCTTTGACAAGAATTTTGCAACGAGTCCATTGTTTGATTTCTGTTTCAAGGTTTGTTGATGGCCTTTTGATTGTGCCGTCAATGAATCCTTCTTTCTTTTTGGTTATTAGAGTCATGAGCATTGCATGACTCCAAATGTGATAGTTTTCTTGGTTTAAGGATTCAGCTACGAGAACCCTACCTGGTTGGTCTGAGTGGTGTAGATATAATGAATGGCTAGGATTATCATACCATTTTGGTAAAGTAGGGTTGATATTGGTAGTTATAGACATTATTTATTGAATAAATTCGAAAGTATGGGATATGTTTAAGTGTGTTTTAGACAATAATGACTATTTATGAAATAAATAATGGACTGGAATATGCTTTATCTTATAGAAAATCAGTTAAGGATTACAGAACTGGAAATTTTAGCCGCAGAACCGGTCGGAAAGTGGGTGAACCGGCGGTTGGAGTGGTTGGAACGGCGGCTGCAAAGGTGGAACCCTGAATCGGATGAAGACCGAACTAGACTGGACTGGATGAAGGACCGAACCGCGTGAACAACACGTCATTTGCTTCAGCGGCGCGTGAATGACGTGTCTTCGGCGAGGCACGTGGAGAGGTATTTTGGCTTGATTTTAATTGCAGATTGCTCGGATGAATCGAATAATATGATGGGATGAAATTGAAATTATTTTGTGAATCGAAATTGATTTTGAAAAAAAAAACAAATTGAGGAAAAATGGGAAAAAATTTAGATTGTGCTGAATTTTTTGGGAATTGTTTCCTAAGCTTTGATACCATGTAAGAAATTGATTTATTGATGATGAATAAACGAATGTATACAACCTATTTATACAAAAGAAAAGCAAAATTGTAATAATTAAAAATAAACATAATTATGGAGAGACATGTTCTTGGACAACTTATCATTTCCTACCAAGCTGTTGGTGGCTGCTTCCAGTTGGTGTGTTGGTTGTCACCGGCTAGATCTCTTGTTTTTTAATAGATAAAATTTTTCAAAATAAAAAAATAATATAAGAATATATATATATATATTAAGTAATTAAGAAGATATGTATACATGCTCTGTACACTGAATTGCCAATGCGTACAATAATATAAAAAATCTTAAAAATCAATCTAATGGTCTTTTGTTAGTTGCCTTATAATATAGTTGGTAAAGAATTAATATTTTTTTTCCCACAAATCTGTTTGAATCCCCCACCCTCCTATATATTAAAATGTTGGCTCATACCCAACTGTGCTAAAATTGTCAATGAGTTGTGGCTCGACTCATTGATAATTTTATCAGTCTCGATTACACGCGTGTGTAAATTTTATTAGTTTTCTTCTAATACAATTAGTAAAAGAATTGATATTTCTTTGGATGAGTTTCGTGGTTCGAATCCCCCACCCTCCAATATATCAAAAAATTGGTTCATACCCAACAATACTAAAAATTGTAAAAGATGTGTATTTCATTTACATAAAATTTATTTGAGTATATAAAAGATACGATATTATTATATATAAAAACTAAGGTAACTACTTTTAATTATTAACTTAAGGGTAAAATATTATACACATATCTTTGTTAATTAATCAATTATAGATTAACAATATCTATTATTATCTCTTTAGATAATGAGATGTATTTTTCGAAATCATGTACATCAATATCGAGCTTAAAAATATTATATTTTTTATTAATTTAAGATGGATATATCTTCTATAATCAATGAATCAATGACACTTTCGTTCCGTCTTATTAGAGAAGGTTTTTTTTACCTAAAAAAAGAAAACTTAGATTAACAATTTGCTAAATCCTTAGGTTTGAAATAACAAACAATTTTAGCCTTATTAATTGGATCCAAGTTCTTTTTTTTTTCATTCTTAAAAATTAAAAATAATTTCTCAAAAAAAAAAAAATCACCAAGCAATTGATTTTGATTTCAATCAGGAGATATCTCCTCCCACAAAATCTTATCTCTATTAAATTTGTTTTTTCATCTTTCTACTATCATTCCAGTTTTTTTTTAAATACATATTTGTGTTTCCATCACTTTATATTATTTCATTTCTAGATCTTCATTTAACTTTATTTATATTTTGGTTATTGTTTTTGTTTTTGTTTTTGATAACTTCATTTAGGTTATTATGCCATGTTTAATTACGTTATTATTAGTGAAAATTAAGTAGTCACCATTTTTTTAATAGGACGGATATCTCATATATTGAAAACACTTTGTAGGATAATTATTTACGGTCATATATTGAGTTCTTTGTTGTAATAAATTTTTTTAAATAGATTGAAAAAAATAAAATATACTTTTGATTAAAAATAACTAATTTATACCTTCGTTTTTTGTATTGTTAATACTATACAAAGAATTTACCAATTAAAGAATAAAAGAATCAGGTCAATAGTTCTTTACAAAGTCAAAAGAATCAAAATAGTTTGCTAGCGAATTCGTCAACGGCGGTTCCACGTACACGAGAAGAAGCAGATTTTGCAGCAATGTCCTTAAGCTGTGGCAAGCTTCTACCCAATTTCAAAGCCACCTTCAATTTAAAAAGTTCCCCATTTTCTCTTTTGTTAAAATCCTTCTCATCAAGTGTGGATCCAATTGAGTCTTCCAATAACTTAAAATCTCCACCACAATTTCTATACATCTCCAACACCATCCCAACTTGCCCACCGTGCTCAAACGTATTTACTGCACTCGCCAAAGCTCCAGCAGTCACAGCCACAATGGACGCCAAACACCCATTTCCCATAAAGGGAGAGCTCAAAGCTGCAATCCCAGTTAGTAATGGACCTGAAATTGCTAATATCTTGTTGATTTTCAAAACTATATTGCCTAATCTATCATAATCTTCTCTGTCTTTTCCCTTTACTACTTCAATAATCTCCTTCATTTCCATTTCAAGTTCCTTACTCCATCCATTAACATTGTTCCCATCACTACTCGATCTCTTTTGGATTAATTGACTACTTGAAGGCCACCAAACAGCTGGCTCGAATTTTGTTGGGAATTTTTCAAGCATAACTCCAATTAGAGGAAGTGGGTAAGCTTTGTCTATTGCCAAAACCTTTTCGTTTATGATTTCGACATCTTGTTGAGTTGGATTGCCAAGTGCTAGTATGGTTTGGATTTCAGTTTGGAGCTGCTTGAATAATCTAGTAGCGTTACGCTGTTCCTCTGCTAGTTGTGAGGGTTGAAGCTTATTCATTATAACTAACATTCCAGTGGCTGCACAGAACAACAGAGTTGATGAAAGCTTCAAACCCAAAATATCATGATCTCCAATTGTTGAAGTTAAACCAGCCAATGTTGTAGCTGTGAGAGTGATCATGTTGATTGAGTTTAAGAGAAGTGTGTTCCAATTGTTACGTTGGTCTCCAATGTTGCTATGCATCTCAACTCTGTCGGCCACAGCTTCCAATATTGCATAGAGCTGAGCAATTATAGCTGTAGAAGAAAAGTATTGGTTATTGGTGTTTTCATTTTTCGATAGTGGGATTGAGACGTCGGTGAACACGACGTTGTTGAAGATTAGTTCTTCAACTGATTTTGTTGTTTGGGTTTTGGGAAGTGGAAAACGGACTCTTGGAAGCTTGGGGAGATGTATGGCAGCATTTATTCTTTTGGGATAAGATTGGTATGAATTAGAACAAGGCTTAGGAGAAGAATAGATTGTGTGAGATAAGGCTTTTAAGGAAGACATGATATATGATTTTGATTACTCTAGCTGGAGGTTTAATTGTAAGGAGGGTTTTGTGTTTTAGACTTATGGTTTGTGAATTGTTATAAGGAGTTGGTTTAATTTGAAGGAAAGGGAAGAATAATATTCTTATAAATAGGTGAGAATGGGGCAGTAGGAAAATGGAAGGGTCAGACCGTTGAAAATTGACTTGGCAAAACTGGCTGACCATATCCCAAATTTAATATTCCATCTTCAAATTTACAATCCTCTCGCGTCTTACGACCGGGTAATAATCAACTACGATACTCTCTAGCATCCGTGTCGCCTCGGGGATGCAATAATAATACTTATCAAAATTTGGGCATAATTTTGAATCTCAAAGTAGGGACAAGAGTGTAATTGGAACAGACTTTTTCAAAAATCACAATATATATAAATATTTGTGTATAAATAGATTTTTTTAATATTAAATTTTATTATAGAATTTATTAATATCTTAATTTCTACCTTGATGATACTTAGATATATAATTTTTAATAAAAATATACAAAAATCCTATAAGTTATGAAATGAAACATAATTTTTTTATTGTTTTTAAAAAAATGCAATTGATCCTAATTAAACCTTTAATAAATTTTTTTTTAACTTAAAAAGAAATCGTATCCAAAAACATGATCACATTTTAAGGAATATTTTTTTAATTAAAAATAAAACAATCAACCCATCTTACAACTCTTATACTTGAAAATTAATATTCCCACTCCACTTATAAAAATAATTACCTTCCACCCCAAGACTATTCTCCTAAATCATTCTTAATCCCCTTACCTTGTAAAAACAGTTCAAAATAAAGCTCTAAATTTACGGATTAATCTATAAAATAGGTTATGATTGTGGGGGTTAGAGGATTGTGTAAGCTGATTTTGGACATGAGAAAAAATATTTTATTTTTTATTTTTATAATATATAAAAAATAATATATTAAATAAACAAGATTAAAAATGAAATTTTCCTTATATAAAAAGTGATTATCCTTGTATATACAATTAAACCTAAATTTTTACATAAACTTAGGAATTTACATGAATTCTTTAACCATTAGATCAACAATGTTTCTACGGTCAATTCAGTGAAACTTTTGCTTCTCAATATATTTTATGCGCTTCTGTATTTAGTTATGATCCGTTCAAACATTAAAAAAAATCACAACACTAGAAATATTAAAGCTTATAATAATGAAAATAATACTTATTAATATCACTTCATATATATTTTAATCAAAATCAAATATTTTATTTTTATTATTATGAATTTTAAGTGTGTTATTTTAGGTAATATTTATCAAAAACAAATCATACATTTCTTTCATAAATATACCATTTTCACAAAAAATCATATGAAAAATCTGAATGAAAGCTTTTTATAGGCAGCTTAACCATATTGGTTATGTTTACGTGAAACTATTGATCATAATATGACTAATAGTCAAGCCTATTGGATTCTTTAATTTAACGCGTTAATAAAATCAAATAAAAAGTAAAAAAAAAATGAAGACGAATTAAGTTGCACTCTTTCACTGAACAAATAGAACTGCCCAAGCTAGCAAGAGCTGAAGTTTTACTTTCATTTTTAAATAGCTTTTTTTTAATGGAAATATGCCCAAGTCAATAAAACTACACTGTATATTTAAAAAAAAAAAAACCTACATTGTAATTTTTCTTACAAAAAAAACACGCAAATTACAGGTATTATCTTGTTTATATTAATTGTTAATAAATCACTAAATGATATATTAATTGTATACAGCTTATGTTGTATATTAGTTGTATGCAACTAATATATTTTTCTTAAAAGTACTTTTAGGAAAAGCAGATTCCTTTTATTCTATATTTATACATGTATTGCTCTTCAGTATTTTATATCTTGTAAATACATTAAGTAAATTCAATTTGGTATCAGAGCAGGAAAGAAACAAAAAAATTTTTTTTTTACCGGTTTCTGAATAGAAGCACCGCCAGGCGCCACCCAACGTCAGCCAGTATTCTCGCCTTTGTTTAGCTCGGTGCTTGCAGATTCATGTCCACCGCGGCCCAAATTCCATTGTTCAAACGGTGTCATTCACCGCGCAACTCTGCGCCGTTCAACCTGCGCGGCCGGCGTCGTTCGGCCAGCGCTCGACTTGCGACCACTGCGCGATTCGGCCTCGTGCAGCCCCAAGCGACGTTCAAGCCCCACGCAACCCCAAGCACAGTTCAACCAGCGCCACGCCATACTTCGGCCCGCGCCGATAGCTCGACCACGCGCGGATTCGGTCACGCGCCCTGCGTGCGGTTCGATCCCGCAGCCGTTGACCACGGTGTGCAGTTTCTTACATTTTCAGAGTTTTTTTTTCATTCTTAAACTACATTAGGCTGCACTCTTAATTGAAGCTTCCAGCCTTCCAGCCATTCACAAATATTTACTTTTTCAGCCTTCATACCCAACCCTAGCCCAGTTCAGCCCAACCCTAGCCCAGTTCAGCCCAACCCTAGCACATCAGCTCTTAGCCCATCTAATCCAAGCCCATCAGCTCCTAGCCCATCTGCTCCAAGCCCATCAGCACCAAACATTCAAACAGCCCATTTATCAGCCCAACCCGCCAAAAAAAAACCAAAATTTTTATTCCGCTGCACAATATACTTGTTATTATTATTTCAATGGAAGATTCCAGACAACATCAAGTTTCTAGAATTCATGAAGTTCCAAATTTTGAAGTTTCCGTTAAGAGTTCAGAAATTGGTTCTTTCGGGGGTACTAAACTTAATGGTACAAATTTTCGAACATGGAAAAAAGTTATGTCTGTTTATCTTCGTGGAATGCATAAGATGGGACATGTATCTAGATCAATCAGGGCTCCTAGTCAAGATGATGTAGAAGCCTATACTCGGTGGGAAGATGATGATGGCTTTGTCATGTCAGTCCTATTTAGAGCAATCATTGATGATATATTACAAATGGTGGAGGAATGTGAAACTGCTGAGGGTATATGGAATACCTTAAGCGATCTTTATACAAATGAGTCTGACTTTATTCAAGTTCATGAACTCATGTGCAAAGCTGCTAGCATGCAGCAAAATGGGCAACCAATATCTCTTTTTTTTTACCAAGCTGAAAAATGTATGGGCTGAAATTGACCAGAAACGCCCATGCAAAATTAAAAATCCAGAAGATCTTCTGTGGTACCAGAAGGAGAAGGAGCTTGAACGAGTGCATGCTTTCTTAAGAGGCCTTGATATAAAACATAATAGTGCTAAAGGCGAATTGCTTCGAATGTCAGATCCTCCGAGCTTGACTACCGCCTTTACATACATCCGTAAAGACGAATCTCAGCAAGAGAGTCTTCATCAGACACATGTTGAAGTATCAAGCCTAGCCATTCAAGCTAAATCAAAGGCACCTTTCCTCCAGCAGCCAAACTCAATTTCATCTCATCAGTAGGGCCCTTCACCAGGCTTTCCCAATCGCCCTCGTTCTCTCTGCTCTTATTGCAATGAATAGGGGCATCTCCGTGAAACTTGTTGGAAACTATATCCACACTTGAAACCAAAACGACAATAGGTGCCTCGTTCTAAAGCAAAAGCAGCTGCAGTGCAAATTGTCCAAGAACCAGACTACTATGGACAGAATCATCCTTTGGAATGTGGAGGTATCCCTACAGCTTCAATAGCTGGTCGTGGTAAGATTGGTATGACCTTAAATGTTTCTCACTCTGTTGGGTCTAATACTTGGATTATTGATTCTGGTGCATCTGATCATATGACTTATGATAAATCTTTTTTTAATAATAAGTTATCTCCCCCACCAGTGTCTTATGTTACAAATGCTAATGGTGAGGCCTTTCCTGTCTTAGGACAGGGGTCAGTTCATATCACTCCATCTTTACAGCTCCATAATGTTTTATATGTACCTGACTTATCTCATCACTTAATATCTGTCCCACAGTTGAATATTGAGTCTAAATGCTTTGTAATCTTTTATCATATGTATGTGATTTTTCAGGATCTTCTTACCAGGGAAATAATTGGTCGAGGGTATCTGAGGGGCAGATTGTTCCGCTTGGATCAGAACTATGGAGGGGAGAAACAAGGAGCACGGGCAAGCACTGTATTGATTTCTAGTTCTGATAAGCTAAGTGAAATTTGGTTGTGGTATCGCCGCTTAGGGCATCCGTCTTTTAGTCTTATGAAAAAAACCATGCCTACTTTATTTATTGGTGTTAGTGAGACTGTGTTGCATTGTGAGACTTGTGTTTTGGCCAAGAGCCATCGTGTTACTTATTCTCCTAGTATTTCTAATAAAAGTACTATTCCTTTTGAATTAATTCATTCTGATGTTTGGGGACCATCTAAAGCACCCACTATATCGGGTATGAGATATTTTGTTTCATTTATCGATGACTGTACAAGGTTATCATGGATTTCTCTTCTTAGAACAAAAGATGAAGTTTTTTCTGTTTTTCAAAATTTTCATACCTTTGTTCAGAGACAATATAATGGCATCATTCGGATCCTCCGTTCTGACAATGGAGGGGAATATGTTAATCATGTTTTTCAACAATTTTTCAAAACAAATGGGATTATTCACCAAACTACTTGTCCACAAACACCGGAACAAAATGGAGTGTCTGAAAGAAAAAATCGTCATTTACTTGATATGGCTCGTGCACTCTTATTTAGTGCTTATATGCCAAAATATCTTTGGGGTGATGCTGTACAGGCTTCTGCCCATCTCATCAATCGTCTCCCGTCTAGTGTCCTTAACGGAAAAATCCCATTTCAGATTCTCGCATCTTACGTATCCTTATCATCCTTTCATAATCTTCCTACTCGAGTATTTGGTTGTGTTGTTTTTGTGCATGTTCCTAAAAATCAACGTTCTAAATTAGATGCTCGGGCAATTAAATGTGTGTTTGTTGGTTATGGAAGTTATCAAAAAGGGTACAAGTGCTTTCATCCACCAACCAGAAAGTATTATGTTACTATGGATGTTACCTTCTTTGAGGACATGAGTTATTTTTCCTCACCTGATACTGCTCGTCAGGGGGAGAATACATATTTCGAAGAACTGTATCATGGTGAAGGGGAGGCATTAGGTGAGTCACCAACTGATGTTTCAATGAGACCAGATGAGACTTCTATTTCATTGAATCTGGTCATTGCAGAAACAGATGCTTCAAGTATTCAAGCACCAAATTCACTTACAGCAAATGACATTGAAGACAGAATTGTACCCTCAGGCATTACTCCTACCCTTTATCAACAACTCCCTGGTACTGAAGGTCACTCATCTGAGGTATGTACACCTATTGATACTAATAACATCGAGTCTAATGTTGGACAGTATGTGTTACCAAATAGGTCTACTCGAGGTCAACCAGCCAAAAGGTACGAACCAAATATCCATGCAAAATCAAAATACCCAGTAGCCAATTTCATGTTCACTAAAAGATTATCTATGTTATACAAATCATTTGTGAATCAAATATCTGGTGTATCAGTACCTAACAAAGTGCAGGATGCGTTGGGAGATCCAATATGAAGGAAGGCAATGGATGAAGAGATGGATGCATTAAAGAAGAACGATACTTGGCAACTTGTGTCACCACCACAAGGAAAAAAGGCAGTTGGTTGTCGATGGGTGTTTACTATAAAACATAATGGTGATGGATCCGTAAATCGGTATAAAGCTCGTCTTGTAGCAAAAGGGTTTACTCAAACGTATGGTGTAGATTACGATGAGACTTTTGCTCCTGTTGCCAAAATGAACACGATTCGGGTTCTGCTCTCACTTGCTGCTAACCTAAACTGGCCACTTCGGCAGTTTGATGTCAAGAATGCGTTTCTTCATGGAGAATTAGCCAAGGAGGTGTACATGAGTCTTCCACCTGGGTATGTAGTTGATTCTCCTGGTAATTTTGTATGCAAATTGAGGAAGTCTTTGTATGGCCTCAAGCAATCCCCTCGAGCCTGGTTTGGAAGGTTTTCACAATTCATGCAAAAGGTTGGTTACAGACAGAGTAATTCAGACCACACTCTG
Organism: Hippophae rhamnoides; assembly: GCA_033030585.1. Taxonomy (NCBI): domain Eukaryota; kingdom Viridiplantae; phylum Streptophyta; class Magnoliopsida; order Rosales; family Elaeagnaceae; genus Hippophae; species Hippophae rhamnoides. The sequence continues at coordinate 26,310,963 of CM065432.1, forward strand.
TTTGTCAAACATCAACGAGGGAAGGTAACAGCTCTAATAATTTATGTTGATGATATGGTAATCACTGGTGATGATACTATTGAGATGGATAAATTACAAAGACAGCTAGCCTCTGAATTCGAAATGAAGGACTTAGGTGAACTAAAGTACTTCTTAGGAATTGAGGTAGCCAGGGGAAGAGAAGGGATATATCTTTGTCAAAGGAAGTACATTATTGATCTGCTAACAGAGACAGGTATGTTGGATTGCAAACCTATTGATACTCCTATTGAGCAAAGCCATGGTTTAGCAGAGTATCCAGATCAAATACCAACTAATCGAGCCCGCTATCAGAGATTGGTTGGACATTTGATTTACTTAGCTTATACTAGACCAGATGTTGCATATGCAGTAAGTGTGGTGAGTCAGTTTATGCACAATCCAAGTGAGAACCATATGAATGTTGTTTTGAGAATTTTAAGGTAATTGAAATCGGCTCCAGGAAGGGGAGTAATGTTCTCTAAACACAACAATCCTCTTGAAGTCTGTGGATTCCCAGATGCAGATTGGGCAGGAAGTATTACAGATAGAAAGTCAACATCGGGTTATTTCACCTTTGTGGGAGGAAATTTGGTTACATGGAAAAGTAAGAAGCAGAAAGTGGTGGCACGATCTAGTGCTGAGGTCGTGTACAGAGGTATGGCTCATGGGGTTTGTTAATTGCTGTGGATAAGAACTTTGTTATTAGATTTGGATTTCGAACTCAAAAATACTATGCAGATGTATTGTGACAATCAGACAGCCATTGATATATCACAAAATCCAATACAACATGATCGCACTAAGCATGTAAAGGTTGATCGTTACTTTATAAAAGAGAAGTTAGATTCCAAACTTATTAGTTTTCCTTTTGTTCCCACAGAAGAGCAACTTGCAGATATACTTACCAAATGAGTCTCCAAGAAGTCATTATATGGCTCACTAAGCAAGTTGGGCATGATTGATATCTATGCGCCAACTTGAGTGGGAGTGTTAATAAATCACTAAATGGTATATTAGTTGTATGCAACTAATATATTGTTTCTTAAAAGCACTTTTAGGAAAAACAGATTCATTTTTCTTCTATATTTATACATGTATTGCTTTTCAGTATTTTATATCTTTTAAATACATTAAGTAAATTCAATTTTAATCGCATGTGTCAGAATTGATTTAAAAATATTATTTTATAAGCGTTTAATGAAATAAGTTTAACTTAACTTATAAAGAAAAAATAATTTAATACAATATATAACAAAATTAACAAATGATTTTTTTTAATAAAACGCTGTTTGTGCGTGCTAATTAATTCCATTTTATTAAATTATTGATACTTTAGTTATATTTTCTAACAAAATTATCAAAATAAGATAAATATAGTTAAATTATTGTGTAGAAAAAAGAAAGAATCTATTATATTAATATAATAAAATAACTAAAACATTTAAAATAATACGATAAGTTCAAAATGAAAATATTTTTTAATATATATATTATAAGAGTATCTAATTGTCATTATCTTAAAATATAAGAGTAATTTAAGCATAAAAAAATTATTCATTTTTATATAAACCTGTAAAATTCACGTGCTTTGCAGATGAATTTTTATATTTTTAATTCTTTTTGTTTTTAATCATACAACATATTTAAAATTTATATGATACAATAACAAATAAATAAATAAATAAATAATAAAAATTAATCATAAATTTTTGAGTTAATTAAAATATAAATGACAAAAATAGATATAACAAAATATTATTTGATAAGCATAAAGTTGGTTAGAAAATAGAGATATCTGTTAGAAAAGTGAACTTTTGATATTATAAAATTCTTTTTAGTTATGATGTTTATTTTTTTTTTTAGAAATTTAGAATAAAATATAAATAATAATAAATGTTATTATTTTAAAATATATGAAATTTTTTGTTTATAAATATTTTAGGTATAATTCATATTTATAAAGATGTCAAAGGGGGAAGGGGATCAATGAACTAAATATCTAGATATATATATATATATATGTGTGTACAAATTGGGCCAAAAAATTATTTATAAAAAAAATTACTAAAACAATGCAAAACAAAATTTTTGATAAGTTTGAAGACTGATTGTAATTTAATATTTCTTGAAATCTGGCATTTAACATTATAAAAGAAAACAATATGCTTAGTTTCACGTGCGTGATTAAATTTATGTCTAAATATAGTTAAACTAAATTTGCTTATTATTAGTAACATAAAAAGACATGCAAATAACATGTGTTGTTGTTCTTGTGACAAATTAAGCATGCATTCATAGACTTGTTTTTTTTGAAGGATATGTCTTCATAAAATTACAAAACTCCAATTAATTTGAATACAATATCACGTTGTTGATGTTATTATATTTTATGCAAAAAACACAAAAAACACGTTAGAGAATGATAAGACCAACTCAGCTTTTTTGTCCGGATGTTTTTGGCTGTTTTGAAGCCTCTAGCTAGTTGTTAAACTGCTTGGAAGTCAAAGAACAAAGCCCCTAAAAAAGCCGAGTAGCGCCTAAATCAAAGAATTATTATTAGACTAACAAAAATCTAAAAGTATTGGTTAAAGAGTGATGTTAGATATATGTTATATGCATTTTATAAGTGAGGTGTGAGTATTGAATTAAATGTTAAATTAAGAATAAAATAGGTAGAAGTAATTATAAAAAATAATTTTATTAATAGAAACCCATTATATTGTGATATATAATTGACTAAATATATTGTATAATATACAAATAAACCAATTATATTAATACGTGATTAAAATTGTTTTCTTAGTCTGAAATGCCCTTTTATCATTACTACACTACTACTTAAGTTAAAATATTACCAATTCTATTTCCTTATTATATTAACCTTATTTCACATATTTATTTCATAATTTCTAACATCAACACATTCTCGTTACTTTTTGTTTAACTCTCTTAATTCTTTGTATAAATACCACCTTACTCTTGAATCCAATTCTCACCAACTCTAATCAAATATCATAAATTCAACTTGAGGGAAAATGGAAACTCTTCAAGCTGCATCAAGAGCCTCTTCTTTAATGGGTTCTTCACAAAAATTGAATTCTTTTATAGCCACCATCAAAGTTGTGCCCAAGATTCATGTGAGTAGTAATTCACTTTGTCAACCATGGCTCCAAAAACAGAGTTTGGTTGGTGATCACATCAAAAACTCCATAGTTTCAAGCACTACATCCCAAATGGAATCAGATTCCAACTCTAACATCAACGCCATTAAACTTTCAAACCAAGTCACCATGATTGCTAAAATGCACGTAGTAATGGGAGCTATTGCAGATAGAATTGAGATGCACAACAACATTGGAGCACAACGTGACAATTGGAACTATCTTTTTCTCACATCCATTAATGGAATAACTCTGACTGCTTCAACAATGGCTGCAATTGGAGCCATTTTCGCCAAATCTGGAGCACCATTTATAGCTCTTAAACTCTCTTCTACCTTACTTTACTTTTCAGCCACTGTTATGTTGCTGGTTATGAACAAAATTCAGCCATCACAATTAGCTGAAGAACAGAGAAATTCTGCCAGACTCTTCAAGCAACTTTATGCTCAAATTGAGACTATGTTATCTCTTCGAAGTCCTTCAAATACTGATGTTAATGAAGCAATTGATAGGGTTCTAGCACTAGACAAAGCATACCCACTTCCACTTTTAGGCTCAATGCTCCCCAAGACTGTGGAGCCAACAGTGTGGTGGCCAAAACAAAAGCAAAGTACTGAAGGGTACTTTAGGAATATAAAAAATAATGGAAATGGTTGGAATGAAAAATTGGAAGAGGAAATGAGAGAGATTGTTGGGATTTTAGAAAGTAAAGATTTAGCTGAGTATATGATGTTGGGTTTAAAGGCTCTAAAACTACATAGATTCTTATCAGTTGCTGGTCCTGTATTGACAGGTCTTGGTGCTTTGGGGTGTGCTTTTGCGGGCACTAGTATTAGTCATCACGGACAAGTATGGGCTGTGATGTTAGGAGTTATTTCAGGAGCTTTGGCAAGCATTGTGAATACTGTTGAACATGGAGGACAAGTTGGAATGGTGTTTGAAATGTATAGAAGTAATGCTGGTTTGTTTAAGCTCATGGGTGAGACAATAAGATCAAATTTAAGTGAAATAGATTTTGAGAGAAGAGAAAATGGGGAAGTTTTTCAAATGAAGGTGGCTTTGCTTTTGGGTAGGAATTTATCAGAACTTAAGCAACTTGCTGCTGCTTCAAAAATTGGTGTTGCCTGTAGTTGTGAAGATGAGTTTGCTAGCAAGCTTTTCTAGTCACTCTAATACGATCATAATTTTTTAACATTTGATTTGTTATCGGTTTAGATCTAATCTGTAATATTTGATAAATTATATATCAATAATTTTGTGACTTTTAGGTACGTGCATTTAACGTTATTAGAAAATCGAGAATATTTTTTTATTCTAAGTAATTACTGATAAATATTCTGTTAATTATGAAATATATTTCTGATTTTTTTGTTCTCAATTTCTGTACAAGAGTGATTGTATTTGTATACTAATAAAAACAAAAAAAGTCTAAACCTAGCAGTGTTGCACACATGGGTGCTAATGCACACCCATACTTTCCTGCGCCAACATTGGTGCAGTTGTACACTCATACTTCCCTGCTCCATTACCCATTGTTGTCTACCATTTCTCTGCTCCACTACACACGCCAACACTCCCCTTCAAGTTGGTGCATATATGTCTCTTATGTCCAATTTGTCAAGTGAGTTGTAGAAGTTCTTTGTAGACATAGATTTTGTGAGTATATCAACCAATTGATCTTCTGATTTAACAAATGGAAGTTGAATAATTTTTTCTTCAAGATTTTGTATGATGACGTTCTGATCCACTTCAATGTATTTCGTGCGATCATGTTGAACCGGGTTGTGGGAGATGGCAATGGTTGCCTTGTTATCACAAAATAAGTTTATTTCAGAGTTAGGAGCAACACCAATCTCAGTTAGAAGTTTTTCAACCAAAAGAGCTCACATATTTTCTTGATCATTCCTCGAAATTCAGCTTCAATGCTAGATAAGGCAACTAACTTTTTCTTTTTTCTCCTCCACGTAACAAGATTGCCCCCCATAAAAGTAAAGTACCGAGTAGTAGATTTCCTATCCTTGATATTACCTACCTAGTCCAAATCTGTATATCCAACTACTTCCAATTGATTATTCTTTGAGAACATAAGTCCTTTCCCAAGGGAGGATTTTAAATAATGAAGTATTCGTATGATGGCATCTGTATGGTCTTCACTTGGGCTGTGCATGAACTGACTCATGACACTCACAACATAAGTAATATCAGGTCGAGTATGAGATAAATATATGAGTTTACCCACTAACCATTGATATCTCTGTTTATCTACTAGTACTTGATCCATATTTTCTCCAAGTTTATGATTTTGGAAAATTGGAATATCGATAGGTTTACAATCTAGTAATCCCGCCTCTTCCAGTAGGTCTAGAGTATATTTCCTTTGGGAAATAAATATGCCTTGTTTTGATCTTGTTACCTCAATGCCTAAGAAGTATTTGAGCCCTCCTAAGTTCTTCATTTCAAACTCATTTGACAATTGTTCTTGAAGCCTAGAGATTTCTTCTTTATCATTCCCTGTAATGATCATGTCGTCTACATAGACTATAAGGGCTATTATTTTTCCCACTCGATGTTTTAGGAAAAGAGTGTGGTCAGAGTTGCTTTGTTGAAACCCATATTTCCTCATTGCTGAACTTAACTTGCCAAACCATGCTCGAGGTGATTGTTTTAGTCCATATAATGCTCGTTGTAATCTATATGCATTTTCTTTTCCTGATATAACAGTATATCCTGGTGGGATATCCATGTAAATCTCTTCTTCAATATCACTATGAAGGAAGGCATTTTTCACATCAAATTTGTGCAATGTCCAATCTAAATTTGCTACAATAGATAACAAAACTCTAATAGTTTTTAGTTTAGCCACATGTGAGAAGGTTTCCTGATAATCTATACCATGTTTCTGTGTATAACCTTTTGCTACTAGCCTCACCTTATATCGATCAACTAACTCATCTGTTTTATACTTAATGGAGAAAATCCACTTGTATCCTACCATCTTCCTCCCTTGAGGTAACTCGCTTAACACTCATGTGTTATTCTTCTGCAATACCTCAAATTATTTTTTTATAGCTTGAGCCCAATTTGGATATGATAAGGCTTCTTCAATGCTACTTGGAATTTAACATGAGGAAAGTGTTTGTGCAAACGCCCTGATAGGTTATGATAACCCTTAAGTAGATACATAATTGGCTATTGGATACTTGGATTGTCATTCTTCTCTATCTGGAAAGTATCGATATAGAGGTTTGCCTCAATTGTGTCTGAAAGGTAGAACATAACCAACAGATGTATCTATAGAATTAGTTTGTAAAGGTGTGATAGGTATCTTACCTCAAGAGTAATCTCAGTAGGAGGATCATTGGGTACTAGAGAGTGGAGGGGTGCATCAACCACTGCATCTTCTAGAGATTTAGTCACCAGTTCAGATTCAATTCTTAGAAGTTCAAGTTTGGGTCTAGGTACCGGCTCATCCATATTGTTGGCATTATCCGAGTATGTCCGATTGGGACTAATGTCTAACACTTCAACATCAAGCCAATTTCGTTCTTCACTATAACTCTCCCCCTGAACAGGGTAATTGGATACTGGTGATGGGAAAAAACATTCAGATTCTAGGAAAGTGACATCCATGATAATGTAGGTTCTTTTAGTAATAGGATTGTAGCATCGGTACCCTTTTTTTGTACGCCATACCCCAAGTATACACATTAGATAGCACATGGATCCAACTTCATTTGTTGATTTTTATGGAGGTTGACAAAAACAACACATCCAAAAATTTGGGGCGGAAGCATCAAAATAGTAGGCAAGGGAACATGATCAGATAGCACCTTTAACAGAGTCTGAAATTGTAAGATTTTTATGGCCATACGGTTCAATAGATACACAGTTGTAGTAACAACATCACTCCAGTATATACTAGGCATATGTGCATTGATTAGTAAGGCCGGTCAGTTTCTAAAATATGCCTATTCTTCCTCTCTGCAATTCCATTATGTTATAGGGTTTGTGAACATGAGGTTTCATGGAGAATACCATGGTTGTCCAAGTATGTCCGAAATTGTGATTAACATACTCCCCCCATTATCAAACCCAAGGATCTTAATTTTTTTCCAAAAATTGTATCTAAATCATGGTATGAAACAAGTGAAACGTAAAAAATACTTCATCTTTATGTTTGAGAAGGTAAAGCCATGTCATTTGTGTACAATCATCAACAAAAATTACAAACCAACATGACCTGATGACGTAGTGACCGGGGAAGGTCCCCAAACATCCGAATGTACTAAAGCAAAAGGAATAATACTTTTATGCATGCTTATAGGATACGATGCCCTATGACTTTTTCCTAAGATACAAGTATCGTATTTGAAATCTGAGTGTGTGACATTTGAAAATAAACTAGATAGTAAGTGCCTTAAATACCCAAATCGACGATGACATAACCAAATATGTCACTCCTTGTTACTAACCGTGTGTTGCATGTGATTGGATCTTCCTGAACTAAGGTCATCCACATAATATAAACTGCCTTTCTTAGTACCACGCCCAATGATCTCCTTGGTGAGAATATCTTGTAGAAGACAAAAGGTAGAATACATCAATACAACATAGTTAAGATCTGAAGTGACTTGACTTATAGACATTAGTCTGTGTGAAAGAGAGGGTACAAGTAATGTATTAGATAAATATAATGAAGGAGATTAAGTCATTGTTCCAGCCCTTGTAACTGGATAAGTGACCCCATTGGCATTGGCAACACAACTCTGTCTCAACTGGGTTGTATGCGAGAGATCTTTTGGGTCAAATGTCATATAATCTGTAGCTCCAGAGTCAAGAATCCAATCCTCATTATCAATATAAGTAGAGATGTGAAATGCTTTACTTGAAGTACCTGGATCCTGGGAAGATTCAGCCTGAGGAATAAAGGATAGTGATGCATTATTGGTAGCCACAACGGCTCTCCCAGTGGTGTCCTATTCTTTCATGCTTGAAGATCATTCCACCATTCTGGATACCCATGTAGTTTGAAGCAATTATCACGGGTGTGTTTGGAGTTTCTGCAATGTCCACATTTTATGTCAATAGAAGGTGGATTTCCCATGTATTTCTTACTACCCAAAAACGGGGTTCTTGGTTTTAGTGGCATCGGATTATGGTGTCCCTTTATCCCTTTGAATGCCATAACTGCTTCAGGAATCGTATCTGCACCCGTGATCATCACTGTCTACCTGACCTCTTCCCTACAGACAAATCCATAGGCTTGTTCCACCGTAGGGAATGTTTTGATTTGAAGCACATCATTTCGAGTTTTATCTAGTCTGTCATCAAGTCTATCGAGAAAGGTATACACTCGATCTTCTTGTATGATGGAGTTGTATTTTTGTATGTCAGGCGCATACTCCATTGGGTTAGGACGACGAAAATCAATTTCTCGCCACAACCCTTGAAGGTCATTGTAATATTTTTCCAAGGATCCACCCGCCTGCTTCATACGAGTAATTCAACGATGGAGATCATACATTTGAGATGTGTCTATCCCATCATAGTAGGTTGTAACAGCCAAATCCCAAACCTGTTTCACAGTTGGGAATAAGATAAAATTTGCAATCAAGGAGGGGTCCATTGAATTGATCAACCATCCCTTGACAATGGCATTTTCAGTGCACCATCTCCTGAATGAGGGGTCGATTTTGGTAAGTTAAGGAGAATCCCCATTAATATATCCTAGTTTTTCTTTGCTAAAGATATACATCTCCACCACCTGGGACCACAAGGCATAGTTGGATCCTCCCAACTTGATAATAATGAGAGTAATTGACGCTTCAATTAGCGGAGGTTGTGAGGCAGTCTGAGCTCTAGTTAGAATTTCAGTCATTTTTATAGTCAGATCATTCAATATAGAATTGGTGGTTAAATCTCTAGATTCTGCCATGAAATCTATCAATTCTATTTTTTTTTTATTTTTCTTCCTTTTTTTTCCCGTACACCAACCAATATATATATAAAAACTCATAACTATAGCCCTAATTCATTTTTTCTATTCGCACAACCCTCCACACCATGGGTAAGGGAATTGGAAGTTTTGGTAAGGGAATTGGAAGTTTTGGTAAGAGAAGGGACAAAACCCACACTCTCTGCGTGATGTGTAGTCATCGCAGCTTCCACCTTCAGAAGGGTTGTTGTTCGGCTTGTGCTTTCCCAGTTACACGCAAGAGGAAGTTTAACTGGAGTGAAAAACAATTCGAAGAACGACCACTGGAACTAGAAGGATGAGGTACCTTCGCACTGTTCCTCACAGATTCAAGAGTGGATTCAGAAAGGGCACTCAAGCGCTACCAAGGAACAAGGGAAAGCAATAGCAACAGTTGTTGCTGCAAAGAGGCTAGAAAAACTTCAAGGTTATTGTTTCCTCACACAATTTTCATAACATCCCATCAGTAGAGGCTATAGGAAATATCGTTGCTAGGATTCATACAACTAGAGCTGATATTGTAAATATTGCCACTACTTCATTAGACATTACAGATTGTGCTAAGATTTTCCAGATAACAGTGCAGCCAAATGAACACATGTAAACATTGTGAGAGTCCATAGCAGCCAAATGAGTTGGAACGTAGAGACTGCGATAGTTCCAACGAGTAAACTAGAACGGCCACCCCCAGATCAGCCATACTAGATTGGCCAAACCAACCAAACTAGCACACCAGATCAACCGGTGTAGAGAAGAACAGAAACCAGCTCAACATGTAGCTATATAGTCAGTAATAACTTGCTTTGATATCATGACAAATATTGTCTTTTCTGTTAATTATTAATTGTTTCATATATTTCTTCTTTGTTTCTGTACAAGAGTCTTCATCTATGTATACTAAGGAAACGAAAATTAAACTCTAACCCAAGTAGCAGCTGTACACATGAAAGCTGCTACACACCCACACTTTCTGGCTCCACTAAATATTATTGTCTGTCATTCCTTGCTCCACTAAACATTGGTGTCTATCATTGCTACAACATGCACCACAACACATGCCAAAACATTGAACTCATTCACACACATGTGTGTATATATATATAAGTTTTTCAAGTGAGATAGAATTTGTTTTTGGTTTTTTCATTAAAGAGATAAATTTATTATAAAACTAAACAATTATGAAAACATAAAAAGAAAGAAAGAAAATAAATGATATAATTATGTTTGTTGTTCTATTGAATACAATGTTAGTAATAAAAATCTCAAATTGATGATATGATAGAAATCAAATATGTTGTCTTATTTATAAAAATTACTCAATAATTTTTGGAAACAAAAAATATGAATTTTGGTACCTCAACGTGGCACATCGTCGTGAACCTTGCCATCCACCTTGTCATGGGTGGTGGTGAGGTTGGTTGTGGCTTTAGAATCCAAAAAAAAGGCAGGAGAGCTTTGTTAAATTGATGTCTTATCCTTTTATTTTGGATTACTAATACTTTTGTGTATTATTTGGTAATAGTGATTCATGATTGTGTGAGCAAAACTGTGCCTCTAAGTGGTAAATACTCAATATGGTGTTTGTGAGTATGTGAGTCACGTGTCAATTGGTAGTTGCCCTCATGCAACCTTTTCTTATGTAAAGAGCCTGTGTTGGCTGGTAGTTGTATTCGTGTAACGTTTTCTCATTCTCTTTACATATATATTACTAGTATTTGGTTATTGTGTGTCAAACAAAGTTATTATGGAGGAAATAAACAAGAGTAATAATCAACAATTAGGGTAGGTGTCCCGATTGATTGAGGTATTTGGATTTATAGTTTTCTATCAACTTGTACCTATTTATTGTTTTTAGTGGATTGTTTACTTCTAAGTGGTTGTCTTAAGAAATCTAAGGATGTTATCACATTGATAGGATTTTATATGAGGTAACTTGTTATATATGGTGTTATGCATGCTCGAATGTGTGGCTAGTATAATTTGAGTTTAAATAGTGTATTTTCCTACATATTGAAGCTTAAACTCGAATTAGATAGCTTATATTATTTATCACATACTTTTCATTTACTGAATTCTTTATCTATTTCTTCGTTATTGCCAGATTTCTAAGTATTGTATGACTTATCTATTACTTGTATATGGTCATCAGTGATTCATGCATTAATAACTTTTTGTTAAATGAAGAGTCCTTAACGAGTCAGTATCTCCTTAACCTGATTGTGTATTGGATCTTAAATTCCTATTATGTTGTTATATGTTGTCACATGACTTCTTTTCTTTCTGTATAGCAAGCGGATTTCGTGAAATTGTTTCTACGTATATGAATCTTCAAGTTATATTTAAAGTCATTTTATAGTTAGTGGAGTAAATTTTTTGTAACTCACTGCCTCATCATTTTCAGACATAAATTCATGTTATTGCAACACATTTTACATTTTTAGGAATTTGAATAACTAGTCATTATAAATATACAGTGAACATCTTTGATATTCACATTATATCATAAATAAGTGAATGTATCCAATACTTTATTTTGTTAATATTTAATAACTTTTAAATTTATTAAATATCGTCAACTTTATTAAGAAATGCTTGAAAGAAAATATATTGTACAATATTATTATTTTCTTTATCTCGTTATCAAAATGATATCATTTTGTTTTTGAAGTACTTGAGACTCTATAGGAGTAAAAAATAAATCTGATATCATTTCTTAGAGTGTTAATACTCTTTATCCTATCAATAATTGTAATATTTTTTCAATAATATAATTAGTAAGTTTTAGACAAATTATAAATATTTGTTGTTATATCATTTCATTGTCCTATAGAGACTATAATGTATCGATAATATATAATATTAGCGATTTTTTGACGTTCATGTTTGATAAAAATGAATGCATTTTAAGTAATTTTATGCCATTATCTTTCTATTCTTTTAACGATGAAAATTATTTTTTACTATTAAAATTATTAAAAAAAAAACTTCATTTTTCTTAGTAAGGTCATTCAATAGTTAGTTAAAAAAATAGTGAACCTCACACTTATAACTTTGAATTTATTGGTGGGCTCATCTCAATACATTGAATTGGTACGATAAAAATAATGTAACTTAATTTTACCACTTATATAAATTTCAATCGAGAAATTTTAATAATAAATTAGTAGATTAAATTGAACAAAAATATATAATGTTTTTTATAATAAGATAGATAATATTAGGTTCATAATAGATTATTTATCAATAATTTGGAGGTAGGAGCTTCAGTGTAACTCTTATCAAATTTAATGAGATTATTTTGTATAATGATTGAATAACTAAAAATTTAGAATTTGGTCCACAACTATTTAACCTTTTATTGAAGAATGAACCAATTTTGATTGTTTATAACTTAATTTTGATCATGATAAATATTTAAATCTTTTGCTCAATAAAATTTATTTTATATTTGTGATATAAAGAAAACATTCTAAATATAATTCTAATAATGTATTTGTGACATTATAAACTTTTTAAGTTTAAGGTTCTATTAGAAACTATTAGAGACTTTAAATGTAATGTAATTAAATTTTATTTGTAATATAAAATATCATTATTGCTAAATATATTTAAAATATTAATTTTTTCTCAACTTTTCCATTATGTATAATATGATTCATTATATATTAGTTCTTCAAAACCTTCTATCAATTTGTACCTGAAATTAAAATAACTCAAAAAAATGTAATTCAATAATAGTAAGTATTATTGCAATGTCTTTAAGACACAATTAAATGTACATGTTGTGTGTTTTGCAACACACAGAAAATCGTGCAAGTATACACGGTCACAAGTAATAAAGATTTGTAAGTAGAATATCGTTCCCACGAGGATTTGTTAATATAGTTTGTTGAGTACTAAAATTGTATCTCTCCGATTTTATCCAAAATAATCGTTAATTAAAAAAAGGTTTAAAAATCAATTAAGAGAACTCTAGGATTGCAATTTTTCACCAAACTAATCCACTCAAATCATGTTATTTTCTTTTGATTTATATTTTTTTAGTACATTTAATTTGTCAACTGAAAACTTCTTTTTTATTCATACATCTCTTCCGAGCTCCGTATAAACACACCTCTTCAAATTAATTCACTATATCTCTATGAGAATTAAATTTAATAAGATTCATTAAGTTCTAAGTTCTCAAATGGTCACACATACAATTAGAGTATATTCCTATCCTTCATCATACATGTCATTCTATTTACGAGCAATATACACAAAAATGCTTTTCTCAAGTTTATTTTTATGCCACAAATCGTTTTGATAAAATTCGTAAATAATCAAAAAGCATTAAGCACAAAATATAATGAACAAATCGAACGTCTTATAAATCTATCAAAAATAGCTAAAATCAAAGCTTCATAAATTTAGATCAAATGCAACCCTAGAAAAATTAAATTACTTCATTAATTAAAAATTAAAATTACAACAGATGCAGAAAAATTAGAAGAACAAGAAGGAAAACTAAAACATCACATAGAACAAATATTTATACACGCGAACAACAAAAGCCAAAAAATGGCTTCTGCGTGTTCTGTAGTCCAAAACCGAACAACACAAAAATTCTAAACCAAAAAAGTTTTTCAACTCTAACATAATATCACCTATTTATAGCTAAACAAATACATCCAAAAATAATACATTTCTTTTTTTTAAACGCGTAAGGAATTTGTATCGAAAATAGAATCGACGCGTATCGATATTCGATATAATATTATTTTAATTTACGCGTGAAACAGGCCTGCTCGACTTTTTGAAATTCAAAGTGCATGCCACGTGTCAGCGTCTGATTCGCTGCGAGGATTTAATGCGAACACGTGGTAGAATTTCATTGGCTGTGGGAAACGGGCGTGGGAAGGATTGTCGCACGGGAGACAACGCTGAAACGTGGGCGTAATCCTGCGCTCTCGCGCTCATTATAACATGCCACATGTCGGAATATGATTTGCTTAAATATTAGTGGGACACGTGGCAGATTCTTATTCTCAGAAAAATCGAGGATGAATGTTGCTTCCATAACGCGCGTCACACACGATTGTTACACGACCCGGTTCGCCGCGTCGATGTACTGTTCCACGCGCTCAATCCGGACCGTTCAAGAGATCCAACGGCCGTACGCGCCCTCGGGAAATCTACAGAGCTGACATGTGGGTCCCACTCAGCACGCCGGCCTACGCGGCAGGTGGGCCCCACTGACACGCTGAACCGCGTAAAGGAATCTACGCGCTTGAATAATAGCGCGTGGCTTCTTCTCACCTGCGCAGAATTTAAAACTTCCATTAATTGTATTTTGACCCACAAATTTAATCCAAATTACATTTTGCACTTTCTTAAATTATAGTTAAGCTCTTCGCTAATTTTAAATTAAATTTTTAAACTTTTAATAATTATAATTAAGCCTAAATTTAATTTAAATTATATTTTCGATTTTTATAAATTGTAATTAAGAAACTATATTATCTGAAATAAAATTTGTGGACAGAAATATGAAATTAAGTACATTTTCGATACAAAATATTTAATTTTATTAAAAATGTATTTTTAGCACATAAAAGGAAAATATTAATTTATTTAACAAAAATTAACTAAATATTAAAAGAACATAGCAATTATCATTACTAAAATTGATGAAATTAACTATATAAAATACAGTTATCAACACCCCCAAACTTAAGTTTTTGCTAGTCCTCGAGCAAAAGGAAGGAAATAAAACAAAGATAACTGCATTTAAAATAGTGATTTTCAAAATATTTCTTTTTATACATTCCAAATATCATAACTCAAAGAAATAAAAGAATTTTATCTCAGCATCAAAATCAATTTAAAAGTATATAACCTTTTCACAATGAACTTTTAAGTGTGTGTGTGAAGTCTTTTCAAATTTCATCACATGCAATCCAGATTAGTTTATACAAATATGAAATCAAACAAATTATCATGAAATCACAAATCTCATAAGTTTATTTTTCATTTCTCTCTCCACTAATGTAGACAAACACAAAACACCAAATCAATAGGACTTCATCAAGCTTGTAATGTATGGCTTAGGTGAAGGTAGGATAAAAGATTATATTTAGAACAAAATTTCCTAAACACATCATTTTAGGATTGAAACAAGAGATCTTCTATCATCACATCCAACTCAAATTTTTTTCTTTTCTGCTTTTTTTTCTCTTTTTTTTTTCTTTTCAGAATGTGCTTTTTTTCTGTTTTTTTTTTCTTTTCGTAACTGCTTTTTTCTAATCCGTTTTTTTCTTTTCTGCTATTTTTTCTTTTTTTTAGTAACCTCTTTTGTTTTTCATGATATATCTTTAATTATTTACTAACAACTGTAAATGTTAGTGAGAGAGGAAAAATAGATATATCCACAAACACATATATATATTTTTTAAGGTAGGCTTTTGAAATGAGATAAATATAGATATATATATATATATATATATATATATAAACTTTGAAGCTCAAAAGGGGTATACTATTGATAGTGTATGTGAAGGTAGATAGAAAGGCTCAAACGATCCAAAGATGGCCTAAATCATTTTCTTAGTTAAATGCTATCTGTAATTTCGCCTCGAAAGAAAATCAAACAAATTCTAAGATCTGGAACACCACAAAAATCAATCGAATTCCATACTCACATAAACCTTCTCTAAATTATCATAGCAACTCAAAAATCAAGACTAATGCTCACAACTATTTATCCTTGTAAAAATGAAATATATGTAAAAATTATTCTCCACTTAGACAATATTCAAATTTTTCAAGGAGATATGCATCATTTAAATCGAAGAAACCAAAATAAATCACTATTCATAGCAAAATATCTTCAATCACCGAAGCAATCAAAAAAAAATTCACAAGCAAAAACATCCAGAAAGTATTTCAATTTAGTTTAATATATCTACCATCCCCAAACTTAATATACACATTGTCCTCAATGTGTGAAAGTTAAAGAACATATGAGATGGGATGAAAGACACTTCCTGGTTTGTTTGATAAGTTAAGCCAAAATTGCTTCATAACCTCCACTTTGCACCTACAAAAAAATAGCATAACAAAATATAAAAAGTAATACATGCAAAAAAATAAAAAATAAAAATAAAACACATGGGTTGCCTCCCAAGAAGCGCTTGTTTTATAGTCTTCAGCTTGACTTTTCAATTTGTTTTTCTGTTTGTAAGTTAAGATTTGTGTGTCAAACAAAATCTCAACTTACGAGAAAATTGAAAAATAAATTAAGAAAAAATAACCATAACTTTTTTATTTTTTATTTTCTTTTGTGAATTAAGATTTACGGGTCAAACAAAATCTCAATACACGAGAAAATTGAAAATTAAAATAAACACAAACAATAAGCAAAAAAAAGATTTATTTTTCTTTTTGTGAGGTAAGATTTGTGTGTCAAACAAAATCTCAACCCACGAGAAAATTGAAAAATAAATTAAACACGTAACAATAAAATTTTTTGTTTTTTTTGAATTAAAATCAAATTGAATGGTATTAATATCAACAATGAAAATAGTAAAACAAATCCCCGGCAACGGCGCCAAAAACTTGTTGTGTGTTTTGCAACACACAGAAAATCGTGCAAGTATACACGGTCACAAGTAATAAAGATTTGTAAGTAGAGTATCGTTCCCACGAGGATTTGTTACTATAGTTTGTTGAGTACTAACATTGTATCTCTCTGATTTTATCCAAAACAATCGTTAATTAAGAAAAGGTTTAAAAATAAATTAAGAGAACTCTAGGATTGCAATTTTTCACCAAACTAATCCACTCAAATCATGTTATTTTCTTTTGATTTATATTTTTTTAGTACATTTAATTTGTCAACCGAAAACTTCTTTTTTATTTATACATTTCTTCCGAGCTCCGTATAAACACACCTCGTCAAATTAATTCACTATATCTCTATGAGAATTAAATTTAATAAGATTCATTAAGTTCTAAGTTCTCAAATGGTCACATATACAATTAGGGTATATTCCTATCCTTCATCATACATGTCATTCTATTTACGAGCAATATATACAAAAATGCCTTTCTCAAGCTTATTTTTATGCCACAAATTGTTTTGATAAAATTCGTAAATAATCAAAAAGCATTAAGCACAAAATAGAACGAACAAATCGAACGTCTTATAAATCTATCAAAAATAGCTAAAATCAAAGCTTCATAAATTTAGATCAAATGCAACCCTAGAAAAATTAAATTACTTCATTAATTAAAAATTAAAATTACAACAGATGCAGAAAAATTAGAAGAACAAGAAGGAAAACTAAAACATCACATAGAACAAATATTTGGCACACGCAAAACACAACAAAAGCCAAAAAATGGCTTCTGCGTGTTCTGTAGTCCAAAACCGAACAACACAAAAATTCTAAACCAAAAAAGCTTTTCAACTCTAACATAATATCACCTATTTATAGCTAAACAAATACATCCAAAAATAATACATTTCTTTTTTTTAAACGCGTAAGGAATTTGTATCGAAAATAGAATCGACGCGTATCGATATTCGATATAATATTATTTTAATTTACGCGTGAAACAGGGCCGCCGTTCTGACTTTTTGAAATTCAAAGTGCATGCCACGTGTCAGCGTCTGATTCGCTGCGAGGATTTAATGCGAACACGTGGTAGAATTTCATTGGCTGTGGGAAACGGGCGTGGGAAGGATTGTCGCACGGGAGACAACGCTGAAACGTGGGCGTAATCCTGCGCTCTCGCGCTCATTATAACATGCCACATGTCGGAATATGATTTGCTTAAATATTAGTGGGACACGTGGCAGATTCTTATTCTGTAAAAATTGAGGATGAATGTTGCTTCCATAACGCGCGTCACACACGATTGTTACACGAACGGTTCAGTCACGATACTGTTCCACGCGTCAACTGACCGTTCAAGAGATCCAACGGTCAACGATGCGCCTCTGGGAAATCGGGCCAACACGTTGGTCCCATCAGACGCCCACCGCGGCGGCAGCTGGGTCTCCCATCGACACGTGATAACCGTATTTTATACGCTTATTTTTACCAATTTTAGTAATGATAATTCATGCTCGTTTAATAATCATTTAATTTTTGTTAAATAATTTAATGTTTTCCGTTTATGTGCAAAAAATACATTTTTAATAAAATTGTATAATTTGTATCGAAAATGTACTTAATTTCATATTTTTGTCCACAAATATAATTTCAAATAATATAATACTTAATTACAATTTATAAGAATTGAAAATATAATTTAAATTAAATTGGGCTTAATTATAATTATTAAAAGTTTAAAAATTTAATTTAAAATTAGAAAAGTGGCTAAAGTGTAATTTAAGAAAGTACAAAAATGTAATTTGGATTAAATTTGTGGGTAAAAGTATAATTTATAAAATTTTGAATATTACGCCTGCGAGATGAAGACCACGCGCAACATCACACTCGCCAACGTGGGACCGTCCGATCACGGATCAACGGCTCGTATTCGCGCGTGTCCATCAAACCCGACTCGGCGAGAATGGGGACAGATATTCGTTTCAAGAAGCGCAGCAGTCGCGTGTCGCCGTGGGACCCACGGTCGCGCAGCGCCGAGCGTACCGGCCCCACATGCCGCCGCGCAGATTCCCCCCGAGGCGATCGCCGACCGTTGGATCGATCAACCTCCCGTATTGGAGCCGCCCATCCAAGTCGTCGCCGCGCACCGAGCCGCTCGTGTTACAATCACTGTGACGCGATCCATAAAGCGGCGTGCATCTTCGCTTTCAAAGAATAAAAATCGCCACGTGTCCATCGAATATTGAAGCGAATCAAAGTCCGACACGTGGCTATTTACAATGCTACACCGCTTGGATCAAGACCCGTTTCCGCCCGTTGCCTCGGTTTCGCGCCAATCCCATGCCGTTTACGTCGCACCGGCTTTGTGTACCCAATGACGTCTTTGCCACGTGGCATTTGGAAATCTTTCAGTAATCGTACGGTGACACGTGGCGCACTTTAAATTAAAAAATCGTAACGGCAGACTGCTTTCACGCGTGAGAATAATTTATATTTTTTGATACAGTAATCATAAGCCGTGATTTTATTTTTTTCGATAAAATTTAATTACGCTGCTTTCGATAAAAAAATAAAATAAAAATGTAATATTTTAGATGTATTTTTTAGCTATAAATAGGAGATAGTTTTAGTTGTAAAAGAGTTTTTTTTCGGGAGTAAGAAGAGTTTTGTGTAGTTTAGAAATTTTGTGGTGTTCGGTTTTGACTAAGAGAACACGCGAAGCCATTTTTGGCTTTTGTCAGTTCTACTACATGTGCCAAATATTTTCGTATGAGATGTTTTAATTTCTTTTCTTCTTCTAATTTTTCTCAACGTATGTTGTAATTTTTATTTTAATTTTATGAAGTAATTTAATTTTTCTAGGGTCGCATTTGATTCAAATTTATGAAGCTTTGATTTTAATTATTTTTGATAGGTTTATAAGACGTTGGATTTGTTCGTTTATCTTCACGCTTTAATGCTTTTTGATTATTTACTAATTTTATCAAAACGATTTGTGGCATAAAAATAAACAGAAAGGCATTTTTGTATATCGCTTCGTAGATAAAATGACATGTATGATGAAGGATAGGAATATACCCTAATTGTATGTGTGGCCTTTGAAAACTTAGAACGTAATGAATCTTGGTGAATTTAATTCTCATGTAGAGATATAGTGAATTAATTTAACGAGGTGTGTTTCAGACGGAGCTCTGAAGAGATGTATGAATAAAAAAGAAGTTTTCATTGACAACAAAATGTACTAAAAAATATAAATCCAAAGAAAACAATATGATCGAGTGGATTAGTTTGGTGAAGAATTGCAATCCTAGAGTTCTTTTATTTTCTTTACCTTTTTTCCATATAAACGATTATTTTGGATAAAATCGTAGAGAAATAATTTTAGTACTCAACAAACTATAGTAACAAATCTCCGTGGGATCGATCTTTACTTATAAATGTTATTACTACACCGTATACTTGCACGAGTTCTGGTGTTGAAAACCACGCAACAAGTTTTTGGCGCTGTCAGATTTGTTTTACTATTTTCATTGTTGATATTAATACCAATCAATCTGGTTTTAATTCAAAAAAAAAAAAAAAAATTATTGTTGCTTGTTTAATTTATTTTTCAATTTTCTCGTGGGTTGATCATTATGTTAGAGATAGTGTATCTGAATTGTTGCAGTTAATAGTGAGAGGACCCGATATTTTATTAAGGTTCTTCCATCAAGAACCTCGTTCGGTTTTAGAACCGACGTACGGTTCCGACGAAACGGAACCGTCACCACGGTTCACTTAACGTTGCACCACTTTGATTTACATTCTCCCACTTGGTGCAAACGTTAAGTGAAATTCTTTTGAGTAACAAAACACATGAATCATAGCGATAGGTCCTCTAAGAGCGAGTATTATCTTCCATGTATTACAATATATTTAGTTTCTCAAGTACTATAGTTTATGTGGTAACGAAACTTAATGAATAAATCTTATATTTATTCTTGATCCAATAAAATATATATATATATATTCTCAAATAAATTAAGGTACACATGAATATGAGAAAATATCACAATATATAAGAGTTTCATTAATAAATTGTATATATACATTTACAAAGTGGAACCAATTCCCATTCTCTCTACATGATCCTTGAATTTCATTGGTGGCATGCCTTTAGTCAAAGGATCAGCAATCATCAACTCAGTGCTTACGTGCTCAATGACCACTTTCTTTTCCTTAACACATTCTCTTATGGCCAAGTACTTAATGTCGATGTGCTTACTACGACTACTACTTTTGTTGTTCTTAGCCATAAATATAGCAGCTGAGTTGTCATAGTACAATCTTAATGGCCTAGAAATAGAGTCAACTATTCTAAGCCCAGAAATGAAACTCTTCAACCATACACCATGCGATGTGACCTCAAAATATGATACAAACTCAGCCTCCATAGTGGAAGTAGCAGTCAAGGACTGTTTCGCACTCCTCCAAGATACAGCTCCACCGGCAAGCATGAAAATATAACCAAATGTTGATTTTCGTGAATCAATATAGCCAGCAAAGTCTGCATCGGAGTAGCCAATTACTTCCAGTTCATCGGTTCGTCTATACATGAGCATATAATCCTTGGTTCCTTGTAGGTACTTCATCACTTTTTTTGCAGCATTCCTATGGTCAACACCTGGATTACTCTGATATCTCCCTAGCATCCCAACAAAAAATGCAATTTCAGGTCTGGTGCAGACTTGAGCATACATTAGGCTTCCAACAGCTGAAGCATATGGAATGGTTTTCATTTGTTCTCTTTCAAAATCATTCTTTGGGCATTGGTCCAAATTGAACTTATCACCCTTCACAATGGGAGCAACACTTGGTGAACAATCCTTCATCCGAAATCTCTCTAAAACTTTATTGATATAGGTTTCCTGAGATTAAACCCAAGCCATCTCGAAGTCTATCTCTATGGATCTTAATGCCAATGACATAAGATGCCTCACCCATATCTTTCATATCAAAATTTTTAGAGAGGAATTGTTTTACCTCTTGTAGCAAACCCCTATCATTGGCTGCAAGAAAAATATCATCCACATATAGCACCAAAAAACAAATCTTTCTCCCACTAACCTTCTGGTATATAAATTGATCCATGACGCTCTCTTCAAAACCAAATGAAGTGATGATGTTATGGAATTTCAAATACCATTGACGGGAAGCTTGTTTTAATCCATATATGTATTTATTAAGCTTACAAACCAAATGCTCACCATTACTAGAGAAGAATCCTTCAGGTTGTTTCATATAAATCTCTTCCTCTAGGTTACCATTAAGGAAAGCCATTTTGACATCCAATTGATGCAAATCCAAATCAAAATGGGCAACCAATGCCATGACCACACGTAGTGAATCTTTCTTAGATATAGGAGAAAATGTCTCCATGTAGTCTATTCCTTCCCTTTGAGTCAATCCTTTGGCAACTAGTCTTGCCTTATGTCTCTCAATGTTGCCTTGTGAGTCTTTCTTTGTTTTGAAGACCTATTTAAATCCAATGGCTTTCACACCATCAAGCAACTTGACGAGATCCCAGACTCAGTTAGACGCCATAGAATCCATCTCTTCTTTCATGGTATTGTACCATAAGTTCGAAATCTCAGAACTCGTGGCCTGTGAAAATGTCTTAGGATGATTTTTGGCTCCAACATTATAGTCACATTCTTGTAGATACATAACATAATCATTAGGAATCGCTGATTTCCTTAATCTAGTAGATCTTCTTAATGTTGCATCAACATTCTCTTTAGGAGTAGGATCATGTTGTTCAACTGGTTGATCAACAGTTGTAGGCATCTGTTGAACTTCAACATCTACTGGATCAGGATCAACAACTTATGGTACTTCCAAGACTGGTTCTTCTACACGCGTTTATACTCGAGACGTGTTATTAACAATAACGATCAATACATTACTTGAAGTGGCATATTGAGCATATGAATGATCTTTCTCAGAACCAATGCCCTAGGATCGATCGCTCACACTAATCAAGTAATTCTCAAGAAATTTTGCATTCTTGATTCCACAAATCTAGTGTTGTGAGATGGACAGTAAAATCTATAACCTTTAGACTGTTCGGCATATTCAATGAAATACCCACTAATGGTCCTTAGGTCCAACTTCTTCTCTTGTGGATTATAAATCCTCACCTCAAACGGGCATCCCTAAACACGCATATGTTGCAAACTCGGTTTCCAACCTTTCCATAATTCAAATGGCGTCTTTGAGACAGCCTTGGTTGTAACTCGGTTTAATATATACACGGCCATCTTTAAAGCTTCAATCCATAAGGATTTAGGAAGATTGGAGTTGCTAAGCATACTCCGCACCATGTCCAATAGTGTTCAGTTTCTCCTTTCTGCTACACCATTTTGGTCTGGTGAACCAGGCATAGTGTATTGGGCAACTATCCCATGTTCTTGAAGAAACTTAGCAAACAGACCAGGCACTTATCCATTCTCAGTGTATCTACCATAATATTCACCACCTCTATTTGATCTCACAATCTTTATTTGCTTTCCACATTGTTTTTCTACTTCAATCTTAAAGCTCTCGAAGGCATCCAATGCTTCGCTCTTATTATGAAGCATATAGAGATACATATATCGAGAAAATCATCAATAAAGGTGATAAAATATTTCTGACCTTGAATGTCCATGTCTGGACAACATAAATCCATATGTATGATTTCTAATATGTTTGAACTCCTATTGGCATCTTTCTTTGACTTGTTAGTCTACTTTCCCTTAATGTAGTCCACACATGTCTCAAAATTAGTAAAATCTAGAGTACTAAGTACCCTATCTTTCACTAATCTTTTAATTCTTTCTATGGAGATATGTCCTAATCTCCTATGCCATAACATAGAAGAGTCATCATCAATAATACACCTTTTAGTGCCAGCTTGAACATACATAGCGTTATGAGTGGCATTATTTCGTAAATTAATGCAGTAAAGACCATCAGACAAAATATCATTCCCAACACAATCAGATTTATTAAATAAACTAAAAGATGTTTCTGAAAAGTGAAAAGAATAACCATAAGGTACAAGTCTTGAAATTGAAATCAAGTTTTTAGAGAAACTTGGAACATAAAAGGTCTTTTCTAATTTTAAAATAAAACCACTACTTACAATCAAACTGCATGTCTTTACAGCCTCCACATGTGAGCCCATCTTGTTACCGGATAAGATGTATTGCTCACTTCCCACTAGATTCCTTAGATTTTGCATACCCTGTAAGGAGTTTGCAACATGGATTGTAGATCCAGAATCAATCCACCAGGTGTTAATATTAACATTAACAATATTAGATTCATAACAAACAAACAAGGTTGGATTACCTTTATTCTCAAGCCATTTATGGAATCTGATACAATCCTTCTTCATGTGTCCCTTCTTTTTACAAAAGAAACACTTGGATTCTTTCTTAATATCAGCCTGAGGTGGAATTATCCCCTTTCCTTTATGCTTGTATTGAGATTTTCCTTTCTGGTACATTGTAGCCAACATTGCACTTTCACCAAATTCCATAACAAGCCTCCCTTCCTTATGTGTATTGTATGAGATTTTGAATGGCACGTACTGATATGGGAGAGTGTTAAGGATATAGTGCACCAGGAAGGATTCTGACATCTCAACCTCGAGATGCTTAAGTTGAGCCAAAATGTCCCTCATTTGCATAATGTGCTCGCGCACACCTTTCATACTGGTGAGTCTCAAAGAAGAGAACTTCATAATAAGGGTGCTTGCTAAAGCCTTATCTGAAGTGACGAATTGATCATCAATAGCCTTTAGCAAGTCTTGAACATTGGTATACTGATCAACGGAACCACAAATATCAGCAGAGATTTTAGTCTTAATGAACATCATGCTAAGGCAATTAGATCGTTCCCATTGTTCATAAAGCATGATATTCTCTGGAGTACTGGTTTGAGTAATTTTAGGTGGTTCATTTTTCCTAATAGCATAATCAATATCCATCCACCCTAATTGAAGGAGAATTCTTTCCTTCCATATTTTATAATTATCTCCTTTCAGATCGGGAATATCACAACGGATATGAGAGAAATTTATAGGTTGAGAAGCTACAATTAAAGATTATATACTTATTAAAATTTGAGGCCTAAACTATAGTCATTCTTTACCAACGTAAATCATGAATAATATGAATCTAGTGACATAAAACTTTCCTGTGGGCTAAAGTTTTAATTCAATTAAATTCATCCTAACTTTACGATAAAACTATCAAATTATGTTCCTTTTCTTAATCCCTGTGGGTAAATTAGAAAATATAATTTGATATTATATCCTAATTAATCACAGAAATATAATAAAAATTCCTATGGGATAAGATTTATTATATCACATATGATTAATTACAATTAATATTTATTTTCTAAACGTGATCATAAATAAACTTTATTATAGTTTTAATTAATTAAAGATGTTGTGGCTACTCTCTAATTAATTAAACTATATTAAACACTTAAATATTAATTAAATCCTTATGCTCAATTATTGCATAAAATCATAAGCAATATTAATTTAATGTCAAATCTGCAAATATTATTTATCTTAAATTGCATATATGATAATAAATTATATAAACAAAAATAAATAATATAAGCACTAATTAAATCCATAAGAGCCATTAATAATTGATTTAATTATGCATAAATTATTTAACTAAATTTTATATGTATAATTAATTGCAAAATTTATACATATAAATACCAAAAACAAATAATTTAAACATAATGTATTTAAATAAAATTTGAATGTATCCAAAAATTATTTAAATAAATATAACATGTATAATAAATATTATACATATGATAAACATAAATTAAAATTATATTTAGAATTTGTTGTTATTATTATTATTTTATTTATTTATTTTTAATAAAATTAAATTCTGAATACATATTTAAAATTAAGTCAAATACTAAATTATATGCGACATTCGTTGCACCCTAGTGGAAGGCCTCACTTATGCTAACCAGTGAAGTATGGGTTCGTTTCCCAATTAAAACATTTTTTTGTTTAAAAATCAAACTCTGAATATATATAAATATAAGTCTGATACAATAATAAGTGAAATAATTGTTGTAGCCCACTAGTTAAGACATTTATTGTCTCACGCAATATCCGTGTTCGAGTCCCCCCAAGACATGCTTTCTGGAATTTTATTTTATTTATTTATTTATTTATTTTAAACTTCATCTTCAACCTCTAGCCGGGTTGACCCGACCCAGTTTTGACTCTAACAGATACCCAGCCGTATATTTCTATTCTAGCAATGGAATCTAGCGTTCTTTTTATCAAAATTCATAGAATTCGATTTCCTAGTGATTCATGGTCTCAATTTGAAGTAAAACATCATTTTAAATAAAAAGTTAATTAATGAAGCAAATAAATACCCACGACAAATTGGATTTATTTTATTCATTGTTTTTCAAGTTTAATTTTATAGAATCACTCAAAAATCAATATTGAAACACTTTATAATTTCCATATGCATAAAAAACGATCAATATAAAAAACCCAAAATTTCTATTCTCGTGAAATAGAGCAAAACAGAGTTGTTTTCAAATGGCTCTGGTACCAAATGTTAGAGTCTCAATTCAATCCAGAAACGTTTAGAAAACCATATGAACTCATAATTTAAATGCAGCCGAAACAAAATTGGATTGAAAACATACCTCATGCCATTGATCAAATTTCAGAACTTACAAAGGAATTCTAATGGATTTTCAATTTGATGCTCTCACTGGTTTCTCACACTTATTTACTACGTATTGATGGTGTATCTAAATTGTTGTAGTTAATAGTGAGAGGACCCGATACTTTATTAAGGTTCTTCCATCAAGAACCTCGTTTGGTTTTAGAACCTCGTTCGGTTTCAGAACTGACGTACGATTCAGACGAAACCGAACCGTCACCACGGTTCACTTAACGTTGCACCACTTTGATTTACACATTATCCTTAAATATAAAATGGTGGCATGTGCCAGATAATGTTGATAGGGTATTGGATTTTCATTAATATCCTTTTTATTCTACTTGTATGCAAGCTTATGGTCAATTATAGAATTGGAGATAAAATACATCATGGTATAACAATTACTCCAATATAAGTTTTATTTGCCTATATAGACATTCCATTTCTAACAATATGATAAAGATAGTAACTAGTAATTTCTCTCTCAATGTTTATGTATAGTTACATACGAGATTTTTGAATATATTTCTATTGACTCTCAATAAAGAATATATTCGATTCAATAATCCTTTTTCTATATATTTTTTTCAAATAGAATGTTAAAAATATAAACAACTTTAGACCTCTTGAAATTCGACTTCAACAATATAATACTTATGTTTCAACTATTTAAATAAATAGTGATTATTATTAATCACTTGCAAAGATATACTTTGGATATTTTTATCCTTTAATTATATTTATTTAAATATTAACATCAAATGACATTCATTTCAAGAATGATATTATCAAAATGCCCTTACATCGTTTGTCATATGTGGGCATATATTATTGGTATGGATTGGATTATATTGATAATTCAATAGAAAATTTTACTCCTAAAAATAACATGTATAATATTTTATGATATTAATTTTATTCTCAATGTTGTAACTTAATAGCATACACGATGCATTGAATATTCTTTTATCTTGTGTTTTTATTAGCATCATGGACCAAGAATATGTAATCCTATAATATTACTTCCCATAATTTCAAGAGAATAATCCAATAAATAATAAAATTATGTACCAATATAATTAATATTCAATACTCAATGGAAAGAATAATGAGATAATACCTCTTTAAAAGCCATTCTTAGCCTAGTAGCACTAACACTTTCAAGAAATATTTGTTGGGCACAATGAGTAAAAATAAAATAAATTCAACAGAGTAAAATAATAACAATAGTAATTTAACGTGGTTCACTCTTTAATTTGGGCTAAGTTCATGGGACAAACTCCGAAAAATATTTCTTACACTAATAAAATTAATGGATACAAAGTGAGAAACAATATATCAAATTGAGATAAACATAAAATAGTGTCACAAAAGTGTTTCCCAAACTCATTATTTTGTCACTCTCCTTTTAGAAAAATATCCCAATATTTTTCTAAAATATTCTCTCCCACTTTCTTACACATACAACATTATTTTTTTCAAAGGAAATTGTTTCTTTGGCTTTGCTTTACTTCTCTTCTTATCTTGGTGTGTTAATACATCTCTAAGACAGACATTTCCTATTTATAGACAAAATTGCCTATCAATATTAGATGCATTTGTCAAATATAGTTGCACTTAACATTTATGGTTACACCTAACATTTATGGTTGGACCTACCCTTTGTGGTTGCACCTACCATTTTTAGTTGCACATAAAATTTTTGTTTTTTTTCCTCTTCCATGTGGGAGGGACTTATAAATCTCCCCATCCCGACTACGTAAAATTCTATCTTGGAAGAATTTTTGTCAACATGTCTGATCCATTTTATTCTATATGGATCTTGTCAAGTTGAAATAGCTTATTCTCCATTACATCGATAATCCAATGATATCTCACATTAATATGTTTTCATCTCAAATGAAAGGAGGCATTCTTTCCAAGATGGATAGCACTCTGACTATCACAAAATAACTGGTAACTATCTTGTTGCAACCCAAGTTCTTTCAAGAACGTTTTCATCCATAGAAACTCTTTACATGATTTTGTTGCTGCTATAAACTCTACTTCTGTAGTGGATAGTGCAACACATTTTTGTAACTTTGACTAGCATGACACAACTCCCCTTGTAAATGTAATTAGGTAACCTAAAATGGATTTTTTGGAATCCACATCTCTAGCCATATCTACATCTGTGTATCCAACTAACACAGGTTTTTCATTTCCAAAACATAGGAATATTTTGGAAGAACCTCAAAGATACCTAAAAATCCATTTCACTGCAGCCCAATGGTCCTTTCTAGGATTTGAAAGGAATCTACTCACAATTTCAACCACATGAGTGATATCTAGCCATGTACAAACCATAGCATACATAAGACTTCTAATTACTGAAGCGTATGAAACCTTTTCCCATCTCTTCCTTCTTTTTGTCTGTAAAATGGCTCTACTTAGAACTTAGTTTAAAGTGATTAGCAAGAGGACAACTAATTATTTTAGCCTTGTCCGTATGAAATCTCTGAAGTACTTTCTCGATGTACTTCTCCTGTGACAACCATAATTTATTGGCGCCTTTGTCTCTAATAATACTCATGTCAAGAATCTCTTTTGTTGGCCCCAAGTCTTTCATGGCAAAAGACTTACTCAACTATTTTTTCAAGTTGTTGATTCTGGAAATATTCCAGCCAATAATCAACATATCATCCACATAGAGCAAAAAAATAATGAAATCATCATCAAAGAATTTCTACACAAAAACACAATGATATGAAGTAGTCTTTTTGCAGCCTTGCTCCCCCATAACAGACTCAAACTTTTTGTACCATTGTCTCGGTGCCTATTTTAAGCCGTAGAGGCTTTTCTTCAATTTGCAAACATAATCTTCTTTTACCTTTTTCTTGAAACCCTATGACTGCTCCATGTACATCTCTTCTTCCAAGTCACCATGTAGGAAGGTAGTTTTGACATCCATTTGCTCAACAACTAAATCAAGAGTTATTGCTAACCCTAACATAGTACTGATGGATTTCATTTTCACAACTGGAGAGAAAATCTTGTCAAAGTCAACTCCTTTTCTGTGGCTGAATCCCTTGACAAACAGTCTGGCTTTGTATCGCATACTAGAACTATGTCCTTCATGCTTCACCCTGAACACCCATTTATTTTTCAAAGCCTTCTTCCCTTTAGGAAACTTCATCAGCTCAAAGGTTTTGTTCTCATGCAAGGACTTCATATCATCATGCATGGCTTCAATCCATTTTTGTTTGGATTCATCATCCATGGCTTCTTCATAACTCTCCGGTTTTCCCCCATCAATGAAAGTTACATATTCATCTGGAGGATATGAGGTAGAGGGTCGTCTCACTCTATCACTTCTTCTCAGTGGAACATGAGAAGCTACAGGTGTTGGTATTGGATAATGAACATCATCATTTCCCTCATCTTCAGAACCAACTTCTATTGGAGCATCATCTTCATCAGATGTATAAACCTAGTCTTCATCTCTAACTTGTCTTGGCACTAATGTTGGAGGAATTAATTCCAAATCTGATGAGTCACCATTGGAATTAGGAATATCTTTCTTCATTTTGATAATATTTTCAATGGTCTCATCTTCAACAAATACAACATCACAGCTCCTGATAGGTCTCTTTGGAACCGAATCGTAAAATCTATAGCCAAATTGATCTTGACCATAGCCAATAAAAATACACTGTCTTGTTTTGACATCAAATTTGGATCTCTCATCCTTGGGGATATGAAAAAATGCTTTGCAGCCAAACATTCATAGATGATCATAGGAAACATCATTTCCTAACCACACTTTATCTGAAACATCCATTTTGAAAGGAATACAGGGTAAAAGATTCAACACATGTGCAATTGTGAGTATGCTTCACCCCAAAACGTTTTAGGCAACTTTGCATGTGAGAGTAGACATATAACTCTCTCCATCAAAGTTTTTTTCATCCTCTCAACTAAGTCATTCAACTGCGATGTCTTTGGAGGTGTCATCTGATGTCGACTACCATGCTTTTTGCAGTAAGCATGAAAATGTCCTATGTATTCTCCACCATTGTCTGTCCGGATGCACTTCAGCTTTTTTCCAATCTATCTCTCAATTAAGGCATGAAATTCTTTGAAGACATCAAGCACCTAATCCTTTGTCTTCAGAAGATATACCCATGTATTCCTTGAATGATCATCAATGAAAGCCACAAAGTATTGAGCACCACCAAGTGACTTTGTGACTTTGGCATTGGTCCACATAAATATGAATGAATCAAATCTAAAATATTATTCATTCTAGAAAGATAGAAACTCTTGAAAGTAACTCTGTTTTGCTTTCCTACTAGGCAATCAACACATTTTTCCAAATGTACTTCATCCATTATGGGCAATATCTTCTTCATGGCTAGACCTGTCATACCTTTTCACCCATATGACTCAGTCTTTTATGCCATAATTTAGTTGCTCTATGTTTCTCCATGGCTTTTATTGTGTCGGTGGAGAGCTTATTTACAGAGTTGTATGCTTATCATCTCTAGCCACTACTAAGGAGCCTTTTGTAAGTTTGCCTCTGTCATAAATGAAGGAGTTACAATATCCTTCATTTGTAAGTTTGCGCACAGAGATCAAATTCAAGCGCATATCTAGAATATGCCTGACATCCTTCAGAAATAGTTTGGTTATGTTCTCTACTTCCAAGCAAAAATCTCCTCTGCCAACAACCTTTGATAGGCCTTCATTTCCCATTCTAATAACACCAAAACTTCCAGGTGTATATGATTAGAAAAATTCTCTACGCGATGTAGCATGAATTTTAGCACCACTATTGATCACCCAACTGGTCTCATGTGATGAAAGATTAATGAAATCTTCATCATAAACGATATTGAACTCACCTATGGTATTTGTTTTCTCATCATTACTACTGTCGTCTTTCTTCATTGCTTTGCCTTTGTTTGTTTCTTGATGTGACCCTTTCTCTTACAGTGATGGCATTCAAAATTGGCAAATTTGCTTGATTTGCCTTTGCCCTTGCTTCTGGGTTTTTTGTTCTCTATATTGTCTCTTTCTTTTGGATTCTGTGATAAGGGCTTGTGCTACTGAATCCTTCTCCTTGTTATGTTTTTCATATGATAACAGGGCTTCTATAACAACTTCAAACTTCATCTTGTCTTTTGCATAAGTCTGATTTGTTATGAGATGATTATATGATGAGGGTAGTGATGCCATAAGCATCACAGCTTCCCCTTCATCACCAAAACTCACATTAAATCTTGCGAAGTGAGAAAGCTTGTTGTTGAAATTGCTAACGTGTTGCATCATGCTCACATTATCTTCCTTCCTCATCTGATATAGCTCCTTCCACAAATAAAATTTATTGGTAAGATTTTTTAACATGTATACATTTTCTAGAAGCTCTCATGTTTCTTTAGCAGTCTTGCAATTTTTTGATTCAATATTTTTCAAGACACTGTCTGAGAGATTTAGATGGATTGTACTAGCTATAATCTCATATGTTTCCTCACATTGGTCCTCGGTGACAATTGCTGCCTTTTTTTCTTTTTCTAGCAACGTCTTATGGACCTTCTGTTGAATGAGAATATCCTTCATCCTCTTTTTCCATAAAGAGAAATTATTATTACTATTAAATTTCTCAATATCTACCTTCTAGCTTGACATTTTTTTTTCTCGTTGTGTTTCTTTTTTATGCAAATAAATATGTCATGGACTTAATAAAATCTTTTCTGATGTGGCAGATTAGTCTATGCTACAACTACAGAGCATATTAAGAATTTTACTAGACAAGCTCTAATACCAGTTGTTGGTCACAATAGGTAAAAATAAAATAAATTCAACAGAATAAAATAATGAAACTGATAATTTAACGCGGTTCACCTTTTAATTTGGGCTAAGTCCACGGGACAAACTTCGAAAATTTTCCACTAATATATTAATGGGTACAAAGTAAGAGACAATACAACACATTAATAGTGTCACAAAAGTGTTTTCCAAACTCACTATTTTGTCACTCCCCTCTTAGAAAAATATCCCAATATTTTCTAAGATATTCTCTTTCAATTTCTTACACACACAACATTATTTTTAAAATATCCCAAACTCACTACTTTGACTTTGCTTTACTTCTCTCCTTGTTTTGGTGTGTTGATGTATCTCTAAGACAAAGACATTACCTATCAATATTAGATACATTTGTCAAATCTAATTGCACCTAACATTTATGATTGCACCTAACATTTGTGATTATAGTAACATTTATAGTTGTACTTACCATTTGTGGTAGCACTTAATATTTTTTTTCCTCTTTCATGTGGGAGGGACCTACAACATCTTACTACCCTTAGATCTTATGCTTGATATAA
This sequence comes from Hippophae rhamnoides, assembly GCA_033030585.1. Taxonomy (NCBI): domain Eukaryota; kingdom Viridiplantae; phylum Streptophyta; class Magnoliopsida; order Rosales; family Elaeagnaceae; genus Hippophae; species Hippophae rhamnoides. The sequence goes on from CM065432.1 coordinate 26,343,840, forward strand.
CCAGATAGTAGATAATATGGAATATATATAACATTAATAATTATTTATAAAACATATATTTAAAAAAAATATAAATTAATAACCAATTAAATTTTAGGATGAAAGACCAATTTGGTCCATTTATTTATGCAAAAGATGTTATTTATTCTCTTAAATTAGAGTGTGTTATTTAGTCATTTTTGTTTTAAAAAAAAGATGTTAAAAGAGACATTTAATAATTTTAAAATCATTTTATAAAAAATATTATCAGAGTATTCATGTCATTTCAATGTTCGTCAGGTAAATTACCTAATTATTTTATTTAAATATTTATTTCAATAAAATATTTATTAATATTATTAAAAAATTTAATCTTTTATAAATAAAAAGGTTAATGAATATTTTTTTTATAACTTAAAGAACTAATAAATATCTTTTTTATAAGTAAAATAACGTGAATAATGGAAAAAAGTAAACAAAATCACATATATAATACGTAATTAGCTTTATAATCAAATTAGGAAAAGATTAGACGGGGTAATTGCTAGCGCTGGTCGGATTTTTAATCATCCCACAACAGATTTTATAAACAAACCCCTGACTGTCTCTGATCATAGCCCTTTAATACTTGATACATTTTTGACAAATATATTTCTTTCAATACCTTTTAGATACATGGAAGCCTGGGATCGTGACCCCATGTGCAAGATTGTAGTTGAACAAGCATGTACGTCTTTTGTTGAAGGAAACACACAGAGTAATGCAGCCAATATCCTAAGCAAAAAGCTAGCAATCACAACGGGAAGACTTAGCTTTTGGAATAAAAACTACTTTGGGCTGTGGTTGTTATTGAATGCTAAAAATTTCCTCTTCAAGTTTTTTAATGTTATTTTGGCAGAAGCCGTGCAGAAACAAATGGAAATTAAATTAACTTAATGTATTTACACACTTAAGATTACAATGAATATTAATACATGTATAAATATAGAAAATGAGAATCTGCTTTTCCTAAAAGTGCTTTTAGGAAAAGTATATTAGTTGCATACAACTAATATATAGTTGATAAATTATATTAGTTGCATACAACTAATATACTATTTAATGATTTATTAACACTCCCACTCAAGTTGTCACGTAGATATCAATCATACCCAACTTGCTTAGTAAGCCATATAATGACTTCTTGGAGACTCCTTTGGTAAGCATATCTGCAAGTTGCTCTTCTGTGGGAACAAAAGGAAAACTAATAAGTTGGGCATCTAACTTCTCTTTTATAAAGTGACGATCAACCTCAACATGCTTAGTGCGATCATGTTGTACTGGATTTTGTGATATATCAATGGCTACCCGATTGTCACAATACATCTACATAGTATTTTTGAGTTCGAAACCCAAATCTAATAATAAAGTTCTTATCCATAGCAATTCACAAACCCCATGAGCCATACCTCTATACTCGGCCTCAGCACTAGATCGTGCCACCACTTTCTACTTCTTACTTTTCCATATAACCAAATTTCCTCCCACAAAGGTGAAATAACCTGATGTTGACTTTCTATCTGTAATACTTCCTGCCCAATCTGCATATGTGAATCCACAGACTTCAAGAGGATTGTTGTGTTTAGAGAACATTACTCCCCTTCCTGGAGCCGATTTCAAATACCTTAAAATTCTCAAAACAACATTCATATGGTTCTCACTTGGATTGTGCATGAACTGACTCACCACACTTACTGCATATGCAACATCTGGTCTAGTATGAGCTAAGTAAATCAAACGTCCAACCAATCTCTGATAGCGAGCTCGATCAGTTGGTATCTGATCTGGATACTCTGCTAAACAATGGTTTTGCTCAATAGGAGTGTCAATAGGTTTGCAATCCAACATACATGTCTCTATTAGCAGATCAATAATGTACTTCCTCTGACACAGATATATTCCTTCTCTTCCCTTGGCTACCTCAATTCCTAAGAAGTACTTTAGTTCACCTAAGTCCTTCATTTCGAATTCAGAGGCTAGTTGTCTTTGTAATTTATCCATCTCAATAGTATCATCACCAGTGATTACCATATCATCAACATAAATGATTAGGGTTGTTACCTTCCCTTGTTTATGTTTGAGAAATAGAGTATGCCTAAATTACTCTGTATGTAACCAACCTTTTGCATGAACTATGAAAACCTTCCAAACCAGGCTCGAGGGGATTGCTTGAGGCCATATAAAGACTTTCTAAATTTGCATACATAATTACCAGGAGAATCAACTACATACCCAGGTGGAAGACTCATGTTCACCTCCTCGGCTAATTCTCCATGAAAAAACTCATTCTTGACATCAAACTATCGAAGTGGCCAGTTTAGGTTAGCAGCAAGTGAGAGCAAAACCCGAATCGTGTTCATTTTGGCAACAGGAGCAAAAGTCTCATCATAGTCTACACCATACGTTTGAGTAAACCCTTTTGCTACAAGACAAGCTTTATACCGATTTACAGATCCATCACCATTATGTTTTATAGTAAACACCCATCGACAACCAACTACCTTTTTTCTTGTGTTGGTGACATAAGTTTCCAAGTATCGTTCTTCTTTAACGCATCCATCTCTTCCGCCATTGTCTTCCTCCATATTAGATCTCCCAACGCATCCTGCACTTTGTTAGGTACTGATACAACAGATATTTGATTCACAAATGATTTATATGACTTAGATAATCTTTTAGTGGACATGTAATTGGCTACTGGATATTTTTATTTTGCATGAATATTTGGTTCATACCTTTTGGCTGGTTGACCTCGAGTAGACCTATTTGCTAACACATACTGTCCAAAATTAGACTCGATGCTATTAGTATCAGTAGGTGTACATAACTCAGATGAGTGACCTTCAGTACCAGGGAGTTGTTGATCAAGGGTAGGAGTAATGCCTGAGGGTACAATTGTGTCTTTAATGTCATTTGTTGTAAGTGAATTTGGTGCTTGAATACTTGAAGCATCTGCTTCTACAATGACTTGTCTCTTTGAAACATCAGTTGGTGATTCACCTAATGCCTCCCCCTCACCATGATACAGTTCTTCGAAATATGTATTCTCCCCCTGACGAGTAGTATCAGGTGAGGAAAAATAACTCATGTCCTCAAAGAAGGTGACATCCATAGTAACATAATACTTTCTGGTTGGTGGATGGAAGCACTTGTACCCTTTCTGATAACTTCCATAACCAACAAACACACATTTAATTTCCCAGGCATCTAATTTATACCTTTGATTTTTAGGAACATGCACAAAAGTAACACAACCAAATACACGGGTAGGAAGATTATGAAAGGATGATAAGCAGACATAAGATGTGAGAATCTGGAATGGGATGTTTCCGTTAAGGACACTAGATGGGAGATGATTGATGAGATGGGAAAAAGCCTGTACAGCATCACCCCAAAGGTATTTTGGAATATAAGCACTAAATAAGAGTGCACAAGCCATATCAAGTAAATGACGATTTTTTCTTTCAGACACTCCATTTTTTTCTGGTGTTTGCGGACAAGTAGTTTGGTGAATAATCCCATGTGTTTTGAAATTTTTTTGAAAGACATGATTAACATATTCCCCACCATTGTCAGAACGGAGGATCCGAATGATGGCATTATATTGTGTTTGAACGAAGGTATGAAAATTTTGAAAAACTGAAAAAACTTCATCTTTTGTTCTAAGAAGAGAAATCCACGATAACCTTGTACAGTCATCGATAAACGAAATGAAATATCTCATACCCGATATAGTTGGCTCTTTAGATGGTCCCCAAACATCAGAATGAATTAATTCAAAAGGAATAGTACTTTTATTAGAAATACTAGGAGAATAAGTAATACGATGGCTCTTGGCCAAAACACAAGTCTCACAATGCAAAACAGTCTCACTAACACCAATAAATAAAGTGGGCATAGTTTTTTTCATAAGACTAAAAGACGGATGCCCTAAGCGGCGATGCCACAACCAAATTTCACTTAGCTTATCGGAACTAGAAGTCAATGCAGTGCTTGCCCTTGCTCCTGGTTTCTCCCCTCCGTAGTTCTAATCCAAATAGAACAATCTGCCCTTCAGATACCCTAAACCAATTATTGCCCTGGTAAGAAGATCCTGAAAAATCACATATATAGGATAAAAGGTTACAAAGCATTTAGACTCAAGGTTCAACTGTGGGACAGAGATTAAGTGATGAGATAAGTCAGGTACATATAAAACATTATGGAGTTGTAAAGATGGAGTGATATAAACTGACCCTTTTCCTAAGACAAGAAAGGCCTCACCATTAGCATTCGTAACATAAGACACTGGTGGGGGAAATAACTCATTAAAATAAGATTTATCATAAGTCATATGATCAGATGCACCAGAATCAATAATCCAAGTATTAGACCCAACAGAGTGAGAAACATTTGAGGTCATATCAATCTTACCACGACTAGCTATTGAAGCTATAGGGATACCTCCACATTCCATAGGATGATTCTGTCCATAGTAGTCTGGTTCTTGGACAATTTGCACGATAGCTGCTTTGGCTTTAGAACGATACCCATTTTGTCATTTTTCTGCATAGTAGTCTGCTTTTGGTTACAAGTGTGGATTTAGTTTCCAACAAGTCTCACAAAGATGCCCATGTTCATTGCAATAAGAGCAGGGAGAATGAGGGCAATTGGTAAAACCCGGTGGAGGTCCCTACTGATGAAGTGGAATTGAATTTTGTTATTGGAGGAAGGGTGCCTTTGATTTGGCTTTAATGGCTAGGCTTGATACCTCAACATGTGCTTGATGAAGACTCTCTTGCTGAGATTCGTCTTTACGGATGTATGTAAAGGCAGTAGTCAAGCTCAGAGGGTCTGAAATTCAAAGCAGTTTTCCTTTAGCACTATTATGTTTTGTATCAAGGCCTCTTAAAAAGGCATGTACTCTTTCAAGCTCCTTCTCCTTCTGGTACCATAAAAGGTCTTCTGGATTTTTAATTTTACACAGGTGTTTTTGGTCAATTTCAGCCCATACATTTTTCAGCTTGGTAAAAAAAAGAGATACTGGTTGCCCATTTTGCTGCATGCCAGCAACTTTGCACATGAGTTCATAAACTTGAATAAAGTCAGACTCATTTGTATAAAGATCACGTAAGGTATTCCATATAGCCTCAGCAGTTTCACATTCCTCCACCATTTGTAATATATCATCAGTGATTGCTCTAAATAGAATTGATATGACAAAGCCACCATCATCTTCCCACCTAGTATAGGCGTTTATATCATCTTTACTAGGAGCCCTAATTGATCTAGATACATGTCCCATCTTATGCATCCCACAAAGATAAAAGACATAACTTTTTTCCATGTTCAAAAATTTGTACCATTAAGTTTAGTACCCCCGAAAGAACCAATTTTTGAACTCTTAACAGAAACTTCAAAATTTAGAACTTCATGAATTCTGGAAACTTGATGTTGTCTTGAATATTCCATTGAAATAATAATAAAAAGTATATTGTGCAGTGGAATAAAAATTTTGGATTTTGTTTTTGCCAGGTTGGGCTGATAAATGGGTTGTTTGAATGTTTGAGCTAATGGGCTTGAATTAGGGCTGATAATTAGGAACTGATAGGCTAGGGTTAATAATTAGGGCTGATTTTGGCTGATAATTAGGCTTTTAAAAATCTGAAACAATTTAAGAAACATAAGAAACATAAGAAACAATTTAAGAAACTACATACCAGGGTTTTGGCTGATACAAGCAACTGAATGGTGATCTGGTCGACGACGGCGCAGGTGGCACGAAGCTGGACGGTGTGCAGCGGCACGAGCTGAACGGCACGCAGGGCTATCGAACTAGACGGCGCGCGAGTTGAACGGTTCAGAGAGGCATGAAGTTGGACGGCGTGTAATGGTGTGCGGTTGGCGCGCAGGTGTGCGAGCTGAACGGCATGTAGGTGCACGAGCTGAATGGCGCGTAGGGGCACGAGCTAAACGGCGCGTAGGGACACGAGCTGAACGACCGCAGGGTTGAACGGCACAGGGCTGCATAGGGTTGAACGGCGCAGGGCTACGTAGGGTTGAATGGCACAGGGCTGGGGTGGATGACACAAGCTGAACATCACGGACTAGACGGCGTGGGTGGACAATGTATTTGCAACTACAGTGCGAGCTAAATAGTGCGAGAAGACGGAGGCGCTAGGCGGCGCTTCTATTCAGAAACCGGTAAAAAAAATTTCTTTCTTTCATGTTCTGATACCAAATTAAATTAACTTAATGTATTTACATACTTAAGATTACAATGAAGATTAATACATGTATAAATATAGAAAATGAGAATTTTCTTTTCCTAAAAGTGCTTTTAAGAAAAGTATATTAGTTACATACGACTAATATACAACTAATAAAGTATATTAGTTGTATACAACTAATATACCATTTAATGATTTATTAACAATGGAAAATCTCCAACAATAAATGCAAGAACAAGAAACAAGAGCTACGTAAAGAGTTGATTTGAAGACAAAAATCACAAAAAAATTGGCTGCAAAAAGGAGAAGGAATACAAGGTATTTCCACTTCTCTACTCTACTTAGAAGAAGGAAAAATCATATTGTATTAGGGTAGATGGCAACATGAAAGAGAGGTGTTGAAACAAGTACGTGAAAACAATGTAGGAATAATATTACCAATAACATGAAATGACCTGCTTGAGTTGAGTCGCGGACTAGGTCGCTCTCTTTAAGACGTTTCGCAACTCTGTCCAAAATTGTGCAAGCAAACACAACCTCATCGTCCCTAGGATAAAACAGACCAGAATATTTATTTTTTGTCACAGAACTTCACTGCACTGATGAAGACCAGAATGTTATACCTTTAAAATTTTATTGCTTGGAAAACTCAAAACAATTTAGGATCTTTTTCTTTTTCTTTCTAAGAGTTTTTTCTTAGTATGAGATGTTTGCAAACTGATGTGATGAAACTAAGAGCTAAGGCTCTCTATTTATAGATTTGAGAAAACATGTAGTCATTATGATAATAATGGTCATGTCTAGGTGAAAAGAGTAATAATCATTTTATGAAAAGAAAAGTTACCGTCATTTTTTGAGTAAAGAAAAATAACGATCATTTAATAGGTATTTCTGAGTAATGAAAAAATAACGGTCATTTTCTAAGTAAAAAAAATAATAGTCATTTTTTTAGTGAAAAAGTAACGATCATTTTTTGAGTAGAAAAATATTTTAAGAAAAAAAAAATTTCCAAAAAATAAAATGCCACCTTACACGGACTCGGCACGGTCAGTCGGTCGGATGGCAGTGGCGGCGCGCACGCTTGTGATATCACATTTGTCTAGGTTCTCTCCACTTCCACAAAATAGGTGCTCTTTGGAGTTCAAACCCAATAACCAATCATTTTCTATTTATACATCTTAGAGTGATGTAAAATAACAATGTGAGACAAGGAAAAAAATTGGCATTATTTTTTTTATAAAAAATCACTTTACTTGAACAAGATGAGATTGGTCACACATTCTTCAACACTTTAACAATATGTTTTCAACTCAAATACCTAATGATTTTTCAATTTTAGATTAATTATTCTACCCTTGTATCAATCAACAACCGATTATGGAGCTTTGCCAAATTCCAGACATTCAAGAGATTAAAAAGGCATTATGGAGCATTGGAATCTAAAAGCACCAGATGTGGATGGTATGTTTAGGGGTGTGTAAAAAATCCGATCATTCGATCAATCCGTTGATTTTTCATCCGATCCAATCCAATCCGATGGTCAAATCAGATGGAAATTTTTTGCATCCATTAAGTGCGGATCGGATGGCGGATTTCACTACGATTCATCCGATCTGATCCAACTGAAATTAATTATATATATATTTAATTAATATATATTTATTTGATTTTTTAATATTTTTTTGAAGTCAAATAATTTTATGTTATGATTTATGTGAAATTTTAAAATTTTTATTTAAAAATACAAAAAATAGAGCTAATTAAGTTTATTGATCAGATGTCATCCGAATAGTTTACGGATCGGATTGAGCGGATGTGAAAGGTGATCGGATTGGTTGTGGATTAGGATGTTTCAATCCAAACGGATGGTCAGATCGGATCAGATCGGATGAGTATAAAATCAACGATTTCGATCCGATGAATAGCCCTAGGTATGTTAGCTGTATTTTTTAAAAAACCATTGGATGGTGGTACAAGGAGATATTATAATTTTTTTTGCACGAGTTTTTGAGAAAAGTACTAATGAATAAAGAAATAAATGATATTTTAATAGTGCTTTTGAGAAAAAGAAATACACCTTTAAACATTACACATTATACATTACTAACCAATAAAGTTATGCAATGTCACTTACACAGTCATTGCTAAGATATTGGTTAATAGATTAAGGTCATTCTTAGATAAGATAATATCACCTTACCAAGTAACCTTTGTCTCAAAAGGATATAGATAGCTGAGAACACTATTATTGCTCAAGAAATATTTCACACTGTGAAGAAGAGGAAAGGAAAAGGATCTCTAAAGGGCATTAAAATATATATGTATAAGACTAATGTTAAATTGTGGCCCAAAAACTTCATACCTAAAATTCATTAAAAACCCTATTCCTCTACCTTATATATTATATTTGTTTTCAATATGTGAATTGATAATAAAAGCAGAGAAGTCTTTGCCACAATAATAGAGAAGATCAAAACAATAAAGAAGTTGTGTCATCTATCTACGTCTCCTTCCATCTGCATTCATTTGTCGTATATCAGCTATTTGTCTACCTCCTTCAGATCTCACTTGCGTCACCACCAGTTAGGTAGAAGTTTCCGAATGTATTAGAAGTAGTAGAGTTGCTATTTGTTCAAGCCATATAGGGAACCTCACCCCCAACCATTGTGCCTTCTGATAAAAAATTGTCCATCTAGATGGAGGTTAGTCACTATCACAGGCCCCTTTCATTTGAATCATTATATGAACAGAGGAGAGGATATTGTAGGTTTTCCTCAACCTCTCCTCATCCTGGGATGTTAGGCCACTGGTCTTAATTTTGGCCGACTAACCCTTGGTATGACTTGTAGATTCCCCAGACCCTATGTTCCTCATTTTCTTCCTCCACTTCCTAGCCACTATTATTTGAGTCAAGGGCACGCTCAACCTAATAATTGGAGTGGCCTGAGGGTGAGTGGTGGAAGTGAAGGGTTGAGGTTGAGATTGACTCACCTCGATGGAAGAGTCCAACCTGGAAAACCCTGAATCGTCACTAACATTATGGTATTGAGGTCTTTCCTAAGAGCCCGAGCCTAAGGTCTCATCTTTGCACATTATTTATAAAAAAACCCACAAAACATAATAAAAGGGTGGTTAAGGTACGAGAAGAAGGAATTGTGTAGGGTCATGTTTGAAAATAAATGGAAGTGATTCTTTCAAAAATGACCTAAAAAGAAAGTAGAAAAGTGTTAGACTCTCGAGGCTTGTACTTTAAAAACTCGAGCAAACAAGCTATAATCCGAGATGAATTCTTACCACCAAATTGAAAAACTTTTAATGATACCTGCATTTTTTTCTCTCTAATCAACTAATACACATTTATTAGGGGAGTTAAACGATTCAAATTTCTTGTTCGAGTTTTACTCTTCCACCTCAAGCACGAGCTCGAATGAAAAGAGTATGTGAACTTGATGTTTAGACCCATATATTAGTCCAGAAGATAGCTCGAGTTCATAGGAGAGCTCGAGCCCAAAAAACAGTCCGAGTTCAAAAAACAGCTTGAGCCACTTTACATGATCAGTCACTCGTGTGAGCCCTGGGATAGTCAACTTCAGCCTATAAACGTATTCATTTTATCCTTTTTTTATATTTCTTGACACTTACACGTGTATGATCTATGTAATTGATATATATACATATAAGTAAACTGATATTGTAATAGGTAATATAAATGATATATAATCATTCGATCTAATTAACCATAATATACATGATAAAGAATCAACTTAAAATCTATTAATAAATGAATAAAAAATAAGAAGAATGGGATATGATTTGATAAAAATACTTACCAAAAGATTAGAAATATAAGAGCTCTTGTGATAATAACCTATTATAAAACTAAACAATGATAATAGCATAAAGTAGAAAAGGTAAATAGAAAATGTAATTATTTTTCTATTTATAGAATGTTATATATAATATTTATAGGAATGATACAAAATAAATCTTAAATTAATGATATGATAGATATTAAATGTATATTCAAAAATAAAATTATGATAAGATACATATTAAATCTTCTTTCAAATTTTCTCATAAAACTAATACAAAATCAATTAAAATAAGGAATAATATTTAAGTTATTAATATCTAAGATTTGACATACATATTATAACAAAAATATACTATTATCTCAGTAAAAATAATATTTTTGAAAAATTTAATTAAATTGATCAAACTATAAATTATTAGATGACTAAATAAACATGTTTTAATAATTACATGAATAATGTATCAATTAAATAAAGTTTTATAATTAACTTAACATAACAGTCAAATATTTATTAATGATAATTTAAACCTTAAACTCTAAAAGTTAAAAAATAAAATTTAAATAAATAACCATAATACTTATGAGAGACATTTTCCATAAACTGAGAAACGATGTCTACCATAGTATATCTATGTGTACTATTTTTTTTTACCTATATATAGTGTATGAATTAATGTTTTTCTGTTGCTTGAGCATACTTATTGATTAAATTGTTTATCAGTAATATTGCTTGTATTGTATGCTAAAATAACTATTACATGCCAAAAATTGGGCCAAGATAGTATAAAGATGGCGATTACAAAGGTTTGATGTATTCAACCACTTCTAAGCCAGTTGCTAGCGAGAGTACGAATTATTAATTCAATTAAACATTTAGATGGAGATCAAGCAAGCAAACAAACAAACAAACAAAACAAAATAAAACAAAAATTTGAGAACATTACAACGAAATAAGAAAATGATAAACGTTTGAAATTTTCTTAATGTATTTAAAAGTTTTCACTACAACAAAAAATGCAATATATGATTGTCAATAATGATCCTATAATCGAGTGTTTTTAAAAAAATTAAATATCTAAAATATTTATTTTATTTAAAAAAATGGTGGTTATTTAATTTTCACTAAATTTTTGACCTCTTAACCAATGGATTAAGGAATTTTGCATACATATCTAAATGAAGATATAGATAAGAAACAAAATAAAAGAAAATGGAATTAAACATGACATAATAATGCTAAATAAAATTATCAAAAAAATAACCCTAAATGAAGATCTAGAATCTAGATGAAATCATAGGACTTGATTGAAAAGTAAATATGTATTTTTTTAAGAAAAAATTGAATGATTATAGAAAGACAACATTTTGTAGGAGGAGATATTTCCTGATTGAAATCAAAATAAATTGCTTGGAGATTTTTTTTTTTTTGAGAAATTATTTTTAATTTTTAAGAACGAAAAAAGATCCAACTAACCCCACGTTTGGTTGGAGGGAATGGAATGGAATCAGAATCGATTCCTCCCAAATTCTCAAACTCAAAATTCCAAAACCCTAAACCCTAAACCCTAAATCTAAAATTTCAAAACCCTAAACCCTACATCCAAAATTTCAAAACCCTAAACCTTAAAACATAAATCCCAAAATCCAAAACCCTAAAACATAAATCCCCAAAACCCTAAACCACTAAACCCACAATTTCAAATCATAAAACCACAAACCCCAGATCCACTAAACCACAAACCTAAACCTAAATCCCAATCCCCAGATCCACTAAACCCAGAAATTCTTAAACCACAAACCTTAAAACATAAATCCCAAACCACTAAACCCTAAACCCCAATTCCGTCCTAAAACCACAAACCCAAACCAGTCCTGAAATCACCAAACCTGAGCTTAAAACATAAATCCCAAAACCAAAACCACAAAAACATAAATCCCCAAACCACAAACCCCAAATTCCAAATCCTAAAACCTAGCACACGAATCCAAAATTCTAAAACCACAAACCATTTTTAGAAAAATAATAATTTTAACCTTAAACCTTAACTGCAAATATAACCCCAGAATCCTAAATCCTAAAACCACTAACAAATCCAGCATCCCGAACCTCGAAAACCACAAACCACATTTAAAAAATAATAATTTTAATAATATATTTCTTTTTAATTAAGTAATAATTATTTAGAAAAATAATGATTTCAATAATGTATTTTGTTTGACGAAAAAAATAATAATTAAATGACATTATTTGAACTTTCTGACGTGTAGGGGTATTAAGGTCATTCTGACTTTCATTCGTTCAGGTAATAGCCAAAGCAAATAATCTAATTAGAGCTTGATTCCGGTGGTGGAACCAAACAAAATTGTTTCCTTTCCATTCATTCATTCAGATTAGATTAGATTAGATTACATTACGAGCCGAAACGCCACCTAATAAGGCTAAAATTGTTTGTTATTTCAAACCTAAGGATTTAGACTATTGTTAATCTAAGTTTTCTCTTTTTAGGTAAAAAAAACCTTCTTTGATATAACAGAACAACAACGTCATTGATTTATCGATTATAAGAGATATATTCATTTTAAGTTAATAAGAAGGATATTACTTTTAAGTTCGATATTGAGGTACATGATTTTAAATTTCGAACAGTGCATCTCATTATCCAACGAAATAATATTGTTCTCTTGCATTCAATCCATTACCAATTGAATTATCTCGTAATAGATATTGTTAATCCATGATTGATTAACAAAAATATGGATATAAATATTTTAATGTTAAATTAATAATTAAAAAAAATTATCGCAGTTTTTATATATAATAATATCATATCTTTTATATACTCAAATAAATTTTATGTAAATGAACTACAACTCTTTTACAATTTTTAATATTGTTGGGTATGAACCAATTTTTTGATATATTGGAGGGTGGGGGATTCGAACCACGAAACTCATTCAAAGAAATATCAATTCTTTACTACTTGTATTAGAAGACAAATAACAAAATTTAATTTTATATCAATTAAATTTACACACGCGTGTAATCAATACTAATAAAATTATCAATGAGTCGAGCCAGAACTCATTGACAATTTTAGCACAGTTGGGTATGAGCCAACCTTTTAATATATAGGAGTGATTTTTAAGATTTTTTACCAACTATATTATAAGGCAACTAACAAAAGACCATTAGAGTGATTTTTAAGATTTTTTATATTATTGTATGCATTGGTAATTTAGTGTACATACCTTCTTAATTACTTTATATATTTTCTTATATGTTATTTTTTATTTTGAATAATTTTATCTTTAGTAATTTTTATTTGTAACAATTTTATGTAATTATTCAATAGAAAACCCATTATTATCCAATGATATGGATTTTATTCGAATTTTTTGGAATTTAATTTACAAATCCATTAGCTTATCTTATTATTATATATATTCATCTATGTATCATTTTTCATTTTGTATAATTTTATACTTGGTAATTTTATCTTATTATTATATTTATTTACATATATATCATTTTTTATTTTGAATAATTTTATAGTTGTTAATTTTTATTTGTGACAATTTATCAAATTATTTAATAATAAACTTATTATTAGACAATGTTATCAATTTTCTCCGACTTTTTTGGACTTCACTTTAAGAAGCAATTATTATCTTATAACTATATATATTTTCTTATGTGTCATTTTTTATTTTAGAAATTTTTATCCTTAATAATTTTTATTTGTGATAATTTTATCCATTATTTTAATAATAAACTCATTATTATACCATATTATCAATATTCTGCGAATTTGTTAGACTTCAGTTTAGGAATCCATTATTATTAACTGAATATTTGATAATAATGAATATTGATCTAACAACTTAACAATTGTAAGTTTCGTTTATTATAATAATTTATCTATTTATTTATTTTCTAAAGTTCACTTATAAAAATTTATCATGGGACAAAAAATAATTAGAAAGTTATTGTTAGCAAAAAAACAATTACCTTCACCCTATGAAACTAATATTATTAATTTAAGATTTAATAATAATGAGTAATGAAATAAAAACCGTAAAAGTTAGGCTCATTATTATAATTTCTTATATTTTTTCTAAGATTTACTTATAAAAAATTATCATGTGATAAAAATAATTATTAAATAATTAAAAAATTATCATTAATCAAAATTAATTGTTAGATAATTAAATGTTAAATACTTTATAATTGAATTGTCCAATAGAATAAAATTTTAAGAGAATAAATATATTTTATCATCCGAAAAGGATAATATTTACTCTCCTTTTGTAATACTCTGAGCTGCCATTTATACTATTATGTTTTTTTGTAAAAAATTATTTCATAATTTTGAATATATTAATGTTCTTATTATTCTTAATAACCTAAATTCTGAATTATTATTTAAATTTGTGAACTTATTTTGATGTACATAGAAATTAAGATAATGTCTTTTTAAGAAATTATTATATTTTTTAAAACCAATGTAATTTTATTCTATTATTTTTATTTTTAATTAAATGATAGCATGTATACATTATCTTATATCAAAATTGGTCAATATAAAGTTATTTTCTTTAAAAATGTTAATAAATTAATATTTATAATTGACAGATTCAAAACAATGTCAAAGCACATGAATTCGGAATTTGACTTATATATATATATATATTCTAATATACTGAAAATCCTCTTGATAATTAATAAAAGTATATTTATTTTGCTAAAGATGAAACGATAATTTCGAAAAACTAGAAAAATACTAATAATTAATTAACTATCAAACAAATGAAGAATTATACTTCATATTCTCCTAATTAATTAATAATTTTAATTCTATGAATCATTTAGCAATGTAATAGTATAAAAATTATATATATGATTTTGGAATATTTGTTTTTACCGATTTTCAAAACTCCTCCAAGCCGCTAACTTGCATTGAGTTACAAAAATATTTGTTATGTATTTGTACGTCTGAAATCGAGATCGATCATCAAAATGTATAGAACTTGTTGATGCATGTTACGAGAATTTCAATCTTTTCATTATTTTTTGTGTTTTGCTCTCTTTAAAATAGGATAAGGATAAAATAAGATTTAAGTATTCTTAATAGTATAAATATATTATTAATCTATTCTTACAAATTTAACACAAAATTTCTTATTAGAAAATATATTATCAAATTCTTTATTAGTTATATAAATTTATTATTAAAAAATAACATAATTATTGAAAAAATAATATAGTTAAACATTTATATCACCAAACATATTTGAGTGTTATTTTTATAATTTAATTAAATTATATGATATATTTATAATTTTTACAATAATTTAAAGGTATATTTGTCTATTAATCCCTCTAAAATAACATAATATTATTGTAATTAAATTATTTTTGAATTAGATAAAGTGTTAAAGTAGGGTACTTAGACGAGTAATGTACTTATAATTGAACTGTATTTTATCTAAATTTTAAATTTTAAGTTTTGAATATAAAATAATATCTAAAAAAATAATTTAAATTAAAATAGTACTATATATATATATATATTAATTAAAATTAAGTAATAATAATAAAAAACACTAATATCTATATATATATATATAGATACACGCCAAAGACAACAACTACAACTAAAATACTAAATAGTTATAACGAACGACAGAAAAAGCGACGGGGTCAGATTGTTTAATATATTGACTGCCTGATCAAGTAGACTGGGTACACTTGCTGACCTTTTTCATTTTCGTTCCTCTGTATAAACTTGAAACCTTTATTCTCTTGAATAGATTTTTCTTAAAAAAAAAAATATATTCAGAAACAAATCTTATTCAAATACTCATGCAAATATTAATTACAAACATCATTTTTAAAGCGATATATGTCTTACATAATTTTACCATATTACTCTAAAAACAATTCTGAACATTTTGATAAAAATATGATAAAATAAAAGTACCTCACGCGTCATACGTGCCACCAGAAGGAAAGAAAACATTTCACGCACCTCCACGCTATGTCACACGTTATCTGGAGGTTGAAGACGTTAACGTCGGCCCGACTCGGCACCAAACGTAGCCGGTTCACACCTCAGTTCGGCTCGCAAATGTAACCAATCCACACCTCAGTTCGACTCACGGATGTAACCAATCCGCATCTCGATTCGACTTACAGACGTAACTGGCTGCATTAATCCATTGCCAATTGTTCAACAAGTAACATTGTTCTCTTTGTATTGAATACGTTACGAATTGAATTACCTCAAGATAAATATTGTTAATTTATGGTTTACTTATAAAAATATGTGTATAATAGTTTAATGTTAAATAAATAAATTTTATGTTGTTGAACCATAACCATTATTCTTTTACAGTTTTTAACATTTTTAAGTATGATCAAATATTTTGATATATCGGCTGGTAGGGAATTCGAATCAAGAAACTCGTGGAAAGAAATGATAATTAGACTTTATACAGTTGAGTTAAAAGACAACTAACAATCATAACCTTATTATTATAGAATGCTATCAATTTTTTATGAATTTTTTAGACTTCACATTAAGAAGCTATTATTTATCTTATTATTATATATATTTTCTTATTTGTCATTTTTTATTTTAGACATTTTAATTCTTAGTAATTGTTTTTTGCAATAATTTTATCCAATTGTTTAATAACAAACCCATTATTATCCAATATTATCCATATACTCCGAATTTGTTTGACTTCATTTTATGAAGCCATCATTATTAATTTAATATTTAATAATAATGAATAATGATTTAACAAAAGTTACATTTATTATAATAATTCATCTATTTATTTATTATCTAAAACTCACTTATAAAAATTTATCATGTAAAAAAAATAATTATTAAATAATTAAAAAATTATAATTAGCAAAAAATAATTACCTTCACCTTACAAACCATTGTTATTAATCCAAAATTTAATAATAATAAATAATGATCTAAAATTCTAAAAAACATTTACTTGTGGATAATTTTCTTATCACTATATATATATTTTTATTATGTGTCATTTTCTATTTTAGATAGTTTTATCCTTAGTAATTTTTATTTGTAGTAATTTTATCTAATAATTTAATAATAAATCTATTATTATCTAATATTATCCATATTTTGTGAATTTATTGGGCTTCATTTTAAGAAGCCATTATTATTAACTTAATATTTAATAATAATGAATAATGATCTAAAACTTATAAGTTAAGTTCATTATAACAAGTTATCTATATATTTTATTTTTTAAAATTTACTTATAAAACTTTTATCATAAGATAAAAATAATTATTAAATAATTAAAAAGTTATAATTAGTAAAAAACAATTACCTTCCCCGTACAAAACTATTATTATTAATTTAAGATTTAATAATAATAATGTATAATGACATATAAACAGTAAAAGTTAGGTTTTCTTATAAATTTTCTAAGATTCACTTATAAAAATTATCACGTGGTAAAAATAATATTAAACAATTAAAAAGGTGTCATTAATCAAAATAAATTGTTAAATAATTTAGTCTTAAATACTTATAATTTAATTATCTAATACAACAAAATTTTAAGAGAGTAAATATGTTTTATCATCTCAAAATAATAATGTATAATGATCTAAAACCTTTAGGTGATGTTTGGTGGGAGTAAATGAAAAGGATTTTAAATTGATTCCTTTCATTTTGTGTGTTTAGTTGAACGGAATGAGGGGACGGAATGAAATCGATTAATAAAGGAGAAGGAATCACAATTCCTTCTCCCCCTTTAGGAATCATGATTTCATTCCCATCTAAATTTTTTTTTTCAATTTTACCCTCACCTAAAATATAACCCTAAACTCAAATCTCAAATCTCCAAATCCAAATCTCAAAACCCTAAACCCAAAATCCATAATCCCTAAACTCTAAACCTTAAATCCCTAAATCCCAAATCCCTAAACCCTAAACCCTAAACCATTAAACCTAAAATCCCTAAACCCCAAATTTTAAATCCTAAAACCCTAACTTCAAAATTCTAAAACCCTAAACCTTTTTTAGAAAAATAATAATTTTAATCCTAAACTTTAACCCACAAATATAACCCTAAATCCTAAACGCTAAACCTCAAATCTTAAATCCCTAAACCCTAAATCTCAAACCTCAAAACTCAAAACTCTATTTAGAAAAATAATGATTTCAATAATTTATTTTGTCTCACAAAAAAATAGTAATTAAATGACATTATTTGAACTTTACTAAATGTAGGGGTATTAAGGTAATTTATATTTTTTTCATTCCATTCCAGTGGCAAACCAAATATTGTAATTATGATTCCGAACTTGATTCTAGTGGTCAAACTAAACAATATTGTTTCATTTCCATTCCATTTCAATTCTGATTCCGATTTCGATTCCATTTCACGAATCAAACGCCACCTTAAATTAAAGTTCATTATAATAATTTATCAGTATATTTTATTTTTTAAAATTCACTCATAAAAAATTATCATGTGATAAAATAATTATTAAATAATTAAAAAGTTATAATTAGTCAAAAAAAATTACCTGCAAATTATGAAACTATTATTATTAATTTAAGATTTAATAATAATGAATAATGACATAAAAACTATAAAAGTTAGGCTCATTATAACAATTTTTTATACTTTTTTCTAAGATTCATTAATAAAAAATTATTATTTGATAAAAATAATTATTAAGTAATTAAAAAATTATCATTAATCGAAATCAATTGTTAAATAATTAATTCTTAAATAATTTATAATTGAATTATATAATATAATAAAATTGTAAGAGAATAAATATGTTTTATCATCTAAAAATAATAATATTAACTTTCTTTTCGTAATACTTTGAGCTTTTATTTATACTATTCTGTTTTTTTGTAAAATTTTATTTCATAATTTTAAACATATTAATGTATTCTCACTATTTTTTAGGATCCTAAATTCTGCATCATTATTTAAATTTGTTAACTTATTTTGATCTACATAGAAATTGAGAGAATGTCTTTTTAAAAAATATTATATTTTTTAGAACCAATGTAATTCTATTGTATTATTTTAATTTTTAATTATATGATAATATGTATACACTGTCTTATATCAAAATCGGTCAATATAAAGTTATTTTCTTTAAAAATATTAATCAATTAATATTTATAATTGACAAATTGAAAACAATTTCAAAGCACATGAATTCCGAATTTGACTTATATATAATAGAATTGTATTCTGTATAAATTTTAAATTTTAAATTTTAAGTTTTTAAAACTAAATAATATCTAAAAAAAATAATTTAAATATAATAATAAAAATAAAAACACTAAGATTATATATATTAATTAAAATTAAGTAGTAAAAATATTAATACAATAATAATAATAATAATAATAATAACGATAATATATGTATGTATATATATATAAATAGGAAATCTGCCGCTAAAACTAGTGCTAAAACAAGAGCCAAAGCCGTAATGGTGAAAATATTGAAAATGGAAAAGGTCAGCCAGTGTACGCAGTCTACTTGATCAGGCAGTCAATATATTCAACAATCTGACCCCTTCGCTTTTTCTGTTGTTCGTTATACTTTTTCTGTCGTTCGTTATAACTATTTAGTATTTTAGTTGTAGTTGTTGTCTTTGGCGTGTATCTATATATATATATATGTGACCCTCTCCTTTTCTTCAAAACCATCTTCTACAAAATCACAAACCAAAATTAAAAAACACAAACAGAAAAACTCCTTAACAAAGTTAAAATGGCTTCCTTACAAACCTTATCTCCCTTATTCTCTTCTTCTTCTTCTTCTTCTTCTTCTTCTTCTTCTTCTTCATTAAGCTCTTCAAAGAAAATAATAAACGCTGCCATTCATGTCCCAAAGCTTCCAAGCATACGTTTCCCAATTCCCAAAACGCAAACAACAAAGCTCATTGATCAGGAACATGTACTTTTCCCAAACTCAATCCCACTAAGCCAAAATCATAAAGAAATTAGCTCCTGCTCCTACAACCAATCATCAAATTCTAGTACAATTCAACTCTATGCAATATTGGAAGCTGTGGCCGACAGAGTTGAGATGCATAGCAACATTGGAGACCAACGTAACAATTGGAACACACTTCTCTTAAACTCAATCAACATGATCACTCTCACAGCTACAACATTGGCTGGTTTAACTTCAACAATTGGAGGTCATGATATTTTGGGTTTGAAGCTTTCATCAACTCTGTTGTTCTGTGCAGCCACTGGAATGTTAGTTATAATGAATAAGCTTCAACCCTCACAATTAGCAGAGGAACAGCGTAACGCTACTAGATTATTCAAGCAGCTCCAAACTGAAATCCAAACCATACTAGCACTTGGCAATCCAACTCAACAAGATGTCGAAATCATAAACGAAAAGGTTTTGGCAATAGACAAAGCTTACCCACTTCCTCTAATTGGAGTTATGCTTGAAAAATTCCCAACAAAATTCGAGCCAGCTGTTTGGTGGCCTTCAAGTAGTCAATTAATCCAAAAGAGATCGAGTAGTGATGGGAACAATGTTAATGGATGGAGTAAGGAACTTGAAATGGAAATGAAGGAGATTATTGAAGTAGTAAAGGGAAAAGACAGAGAAGATTATGATAGATTAGGCAATATAGTTTTGAAAATCAACAAGAGATTAGCAATTTCAGGTCCATTACTAACTGGGATTGCAGCTTTGAGCTCTCCCTTTATGGGAAATGGGTGTTTGGCGTCCATTGTGGCTGTGACTGCTGGAGCTTTGGCGAGTGCAGTAAATACGTTTGAGCACGGTGGGCAAGTTGGGATGGTGTTGGAGATGTATAGAAATTGTGGTGGAAATTTTAAGTTATTGGAAGACTCAATTGGATCCACACTTGATGAGAAGGATTTTAACAAAAGAGAAAATGGGGAACTTTTTAAATTGAAGGTGGCTTTGAAATTGGGTAGAAGCTTGCCACAGCTTAAGGACATTGCTGCAAAATCTGCTTCTTCTCGTGTACGTGGAACCGCCGTTGACGAATTCGCTAGCAAACTATTTTGATTCTTTTGATTTTGTAAAGAACTAATTACCTGATTCTTTTTTTCTTTTATTGATAAATTCTTTGTATAGTATTAACAACACAAAAACGAAAGTATAAATTAGTTATTTTTAATCAAAAGTACGTTTGATGTCTACATTTTCTTTGTGGTATGATAGATGTCTATATATATATAATCATATCTTAAAATTGTTTTTCACGAGAGAAAGAATTTGTTTTTGGTTTTTTCATTAAAGAGAAAAATTTGTTATAAAACTAAACAATTATGAAAACATAAAACTAAAGAAAGAAAATAAATGATGTAATTCTTATTATTGTTTTATTGAATACAATGTTAGTCCTAATTCTCAATATACGATAAAAATCTCAAATTAATAATATGATAGAAATCAAATCTATTATTCTATTTATAAAAAATATTCAATAATTTTTGGAAACAAAAAATATGATTTTTGAAACCTCGACTTGGCACCTCGTCGTAGACCTTGCCAACCACCTCGTCATGGGTGGTGGTGAGGTTTATAGTGGCTTTGATAATTTCTACAAAATTACTCAATTTCTTCATGTTTGGTATCCAAAAAAAAGGTAGTATAGTTATGTCAACTTGACATCTTATTTTTTTACTTTTTTTATCACTAATACCATGTGTATTGCTCGATATTAGTGATTCATGATTATGTGAGTAAAATTGTGCATGCGAGTAGTGAGTACTCAATACGGTGTTGGTGAATGGGTTGTATGTGAGTCGTGTTTCGACTGGTAGTTGCTCTCATGTTGCTTTTTCATATGTGAGGAGCCTATGTCGGTTGGTGGTTGCATTCGTGCAATGTTTTCTCATTTTCTTTACATATTACTAGTATTTGGTTATTGATTACACCACTTTTGGTCGATTTATAAAAATCTATGTTCGTGTGTTAAACAAGTTTGTTACAGAGTAAGCAAGCGAGAGCAATAATCAGTAATTAGGATAGGTGTCTCAATTGATAAAAGTATTTGAATATATACTTTTTTATTGACTTGTATCCATTACTAACTGGGATTGCAGCTTTGAGCTCTCCCTTTATGGGAAATGGGTGTTTGGCGTCCAGTGTGGCTGTGACTGCTGGAGCTTTGGCTAGTGCAGTAAACACGTTTGAGCACGGTGGGCAAGTTGGGATGGTGTTGGAGATGTATAGAAATTGTGGTGGAAATTTTAAGCTATTGGAAGACTCAATTGGATCCACACTTGATGAGAAAGATTTTAACAAAATAGAAAATGGGGAACTTTTTAAATTGAAGGTGGCTCTGAAATTGGGTAGAAGCTTGCCACAGCTTAAGGACATTGCTGCAAAATCTGCTTCTTCTCGTGTACGTGGTACCGCCGTTGACGAATTTGCTAGCAAACTATTTTGATTCTTTTGACTTTGTAAAGAACTATTGACCTGATTCTTTTATTCTTTAATTGGTAAATTCTTTGTATAGTATTAACAACACAAAAACGAAGGTATAAATTAGTTATTTTTAATCAAAATTACTTTTGATATCTCCATTTTCTTTGTGTTATGATAGATGTCTATATGACTACACATTGCGACAAATATTGTCTTTTTTGTTAATTATTAATTGTTTCCTATATTTTTTTCTATGTTTCTGTACAAGAACATTCATTTATATATACCAAGGAAACAAAAATTAAACTCTAAACCTAGCAGCAGCTGGACACCCACACTTTTTGGCTCGACTAAATTTTATTGTCTGTCATTCTCTTTTCCACTAAACATTAGTGTCTATTATTCCCTGCTCCACTAAACATTGGTGTCTGTCATTCCCTGCTCAACTAAACATTGATGTCTGTCACTGTTGCAGTATGCACCACAACACACACCAACATTCTCCCTCAAGTTGGTGCATATATGTCTCTTATGCCCAACTTGTCAAGTGAGTTGTAGAAGTTTTTTGCAGACATAGATTTTCTGAGTATATAAGCCAATTGATCTTCTGATTTAACAAATGGAAGCTGAATAATCTTTTCTTCAAGATTCTATTTGATGAAGTTCTGATCCACTTCAACGTGCTTCGTGCGATCATGTTGAAATGGATTGTGGGAGATGGAAATGGATGCTTTGTTATCACAAAATAAGTTCTTTTCAGAGGTAGAAGCAACACCAATCTTAGTTAGAAGTTTTTTCCAACTAAAGGAGCTCACATATTCCCTTGACCATTCCTTGAAATTCAGCTTCAGCGCAAGATAAGACAACTACCTTTTGCTTCTTACTCCTCCATATAACAAGATTTCCCCCATAAAAGTAAAGTACCCATCAGTAGATTTTATATCCTTGATATTCCCTGCCTAGTCTGAATCTGTATATCCAATGACTTCCAATTGACCATTTTTTGAAAACATAAGTCATTTCCTAGGGGAGGATTTTAAATAACAAAGTATTTGCATGACGGCATCCATATTGTCTTCACTTGGGCAGTGCATGAACTGACTCACGACACTCATAACATAGGCAATATCAAGTCGAGTATGAGATAAATATATGAGTTTACCCACTAACCATTGATATCTCTCTTTATCTAGCTGGTACTGGGTCCACATATTCTCTAAGTTTATGATTGGACCATTAAAATATCGACAGGTTTACAATCTAGTAATTCTGCCTCTACCAGTAGGTCTAGAGTATATTTTATTTGGAAAAGACATATGTTTTGTTTTGATCTTGTTACCTCAATGCCTAAGAAGTATTTAAGCCCTCCCAAGTTCTTCATTTCAAACTCACTTGACAGTTGTTCTTAAAGCCTAGATATTTCTTCTTTATCGTCCCCTGTAATGATCATGTCGTCTACATAGACTCTAAGGGTTGTTATTTTTCTCAATCGATGTTTTAGGAAAAGAGTGTGGTCAAAGTTGCTTTGTTGAAACCCATATTTCTTCATTACTGAACTCAACCTACCAAACCATGCTCGAGGTGATTATTTTAGTCCATACAATGCTCGTTGTAATCTACATGCAGTTTCTTTTCCTGATGTAACAATATATCCTAGTGGGATATCCATGTAAATCTCTTCTTCAAGGTCACCATGAAGAAAGGCACTTTTCATGTCAAGTTGGTGCAATGGCCAATCTAAATTTTCTACAAGAGATAACAAAACTCTAACAGTTTTTAGTTTAGCCACAGGTGAGAAGGTTTCCTCATAATCTATATCATGTTTCTGTGTATACCCTTTTTCTACTAGCCTTACCTTGTATCGATCAACTGACTCATCTACTTTATACTTAATGGAGAAAATCCACTTGCATCCTACCATCTTCCTACCTTGAGGCAGCTTGCTTAACACCCATGTGTTATTCTTTTACAATGCCTCAAATTCTTTGTTTATAGCTTGAGCCTAGTTTGGATCAGATAGGGTTTCTTTAATGCTACTTGGAATTTGACATGGGGATAGTGTTTGTGCAAACGCCTTTATAGGTTCTAATAAACCTTGAGTAGATACATAATTGGCTATTGGATACTTGGATTTTCATTCTTCTCTATCTAGAGAGTATCGATTCAAAGGTTTGCCTCAATTGTGTCTGAAAGGTAGAACATAACCAACAAGTGCATATATAGCATTAGTTTGTAAAGGTGTGATAGGATAGCTTACCTCAGAAGTATTCTCAGTAGGAGGATCATTGGGTACTAGAGAGTGGAAGAGTGCATCAACCACTGCATCTTCTGGAGATTCAGTCACTAGTCCAGATTCAGTTCTTAGAAGTTCAAGTTCGGGTCTAGGTACTGGCTCATCCATATTGTTGGAATTATCTAAGTATGTCGGATTGTTACTAATCTCTAACACTTCAACATCAAGCCAATTTATTTCTTCACTATAACTCTCCCCCTGAATTGGGTAATTGGATACTGGTGATGGGAAAAAACATTCAGATTCTAGGAAAGTGACATCCATGGTAATGTAGGTTCTTTTAGTAATAGGATCGTAGCATCGATACCTTTTTTTTGTACTC
This sequence comes from Hippophae rhamnoides, assembly GCA_033030585.1. Classification (NCBI taxonomy): domain Eukaryota; kingdom Viridiplantae; phylum Streptophyta; class Magnoliopsida; order Rosales; family Elaeagnaceae; genus Hippophae; species Hippophae rhamnoides. The sequence goes on from CM065432.1 coordinate 26,368,952, forward strand.
CATACACCAAGAATACACATCAGACAACACATGGATCCAACTTAGTTAGTTGATTTTTATGGAGGTGGACAAAAGCAACACATCCAAAAATTCAGGGTGGAAGCATCAAAATAATAGGCAAGGGAACATGATCAGATAGCACATTTAATGGAATTTTAAATTGTAAGGACATACGGTTCAGTAGATACCCAGCTATAGTAACATCATCACTCTAGTATATACTAGGCATATATGCATTGATTAGTAAGGCCCATGCAGTTTCTAAAATATGCCTATTCTTCCGCTCTACAATCGCATTTTGTTGTGGGGTTTGTGAACACGAGGTTTCATGGAGAATACCATGGTTGTCTAATTATGCCCAAAATTGTGATTAACATACTTCCCCCATTATCAGACCCAAGGATCTTAATTATTTTTCAAAAATTGTGTCTAAATCATGGTGTAAAACAAGTGAAACATAGAAAATACTTTATCTTTATGTTTGATAAGGTAAAGCCATGTCATTCGTGTACAATCATAAAAAAAATTTACAAACCAATGATGACTCGATGATGTAGTGACCGGGGAAGGTTTCCAAACATCAAAATGTACTAAAGCAAAAGGAATCATAATTTTATGCATGCTCATATGATACGACGCCCTATGACTTTTTTCTAAGATACAAGTATCACATTCGAAATCTGAGTGTGTGACATTTGAAAATAAACTAGGTAGTAAGTGCCTTAAATACCCAAATGATGGATGCCCAAATTGACGATGACATAACCAAATATGTTGTTATTTTTTACTAACCATGTGTTTCATGTGATTGGCTCTTCCTGAACTGAGGTCATCCATATAATATAAGCCTCCTCTCTTAGTACCACACCCAATGATCTCCTTGGTGAGAATATCTTGTAGAAGGCAAAAGGTAGAATACATCAATACTACACAATTAAGATCTGAACTGACTTGACTTACAGACATTAGTCTGTGTGAAAGAGAGGGTACAAGTAATGTATTAGATAAAGATAATGAAGGAGATAAATTCATTGTTACATCCCCTATAACTAGATAAGTAACTCCATTGGAATTAGCAACATAACTCCGTCTCGGCTGGGTTGTATATGAGATATCTTGTGTGTCAAATGTCATATGATCTGTAGCTCTAGAGTCTAGAATCCAATCCTCATTATCACTATGAGTAGAGATATGAAATGCTTTACTTGAAGTACCTGGATCCTGGGAAGATTCGGCCTAAGGAATAAGGGATAATGATGCATTATTGGTAGCCATAATAGCTCTCCTAATGGTTTCCTGTTTTTTCCGTGCTTGAAGATCATTCCACCAATCTAGATACCCATATAGTTTGAAGTAGTTTTGATGGGTGTGTTTGGAGTTTCTGAAATCGTTACATTTTATGTCAACAGAAGGTGGATTTCCTATGGATTTCTTGCTACCCAAAGAATGAGTTTCTGGTTTTGGTGGCATCGGATTATGGTGTCCCTTGATCCCTTTGAAAGCCATAACTATCCTAGAAGTCATATCTGTAACTGTGATCATCATGGTTTACCTGACCTCTTCCCTACAGATGAATCTATAGGCCTATTCCATCGTAGGGAATGGTTTGATTTGAAGCACATCATTTCGAGTTTTATCTAGTCTGTCATCATGTCCATCGAGGAAGGTATAAACTCGATCCTCTTCTACGATGGAGTTGTATTTTTGTATGTCAGTTGCACACTCCATTGGGTTAGGACGATGGAAATCAATTTATTTTCACAACCCTTGAAGGTCATTGTAGTATTTTTCAATGGATCCACCTACCTACTTTATACGAGTAACTCAATGGCAAAGATCATACACTTGAGACGTGTCTATCCCATCAAAGTAAGTTGTAGCAGTAGAATCCCAAACTTGTTTTGCAGTTAGGAATCAGATAAAATTTTCAATCAAGGAGAGGTCTATCGAATTGATCAACCATCCCTTGATAATGGCATTTTCATTACGCTATCTCCTGAATCAAGGGTCAGTTTTGGTAGGTTGAGGAAAATCCCCATTAATATATCCTAGTTTTTCTTTGTCAGAGATATACATCTCCACCACCTGGGACCACAAGACATAGTTGAATCCTCCCAACTTGATACTAATGGGAGTAGTCGACGTTTCAATTAGTGTAGGTTGTGAGGCGATGTGAGCTCTAGTTAGAACTTCAGTCATTTTTGTAGTCAAATCATTCAATATAGACTTTGTGGTTAAATCTCTAGATTCTTCCATCAAAACTATCAATTCTAGTTTTTTTCTTCCTTTTTTTGTTTTTTTCGTACACTAGCCAAATATATACAGAATATGCAGAACACTGTAACCCTAATTCATTTTCTCTATTCGCGCAGCCCTTACTTCACTATGGAGTGGTGTTTTTCTTTTGTTGCATTCCACATTTTTTTCGAGATAGAAGAACGGTATGGCTGCCCCCGACGACAGCTAGAATGTTCAGCTCCAGTCAAACAACCACAATAAAACATTGTGAGAGTCCGTACACCAGCCAAATAAATACAGATAAACAATCTGTGACCTCACACGTAGATGCAAAAACTCGACCTCGGTGTCGTTTATCACTGAATTTCAAGTTTTTCCTTCTCTTTTGGAGAGAGAGATAGAGAGAACACATGCGAACTCAAGTCTGAGTCGCGTTCTATTTCTTTTCGAATATGACATTTTTCTCTAGAAAATAGGTATTTTCGGTGGATTATGAGGCCAACTGACAACAGCAGCTAGAATGGTACAACTCCAACGAGCAAACCACGTTGGACCCAACAACTACGACATATAGAATTGGAACTTAGAGACTATGATGGCTCCAACGAGTAAACCAAATGGCCACCCCAGATCGACCAAACCAGCTAAACTAGTACACCAGATCAATCGGTGTCGAGAAGAAATAAACCAACTCAGTAGGTAGCTATCTTGTTGCATTAGGCAGCAATAACTTGCTTTGATACCATGAAAAATATTGTGGTTTCTGTTAATTATGAAATATATTTATGATCTTTTTGTTCTTAATTTTTGTACAAGAGTGATTGTATTTGTATACTAAGAAAAACGAAAAAACCTAAGCCTAGTAATGTTGCACATATGGGTGCTGATGCACACCTATACTTCCTTGCTCCACTACATATGCCAATAGTTACTATTCACTTATGATTTAAATGAATAAAACTAAAACTAGCTATACAAAATAATGTTATTGAAAATATAATGTTAAAATAAACTAAAGCAGTTATTGAAGCAAAAATATTAAAGCAAAAAAATAAAAACACAAGAAATTTAACGAGGTTTGGTATAAATGTTACCTATGTCCTCAGGCATCGTTGATCACTTTCACCATGTCCAAGTGGATGAACTCCAAAATTACAACTAATTGAGCAAAATTGAGCTAATCAATTACCCTTACAAAAGAGAGGAAGATTTACAAATTTTGGGATGCTTTAGAAGTTGAGGAATGGGCTTTATTTATAGCTCAAAATACAACACCACCTTCATTCCTAACCAATATGGGGCTTTTTCAATTTTCTCACTAAGAATCTATACAACAAATCTCCACCTTAGCGAATTAATGATTCTTAAATGATTTCTTCAATCTCTAAATCAACGACGCCATTACCAATTCAAATTTACAGGATGTTAATTAATTCCATACAATGTTTGAACTTCATTTTCGTTACCACCTTGGTTATCATATCTGTAGCATTCTCTGTAGTATTGATCTTCTAAACTAATACTCCATCTTTTCCAATAATCTCTCGCATGAAATGCTAACGAACGTCAATGTGCTTTGTACTTGCATGATAGACTTGGTTCTTTACTAAATGAATAGCACTTTGATAGTCACAAAACACCTTAATATGTTTTTGATCAACTCCCAAGTCTTCAAGCACACATCGTATCCAAATAGCTTTCTTCATAGCCTTTGTAATTGTCATATACTCTACCTCTGTAGTATACAAAAAATATGGACTGCAAGGTAGATTTCCATCTGACTAGTGCTTTAGCAAGAGTAAACATATAACCAGTAGTTGATCGACCCTTATCCAAATCTCCTATATAATCATAATCACAATATCTGACTGCACGTTGACCAACAGTATTATCCTATTGAAATATTAAACCAATATCTACAGTATTTAAAATATACCATAGAATCCATTTCACAACCAACCAATGTCCTTTACCAGGATCATGCATGTACCTGCTTATAGCATCAACCACATTTAAAATGTCAGGTCTTGTACACACCATTGCAAATATCAATCTACCAACCGCATTTTCATATGGTACCTTTGCCATGTATTCTCATTATGTATCATTTTTAGGAGATAATTGAGCATTAAGCTTGAAATGAGGAACATGCAGAGTACTTAATAGATTTTGTCTGTTCATTCATACCAAAACGTTATAGTACCTTCTTTAAATATTGACTCTGAGTCAAACTAAGCTTCCCCTTCTTCCTAACTCTGCTAATCTCTATACCAAGAATCTTCTTAGCTTCTCCCATATTTTTCATCTCGAACTCCTAATTTAGTTGAGCCTTCAACTTCTCAATTTCTGCTTGACTTTTCAATGCAATCGAGATATCATTGATGTACAATAGGAGATAGATGAAAGACTCATCTTGTAGCTTGCGAAAATACACACAATTATTATGTGTACTTTCTAGTATACTTCTACTGCAACACAAACTAATCAAATTGCTTGTACCACTACCTCAGAGATTGCTTTAATCCATACAACGATTTGTTCAGTTTGTAAAACCATTCTCTTTACCATCAACACTAAACCCTTTTGGTTAAGACATATAGATTTCTTCTTCCATGTCACCATGTAGAAATGTGGTTTCATATCAAGTTGAACTAGTTATAAATCCAAATGTGCTACCAAGGCCAACAAAATTCTAATGGAGGAATGTTTTATAATTGGAGAAAACACCTCATTATAATGGTAGTATCCATCCTTCTGAGCGTAGCCCTTAGCCACCAACCTTGCCTTGTAGCAAACACCATCTTTGTTACGAAATCCTTTTTTCTTTACATACATCCATTTGTAGCCAATTTCCTTCTTACCCTTAGGTAGTTGTGTCAACTTCAATGTTTTATTATTTTGAAGGGACAAAAGTTCTTCATCCATAGCTTCCTTCCATCTTTCAACTTCAAGACTTCTGATTACTTTTTAATATATGGAAGGAACATCAATATGCACAACTGAAAGTGCATAGGCCACCATATTCTTAAACTGAGTAGATAGATCATCCATATCTTTGTATCGAGCAGGCACCTTGACATTTTGTCATTGTGGCCTATAAACTATAGTTTCTTCTTGTTGTTGTGGAGGTTCTTGAGTTAAAATCTCTTCATTGGATTCATCTTCTATGAATGGAGGATCAGCTTCTACCTTATCTTTACCAATTGGATTAATAATTCTTCTTTCAAACTCCACCTGCTTCAGAGTTTGTTCCACCTGCTGCAAAGTGCCATCAATCTTCTTAGTTAATTTTCTCAGCAAGGTAGATTCATTAAAGGTAACATCTATGTTGAAGATTATCTTTTTTCGTTTCAAGGTACCATAGTCGATATCCCTTAGAACCAGAGGGGATCCCCAAAAAAATAGCTTTATTGGCTCTTGGATCCAACTTTGATTCCATTACATTGTAGTATACATTAAACCAAACACATGTAATAAATTGTAATATCTTGCAGGTTTTCCAAACCATACCTCCATAGGCGTTTTGCCTTCAAGAGTAGACGATGGTAGATGGTTGACAAGATGACATGTTTATGTCATAACCTCAACCCAATACTACTTGCCTAACCCAGCATTTGACAACATACACTGAACCTTCTCTAAAAAAGTTAGGTTCATATGTTCTACAACTCTATTCTATTGTGGTGTTTTTCAACTAATGAAGTGTTACACTGTCCCTTCTTCTTCACAAACTTTCATAAATGGATCGTTTTTGTACTCAGTGCCATTATCAAACCTCATACACTTGATCTTTCTACCAGTCTGAGTCTTGATCATCTTCTTCCACTTGAGAAAAATTCCCAGCACTTCATCCTTCTTCTTCATGAGATACAACCAAACTCTTCTAGAGAAGTCATCAACGAAAGTGACATAATAATGTTTGTCACTCATAGATGGAGTTCTTATTAGCCCCCATACATTCGTATAAATGTAATCCGAGATGCCTTTTGTATTATGAAGTGCAGTGAAAAATCTTACTCTTTTTTGCTTCCCTAATACACAATTCTCACAGAATTCTAACTCGATGGTTCTCGAACCTTTTAACGAGCCTTGCTTTATAAGAATTTGTAAAGATTTTTCACCAGGATGTCCCAAATGCATATGCCATAGCTTGGTAGTTTCTAAATCTCTTTCTTCCTTTGAAACTGCTGATGTTGTCCCAATAACCATACTATCAAGGTAGTAATACAAGTTATTCTTACGAATAACTTTCATTGCCACAAGTGCTCCATAAGTAACCTTCAATGCCCATGAAAACAACTCCACCATCTAGTTCTTCAAAGTTAAAGAACCATTCCTTATTAGGAGACATATGGAAGGTACATGCTCAATCAAAAATCCAATCACCAGGATAAGATTCTGTTGACGAACCAACCAATGCAAAATCTGAATTTGAATTACTTTTAGCTACACTTGCATCAGATGGCAAAGCTTTTTCTTTCTTCTATAACTTCAGACAGTTTTTCTTCCAATGGTCTTTTTCATGATAAAAGGCACATTCATCTTTACCAAGCCTTCCTTTTGAATAAGATATGCCTCTTCTTCCTTTCTATTGAGTTTGTGGATGCCTTCTTACAAACAGTGTCTTTGTTGTTTCATTCTTACTTTATTTTTATCACTACTACAAAATATGACATTTAAGTCAATATGTAAAGTTATTTTTTAGAGAAAACCGACTTATAATGAATTTAGCGTCGATTCGATGAAGAACCAACGCTATGTATAGAGTTGATTGACATGTTGAACTAACGCTACATATGGACGTAGTGTCGGTTCTACGTGTCAACCGACGCTATCCACGTGTGTAGTGTCAGTTTACACATAGAACCGATGCTATATTCACGTGTAGCGTCAGTTTAACATGTCAACCGATGCTATACATGTGGATTTTTCTTTTTCTATTCTTTCTTCCCCCATCAGACACAATTTTAATTTACAACGCTGTAAACAACACCCAAAAACCCACCGAGCTTCACCTTTTTCACTCTTTCTCTTTTTTCGGCCATCTACGACCAATAATTCCAACACCATTTAGTGGGTTTTCTTCCTCTCCAAATTATCTTCCAGATTCCCTATTTTTTGAGCAAAATACTCAAAAAAAAAATTATACCCATTTTCTCACTTACAAAACACCATTTTTTTCTTAATTTTTTTATTTTGTCACTTCATGTACTCTTTTAAGTATTTCTATTAATCTTACTGTTGCGTGTTTTTCAACACACGAACTCGTGCAAGTATACACGGTCACAAGTAATAATATGATAAGTAAAATATCGTTCCCACAGAGATTTGTTACTAGTATTCGTTAATTATTAAAATTATTTCAACCTAATTTTATCCAAACAGTCGATAATTTGATGCAGATTTACCAACTAAATTTTATAAATGTATTGCAAGAAAATTCTATATCATAGCTTTCACCAAATTAATCCACTTGAATCATTATATTTTATCTTGATTTATGTTATCGTGTTTTAAGTTGTTAACCAAGAACTCCTAATCTATCCATATATCTCTTCCAGCTCCATACGTAAACATCTAGTTAAAATGATTCACTATATTCCCTCAATTAAATTCAACCAGATTTATTAAGTTCCTGAAGTTCTCTTAACTACACATACAATAAAGGTATATTTCTATCTCTTATGTATATACGTTATTTCATCACGAAAGCAAAGACATAAAAATGCATTTTTCAAGTTTATTTAAGTGTCATGTGACGCTTAATTAATCTTCCGATAATTAAAAGCATTAAACACATAAAATAAACAACTTAAAACAAATTCCATAAATCATTCAAAAATATTTAAGTCACATTTCATAATTTACACTACATCATAATCCTAGAACAAATGTATTAGTTCATAGCGAATTTAAAATTACAACACAACAAAAATAAAACATTGCAGTAGAAAGAAAAATTAAAAGAAAATAGATAAGAAAAAAAACTCTTTTCACGATTCCTCAATGAAAAATAAATTTCATTTCTTCTTCTTTGTTGTCTTCTTTCTCTAATTTCTAAGAAAATACAACATAAAACGCAATCAATACTCGGCGTGGTTTGTGTAACACGAAAACAAGAAAAATTAAAAATTAAAATGTTACAATGAAGAAAACTTGCAAGAATTACAAGTTTTCTCCCCAAAATATCGAGAGAAAAAGAAGAAAAAAAACACTCTATTGAAAAAAAATGGAAATCAACTAAGAGAAAAAATTAAAAATCCCCTCGAATGCGATTCCCCCAAACATATATCACTTTTTTTTTCTTTTTTTTTATATCATCAAATGGGACAAGATGATATGGCTAGCACGCCAGAATAAACACACTCTCGCAAATTTTTTGAATTTTTTTTCTTTTTCTCGCATGCCACGTGTCGCTGCCTGATTCGATTCGCGACACAATTGCGGGACACGCGGGCGCCTTTTCATTGATCGCAGTCGGGCGCAGCGATTTCTCGATTCGGAAATGGGTAACTACCGAAATGGCGCGATTCTCAAGGTTTATTTCACCAATGCATGCCACGCGGTCACCACGTTATTCACCGGAATATTTATACGACACGTACGGGCCATTTTCCGTCAAGAGCGCGGCGGCGCTTGACGACCGCGTACACACACGATTTTTACACGAAATGCCGTCTCGCGCGACAAACTGGATGGACGCTGCTTTCAACCGGGACCGCTGACTCCATCCAACGGCCGGCCGATCGCCAGGGAATCTCGCTGGCAGCACGACACGCGGCCCACTCCGACGCCGGTCTACCGCTACACACGCTGACCCATCGCATGCCGAGCCGCTGAAGTTTGTCTCTCGCACCCACTCTCCTCGTGGACTTCATGAGCACGCCGCGAACCGAGCCGCTGAATCTTGATCGACGGCCCACGCCACAGTGTAATATCGCTGGCCTTCTTCTTCTTTTCCTCGCGAAAACTAAACTTTTATTAATTATATTTTCACCCACAAATATATTTCAAATTACATTTTAAACTTTCTTAAATTATAGTTTAGCCCTTTACTAATTTTAAATTAAATTTTTAAACTTTTAATAATTATAATTAAGCCCAAATTTAATTTAAATTATATTTTCATTATTTATAAATTGTAATTAAGAATTATACTATTTGAAATTATATTTGTGGACAAAAAAATATGAAATTAAGTACATTTTCGATACAAATTATTTAATTTTATTAAAAATGTATTTTTAGCACATAAAAGGAGAATATTAATTTATTTAACAAAAATTAATAAATATTAAATGAACATAGCAATTATCATTACTAAAATTGGTGAAAATAAATGTATAAAATACAGTTATCACTTACGCACTTATTATTCACTTTACGTTATTTTTTGTATATTATGTGTATAATTTTTTGTATTATGTATGTTATTATTTTTATTATGTAAATTTTGTATAAGCATTTCGTAATAAAATAAATTTATATATATATTTATGACTAATTTAAGGTTGGTGTTTAATTAATTTATTTATGTTAAAATGAAATGAGAGAGACATTATTTAATAATATGATGCTCATTAAAATATCTATGATTTCAAGTAGTATAGTTATTTTAAAAAAAATCTTAATAATTACAAAATTGTTATATACATTTATATGTCATTGAATACAAGTTCTTAAGTAGAGTAAAAAAATGAGTAAAATTAAAATAAAAAAATTTAAAGTCGGTTCATGCGTTGAATCAACTTTAAATTTGAAGTCTTTCCATTTAAATTCGGTTCGGTGAACCAACTTTAAAGACCTTTTTGTAGCAGTTTATCTTTCTTTCTAATTTCATAACTATACAAAGCAATACAAACTTCTTTAAAATATACTTTATCCTTCCCAATGAGTAAGCTTGTAATAAATTGATCAAACTTATCAGAAATAGAAGCTAACAATATGAAGGATAAATCTTCATCTTTAAATGTTTCATACATATTTAAAAAATCTGTTACTAATCGATTAAAAGCAGTAATGTGGTTATTTATTACGGTACCTGGAAGGTATTCAAAATAGAACAATTTCTTCATTATATAGAGTCCAACTTCTTCATGAACTTGTTCTCCAACGCCTTCCACAACTTACTTACGGATGTCTCCTTCATGAATGTGTACTTTTTTTTCTCTTGAGAGACACGAACAGATTGTATCACATGCCAATTGGTTGATATTTTTCCACTCGACTTCATCTGGTTTATCTTCTTCAATGGCAATGTCTATACATTGTTGAAACAAAACATCTAGAATTTCTCCTTGCTACATGCTGAAATGACCAATTCCATCAAACTTCTCTACCTCGAACCTTGCATTCATAACTATTGTTCTGCCTAACATGGATGGTTAGTCTTTGGTTGAGGGAGACTTTTCTTTTTCCATTTATTTAGATTACAACAACTAGAAACTATATTCTAATAGCAAACAAACGAAATACAAACAAATGCCTAGGTAGAAACCTTCGGCTTTGATACTAATTGCTAAAAAAATCAGGTATATTTTTCCTATTCTAAGTAGTTACTATTAACTCATGATTTAAATGAATATGACTCAAACTAGCTCGACAAAATAATGTTATTAGAAATATTATGCTAAAATAAACTAAAGTATATATTGAAGCAGAAATATTAAAGTAGAAAAATAAAAACACAAGAAATTTAACGAGGTTCGGTATAAATGTTACCTATATTTTCGAGCGTCGTTGACCACTTCCACTATCTTCAAATGGATGAACTCCAAAATTACAACTAATATAACAAAATTGAGCTAATCAATTATCCTTACAAAAGAAAGAAAGATTTACAAATTTGGGATGTTTATAGCTTTACTGTACTGATGAATTTAGAATGCTACACCTCTAAAGTTTATGTTACTCGGAAAACTCTAAAAAAATTTAGTATATTCTTCTTTTCTTTTTAAGAGATATTTCCAAAAATGATTTGCATAAACTGAGAGCTAAGGGGATCTAGAAGAGAAATTATGCTCAATAAAATAAGGGATCTAGAAGATAAATTGGAGAGGAAGAAAACCTACTAAATGGTGCCAAAATTGGTGGTCAAAATGGCTGAAAAATGAGAAAGAATGGAGAAGGGAATTGTCGTTTTAGGGTTACCGTAGCTGAAAAATACGTTTTGTTGGAAAATGGGGGAGTAAGAAGAGAAAAGAAAAAGAAAAACATGTGTAGCGTCGGTTGACACGTAGGATCGACACTACACGTAGGACGTAGCATTGATTCTATGTGTCAACGAATGCTACTATTTTATTTTTCTTTAATTTTTTAAGTCGATTGACACACAGAACCGACTTAAAATCTTACATGTAGCGTCAATTATACGTGTCAATCGACTTAAAAAATTAATAAAAAATAAAATAATAGCGTCGATTGACACGTAGAACCGACGCTACATGTAAGATTTTAAGTTGGTTCTACGTGTCAACCGACTTAAGCCACATGTAGCGTCGGTTGACACGTAAAACCGACTTTAAATCCCAACTTAATTGCACCTTTTTTGTTGTTATAAATGTTTGATAAAAGGTGTGACAATTATGATAAATAACGGTCATGTCTGGATGAAAAAAAGTGTGACAATTATGATAAGTAATAGTCATATCTAGGTGGAAAAATAATTTTAATCAAAAAATGTTTTTTCCAAAAATTAAAATGCACCTAACCTCATACGTACTCGGGCACGACCAACGGTAACACGCGCGTATGTGAAATCACATTTGTCTAGGTCCTCTCTACTTCCACAAATTGTGTGTCCTTTAATAACTAAACCCAATAATCAATTATTTTGTATTTAAACATCCACTAAAAGATGTAAAATAACAATATAAGAAAAAAATTTAAGATAGTAAAATTTGTCACTTTTTGTCATCATCAATTTTTTATTTAAATTCATTTCCAACTTACAATAACTCGATTGGTACAACATTGATCAAATGCAATGGCACAGTATATGTATCATAACTGGCATATATGAGCGAAAATGATGGTGATACTTATTGTCATCTGAGTCCCAATAAGCCTACTTTACTGCTTTTAAATCATCATCAAATTTCTGGGTTGGATCACCTTTTCCGAAAAGCTTGTCAGTGTTGGCTGCAGTGAGCATCATCAAGCAGAGGAAAACCAACACTGAGAACACTGATAAAGCAAGCATAAGGAGAGAAGCGATGCGACAGTTTGCTTTGTGTGCATATTCAACAGAGGCTAGAGCAATAAAGGTAATTGGAAACGAGTAAGCCCACCATGCAACATTGAACCTCCTCAGAGATTTCTTGAAAAGCGCTGGCCTACTAACCTGTTTTAGTGCAGACAGTGATTTGTTAAGTGTAATATTTTCATATCATATCATATCAGTAAAGAGGATGTGCTTCTGAACGGAAATTACCAGAGAAATCAACATAAACAAAGAAAGAAAGAAGAGCATCTTTGATTGGGTGTCAAAAGTCCCTGAGATAGAGCTCCAAGCTAAACTTGCCAAACTAGGAGTGGCAGGGAACAAAAGAAAGGTTGGCTGCAAAGTAGCTGGAAACTGTTTCCTACCTATTAAACGCTGATAGAGTGTAACAAAGAGAATCAAATAGTGTGCCATCCCAAGAGAGAACATAAAAACTGCACTTTCTTTCCAACCCATTTGTGCTGCTGTTTGAGCACCCACCAGATTCCCTATCACAGATATCTGGCTGGTCGGATTTGCCACCATTGATAGGAAACGTTTTTCTGTGGTGAACCACTGGCCATAGATTTTTAAATCGAGTATAAAAATGGGAACGGTGAAAACCCACCAGAGAACATCGTATTGAACGGAATTGGGAACTATTAACGGTGCTGATTGAAGCAAGAGAAGCCATGAAATCCATGGAGCGTACAAGTAGTTCAATCCTATGTGGTGTGAGAACTCTGCCTTTACCAAACGAAAGTGAAGAAAACATTTGAGAATGTAAAGTAAAGACAGTAAAGTTGATGCTAAAAGAGCAAGACAATAGAGTAAAAGAAAGGTTGTAGAAGGGAACTTGTGGAATAAGAGATGGGTAGCCTTAGAGTCAGTCCTATGCAGTGTTAAAACCTTCCAGAGTAAAGATTGGGCACCAAAAGATATGCTTATTCTGAAATAGCCTGCATGGATTCTACCTAATAATGTGGTTTTTACTAATGTTTTGGTTTTTGTAGGGTTAATGGAGGGGTCACAATTACTTACTTGACTGGTAGTAATAGAAGCATCAATTGTGACCTGAAATGGAGGTTTGTTCTCTGCAGTTTCTTCCATTGATAGAGAGCTAAAAACCTAAGCAAGTGGCTTCAAATGGTAGTTTATACTGCTTTGCTTTCAATAAAGGAATGTGTTTATGTTTATATATATATATAGGGAGAAAGTGAGGCCTAGAGAAAATGTTTATAGAATTGATATAACATTGAAAATTGAAGCCACTCATCATCACACTCACACCACACTAATTAGAAATTTGAAACTTGGATTCAATTCCTAATACATGGAGCAGTTTTAGAAGATTTGTATAGACAAGTCAGTATCTTGTTTTAGATTTATGTATTTTTTATTTAACCAGTACTTGTAGGTCTCGATCTGACCGTAAGATTTGGTTAGTGAAACTTAGTACTAGCTTCCCCTGAAGCTGTAAATGATAATACGATTGGGTTATAAGCATTCAAGTTGTCTTATTACTCTTTATGGTCTTGTTCTATACCATCTTGAGGATAAATTGTTCATTAAATTTTTAATTGCTTAGCCAGTTTCTTTGCTAATAGCATTTTCCTATTTAATATTTTTGACTATAAATAAAATTTCAAAATTGTAACATTCGAATTTATCTGATCTCCAAAGTTATGAGATATTATTGCTCGACAAAAGCCTATAACCAGAGTTAGGGAACCAATTTCTTGTTGTGAAAAATGTAATTAGGATATCTTTAGTTAAGTCAATTAGAGTAAGTATTTTTTTTTATAGCAATTTCTTTTTTTTATTAAGAAAAAATAACAATATGGGATTAATTATTTTTAAATTATTTATTAATTTTATAATTATTATTATCTATTATTAAACATAATTTATGAAATCGATATCTTTGAAATAATATAATAAAATATCAATTTTTTCAAAATAAAATAAATAAGTTTTTATAAAAATAATAAATTAATTACATTATTATTTTTACTTATCTATAATGTAGAAAATTATGATCTAACTCCTTATAAAATAGTTCTCAAATAGTAGTTATCAAAACCTTATAATCTGTATTTTGTTGATTTTTTGATCGATGTGGGACACTCAACATCCACTCACATCAGACGGGATATTACATAAATCGATTGTTCACATTGGGCGAGGATACCGCAAAGATCAATTGAACCGTGAAAAGATCATTAGTTAACCGATAAACCTATTATGATATCATGTAAAAAATCATAACCTAATTCATTCAAAAAGAGCTTTCAAAGAAAAGAATTAGCAGGATTTTATTTTTGTTAACTTTCCTAATCTATCGACGTGGGACACCTAACATATAACCTACTATGTCTATTATAAGTTCAAGAAAAACAAAAAAAGATTTGGACCCAATTTTTTTTATGTTTAAATGGATATGCCCACTGGATTAAAAGAGTCCGTAAAACAATGATTTCTTTAATTTTTACCCGCACTAGTTGATAAGCACCTAATAAAAATGAAAACGCTACCCTGATAATATTAATTGCTTGTTATCATATAATTTGTTATTTTATAATAATTTATTGTAAATAACAATGTTCAACACAAAATAACTGAGTACGAGAGAATAAGAAAAAAAGCCAAAATGATGGATGGACCAAAATCTTTTACTAAATAAGCAAAGTATGGCAATAAGGAAAGATTACACACGATGTTATTCTCAAATGTTAATTTGTGAGGGAAAAAAATCGTTCATTTAATGTTTCCTAACCTTTTTTTTTCTTCAGTGTAATTTTTTTTAATTCATAAATAAATTACGTGGGTTTTCAAAATAAATTTTTAATTTTTAATTTTTGGAGATATAATATACTATAAATATATTATTGAAATTTAAACAGTATGATACAATTAAATAGTAAAAAATATAAGCATTTGTAGGTAGAAAAAAGGGAAAATATGATTCGTCATATATATTCTATTTTTTTATAATAATAATTTATTTTATTTTATTTGTTAGTTAGTTAATATTATTAAAATTTATGTTAAGAATTAAAAAAAAACATAAAATTCTTCCAATTATCTTATAATTTTATTATCTATCGATCGTGTTATTGTTATAAAATAAGCTAACGTTATTAATCTTTTAAAACTAATTTAATTCATTAAAGAAAATAATAGGAATTATAATAATTAATATAATAATTTTAAGATTTAAGTATATTTTTAAGCAAAATTTTAAAGTTAGGTGAGAGAAAAATTATGAAATTAATAGCAATTAAATCAGTGCATTAAGAAAAGAAAAAAGTTGTTATCCTTTTTGCTTTTCCTAATGTTTTGTTGTGATCATATATAATTGTGGAGTTCCTGACCACAAAAAATAATAATAATATATATATATATTGTGGAGTCCACATCATTTACATAGGCTGCCATGCACTTGATATCTTAACAAAAATAATAATAATAATAATAATAATTTTAAAGTAAACATAATATTTAAATTTTATAACGATTTTATTTTATTATTATAAAAAAATGATTCCTCATATTAAAAAATATGCACTTGATGTCTTGTAAGGCCTCTGTTGATGATAAACCGTCAAAAAAAGAAGTTAATTGCCTAGTATAAAAGATATTTCATATAACTAATCATTTTTTCCTTGATCGTTCTACGATTGCGTTTTAGTGGAATGATTTTACAACTTTATCCTTCATCCTTTATAACCCGATGATCGCACATCCTCAGTCGACGATGAGCTCAAAGCCTTGGACCAAGATTTTCATCAAGGTTGAACAACAAGAATTTAATTTGTTCACCTTTGACAAGTTCCTTAAGGAAGAAAAGATGGAATTTTCAACATTTTAAAGTTATTTGATTTAGTGTCTAATTTGTTTCTCTGTATCTTATTCAAATAAAGTTTAATACATGTTAACTTTATATAATCTATATTAATATATTATATCACATATATCTCTAAACTTAATATATTATATTAATATGTTAATCACGTAATTTTTTAAATATAACATAATACATCGTATTAGTCTTATGATATAACATGTTATATTATTTTTAGTGAAGTTGATGGGAGATCTCGTGGAAACTCTAGTAAATTCATCATTGGTAGTCCTTATAGGAGTTATGTACTATTTTATTAAATTTATAAAATAAAAATATTTTAATCTATTTATTAATAATTTGATCTAAAATTAAAAGTTTTAATAAAAAATATTACTAGTTTGAAAAAAAATAAACAATAAAACTAAATGTAGACTATTTAGACCATTCATTGAGGAAAAAAGAGCTCTTAAATCCAAACATTTGAACACAAACATGTTCATGCATATATATGATAAAATGAAATTGATAGAACACAAAACTTACCAGGTTCAATAAATGTTTATGTGTTATTCTTTTTAACTATGTGATTTATGAATGTGATGTATAAGAATTAATATCGAAGATTATGGAACCTAAACAAAGGTTAGAAAGATGTTAATTTTGAATGACACTTGTAACTGATGTTCTTTTTTCGTATTGAAATTTTTATGTATAAAATATTGAATTTATATTATTTTATTTAATGTATTGTAATTTTCTATGTACGGTCAATTGTTGTTGATTTAATATTACACATTCATATAAAATCTAAACTTTGTATGTTTGTATAATACACACACCGATTTAATATTACACATTCATATAAAATCTAAACTTTGTATGTTTACATGATACACACACCACTAGAGCTAGTAGTATGTAGCTAACATGCTTAGGTTATATATGTGAAACATGTTTGTTTTTTTTGTTTGCAAGTATTTGTGAAAAACTTACTTAGAAAGTTTTCAAACAAAACAATTACTTTTTAGAGCTCATCGAGGTACGTGTCAAGCGTTTGGTAAAATAGTTAGCAAGGAGGTCCACGAGAAATTATGATCATTATAATCGTCGTGATGGCTATTATTCTCGTTAAGATGGTTGGCGGGGTGCTTAGTGAGAGCCATAGTAGCTTAAGAGTTTTCTATAAATACCACTATTTTGTATGTTTTGATTCATTTGAAAACATGTGGAAACTATATTAGTTTACAAACTCAAGTTTTTAAGAAAACTTATTTTCTCACTTCCGTATCAACAATATGTTGAGTGTATTTTTGTATTATCGATACATTGAGTGATTTGTAAAAACTTATTTTATGGTACATTTAATTAAAATTTGAATCAAGTAACAAGATGTAGTTCTTATATAGGTATATATGCATTAGGGATTTGAAGAAAAATCATATTTGTATTGAATTGTAGTTGTTTTGGAGACAAAAAAAGGAGAAGCTTAGGTGCAGTTTGAGCGTTATGCTCCAGCTAGTATAGATATTAGCATATATGTCTTTGGTTGTGAACTGTTGATTATTTTGTTAGTGAATTACTTGCTATCAAGTGATTACCTTAAATAATTCATGGATGTTACCACATAGAAGTGGATTCTATTTAGTTTATTATATTATATTGTTGTGTTTGAATAATCATATGTTGTGTTAATACAATCAGGACTTTATACAAATAAGTTCCTATATAAAGAGATTTGAGTGTGATTAGAATTTTTTTCTTATTTTTACTACTTTCTTGATTATTATATGTTGTTCATGTCATGCCTTATATTTCCATAATTTGTGTTAGTTTTTTATTTTTATATCTGTTGTTGTATTTAAAATGATTATTCTTTCTTGCTTTTTTGATTGCTTGTTTAATTACCTATATTGTTTTTTTCTTTTTGATTGCTCTAGGAAAGAGTTGGGTTACTCATAAGGTTTTTGTATCACCTTGTCTTAGTTGAGCATAATGTTATACTTTTTAGTTAGTATCCACTCTTTTGAGGTTTAACTGCTCTGGTGTTAGTATCCACCATCTTCTGTCAAGGAAAAAAAATCTATTGTTGGTAAAGGAAAGAGCTTGGCTCTTATGTTTATTAAAAGTAAAAGCAGTAAAGATAAGACTACTTCAGTGATAACTCAAGCCCTGAGAAAAAAAGAAATGTTAATGATTTCTAAAAAGCTTGCTAAGTTATTTTGAATTAACAAGAACAATTTTGGTGGGCCAATAAGATAAAGTTTGACTAAAAGGAACTTGAGGCCTAGAAAGAATAATGAAGACTCTAACGAAGAAGACATACATTAGAGTATGGGAAGCATTAATCAAATTAATTATTTTGAGTGTGGAAACTAGGACACACAATTTTCCAATATTATAACAAAAAAATCACTCTAGTAAGATGGTTATAAAGGCTAATGAGGTTACTATTTTAGATAATAGTTGTAGTACTAAAGAGGAAGGAAACAATTTCATTACTTTTATGACATCAAACTCAAATGAGGATCCCCCTACTACTACCTTAAAATGGTGAAGACCATGAAGCATTGCTTGAAACTTACAATGAGCTCATGAGATAGCATATTAAGTTAGAAAAGTCTTGAAAGAAGGCTTTGGAAATTCTTGAGAAAAGAATAAAGAACTTAGCATATTGAAAACTATTTTTTAGGAATGGAAGTCTTCAATAAATCATGACCAAGAAAATATCTAAGTGCAAGATCATGTATAAATATGCTACAATGAAATGGTGTTGAATGTGAATCCAACTATTTCAAAATGAGGTTTCTGTGGGAGAGCTTGAATAACCTTAAAATGAGTTAAGAAAATCAACGCCTTATAAGTCTTGATTTAACTAAGGACGAAGTAGATCAAATCATACTTCTAGAAATGAAGATGATTGTGTTAGAAAGTGATCAAGAGTATTTGACACATGTTCTTTCCAAAAAAGAAGGAAAGTTGGTAAAACATCATAAAAATGTTAAGGATTTGGGCTATCTAACGAATTCCTTGGAATCTATTATAGTATTAGAAACCAAGTAGTTGAAGTATGAAGTATAAAGATGAGTTCAAACACTTTAAGAGTACAGTGAAGAAGCAGATGTTGGGAACTTAGAAACTAGATGAGATTATAATTTATAATAAGATGCCTGGTGATAGACATATATAGGTTTTATTGAAGACTATACCACTTCTAATGTTGCACCAAAGTTCATCAAACCTATGATTATTGATCCAAAGATGAAGAATATGGCTACTACACCATGAGGTAAGTATTAGGTTACGCCCCACCTAGTCTCTTCTAACAAGGTGAACACTTTACCTCTTACTACTTCTTCTCACCATGCTAGTGATAGTTTAACTCCCCTGCCAACATGCTTTCTACCTACTTGTTACCAGCTTGGCAAGCGTGGGCCTATTAGATCACACAATAGAAGATTGAATACTCATCTAAATGTGAGTTAATATTACCAATGCTTATCCTTTCTCTCCTCTTTATGCTGCTCCTCGAAGTTAGAGACCATATTTCTCTCTCTTCAACACATTTTTGCTATCTATGCACTACAATTGACCTATGATGACTTTATGAGAGTATAGTCATTAGTGTATTTTTTTGGTTAATATTTTATCGTTTTATTCCATAAGTAGTATTTTTGAGATTAAAAGTATTAAAATATGAACTTTCTAGTAAAAACTATGAAAATATAGTTTTTGAGAATTTTTTGTAATTTTTTTAATGTATAACCAATCTAAAGATGCCACATGGGTGACATACAATCTATAATTGTAAATCATAGTACACCACGTGTTGCTAAATCAATGTGCTTTGATTTTCCTAGCAAATCTCTCTACTATATGTCGCATTCTTATTGGGCAACATTGTTAATTTTTTTCATTTTTATCTTAGCCTTTGATCTAAAACTGATCTAATGATCTATAATCTACCTAAGCCTAATTTAATTCCCTAATTGTCCCATAAACCTTAATGAGCCTAAAATTACATAATTTTTATCAATTTTTAAGCCAAGAAGAGAGAAAATACAGAAAATTCAAAAAAAGATACAATTTTGGTAGAGATTCAAGAAGAAAATTGATACTACAATTTAAAAGATTGATTTTATGAAAATAATTTTCAACATATGATGATTTAATATTTTATCCAAATTACAATTTTAATTTAATTATATTATTTAATCTAATTTTTATGCTATTAATTTTTTGACCAACAATTGATCTATAAAGACAATTAAATATATTTGAGAGAATTATTTAATTATTTTTCTTGATTAAATAACATGTATAGTTTCTAAGCAGAAATATATTATTTTTAGGTATGTGATCAATAATTGATAAAATAACATGTATAGTTTCTAAGCAGAAATATATTATTTTTAGGTATGTGATCAATAATTGATAAATTTAATAAGCAATATGTAATTGAATTGACATGATAATGTGATTAGGATAATTATTATATGGTGTGTAGTTTAATTAAGATAAGAATACATGTTATGTTAGATTTAATTAATTATGTAATTGATTGATAATTATATTGGGAGAATTTTAATGATTCACATATTTAGAAAATTGAGGAATTAAGTATTTCTAGTTATTTTATCAAATATCGTCTTAGCTGTTAAATCTGAGTTAATTAATTACTTCTATTTATTTTTAGTTATTTTAATTTTTTTTTCTTAAAACATAAAAACACAAAAAAAAATTTAGTTTTAAAATTTAGTTTCTAATAACATAATTATTGTGGGAACAATTTTTTATTATTATTATATTATTTCTTGCGACACTTATATTTGCGTATTCATTACACACAATTCATGCCGGCTAGTTATTTTTCCAAATAGTACCATATGTACTCTCAAGGTAGAAATATGAGATCATGATCCCCTAACTTCTCCTATTTGGATTACTCTAGATGTTGCTATTGTGGTTCATTTGAGCATTTTCTCCTTGAGTGCATTATACATCAACAACACAGTGCTAAAAGGGAAAATAGTTCTATTTCAAAATGCCCATCTAGATGTATGCATAGTGACCGCTCGACTAGTTTTTCACGAATTTGTAAACAAAAGAAAACTTAAGTACCATGTAGCTCAGACTCGTGTGAACCATAGGCTGTATGTTTGCACTACTACCTCTAAAAAAGTTCTTTTATAAAAGAAGAGATATAGTTTGATCACTATTTCTATGTAATTAGTTTGTGAGGAAGCTCTATTTCTTTTCTCTCTTTCGATGTAGTAACTTTTGTATATGTTTTTGTTTTTGTTCTTTACTTAAGTTTTGTCATGTCATTATTTATGTAATTTTTTGTTATTTTGTGATCTTAAATGCTTTTAAACTTCAAATTTTCAAGAAAATTCAAAAATTCCTTTTAAAATGTGCTTTATTATCTATTTTCTTTTTCTTTTTTAGTTGCTCGTCAAGCTCCTCACTGAACCCTTGTCGAGGTCTTATTGAGTGTGTTTTTAGCATACATGTCGTGGTTTCACCGTTCTCTCATCAAGGTCTCTATGATGTAGTCAATGCATTCAAATCCTATATATATTCTCCTCCATTTTATTTTCAAGCCATAATATTTATAAAGACTTTTTCATCCATTTAAGCACTTTTAGCCACTTCCCTCGAATAGTTCTACCCTTACTCTTACCTACCCTTTCAAAAATGGCCCCAAAAATTTCGAGGAAAAATAAAGATGATCCTCCCAATGACCACCAAGAAGAAGCCTTTTAAGCCCTTACTTTGCCTCCTTAACTAGTTGCTTCTTTCATAGTTGAGCAGTGTATAAGAACTGATGACTTTCCTCCGATCGAAGAAAGGTTTTCATACTACTTTTGGCTTACTTTGTGTTCTATTCAATACTCTTACAATCATGCCTTTGTTTAGAAGTTTTATTCTTCTATCTTCCTCTATCACATTCATACATTTTTTGTTCCCTTCATTATAAGAGAACATTTGGTCACATTCTCTAAGGAAAATGTTATTAGAATATTATCCTTTCATGATGTTTAGGATTCCTCTTTTTCTATCCATCCTTTCAAGTATGAGAACCTTCTCGATATAAAATTTCCTACTAAACTTCGAAGCATTGATTCATACAACATCAATAGGATGGAAACCATGTTGGCTGGCCCTGGCCATAAGTATAGTAGATATGCTCTTAATCTTAGTGCACCTTTACCCAGTTGTCATCTTAATTGTATTGTGAGCTCTTGCATCCATCCTCAATCTCATCCTTCTTTAATGGATTTTCTTTAAGGTCATTTTATGGTCACTATCCTCGATGGTAAGACTATAGACTTTATTGGCATGATCTATAGGACCATTGTCTTTTGCTTTTATACAACTCCTTGATAGTGAGCCATCTTCGGTATGTTTGATAGCATTAGGCCTGGTAGATCATAGTTGTCTAATAAAGTGTACCCTTCTCTTCATCGTTTTCACACTCTAGAAATATATGTTCATCATTATGCTTTGTCTTATAGTGCCTTATCTACTACTCCTTGTCCTTTGATATCTTCTCATTCAATTTATTCCCCTCGTAGTCATCAACTGTTAAATATCACTCTACTGCGACATGAGCTTGTAGTCCTCAAACAAGAGCTAGCTACTACGAGACATGAAATGGCTAGACAAATATTGCCCATGTTCAGAGTTCGCTTTATACCAATTGTCCATCATGTAGATTAATGATCCTCTAGGTGAATGGTGGGGCTACCTCATTGTATCATATGATCGACACTGCCTAACTTGATGATTTGTTGGAAGTCTTTCTAGATCTCATTCCACCACCTTTCCATAGAGAATCTGATTGGACTAGTCGAGCTCTCCTAGAGGATGAATAGGTTAGAGCTTGTTCTTGATTTTCTTTTTATTTTATGTTTTGATTCAATTTTAAAAATTGTAATAAAAAATATTTTATTAATAAAAATTGTGTGCTTTTCAACATATTGTGTTTTCAGTGTTTTCTATTTTTCAACATGTGTGGTTGATATCATGTATGTATTGTTTGTTGTTGTGTTATGCGTTAATCTACCTCTTCTTAGATACACAACACAATTTATTTTTGTTCAAGTGATCTTCCGTCTTAGAATTATTAGAGCTCCAATAACTTTTGTTGTTTTAAACAGATGTACAAAACGAAAGTATTTTTAAGTATGTGTTTAAAAGTAACAATAGGTTAAAAATAAAAGCATCTCATGCAATATCCTCTAATATGGTCGGTCTAAATTATGGATTGCTTATTGTCGGTCTAAATTATGGGCAGACATTTAAAGGTTAAAGCTAGAAACTCAGGACAATCGATAGCATAATATAGAACAAATAGATTTTTAGTTGTTATTCGTCTTAAAGTAGTCGTGTATATTAGCCGTATGAAAAGAAACACACAAACTTCTTTTAAGATTGATTAGATGAGATTATGGGAAGAATTTTGTACACAATGTTAAATATCATATTTTCTTTAGATTTTGAAATATAATGATATTTTCTCGTATTTAACTCTTCAATATTTTTTTATAGGACACATACAATATTATATATCGTAAATTTATCACAATCTTAATTAGTATAATAATTTTTTATTTGATATAATTTATGAATTTAATAAAAATTACTAATAATATTATAACATCTAATTTAAAATCTATCTTAAATATGTGATGTATTTACACACACATTCGGTTGGTAA
Source organism: Hippophae rhamnoides (assembly GCA_033030585.1). Taxonomy (NCBI): domain Eukaryota; kingdom Viridiplantae; phylum Streptophyta; class Magnoliopsida; order Rosales; family Elaeagnaceae; genus Hippophae; species Hippophae rhamnoides. Next base: position 26,392,958 of record CM065432.1, read on the forward strand.
AGTTGTGATACTATTGTTAAAAATCAAAGATACAATTCTCAATCCCAACATCCCAAACCAAAATGTGCACTTCTAATTTTAACTAAAAATAAAAAAATAATAATAATAATGTCAAATTTGTGACCGATTGTAATTTCCTTTTGTATAACATCCCATATAAGAAAGGTGAAATTGCATGTATATAATATACGTGAGAGAGATACATCAATGTTCCTAAGAGTATAATATTTTCTATTCAAGGTGCACTTCCTCATTTTATTTAAACATATATACTTACCATAAACAATGCAAAAAGTATACAAGTCCTTATAATGATTCCAAGTGCACCATTTAATCAGTAGACACAGAATGAAGATCAAAATAATGTAATATATATTATTTATTTATCTATAAAGAGATATTTCTCAAATTTGTTATCCAAATGGGTAACACTGACACTTAATTAAGATACAACAGATAACAAGCAAATGATGGATAAGATCATGTTATCTATCTAGCTGTACATCAATTATCTATAAGCAATTTATAATAGACAATGATAAAGGAAAGGAGTTCTTTATTTTAACATACGGCGGATGTATGTTATGTAATTAGTGTGATATGATTTTAAATAATGAAAAAAATAGCACTGTAATATTAAAACAGTCATATTTAGTTTCAAAAATTTTTTTTCTGTTTTATTTAAAACTAAGATAATAAAATTTTTGCATGTTATAATAAAAATTCAAGCTATAATTTATACATATATTTTAAATTTTTATCAATAATAATCGTAGATATAAATTAAACTATAAAAATTATTTAAATATAAAAAAACTTGTTATTATTATTAAATGATTATGATAATTAAAATAATAGAGTCATTAATATTTTTAAAATTAAAATTAAATAATATATTATATAAGTGTTTTATTTATTTAAAAAATATTAAAATTAATTTATAATTTTTTCATTTTTTTATTAATTTTCTTTATTTTACACCACTTTCCAAAATTTTATATCAGTTTTTTTTTCTCTCCCAATTTTTTCATTTTCCCCTTTCCCTGAGCTCGCTGGCGCTAGTTTCGCGCACCACCCCTGTTTTTCCTTTTCCCTGTTGCGCATCTCCCCTCGCTGACCGTTTCTTTTGGTTGTTGCTCGCAACCCATCTCCAGCTATACCCATCTCCGGCCGTACCCCTTTCTATTTCTTCCCAGCTTGCAGATTATACCCTTTCATTATCAGGTAGCTCCAGAAATAGTTGCCCTCAGGTTGAGTCTATTATTCAAACACAGCTCAAGAAAGTCTTCAATGATGACATTGAACAAGCTGCTGGTTTGCTTCGTCTCCATTTCCATGACTGCTTTGTTCAGGTAACAAATTTCTTGTTTTCAACATTAATAATTAGCTGTGTAGGATGATTATTTACTTTTGGTTATTGCCCTCGGTTTGTAAACCAGATGTGTCGTTTCAACTTAATGGAATTTTCTATGCTTATCTCAAAACTCGAGGGAAAAATAAATAAAACATGGGTTTAACTCATATTTTTTTTAGTTAAATAAAAAGCTCAGTGCTGCGTGTTTTAATGTTCATTCTTAGAAAGCAGCCTAGAACTAAAATGAAATTAGTCTCAGGTTGTTTTTTCCACGATTTTTCCATGTTCTTTGTTGGACAGATTGTTTTTGCTTAGATTTGTCCTATAATTATGGGTGATTGAATTTACAGGTTGTGTTTTGTATGTTTAAAAATAATTCAGTTATGGTTTTGTTTTATTTTGGTTTTTGTCATCATATTGTGGTCAAGATGTTTGTGAAAATGTCTCTAAGAAATTTTAATTTAAGATGCTTACTTTTTGAGGGTCATTACTGTAATATGAACCGTCTGCAGGTAAGAAATGAAGAGAAGGCAAGGAAGATGTTGGGCCAGGACATTGACATGGTGAGCTGTCCCATTGTGTGTCTGTGTGTAATATCCTACTTGTTCTGTAACGCTTGTGAAAGCTGTTGGTTTATATATTTTGCTTTGGGTTCAATGTGTAAATGGTAGCCATTCTTTAGTATCTTCATCTATTGATAATTTCCATGTTATTAAGCATGGTAAACCTATATTTGTGGACCAATTTAAGGATCAAGAAAGGCATGCTTTGTATTTTTTAACGTACTCGTGTACTCAATAATTTTTATTTTGCATTTGTCAGGTAAAGTTATTCTGATTTGATCATTTGGCAATTTTCTTTTGCATGTTGGTAGCACTCAGTAGCGTTATCCCTAATGTTTTGTTGTTTGCTATTACAGGTCTATGCCAGCATGTCACCTTTTGTCCATATTGTTAATGTTGGATCTGCTTTATCAGAGTCTCTTGCAAATGTTACGGTGGGTTTCACATATGCTTCTTAATCTTCATTCCAGTAGCTATTTCTATTTTCCTGAGAGATTTAAGGCTTCTTACTAGTCAAACACTAATCTGGTATGCTTCATAGTTCATCCTAGCTTGATCCTGCCATACATGCTAGCTTTGCTTTGGCATTTCCGTATCACTTTAAAAAATCAAGTTATATACTGCTTACTCTGAACTAAATAAAGGGGTTTTAGGATTTATCCATCTCTTTGCAAAGTTCGCATGACACATCCTCTCTTTTATTTTGCAGGAGATCCATGATAGTTTAGATTTTTCTAATGACGATGGAGATTACTCTTTTGGCATATTTTCTGTGAAATTTTCTACAGATGGACGAGAACTTGTTGCTGGAAGGAGTGATGATTCAATATATGTGTATGATGTTGAAGCAAATAGGCTTTCTCTTTGTATTCAAGTACACATGGTATGATACACCATTTCCATGGAGATCTCTATTTTGTTTTAATACATACGGATACTGTATGACGTTGTGTGCTTATACTTGTTTTATTTTGCAGTCGGATGTTAATACTATTTGTTTCGCAGATGGAAGTGGCCATCTTATTTATTCTGGCAGTGACGATATTCTTTGAAAGGTAAATGGGAACTCATATAGCAATTTTATGTAGAGCTTCTTGGAAAAAATATTTATGACTTCCATTGCAATGAAAAAAAAACCTCACTCATTGTCGAACCAAACTGCCATGAGGCCAATCATAGTTGATGGCGGAGAGAAATTTCGAATATGGAATCAACTTTGTTGTTTGGTATTCTTTTCGCAGTAGTCACTGTACTTTTTCTTTAGATTTGTTAGTTTTAAATCCCTCTTATTAACTGGAATAAAAAATTACTAGATTTGTTCCAGTTAAAGTAATTATATTAATATGTATAATTTTATTTTTAGTTATATTCTAAGAATATGCATATGAATTAACTACAACCTTTCCCAATTATATTAAAACCATAAAATCATATTTAAAACAAATATTGTCAAGATTGTCAGTTGCTTTGTCATTTCTCCTTCGCCTACTGATTATGAAGTTAACTTTCTACATTGATTATTTTATATTTCTCACTCCTGTATTCATGCCTATGTAGAATCTCAAAGAATAGAATGTACACTTTGTTGCAACCTTGATTGGATGTTCTTCTTTTTGAGATAGTTTTTCCTATCATGTGTTTCAATGACAATGATCTAAAACTTTGGGATGAAAACCCACATGAATACGTGAGGAAGGGTTATGGTAAGTGTTGATGATCTTCTTAGTTGCATAGAAAATGTTATAAATAATGTTATGTCAGACTGTTAAACTGCGGCTATAATTAAATTGTTATTGTTGTTTTTGCTAACAAAAATTACAATTTGTGCTCTGCAGGGCTTGTGGAAAGTTGCATTTCCTATTGGAACGAAGGTTTATATATTAACCTTTTAATCTCTTTTTTCAGCTGTGTTTTCATTTTTTTGTTGTTTATATGAAATTTTTTGATGAAAGTAGGATCAATTAGACTCCACATAACCAGGCTAAGTGGGCTTTTCAAATCTAGAGGTGAGCATCAATATATATCGGTTCTTTGTCGGTTTGTTAAATATATAATTGATTTTTTCCTCATCTTAGATACATTACTTTTTTTTTCAGTGAACAATTTTACTTAATAATTAAAGTTTTTTTTACGTTGTTAGAAAGAATTTGAGGAGGGTGGCAAACTATACAAACAGAAAGTATATCTTTGGTTGCAACGAGGGTAAGTGGTTTGCAAAATAACATATGTCTCTTCTTGTCATCATATGCTCAAGTTTTGATTATGTTCAAGTAAACAAGTGGCAAGTGATATGCTGATATTTGCACGTACCACGTGCAACTAGGTTTCAAATTTAACCAAGTTGTGAGCCACAAATGTTTTATCATACTATCCCTCTATCAATCTTTAATAAACCTTGTTACTCATCCTTCTTTTTTATTGGTCTTGCAGCCCATTTGGTTCATTTGAAGGACGAAGGCAAAGGTTATTTGTATACTTGTTGTTTTCGTGGTATAAGTTAGCTTGTAATAATAAGGTTATTTTTCATCGTCATTGTAAATATTAGAACTAATTAATAGCGTTTTATTATATTTTAGTATATAAGATCTCAAATGTAACTGTAATCTTAATTTTAATATAATGATTTTTAATATTATAATTAATAATTGTACTTTTATTTAAATTCATGGTATTTTTTAAATCAATTCCAGGGCGCCGCTTTCCTTTCGGTCAGCTGCCCAAAAAAATATAAACTTGTATAGGTTTTGTAAATAGAAGCATCAAATGCGACTAGAAATGTAGGTTCGTTCTCTGTTTCTTTCTTGGATAAAGAGCTAAAAACCTAAGCTAGTGGCTCTAAATGGTGGTTGATACTCATTTCTTTTCGATAAATGAATGGGTTTATATGGGGAGAACAGTGAGGCCTAGAGAAAATGTTTTACAGAATTGATGTAACATTGAAAATTGAAGCCAACTCATAGCCTCACGACACCAATTAGAAGTTGGAAACTTGGAATCAATTCCTAAGATTTGTAAACATAATTCAGTATGTTGGTTTATATTTAATTTAACTAGGTTTCTAATAGTAAGATTTGGTTAGAGAAACATAGTGCTAGCTTCCCCTGAAACTGCTGTTGCGATATTATTGTTCGACAACAGCTAATGAACTAGAAGGTTGAGCGAACTGTGCTATAAACAGCCAAATAACTGAGTTTGGGACCCAATTTCATGTAAATTGAAGAAAAATGAAGGACTTGGACCCAATGGTTATGTTTGATGGTTGTAAATGTAAATTATCAACTATTCCCAGTGAAGTAAAGTGTCATTAAAAGTGATTTATTTAATTATTCCGGTAGTATCTACTAAACACCTAATTAATAAAATAAGTTTAATCTCTTACACGGAATTTCATTGTTTACTGTTTAAAAAACGTTAATTTTGCTTATTTTACATGTATTTAAACGTTATAAGAAAATAAATATATATTTTTTTTACGGGATTAAAAATAAAATTAACAATATAATTAGATCATTTATATACGGAATGAATAACGGATTAAAAATGAAACTTCATTATTATAGTATATACTTATTCCAGTGCGATAAGAAATGAAAAGGAAAAGGTTGTCATCCTTTATATGCTTATTTTCCTAATTTGGTGATGTGGATATATATTGTGGAGTCCACATCATCATGCACGGTGCATATTGTCTGCTATGTCATATGCACTGGATTTAATATTACAAGTCTTGACTCTTGAGAGGTCTCTGGGCTCTTCCTGCATGTTGGTGATAAACGATCTTTCCTTGCTATGATAAAAAGAAGCTCTTAAACATTAAGCCCAAACTAATAGGTTTGAACTTTCAAACATGGATATATATATAAATTTATGATTAGAAATGAAATTGATAGAACACAGGCCTAGACAGTTTCAATGTTGATGTGTTATTCTTTTTAACGAAATGATTTATGAATGTGACGCATAAGAATATTGAAAGATAATGGAACCTAAACAAAGGTCAGAAAGATGTTACTTTTGAATGGTATTAATTTGGAATTAGTGAAGAGTATGGATAGCATATTCCATTGGACTACCCTTGAAGAACATAAAAGACATGTAACATTTTGGCGTTCAGATAATTTATATATGTTTATTGTCATGGTACACAACAAAAGTCTTTTAGCTGTCGTTGGTTTACAAGCATTAATGTATATGAGCCCCAAAGAAAAGAATCAAACATGCATGCAAAGTCAAAGTATAAGACAGCTTAATCGGAAAAAAACAATATAGAACAAAAGTCTTTTACCTGTCGTTGGTTTACAAGCATTGATGTATATCAGCCCCAAAGAAAAGAATCAAATTAATCGGAAAAACAATAAAAATAACTTATTATAACTTATAATTATAAAAATAACAACCATTAATATTACTCTTTATTAACTCATATTTTTATTATTAAAAATAGTCTAACCAATCCCTTTACATATTAAACATATTTTAATTAAATTATAATAATATTCCAACCCATTTAATATTATAATTCTTATTTTTATTATTATAAATTTTAGTAGTATTTTTTATATTATTCCTAATTGATTTTTGGATTAATTCGATGATGCTCTCACAGTTTTTGTAGACAAAGTTATTTCATACGCAGGTATCTTTAGATTTAAGTGGGTGATTTTCAAAGTTATTTTACTTGTTTTAAGTAAATACATTAGTAATGTTACTTAATTTTTAAATAACATAATATTATTTTATTAATAACAATTTTTAAAAAATAATAAAGTATATTTAATGAAGGCAAAATCATCATTTTAAAATTTTTCCTCCTTTTCTAGTTTAATTTTGGTGCATCTTTTCATCTATAAACCTGAAAACATCAAGATTTATTAGTTATATTCAGTTTTGAGCTGATATGGTGATTAATATATTGTAGCTCGTTTTTTCAGACATGAGCATAATAAAAGATTAACAAAAAAGTATGAAAAAATAAACCAAAGAATGAGGTAAGGTTATAAGGGAGAAACAAATTTAAAATGATAGCTTTATTCGATTAAATATAATTTATTATTTTTTCAAAAAACATTTATTAATAAAATAATATTATTATTTAAAAAGTGACTAATGTGTACTATTTTTATTGAAAGAGTGACTAAAATGTCAACTTAACACAAACAAAGTGACTAAAATATTCACTTTATAGAAACAAAGTGATCCTTTAGGCAAGTAATCATCCTTAATGATTTATAAACTTATTTGAGATGTGTTAAATAAGCTGTGGTGACTTAACTCACTTAGGTTTAGTTTATCTTAAACGAGTTGTAACTCATTTCATTTAATTCTTAAATAAGTTCATATGACTTAAGCTCATTTTTATATTGTTCTTAAGCAACTCATTTAATTTTTTTATTAAACTCATTTAATTATTAAAAAATATTACACAAAATTAAAATCATTCAATAAAAATATCAACCATAATAAAGCCATTAGTTTTGCTACTACGAACTTAAGTTCACAATATTAACCCCTAAATAACCATTATTGTAATTTTATTATTGAAAGTGTCCAAGACCTATATGCAAACCAAGATAAGGCGATATGTAGGACTTTCCCTCATAACCAGCAAAAGATAGAAACAATAGTAGTAAAAATATATCTAACATGTAAATTAATTTAAAAGAAAGATAAAACAAACACAAGCTACTTAGTCATGAAGTAAAACATGCTAAATAGAAAGTAAGTAGCTTTCTAGTTAGAGTCCCAACACTATTATGATGAGACAAACCCACATGAAACTTCTATCTATATGGTAAACCCTTAGGTTGCTTAAATGCACTAAGCAATAAAATAGATATAACTTAAGAGAAATATAAATGCAAATAACTCTATCAGTTGGGACCTCTACCTTAATTGCCTATTGCTACCCTCGTTTGCTGCCTCTATAACAACTTGATCTAACACACAAACTCGACTTTCCACCAAACTCAACACCACTCAACGTAGTGTGATTAGTAACCCAAGATTAGTATAGCGAATAGAAAATGAACTACCAAATAGTGGGAAACAACCTCAACCACGAATCCCCAATAATTAAACCACATATCACGAATACAATACAACCCAAACCATTCTAGTAAAATAGTCTTAGCTACTCTTAGTCTAAGAACTGTATTTTACTCTCACAAAAATATATCACAATCAACGAAAAACACTCAAGATGATTACTGAACACAAAATACAAATCATTAGAAAAATTTAGTAGAGTCGCTAGAAGTTTTGAATTAAGAAAGAGTTTATAAAAGGGTGTTTATTAACAAGGACCAATCCGATTGACAACCTCGTTATGGTCTTCGTTGATAAAAAAATACTATTTTTTTTATTCAAAACTTACCTAGTATTTTTCATAAATACCTGCACACACACCACAATAAAAAGTGCCACTCACAACTTAGAAAGATTACTAAGAAACCAATACCATAGTGTGTGTATAACATGCTTTCAAACAAAATGTACCTAATTACATGTGTGTATGTGTGTGTATGTGTTACTAATCAACAGTAACCAACCTTACATAGAGAAAGATAAAAGCACTGAGTAAAATAAACTGACTCCATGTTTTGCACATGTGAAGTCAACAAAGACATAAAGGGATTACAAGACTTACATTCTCCCATTTGGCTTTCCATGTCAAAACACTGCAGAACTAAGTATCAATCATGAGATGGTCATGAAAATGACCTAAAGATGTTTATTTCTATGAATAAAACAACGACACACCCCAACACTCGAGAAACACACATACTCCAAATGCATCTATATTATGTGTTCCATCTATCTTCTTAGATCAACTCATCCACACTCTATCAAGTTGAAATGCAAGGGTCTCAATGCAACCACACACAACACATTTCAAGCTTGATGATTGCAATCTATACCTATAACTGACACACACAAAACAAATACCTATATCGTGAATGTATTATGCAGAAATAGTGTATAGTCTATCCAAATGCTATCATGTTACCACTACATATGTACACACTGATAGGTGAAAACACATATAAACATGTAGTAGAAACACAAGCAATGTACATAACTCCCCTTAACTTAATGCAATACTCCCCCTAAGGAATACATTTTAAGTAACAAAATGCACTACAATCCTACACTTACATCCCATGGAACACGCAACATGATAACAAACACATAGTTGTTCATACAAAATTCTCCCTTTTTTGGCATAGAAAGTTAAAGTAGCATCCTTAAATGAAGGAGAGAAGGCATATAAGAATGCAATAATCTCATCACTCATGCAACATAATAGAGAAGAGTAAAGCAATCAAAATTAGAAGCAACATATGCAGGATAGAAATCAAGAACACAAGTAACAAAACACAAAGTCCTTTAGACTCACACAAATATGGAGAACACAAACAACAATCTCTCAAGAAGAAATGAAAACACTAATAGTCATTCTTAGGTTGATATATTGTAATGACAATGTGTTCAATCTTACTAAGTCTCTTATTAAATGATATTGAATATCAATGTGTTTGGTCCTTTAATGTTGACTAAATTTTTTGAAATGCAAATTGCACTAGTGTTGTCACAAAGTAAAATAAGGTTTCTTACTATGATAGCATATTCAGACAACATTTGCTTCATACATAACAATTATAAGCAACATAACTATGTAGCAATTTATTCAACCTCAACGGTAGATATACCCACCTAAAGTACTCTTTTAGTCATCATTAAACCCTATCTAGCCGGAACTAAAATATATACAACCAACTTATTAGTAGTGTCTTGAGAATACCAAATGCCAAAGTCTGACATGCCATTCACATAGTTAATGATCCTTTTGATAGAAGCTAGATAAGATTCTTTTTGGCTAGCCTAAAATCTAGCACCCACTTCTATACTAAAGGAGATGTCTGGTCGAATAACTGTAAATAGAGAAGAATTTCAATCATACTCCAATATAAAGTCTACTCTATATCTTTACAAGAAGAATCTTGATGAAGTTTAATAGTGGTACTCATAGAAGTGTGAACAGGTTTGGTATTTTTCAATCCAAACTTCTTGACTAGCTCCTTGGTATCTTTTCTTGGGAGAAAAAGATCTAATCTTTCATCTGTTTAACTTAAAACCCAAGGAAAAACTTCAACTCCTTAAATAAGCTCATATCAAACTCAATTTATATAGTGCCACCAAAATTATGAGTAAGGTCATCCTTTGTGGAACCAAAAATGATGTCATCAACATACACTTGAGTGACGATAACTTCACCCTTAAGTCTTTAGACAAACAACTTTTTGTCATCACCATCTCTTAGAAAACTATTATTGAGGAGAAATATGATGAGATACTTATACCAAGCATGTAAAGCTTGCTTTAAATCGTACAAGGCTTTCTTCAATTTTATCACATGATAAGGAAATTGAGGGTCTTCACACCCTTTTAGTTGTCAAACATAAACTTCCTCTTTGATTACCTCATTGAGAAAAGAAATCTTTACATTAATCTGGTATAACTTAAACCTAAAGTAGCAAGCTAGACCATTGAAAAGTATATTAGACTCTAGACATGCAACTAAGATAAAAGTCTCTTCAAAGCCAAATCCTTCAATTTGGGTGTATAATTGAGCTACAAGGCAAGCCTTGTTTCGTGCAATCATGCCATTCTCATCTTCCTTGTTTTTGTATAGCCAACGTGTATTGATGACATGTTTATCTATATATTTGAGTATAAGATACTAGACATCATTCCTTTGGAATTGTGTAATTTCCTACTACATGGAGTTGACTCAATGTATGTTTTATAGGGCTTCCTTGACATTTTTTAAAAGAATAATAGAGGTGAAACACATGTAGTTTAATGTCTCTTATAACTATTATCTCATCCTAACATTATCTTCTACATTAATAATAATGGTATCCATAGAATGAGCCTTCTTTGCACACTTTGGAAGATAAGAATCTTTTGGATCATCTTCTTTCTCATCTTCAGAAGTCCTTGGAGGATTAACCGAAGTTATAGCAAACAAAGTCTCAACATTATGTATGGCATTTTCATAAGAACTATAATCTCTAAACACATCACTATCATCAAGCTCAACAAGTTTAATAGCTCTAAAGTCGTCAATTACAACATTGATTGATTCCATAACTGTTGAAGTTCTAAATTGTAAACTTGGTAAGCACATTTATTGTTAGAATATCCTAGCAATATTCCAAGATTATTTTTGACCTCAAACTTGTCTAGATTTTCTCTATCTCTAAGAATATAACAAGTATTTTCAAATACAATAATGTACTTTACATTAGGTATATTTCTACGCATAAGCTCATAAGAAGATTAACAAGTATCAGGTCTTAAGAAGTAAAGATTCGAAGTGTAACTGGAGGTACTAACTACTTCAGCCCAAAAATGCCTTCCCAAATTTTTTCTAGTTAACATAACTCAATCCAAATAACTATATTCTTCCTTTCAGTAATACCATTTTGTTAAGAGTTCTTCAGAGTTGAAAAATTAGAGGTATAAATTGAGATGAGATGTTAATGAAATTCATAAAGTAATCTATTAATTTTCAAAACCTATCTCATCTTCTCTCACTATTTTTTAATGAAATAAGGTGATAATAAAATGGTATTAACTGAGATATTATATTTGTACTTAATGGGCCTAAATGAGACAAATAATAACCAAAAAAATATAAAATATGATAAATAATAATTTTTAATTTAAGTTTAATAAGAAAAATGACAACATTTATTTAAAGTCGGGCCTATTAGGGCTACAATATAAATGAGATAATATGAGACAATTTACTTTACATATTTACAAAAACTCATATTAAATACCTATTTCATCACAAAAGGAATTCATCTTTGAATTCTCAAAATCTTTATCGTGATCAATTTTTATTTTGATGATGGTACCAATGGATTAATTTTTTTTTATTTTGAAGTTTAATACATATGGTCTTGAACTTATCAAAAGCTTCTAATTTCTCTCTCAGAAACAAAACTCGACTATATCTAAAGAAGTTATTAATAATTATCAAGATGTATTTTCTCCCACCAATGCTAGCAGTCCAAATAAGACTCATCATATCCATATGAAGCAATTTAAGAGTTCTTGTAGTGGAAAGAAGTTTATTTTTATTATGGTGTCTCTTACTTGGCTTGCTTAATTGATAAAGGCTACACACATGGTGAGGCAAAGTGGTGATAAAAGGAAGACCTTTAATAATTTTAAGACTTGAGATTTCCTTTAAAAGTTTATAGTTCAATTGGCCCAACCGCAGATGCCAATTTTTTTTTTGCACTCAAACTTAACCTATGACACATAACCTTTAGAGGATTACCCATACAATAGCAATTGTCTAATGATCTACTGTCCTTTACCAACATGTTACCTGAACTATCAAATACAACACACTCATTTTGTATGAACTTGACTGAGTACTTGTCATCACAGATTTAACGAATACTAATAAGATTAGCCTTGATATCTTCTACATAAAGTACATATTTAAGTTCAAGAATTTCAAGAGCACTAATAGATCCTTTACCACAAATCAATGCATTATTTTCATCACCAGAAGTAACTGACCTATCATTGCTATGAATTAGATTGATGAAGAAAGATTTGTCTCCAATCATATGTCGAGAGAAGTTACTATCAAAATACTAACATATATAAACTTAAGCTTTTAATGCCATACTAAAAACATTACGAATAAGATTCTAATAACCATAATTATGAACAAGAGAGGACTTAAATTCATTGAAAAGTACAATAGCTTCTTTCTGTAATGCCACAATGTCATTAGTCAAAATGACAAACAGATTCAACAATTCTTCAATATGACTCAACATATTCTTATCATAGCTAGGAGACTCTCTATGAGTGTTAGAGAAAAAGAAGAAACCAAAGTTCTCATAAATAGGAGTGAGAAACCTTTTTCTGTTAACACATCGACAGTGCACTCATCATTAGAAAACTAAATAGTGAGAGAAGGATCCTAAACAACAATAGTAGTAGTAGAGGAAGTAGCATGAGTATCCTTGAGCTTCAACAACTTGTCAAAACAAGTATTTACCGTAGACCACTTTTGATCAATGTCACAAAATTCCTTAATTTTTCTTTCGGCATCGTAATGTTGATGGTGAAAAGTCTTAACAATTTCATGTATTTTCCAATAAGCTGGATTCAAAAAACTTAACTTTAGTAGTATCAATATAAATATGAGCTTGATTCTTATTAAATTAAACTTCACAATCATCTAATAAAGACTCTAGAAGAGCCTTTTCATCTTCTAGAATACAAATATATTTGTTTAGTTTGGATACAACGTTAGAATTGTAAGATGTGGACTCAAGAGTGCATTGAACTTTGAGTTCTTTTGATTGTTTATCCTAAATAGAATTTTTAAGATCATTTACACAAGCTAGATACTTCTCATTAAGGATAATTTAAAGTGAATTGATATGGTTATCTAATTTCATCTTCAGGTTTCCCACTTCCTTTTCACCATCCAAGATGAGATTGAGGAATTTGTTTAGAGAGCTCCAAATTCTTTTTATCCTTTCCTTTTAGTTTTTTTTTAATTTTGGAAAAACTTTCTTTAGTTTGAGATTCTGATACACTTGGTCTTAGGATTCTTAAAGTGAAACTTGTCTTCATCACCAACATCTTTACCATACGATAAACTTGGAGGGACGATCTTAGAGTGTGAAGCCATCAAAGTAGAATAATTAAGAGAATTAATCACAAATTTGTTTTAGTAGACACAACCATCTAAGAAGATCACCCATCATATTTCTTTTCGAATAAGTCTCAAGCTTTCTTGGAAGAGGTAAAATTTCACATCAAGCTTGAGTCTTCAACAATAAAAACACCGATGAGAAGATGTAACACTTAACAATTGAAATTATTGAGATGAAGCTCTTTTTTGTTCCAAAGAGCAATGTGCTTGGGTTCAACAACACTAGTCTTTGAAATGTACATAAGGAACTTATAACCACTCTCAATTAAAGACCATACATTATTATTTTTTGATCTCAAATGAGAAAACATTTGAGATTTCCAATAAAAATAACACAAATTAGTAAACTAAGAAGATCCACTAACCAAGCCTTTCACATCATCCATCATAAAAGATTAATGAAATTAAACACACAGAAAGGGGAACGATCAACATTGGAGCAATTAAGCCTAAAAAGGGTTTACCTGTTCTGATATCAATTGAAAAAAATCCTAAAATTAATAAACAACTAGACTAAAGAGATACATACTCCTTAAAGACTCGCCCCCACAAATAGTAGAAAAATAGAAACAACAATAATAGTATAAAAATCTTAGATAAGTAAATTAATTTGACAGACAGATAAAATAAACACAAGCTACTTAGTTAGGAAGTAAAGTATGCCAAATAAAAAGTAAGTAGCTTTCCAATTTGAGTCCTAACCCTATATGTGGTAACATACACAACTAAGACTCGGATTGTACTTATAGCAAAGAAAATTATTTAAACACAATCATATAACAAGGTAAACTCACATAGAAATTTTATCTATGTGGTAAACCCTTGGGTTTCTTATGGAAATACTCAATATAAACAAATCAATTAAATAATAAAATAGTTATAGCTTAATAGAAATTTCAAACAAATATCTCCATTAGCCATGACCTTTACCCTAATTGCCTATTACTACTCTCGCTTGCTGCCTCTATAGCAACTTGATTTGACACATGAATATGAAATTTTTGCAAAGCCAACACCACTCAATTTAATGTGATTATTAACCAAAGATCAATATTGTGAAAAAAATAAAATTAATTATCAATTGTGGTAAATACCCTTAAACACAAACCATCAACAAATCAAACAGGAAAAATGCACTTAACCATGTATCTCGAACACAATATAGCCCAAGTCACTCTAGTAAAATAGTCTTAACCACTCTCAGTTTAAGAACTCTATTTTACTCTCATACAAATGTATTACAATCATTGAAAAACACTAGAGATGATTAGTCAATATAGAATTCGAATAGTTAGAAAATTTTGGTAGATTTTTCTAGAGTTTTCAAATTAAGAAAGCATTTATAATAGGGTATTTACAGAAAAGGACAAACCTGTATGATAACCTCACTGAGATCCTTACCTACCACCTTGTTTGGGGTTTGATGATGGGTCTGTTGGGGACCCTATTAAGGTACATAAAAATCCCATTTTTCAATTTGAAAGCACCAAGTAATTGTCCATAAATACCCGTACACGTACCACAATAAAGACTATATTCATAACCTTTCAAGCTGATGAGTGCTCAAAAAGCACTAAAATTACCATGATTTTATGCACATTAATTGATTAAAAATATATATATTTATATGTTTTATCATATATTTATATAAATTTGTCTTTCGAATCAGGTACTTTTTTATTGTTTTCGTATTTTCGCTTAAAAACGTTGATTTAAAGACTTCAAATAGAATATCAGCAATATCACAGATATATTAATAAATAAATGAGGAAGGTCAATCAAATATGGAAAATGGAGGTCAAAGGTCAAAATGTCAAAAGATAGAATCGCATACTACAACATTTAATTCCTACACAGAAATTTAAATAGACGAAATTACAGACTTGCAAATTTTCTCCATATGTTACTATAAGGCTTTAACATCACAGCTTCATGTAGCCAAGAAAGTTGCATAGAGGCTATCATTACATCTACTTTTCAATTTATTTTCGCGCCATTTCATGACATTACGCCATTGTCATTATCGATATCAAGATTTTCATTACGCGCTTACATTTTAACATCTTTTTACTCATTTTTTCTTCCATCCTCACCTATATTTCACTTCAAATAACTAAAAACTTCTTCTTCTTCTTCCATTTCTGCTTTTAGGTTTTAGTTTTTCTGTTTTAGCTAGTTCTCTTTAGTTTGTATTCTTCCCGGGAAAAATCCAGTTATGTTTTGTATTTATTGATTCAATAAATGGGATAAAATTTCTGAGGTTTTATTTAATGGCATCTAAGTATCAGAAGGATTTTATTTTATTTGCAGAAGTTTTTTTATGCTTATTTCTTATATGTTATATTTAATTTGTCTATTTATTAAATTTAATCACCAGTTTGTAAAATGATATATTAATAACGTTATGCTTGCAAAATATTAAATAGGTAAATCTTCAAATGAATTGATTTTATTTTATTCAAGATTTTATATTAATACGTTAGAGAGAATATATTATTATTTTCATTACAAACTTAAATATGAAAATTGATTTTAAGGTTTAGATTCAAGTTCGATGAGGCTTTATTTGTTGGTATTAATCACAGAAGTTGTGAAGTCATTTATAAGAATTATTATATGAAAATATTAACATGCTTTCAGCAGTAGTTTTAAAATCCTGAAAGCTAGTACTGATAACTAAATTTGTTTAATTTGACACTTAAAGTTTAACTGCTAACTTCACTGTTAAAGATGAATGGTTCATTTTCATCTCTTAGAAAAAGGAATTAATTTAATTAACCAAATTACATTATTGATTTCCCATAGGTGTTAATTGATTTGTTTAGTTAACAAAGAATATCTAACCTCATTCACAAAGGTGATTCATACAAAGTGGAGAATCAATAAATATCAATTCATATCTTTAAATAACCTAGATATTATATAGCATAATTAACTTAGTTATTATATCCATAAATACTCCACTATTATTAAATGATAAAATCTTTACAAATATTTATTGAATCTATGTTTATTTTTATGTTAGTAGATTAAAAACAAAACCCAAAATATATGACAGATGTTTTAATTGCTTTTTAAAAAGTTTGAATAATAAAATTAAACCACATACATTCCTTCCTTAGATCGACTCTGAGTATTCCTTCCTTAGATCGACCTTGATTTAACCAAGACGCATGATTCTGCCAATACTTTGGTTTTATATTTATAAAACTCTCAAGAAAGACGAATCATTTCGTAGAAAATGATAAGTATACTCCCAAAGTCGATCTAAGAAAGGAATGTACGTGGTTTTTAATTTATTATTCAAACTTTTAAAAACGTAAATTAAATCCTAAACATCCCCGTCACGATATTTTGGGTTTTTTGTGTTTTTAATCTAATTACGTAAAAATTAAACATAAATTCAATAAACATTCATGCAAATTTTATCTTTTATAAATAAGGAGTATTTATGAATATAATAACTAAGTTAATTATGCTTGCTCGTATTATTTAGGTTATTAAAGATATGAATTGATATTTATTGATTCTCCCTTTTTTGTATGAATACCACCTTTGGTATGGATAGATATTCTTTGTTAATAACTAATTTGGTTAATTAAATTAATTCCTTTTTCTAAGAGATTGAAAATGAACCATTTAAATGCCATTTTGGGCGGGTTAGACAAATTTAAACTTTATTCAAGGTGTCCAAATTAAACCTAAGAATTTAGTTATCCCAAGACTAACTTTCAAGTTTTAAAACCACTACCGAAAACATGTTGTCAATACATTTTCATATAATAATTTTATAAAAACTTTTGAAATAGAGCTTCACTCTAACTACCTAGCGATTATACCAACAAATAAAAGATCACTACTCTAAATCGGACCTGATAACTAAACCTTAAAATCTAATTTTTCGATTTAAGTTTGTAATGAAAATAATATATTTCTCTCTAACATTCTTAATATAAAATCTTGAATAAAAATAAAATCAATTCATTTGAGAGATTTTTACCTATTTAATATTTCGCAAGCATAACAACGTTATTATTATATCATGTTTACAAATAGTTTATCACAGCTAAATTTAATCACAGCATAAATTAAATATAACATGTAAGAAATAAGCATAAAAAATAACTCCAAAAGAAAATAAAATCCTTACAAGATTTTGATGCCATTCCCGTTGTTAGAAAACCTCCAAACGGAATTTGCACTCCCATTTATTGAATCAAAAAGCTAATAAATTACAAAATATAACTAGTTCTTCCCAAAAAGGGAAGAACTCTAAAACTAAGAGAACTAGCTAAAACATAAGAAAACTAAAAAACCTAAAAACTAAGAAATGGAGAGAAAGAAAGAAGAGAGAAGTGTATTTTTTAGGTGTGTTTTGGAAGTGAAGGGAAGCTGGGGTATTTATAGGCGAGGATGGAGAGAAAAAATGAGTAAAAAATGTTAAAAAATGTAAAAACGCGAATGGAAATGTCGAGGTCATTAATGACGACGCCAAGATGACGTCACGAGGGCTACCGCAGACGCGGAAAAACGGGGCGAAAAGGTATCACGCGCAGGGGGTCATCAAGACCGGCGCTTCTAAGGACATGAAGTGTCGGCCACACGTGGTAACTGGTCATACACATGCACGGCAATGGGCGCGATTTCCGTCTTTTTGACATTTTTGACCTTTTCGACCCATTTTGTCCAATTTTTTCCATATTTGTTGACCTTTCCTCATTTATTTATTAATATATTTGTGATGTATTGCTTCCAGTATTCCTATTTGAGTCTTTAAGTGACTTTTTTAAGCGAAAATACCTGAAAAACAATAAAAATACCCGTGATTCCGAAAAAGAAACATTTATATAAATATATGATAAAACATATAAATATATATATTTTTAATCAATTAATGTGCATAAAATCATGGTAATTTTAGTGTTTTTTGTGCACTCATCACAAGCATACTCAAAACCCAACCCTATGGTGCGTGTATAACGTGCTTTCAAACACAATGTACCTAACTATGTGCGTGTGCGTATATTATTAATCCATAATAACCACCCTTACATAGGAAAATAAAGAAATGTTGAGTAAAATAAACAAATTTTGTGTTTTGCACACAGAAAGCCAAGAAAGATACAAAGGTCTTGAGGATTTACAATTATGATTTCTAATTATATGTATTAAAATTAATAATAAATTTTTTAATAGTGGGTATACTTCCATTGTAGTCATTTTAAATTGATGTAAGAGATTAACAATCATATTAAAGTAGACAATGTATCTCCTTACATAAAAAAATATATATAAAAAATAAGTTTTTATTATTTAAAAAAATATATAATTAGCTATAATTTGATTCATTTTAATTATGTTTATATGTGATAAAAACTAAACTTCAAGTATTAAAAAAAGATTCAACTAATAAAATGTTTAGTTAAAAAAATATGTTTAGCAAAAGAATTATAAAATGAGCTATTGAGTTGGTCATTTAAGCTCGTTAGATAGACTTTTTTAGCTCATAAGCTCGTTAAGCCATATTTAAATGAATTGAGTTAAATTGAGTATCTCATTTGGTATCTTTATAATTATTTCTTTTAAAAGAAATGGATATTGTCTCATCTTTACATCATGTATCTTTTTTCTATTATTTACTTGCCTCCTTATTGATTTTGTTCAAGGATGAAAATATTTTTGATATTATCGACAATGTCTCAACAATATTTGTATTTTAGAGCTCTTAATATCCATACATATTTGTTCGCAAAAATATTGATAAATATCGAAACAATACCGATGAATAATATAAACATTGTCAATAAAAAATTGGTTATGATTAGTTTTATTTGTATTTAGAATAATTTAACATTTGACATCTTAATTTAATTTTATTGATTTAAATAATTATTAATTTTAAATTCTTATTTTATAATATTTTAAATTTATTATTCAAAATAAATATGAAATATATTTATATTTATATGTACTAAATAATACAATTAAATATAGAAATAAGTATCAGACTATTTTGATATTTTTGATTGTTTAATAAAGTTTTCATAATTTTATCGGTGTATAATTTTTATAATCGTCGACAATAAAAATATCTTAAACATATCTATAAAATACAAGTATCAATATTTTGACCAACATTAATATTTCAAACCTTATTCGTACATGCATTTAGATTATATATTGTCTCATAGAACAAAAGTAAAATTGTGTGCGTATTATATATATATGCTTCTAGCTTATACTTAGATTTTAGAATTTAAGGTTTAGGATTTAAGATTTAGAATGTAGAGTTTAGAATTTAAGTTTTAAATTTATAAAAGAATATATGTTTTTCGTCCAACATATAATGGGCAATGTCCCTCCAACATATCAGTCATTTATATATATATATATATATATGTTTTAATGATAAATGATTTAAACGAATAGTATTGATAAATCATACTGATATTTAGATTAAATCAAATATGTAGATGTTAATAAATGTAAAAACTTAAATTAATTAATGATTCCTAAATTAGAAAAATGTTTATTTATATTTAAAAATACATATATCATTAGATTGTTTTTATTTAAAAATTGATATCATTTGGTAAAAATATTTATCTGACATAGAAATACTTTTACTAAATGATCACGATATTTTGAAGATATACAATCTAATGATATATGTATTTATAATTGTAATTAAATATATTTTTAATTTTATGAATCATCGTTAATTTAAGTTTTTTATATTTTAACATCTATACATGAAAGGAGCATATATATGTATATGCATTACATTTTATAATACTTTGTAAAAAATTATATGCATATTTTGTAATAATGATTACAATTACTCTTAATTTTTGTGTAATTTAAATAATTTTTTTATTTTTTATATTAGTTATTAAAATATTGATAATTATCTAAATTATAATTATTTATTTTATTATATAAGGTTATTTATTTTAAGTAATATAAACAATTATATTTTTTAATTATCTTAGTTATATATTATCAATTAAATAATAGAAATTAAGTTATAAACAATTAGTAGTTATAACTTTGATAATTTTTTAGATTATAATTATTGATTTATTTTTATACAAAGTTATTTATTTTAAGTAACATGATTTTTTTCATTCTTTTAGATTTTTTTTATTTTTTTATCAATTAAATAATAAATAATGCACTTATCCATAACTATATAAATTAAAGATACACATTAAGTCATAAAAAAAAAATAGATAAAAGGAAACTCCTTATGCACTTCAGTAGATGGTTGATGACGAAAACATTATAACATATTTTTATCTCTAGAGAATGGTTCACACAATGGTTACTCATGGGTGACATAATTGACTAACTTGCAATAGATAACTAATAAATGATACATAAAATTTATGAGGACGAATAACATGTGACTTTCTAATTTTTAAATATGATAATTTTGGTTCTCTAAAATTTTTTAATTTGATTAGTTATTTTTTAAAATTTAATAAATTTAATTTAAAAATAAAAATCATGTTAAAATTTGATTATATCAATCATATTTAACGTGTTAAAATCAATTTTTTTAATTTTATGATTATTCCAATGAAAAAATAAGAATAAAGTGAATAATAGATGTTATAAGTGTTGGTTTGCTGATTTATAATAGACAATGAAAGTCAAAAAAATGAGAGGTTCCTTTTCACTTAGGGGCTATGATTCTAAATAGTTATCCAAAGTATTGAAGATGGTTTTATTTAATAAAGATGGGTTAAGTGGTACTTAGTTAATTTCTGAGGAATAAAAACACGATTTTAAAGTAATGTTTCGTATTATTATTTTATTAAAAAGAGATAATATAAAATGTTAAATAAATATTCAAATCAAAAGTATTATAAAGAAAATCTCTAAAAACACAATCACAAATATAATTCTCTTATTGGAAATATAGGCATTAACAGTAGCCAAATGACAATGTTAGGTATGAGGTCAGAGGCTAGACATTTAGCAATTTTCAATTGATGAAATATAAAATCAACAAAAGGCCTGATTATTGTCATTATTTCCAAGTTGCTTCTACATATATTATATTATACAAACACTTGGTAATAGGCGATAAGCAGGCCAAGGATTTTGATAAGTGCCCGACAAGGAAGATAAAAAGAGCAACAAGCTATAAGTTTAATTATGACAACTCGTTTGGAAAATTTTCTTTTTATATAAATAATGTGGAAATTCTGGAGAAGCCTTTTTTTTGTTTATTATTTCTTATGGTATATGTTAAAGATCTTAGATCTAATGAAGAAAAAAAAAACAAGAGTGAATAATTTTTCCTAGGATAGTATTCTTTCTTTATTTTTTTTTTGCTAAAGAATTTAACCATAGCCCATCTCTTAATGGTGGTGATTCACTAACAGTTTCTTTGTCTATATCCTCAGCTTTCCAAAAAAAAAAACAATAGTTAAACACCTTTTCCTGAATTTGCTTCTTGTCAACCTACTAGTGATAATGACTTAATATCAAGTCCTACCCGACCTACAAATTTGTCATCTAGTTCAATGTCTTTGCATCCAATGCCGCCTATATCTAGTCACTTACAACATATTAAGTCAATTGAATCCTTTTTAGATGATACAGCAGTGTTAGATGAGGGCACTCTTGATAATTTGCCTGAGTTTATGCCTGACTCACCACCTATGTTACCACATGATTGTGTCTTTAACACAAAAGGTATTAACCTCACTGTTGTTTTTCCAATCTCTAGTCAGGTGCATAAAATAATTTATCCTAACAAATCCATCAAATGCAGACAAGAACTTAAAGTGGAACCGTTAAACTTAAACCTGATAGAACTTTCGAGATGTATAAATCTAGAATTATAGCAAAAGTGTATGATTAAGTGAAAGGAATTGATTATACCGAAACCTTAGTCCAGTCATTAAGCCTATAACCATACGTGTGGTGCTAACATTAGCCCTATCAAAAGGATGGTTGGTTAAGCAATTAGATGTGAATAATATTTTCTTAAATGGAGAGATTGAAGAGAAGGTTTATATGAGACAACTTTAAGGTTTTCTTCATCTAGTAGTGCATCTTAAGTATGTTTGTAAACTCAAGAAGGCACTACATAAGTTAAAATAAGCTCCTAGAGCTTGGTTCACCAAAATAAGTCAATATTTATTAGAATGGGATTTTAAAAATTCTCAACGCATCCATGGTGTTTAAAGACAAAGACACATTTCTAATAATACTCATCTATATAGATGATATTCTCATAACTAAGAATGAGACCTCTATCATCAGAGAGGTTATTATAAAACCTAATTTCAAATTTGCTCTAAAAAACCTGTGTGACTTAAGTTATTTCCTTGGGTTGGAAGTAGTAAGAAGATAGCTTCCATTTGTCACAAAAAAAATACATACAACAATTTCTTGAAAATGTTGAATTGAGTGAAGCTAGACCAATGAATACATACACCTCTACCGGTGCCAAATGTTGATGCCATTTTTTTCAATACTAGGTAGGATTGTACTCCATGGATCTACGAGATAAAATAAATTGTTAGGATCTCAAATCCTTTTTGGGGGTGATTTTTGACTCTCTAATGCTTAAGCTAGTAATATGACGATAAAGATTAGAGGAGATCTAGGTCTCGCTTTGTGATTGAGAGGAAATAGTATATTTGGTTGTGATTTTCTATTATAAGACCTGAGATATGATAATATATTCCAAGATGTGTACATATATGAAAATATATATGGAGAAGAGTTAACCTAATGCATATTCCTTACAGATATAGGATTGATTTATTGTAGCATCGTAGACATCTATCGGTAATTATATATTTAGGATAATTAAGAGATAATTATTAACCTTTTATCTCTTTATTAAGATTATCTAATGGTCATGCATATTTGATAACTCAATATTTACTGGCATGACCTATAAGGTTTTTTTATTGATTAAGATCAATCTTTGCTTGCTACTAAAATACACCCAATAATGTATATAAGAATAGGATCAATGGCTATAATATATCACATAATATTTATACTATCATGTAGAGGTAGAAAATCATGCCAATCATATCAACCCATTTAATAAATGGGTCATGTTGGGTCAACCTATTAATTATATTTTTATCAAAACGGGTATTTTGGTTTCGAGTTATCTTGAATCGGGTTATCGTATCGTCCACTCAAAATTATCCAAATATGGCTTATTAAATTCATTCTAATTGTGTTTGGGACAAATTTAATGGATAAAATAATATAAATGAGTTAATATTAGGTTATCATGCCATGTCGTATTTGACACATTTAATAAATAGATTAAAATGTGTTGCATTATATTGTATTGAGTTACTTCGTGTTCGTATCAAGCTCGTGTCGTGTAAGAAATTCCTACCCTTACTCTCATATATCAATGATTAAGATTTAATAAAACCATTTTCTCTCTCCTTTCTTTTATAATATCAACCGTTAAAATACGAGATAATAAAATATTAAGTAATATATTGTAGCCACTAGTTCAATTGTATAGTTGACTACTAAATTTTTTTTTAAATACATAATTTTTTCTTAAATTACATATATAATTTAATAAAATAATTTAAATTTTTCATAATGTTAAATATAATTGAATTTGTGTAAAACATATAATCATAATTTGTATAATATGATATAAAAATTTGACTAATATATGATTAATTAATACAATATGATTGACATCCTTGTTGTGTTTCTCCTAATTGATGGATGCTAAGGCTCATTATTTTATTATTTTAAGTCGTCAATTTAAATCAAACCAAATACCATTAAAAAAAGTTTGATACACCTATCAACAACGAGAATATTGCCTTCATATAGCATGGTTTCATTCCAATAACATTTTTTTCAAACTAGCAAAAAATTAACCAAAAACATATAATTTCATACATATAAATACCAAAATATGTTTACTACATAAATTCAATAAATTAAGAATAAGAATATATCTCACAAGATTTTTGGCAATCATCGTTAGCAACCCATTAGAGTTTCAACGATCTTCACTAGTAACCCACCGGTTGTAACATATTACATCCACCTATGTCTTTATATATAATATGTTACATCTATTTGAATAATTATAATATGTTATATCCACATGTATATTTGTATGTAACATGTTACATTCACATATATATATTTGTATGTAATATGAAACAACTACCTATACATGTTGGTCGATTTAGCTTCACTCTATAATTTATAAATATAACTCTATATTTGTATGTAACATATTATATCTATATTTAAATTTGATTATAATATATTACATCTATATCTGGTAAGATCGTCGGAGCTCTAGTGAGGATGTAACATATTACATCTAACTTCGATGAGGTTACTAACAGGATGTCAAATATTAGGTAGGGTCACCGATGGGATAAACGGAGCTCTGGTGAGGTCGTAATAAAGGTGGTGGGATCTTATAATGATTCAATTTTATTAAAGTTATAAAAATGAGATATTTTGATCTTTTATTCAATAGTTTAATATAAAACAATGAGTTTTAGGATAAATTAATCAATTTATCAAAAATAATACTATTTAGACCAAAAATTGATCGACAACAATACAATTTTCAGTACATTTTTTATTCTTTACAAACTATTTGTAGTAAGTTTAAAATCTCAAATTATTTGTTCACCAAACTATATTAACACTTATTGTTTAATTTAATTAGACAATTTGTTACAACTTTTTCAAAAACAAATTCTCCAATAGGAGACATCCCTTAAGAATTGTATAAAAATGTAACAAAAGTTATATGGTTGAAAATTTTGGCTTATGATTTAGGTTTGATAAAAAATGGGTCCTAATGCATTGTGAAGTTGCGTTTTATACCTGAGATGACCAAGCAAGGTGAGGTAGAGTGGAATTTCACAATGATGATAACTTGACAACTATGAAAAGGTTTCCTAAACAAAGTTTTTGAGATGTCAAACTTTGGTCAAGGTGAACACCTTTTATGAATAGTTCACAATGATGATAACTTTACAACTATGAAAAGGTTTCTTGAACAAAGTTTTTGAAATGTCAAACTTTGGTCAAGGTGACCACCTTTTATGGATAGGCGAAGGGTGGGTAACACACCATTGAAATTATGAGCCAAGGATTTACATCAAGGTGGATAGTTATAAGTGGGTGATGTAAACCTATGTAGAATGCTCAAAGCAACCTATTGCGAAATTAGGCACCAATAGTTGGATTCAGTGACTATCGAGCGAAAAGAAAGTATAGAGCTTCTATGAAAATTTTGGGTCTTGCATTTTTGGCTTGGTACGGGGACAATCTCAAAGGAAAAGATATGGCCTAGTCTTTAATTGAGTGAGAACCGAGCGAGCATTAATCGAGGCTTTGGGATAGGTTTTTAAGAACATGACAAATTGGCTTAGTGCTCAACCAAATCCCACAAGAGACTCGTAAATGCTCACATGGTTCATGTGAAATGACATGTAGTGCAATTTTTAATGCACCTTGGGTCTAGATTATTTATAGGTATTCATGTCATAAATGCTAGGAGAATATTTATACTCCTCTAATGTCTCTTCTAAGACTAAGAGAGACTCATTATGTAAGAAAGAGGTTAGATAATATAGTATAGATTGAGCACCATCAATTGAGTGCAAGAGGACTTCTTAAGTATCTCTTTTTTGTGACTTTTCCTTAACCTTGGGTGAGTATTTCTTCAAGAGAGATTTTCTTATGTTTGTGTAATCATTGTATTGTATGGTAGAATAATTGATGTAATTCATGCTTATTGACATTGAAGTTAGTGGAACTCATTTTCTTGAATGTAGAGTGTATATAAGCTTTTCATTGGGGTTGAATTACTTTAAATTTTAGTATGTTTATTCATTTACCTTAAGCTATTACTTCTTGTCAATTTCCATTACCACCAAGGGTAGATGTATGTGGAGATTAATGAGTTAAAAATATAATTTTACATGTAAATTTTTTATAATTTTCATGAAAGTTGGATTATATTTAACACATAATGTTTTATTTTTATTTTATTTATAAACTTATATTCTAAGTTGAAAATGTTTTAAGTACAAATTTAACGTGAAAACTCGAATGCTTTTTTTGACTTAAAATCTAATAAAATTGTGAAAAAGAAAAAAACATTTTGTTACTTCTTTAGTAAAAAAAATTTCATTATTAATTTTTTAGCTCTAATCTTTAATTTATTTTTCATTTGAAATTAAATGCACATTTTATATTATTAACTATTGATCGTGCCTCTCTAAATTTGAGGGCTAGACCCCCGCAACTGATTTTATCAGAGGCTTGTTTGGCCATTATATGTGCTGTAGTTGGAGCTTGCTTTTAGATTTCCTTCCTTGTTGGTGTTCATTGTTCAATAGTAAATCGATACAAAATAAATAAGCAGGATGCAGTGACGTTGTCTTAAACCCAAATTGGTATGCATGGGTAGTATATATAGCATCTATGGCCAATAAAGAAGATATGTATTCTGGTTATAGAGCTATTTATGTGAATGTTGAATCTGATTCACTACGATCAATAGTGAGTACAGCACTAATTAATCATCCATTATATTTCATGGTTGTTGCAGAAGATATATTTATTAGAGATTTGCCTAAAGAATAGAAGAAAGTTTTCTTATGTGATCACTGTCGATAGAGAGGTTGGTGAGAGGAGGATAAATTAAAAACAAAGCAAATAAAGTCCAAAGAGATGTACTAAAAGTTGTAATTCCTTATTTCCAAAATTTAGGCTACCACAAGTTACATATTTTCTACTACATTTAAAGGCTTCTAAAGAGCCTGATTTCAGATCTCTATCCCTATTACTATTACTATTTCTTAATTTAATCTTACAATTCATCGTTTCACTACTGATGCTCCCTAATTTATTGAGAAATAACACCCAGGTATTATACCTTTGACAAGACCAAATTGTGTCTTTTTTGGGCCCATTATATAAATACAAACTAGGCCCATTTGGCTTTCTGCTGCAGTTTTCTCTCACAGTAACCCAATCTTCATTCGAGGCCCAATCATCCATTTTCCATAACGACACAACATTGCCTGCGCACAACTTTCCGATTCTCTCCTCCGGAGAACTCATTTCACTTTTCCTGGTTGGACTCGGATCTTTGTCAAAGTCCTCACCTGAATCCCACTCCCGCAAAGCATTATCCAACACACTCGTCGGACTTCCCAAATCAAAATCATTCATTTCCTCAACTATAAACTTGACTTTCTTCACAAATTCATGATTAAGAAGTTGAGCGACTGACCATCTCTCCAAAGGGTCTCTCTTCAAACACTTGCTTATGAAATCTTTACCTTCCTCTGATAGGAAACTTGGAATCTCAGGCATATCGGCGGTGAACCCAATTCGGTAAAGTGTTGTTACTGGGTCAACCATATCGAGCCATGGTTGGCCACCAGTAGCCATCTCAATCACCACGCACCCAAGTGCCCAAACATCAGCGGCGAACCCTTGTTGCTCTCCACGAGCCACCTCTGGTGCCATGAACAATGGGGTCCCAACAATTGGTGACCCACCATGAGCTTCAACCTTTTTTGCACATCCCAGGTCAGCTATCCTCACTCCTTTATCTGCCACCAAAATATTTCTGCCTTTGATGTCACAATGCACCATCCCCTTTGAATGAAGGTAGTCAAGTCCAAGTAGAATGTCCCTTGTGTAAGAATATATTGTTTCTTCATTTAGCCCACCACCTGTTCTGTGAATCGTCTCAAGGAGAGACCCGCCAGCTACATATTCCATAAAAAGGTTGTAGAAAGGCTTCCCATTTTCGGTTGAAATGTTACACCCTTTGTATGTTACAATTTGAGGGCAGTCTAAGGTTGATAAAATTTGTTGCTCTCTTTGAAGAGGTTCTGATTTTGAGAGCTCCATAGACTTGACTGCGAATATGTCACCGGAGCCATGAGCTGTGGCAATAGAAACCGTGGCCGACGAGCCACGGCCAATGGTTGTTCCTCTTGTCCAACCCATTTAGGGAGAAGTTAAAGCAGAGAATGAGATGTTAATTTTTAAATTTTTGTTTGATCTTGTTTTGGTTGGTGAAGTGCTTTGTAGTGTCATATATAAATAGAAAGGTTTGTGTAAAGTTTGGTAGTTTGGCGTGAAGTAGTTGGCTTAATGCATGAAGTTATGCCTTTGCTTTTTTCTATTTTCCCCCTTTGTAAATCTTTTGGCTTTGTCCTTTGTGATTCAATGGACGGCCGCAATCTAAAACCTTTCAAATTAGAGATCCAAGTGGCAGAAGGAGGATGGATTGACAATTTTTGGCTGGCGGATACCTACCTACTTGAACTTGGCTTAGTGTCTTTACTTTCCAATTATTGTAGTACATGTGATGGGCATGTGCTCTATTGAGCAAATAGATAACCCAAGGGTCTGAACTCAATTAGATACATTGGATTTGATCATTCACACAGGGTATATTCCACTATTTAAAAGCTTAAAACAAGTTAATTAGATTGACTTTAAACAAAGTCTATGTCTTTTATTATATTTAAGTCATTTTTGTACCATGAACCAGCACCAATAATGGGTACCTTTTGAGCCTTGGATAAGTTTGTGATTAGTCAAAGTTGAGTTCTAACCAAGCCAGAGTATTTTAATCGGATCAAAATGTGGCTCTCTATTTGATACGAAAGGTTCCAAACTTGTAAGATTTTTGATCATCCTCTTGAAAATAATGGAAACACATTGGACATTTCAATAGATATAGATAGAGATTGTACGTATTCCCACTAAGAAAGTAATGAAATAATTTTAATTAAATGCATAGTGAAGCTCACAAATTGGACAAATTAAGGGAAGCCTCAAAGAAAATATAAAAATATTTGCTATAAAAAATTGGTTGGACTTGGACAGCTAGATAAGACTTGAGTGGTGAATCACGTAATTATTTGACTATGAATGAGTTGGATTGAAGGTGAAGATTACAAGAGTGAAAAGCAAAAGCATAGTTGAGAATATGACAGTTGGAATTTAAAGCAAAGCAAAGAAAGCCGCCAAAACCAAAGTGAACTCAAATCCTCACATTCTCACACCAACCAGTCAGGTTGGGATGCGTTACAATTTATGAAGCACAGCTCAGCTATATGGTTAGCTATGCATAAAGTATTTACAGTTAGTTACCCTTTAGAGCATGGTGTGTTTTTGTACTGTTACCACATGACGTTTTGCGTGAGAGTGTGTGGTGCCTCGACAATCCAACGCTTTGAAGCAAGCCAATGATTGATTTGGTTTATTGTCAGGCTAGTAACCACTAAATATTGAGAAATTACTCATTGTTTTAGACAAGTGATGATATGGTATTTAATTAAGCATAATTTCCACTCTCATATCTGGAATTTGAATCCAAACTTTCGATATGTTTGAGTTTTATGCAATTGAGGTTAGTTCCAATTAGTATTATCTTAATCGATACTTAATTAAAAAATATTTATTTCATTTATACATAGAGTTTCATTTTTAACCATTTTTAAGAAGAAAAAAAAACTTATATTTATTTATTTTACTGTGTAAATGAATATATATTTTTTTAATATTATACGAAAATAAACATATAATATTTTTATTGAGAAAATTAAAAATAAAATCATGTTGAATAATTGAATAGGAATTAAAAAAACACTTAATAAGATCGGTGGAAAATAACAATCCATTTAATTAGTGTAATGAATAACCTCTTACCCAATCTTATGCTTTGCTTTTCAATTTTTGTATGACTCGTCTGTTTCATTTTTTAGCTTTCTCTGTCCAAATAGAAAAGAGAGATTGTGTTGGAACAAATATGTGAAAACTATGTAAGAACAATATTACCGATAACCTGAAATGAACTGCTTGGGTTGAGTCGCGGACTAGGTCGCTCTCTTTAAGACGTTTCGGCGGCTCGACTTGTGCAAACAAACACATTTCGTCGTCCCCAAGATAAAACGACCCGAATCTTTTTTTACTGTCTCGGATCTTCATTGCGATGAAGTCAGGAATACTACACCTCTCAAATATTTATGTTGCTCGAAAATCAGAAATCAATTAGAATTTTCTTTTCTTTGATTTTGCTATGAAAATCGTAGAAGCTGTTTTTGAGTTGTTAAGTTATATATTCTAAAGCTGAGGGTTATTTCCACTTTTATAGTGGAAAAAATATGTGTAACGGTCATATAATTATGAAAATAACCAGGACATAATTATGAAAATAACTTAGTAAAAGTAACGATTAAGCGTAATTATGAGAATAGCTTGATTAAAATTAATGGCCACATAATTATGAAAAATATAGTCATAAAAGTAAGCGGTCACATAATTATAAGAATAACTTGCATAAAATTAATGGTAGCGTAATTATGAAAATGACATTACATAATTTATGAAATAATGGTCATAAAATAATAAAAAATATTTTTTATTTAAATTCATTTCAACAATCCCCACTTGAATTTTAAATAAAAATAGTTTCATCGAGCAACCAATCAATTAAAAGTATAAGATTATGCATAAGCAAAGCGTGTCTATCGACTTGAACCTTTCAGTAGTGTTAATGCTTTAGAATATACTAGAGTAACTTCGTAGTTTTGAACTCTATCTCTATGACATCACACACACAATCTTTCCAAGGTGTAGTTAAGCCCGTACTTTACGGCCCATACACGTGTATCCCAAGATAGTGAATGCTACGGTAAATTTTGCCCAAAATTTTCATAGGAAATGACCGTACTTCCAGCATTCACATAGGTGAGTCTATCAAGAGTACTCTTGGCAACTCGTCTTCACTCCACATGTAGAGTATAGAACTTCGTTAAGAGTTTAATAATTATCTCATCCTTTCGTCGCTTCGGGAACCATTCTTAACAATATAGATTGTGACTTCATAAAAAGCATGATTCATCTCATATCACTTCATGACTTGTTATTACCACGTTCAACTTATTTCTTGGGATCTCCACTCATAAGTTGGGTTACCATCGTAGTGACTCTTCATTCTAAGGGCATCGGTCACATTCCTTTCGAGGTTTTTGAAAACCTTTCTCTTCTGTTAATCCTTTCTTGAAAGGATCAACCAAATTTTCATCACATTATATGATCCCATTCTTACAACTCTTGTAGAAGAGAAATTCTCTAATAGTCTTGTGTGTCTGTCGTCTCTTTCCGTTGTAATAACGGTTCTAAATCTTTGCAATAGCCGCGGTCTTATCGCAGTGGATCGGGACAAGCGGTATCGATCTTTCCCATAAAGGGATCTCGGTTAACGGACTTCTTAACTAACAGCTTCATTTGACTAGCGGTAGCTAGTGCTATCATTTCAAACTCCATCGTAGATTAATCCAATATTGTTTATTTCTTAGACTTCCGGAAACGACTCCACCAACTATGTTAAATATATAGCCCTTAGTTGCTTTGGAGTCTTACGATAAAGTGTTCCCAATGCATCGCCGTATCCATCTAGAACGTGGAAACTTTGTATAATGTAATCCAAGGTATATAGTTCTCTTAAGGTATCTCATAACCTTTCAATAGCATTCCAATGCTCTACACTGGAGTCTCTTGAGTAAACCTACGTATGTAGTCATGACATAAGCTATGTCAAGGGTCTAGTGCAGATGAGTAGCATAACGTAAGCTACGATGATGCTCGCATACTCGGTTGTCTAACACCGTCTCGATGTTCTTGAACAACTTTACACTAGGATCATACAGAGTACATACTCAGGTTTACAATTAAAGCAATTATATTTTCTTTAAGATCTTCTCAATATAATGAGATTGATCTAAAGAAATTCCTTTCGGAACCTAGTAATCTTTATACCAAGGATTACACTGCTAAACCTGCGAGATCTTTCATATCAAAGTTAACACTTAATAAAGTTTTCACAATATTCACAACATGAATATTTGATCCAAAAATAAGCATGTCATCCACATATAAACATATAATAGTGCAAATGTTATCTTCTAATTTATAATAAATGCATTTGTCACTTTCATTCATTTTGAATTCATATGGGTTAACTATATTATCAAATTTCTCATGCCATTGCTTAGGTGCTTATTTTAGACCATACAGATATTTATCTAGTTTACAAACTTTATTTTCTTGACACAGGATAACAAAACCTTCAGTTGATCCATATAATTTTTTCTTCTAAATCACCATTTAAGAAAGCGGTTTTAACATCCATTTGATGTACTACTAAAACATGGATGGTAGTAAGAGGAAAAAGTACACGTATGGAAGTTATTAGGTATTTGGTGAAAAAGGTATCAAATAAATCTACATTTTCCTTTACCTATACCATTTAACTACAATACAAGCTTTGTACTTTTCAATATTACCATCGAGTTTTAATTTCTTCTTTTGTATCCATTTACATCCTATGGTTTTACAACCATAAGGTAAGTCAACTAAATGCCAAGTTTTATTATACTCATAAGAGTCCATTTCATCATTTATGGTTTCTTCCCATAAGTTGGCATATAAAGAAGAGAATGATTCTTTACGAGTTTGGGGATCTTCCTCTAAGGTATAAGCATAAAAATCTGACCCAAAATCCTTAAGGGTTCAAGCTCATTTACTTCTTCTAATTAAAGTGTTTAATTCTTCATTTTGTTCAATAGTTCTAGTTATGGCTAAACGACTAAAAGACGAGCCCCCACTATTCTTCAATTTAAATGAAAACCTATGTTCATAGTAGTCAACATCATTTGATTCTATAACTATGATCATTTAAGTCATAGAATTTATAAGGTTTACTATTCACAACATATCCTATGAATACACATTCCTATGTTCTACTAGTAAGTTTATTTCTTTTAAGGATCAATGATCCTAACATAGATTAAACAATCTCAAGTTTTAAAATAAGTTAAGTTTCTTATTTTTTCAAAATTTCAGATGATGAAATTTTACTAGTAGATTTAGGCACTCTATTTAACACATCGCAAACAGTTAATAAAATTTCTCCCCACCAATGGGAAGCAACACCAAAGTTTAATAAAATTGTAACTACTGATTTAGTAAAATTTCTATTTTTTTCTTTTAGCTTTGCCATTCATTTCAGAAGAATAAGGTGTTGTTTTTTCATGAATGATTCCATGAGTTTTATAAAAATCATTGTAGATATTGGAATCATATTTAGTGCCTCTCTCACTTCGAAACTTTTTATTTTTACATAAGTTGATTCTTAATTCGATCATAAATATTTTAAACATGTCAAACGCTTCGCTTTTATTTTTCATTAGATATACATAAGTGTAATCACAGCAGTCATCTATAAAAGTTATAAAATAGTGTTTTTTATTTCTTGTTAAATTTCCATCAAGTTTACATATGTCATAATGTATTAATTCTAAAGGTTCGGATTATCTAACTGACTTATGTGAAGTTTTTGTTATTTTAGCTTGACTATAAAAGTCACATTTTTTCAAAATCATTCAAAGATAGTTTAGGAATTAGTTCTAAGCTATTCATGTTCTTTATTATGCGTTTATTAACATGATAAAGTCTAGCATGCCAAATATTAAAGGAACTCAACATTCAATTTAAACATGCTATTAGTGGCTGCCACTCCCAACAAAAATATTATTTTTAGTTATTGTATATAAATCGACCCTATAGTTTGAGTAAACCTAGTTTTGTAAAAGAAGATATCCACAACTAAGTTCTTTCTCATCTACAGAGTATGCAAGACATCTTTCAAGAGATGATAGTCTTTCCAGAGGTAAACTTTAATTCCACCTCACCAGTACCAACAACTTTAATGAAATGTGAGTCACCTAACAACACTTTCTTATCCTCAGACTCAGAGTAGAACTTGAACATGTCCCGATTATAGCGAACATGGCGAGAAGTACTAGTGTCCACCCATCACCCCTCGGATCAATCAACAAAATTGACTTCAGAAATCATAGCAATAAGGTGATCTTTGGTAAGGTTCGCCTACATGGTAGGACGATTCTGTTCGGCGGGTTCTGGCAGTGGCCGGAGTCCATTCTGCTTTAACACATGAATGTGTTATTCCTTAAGGGGGTTAAGGTCTATTCTGGAGAGGATAGTTTTTGTTTCTATTTTGGTGGTTCCGATTTTGGTTATTATTATGATTATGAGTTTTCATATTTCTACCTTTAGGTTTCAAAATTGCATATGAGGGTTTCTTATTGGTACTGTTGTTTGAGACAACGAGTACTTCATCTCTTTGGTCTTATTTTCGAACTTCTTCTTCTATTCTTAAACTAGTTATAAGACTTTCTAAAGAAAATTTCTTAGTTTTATGTCTAAGTGTATTCTTAAAATCTTTCTAAGCATAGGATAATT
This sequence comes from Hippophae rhamnoides, assembly GCA_033030585.1. NCBI lineage: Eukaryota > Viridiplantae > Streptophyta > Magnoliopsida > Rosales > Elaeagnaceae > Hippophae > Hippophae rhamnoides. The sequence continues at coordinate 26,427,981 of CM065432.1, forward strand.
TGTCTATAATAACAACTACTTGAAATTGTTCAATTAAAGTCATACCTTCAAAAGTTATTTTTTTGTACTATCTTCTACAGTTCGTGTGATTGAGCTTTCACAGATTTTTCATCAATCATTTGATACTTCATGTATCTACTGACATCATACTTCTTAGTTCCAGCTTTCTGAGTATCATACTTCTTTTGAAGTACTTCCCAAATTTCCTTAACAGACTTTATCAAAATTATAATAGTCATACAAGTCATTAGCTAATCCATTAAGAATAAAAAAAATTTGCATAGAAAATAATTTTCTATCCAGGTGTTTAAATCCTTTATTGTAGCTTCAGTATGAGAATTAGGCAGTGTTGGTTTTTCAATAATAAAAACAAAAGCGACATTTTATGGTTAAGAAGAATAACATTTTTTGTCTCCATTTTTAAGTGTAGTTCTTCAAAAGCGAAATGTTTTGTTAAGATCAACGGTTAACATTTCAAGATGAACATGAGATAGAATTCGTCTTAAAATTGTTGGAACAAATATGTGAAAACTATGTAAGAACAATATTAGATAACTGAAATGAACCGTTGGGTTAGTCGCCGGACTAGGTCGCTCTCTTTAAGACGTTTGTGACTCATTTGAAACTGTGCAAGCAAACACACTCGTCGTCCCAAGATAAAACACCCAGAATCTTTTACTGTCTCGGATCTTCATTGCAAGGAAGTCCGAATACTACACCTGCCAAATATTTATGTTGCTCGGAAATCTGAGAAATCAATTCTGAATTTTCTTTTCTTTGATTTTGCTATGAAAATCGTAGAACTGTTTTTTGAGTTGTTAAGTTATATATTCTAAACTGAGGGTTATTTCCCCTTTTTATAGTGGAAAAAATATGTGTAACGGTCATATAATTATGAAAGTAACGGACACATAATTATGAAAATAACGGTCATAAAAGTAACAGTCGCATAATTATGAGAATAACTGTCATTAAATTAATGGCCACATAATTATGAAAAATAACAGTTATAAAAATAACGGTCACATAATTATAAGAATAACGGTTATAAAATTAATGGCCACATAATTATGAAAATGACATTACATAATTTATGAAATAATGGTCATAAAATAATAAAAAAATATTTTTTTATTTAAATTCATTTCCAACAGATTGTTTATGAGTGGTTATTGTTTAATTTAATTTCTATGAATTATTAAGATATTTTAATAGTATGATTTTTCTAATGGATACATAAGTTATTAAGTTTTAAAGATGAGATATTTTAATTATATAATTTTAAAATTATGTGATTAAAATATTATAATTTTAAAAATCAAATAATTTATATATTATTCGTAAAAATTAAGTGACCCAAATGATCAAATAACATAAATAAATTAACTTTTATAATACTTTTTTCTATTATTCATTGTTATGAACAAGTGTTTACGTGGTTTTAGGTCAATAAAGGAAAAAAAGAAATGCAATTTTTTATTAAAATAATATAACTTCTAGTTATTTTATTAAAATAATAACCAATAAAATGAGGGAGAAATATGTATCACTCCCTCGAAGAATCTTAGACTAATAAATAATTTTTAAACATAAAATATATTGTTTTAATATATAGATTACTCTTAAATATACCCCCATTTGGCACTTTTAACTCATAGGTGTCAATTTTTTCTGTTATATTGAGTTTGTGTATTGGGTTTATTTTGTGTTTGTATTTGTACGTGTTTTTAGAAAATAAAATTTTAGATAATATTTTGTTAAATGAATTATTAATAATAGTGAAAAATAATGTAATCTTTACAACTGGCCATTTTGCGCGTGTATACACATGCCATGACATATTGATTGACATTTTACAAAAAAAAAAAATCTCGTTCTAATCCAAGCATAAATATTATAAGCACGTATGTACAAACTTAATTAGCTAATTGCCAATTTTTTTTTTTTGTACTTGTTTGTTCTCTATAATGATTGTAGGTTATAAGCATTATAATCATTCCTAAATTTTAAGCTATTATGTATAAATTAAATTAAACGAACCATAATGATAAACATGCAAAAATAAAATGAAAGAAAAACGCACCATAAAAATACAAAATACCAGTGAGGAGAGGTGGAGGGAAAAAAACAAACAAATTAATTTAAAATTTATAAGTAGTAAAAGAAAAGTGATATTGATCTGGAATAGAGCAAAATAATTTACGTACCTTCAACTTGTTGGCCAAATGATCTATTATGCTTTTATTGGCAACTATTTAGAATCCTTGTTACTAACTTAGTATGAGCGATCAATTGGAAGAAGAATATTAGAACACAGATAAGCATATGGTTCTTGCCCTTAAAAATTAATTCATTATGAGTGAAAAAGGAATTATAACCTAAAGAAAACTGTTATATTTTTGTGACACTACACATGTTATTTTAACACATTATATTTTTAGGGTTAAATGATTTATAATTACATAAATATATACATGGTGATTAGGAAAAAAATGTGAACTATTATATTATTTCATGTATATAGAAATTGGACTTTAGATGCTGAAAATGGGTTGATTTGGATCCTAGTCATTATTATGCAAAACTGTGAGCTGATAGGCTTATGGGTTGAAAGACTTTAAGGGCATTTTTGCATTTTCACATTTTTGTATATAAACCCTATTAGGGTTTTATTGCATATTAGCTTTTCCATTTCTCTCTTCTCTTACATTGTTTAGACTTTCTCTCTTTGTGCATGCCTATATAGAGTGTTCAATCCTCTGATTGTGTTAAGGTTTTTCTTTGTAACCTATTCTTGATGTTCTGTACTATTTTCATATAGTGGATATATCAATTTTTCCTTTCCAGTGGATTAGGTTGAGTAGTTATAGGGATCGAGCAACTTAGATATCTTTTCATAATGTTTTACATCATTCTAGCTATCATCTTTATCATTTATGGTTCAATTGTATGTTGAAATTGAAACTTTGTTCTTGAGTATGATTCTTATAAGGTCAAAATCCCATCAAGTGGTATTAAAGCATGGTCTTGTAGCTTCTAATCTTTGAGGTTCTATCAAAGTGTTTTAGCCTCTTAAAGATCTATGAGAGTTTCTTTATAGGTTAAGTTCTTATGTGATTAAGAAACGTAAGTTTTCTAGGGTTTCTTAAGCCTATTGAAGAGTAAAATATTTGAGTTTCCTTTACAATACAGGTAGTTCTCTTACCTTATTTTTCTCTTTATTTTTTTTATGTTTTCTTTACTCAATACAAAATAACTATGTTTTGTTGAAACACAAGATGAAAGATTTGTTGGTTCAACAAGATGTACATGGTGCTATTGATGTTGATGAATTACCTAAAAAGGTCACTGAGACTAATAAGAAAAAGATTGAAAGAAAAAAATATGCATCCATACTTATGAATCAATCAGACCAAATCCTTAGGAAAGTTTCAAAAAAATAACAGCTAAGAAGATCTTCTCTAAACTTGACTCACTTTATCTTAGAAAAAATCTCTCTAGTAAAATTTATTTGAAACATCATTTTTATTCTTTAAAAATGGATTTTTATAAAGATCATGAATGAAATCTTGATGATTTTAAGAGAAAGACATCTAATCTATATGACTTTGAATAAAAGGTTAAGGATAAGACTCAAGCCATAATGTTACTAAAGAAGTTAAAATAGGCATTATGTATGGCCAAGAAAATCCCACTCTTGACCTTGTTGTTTCTAGTCTTAGAACTAAAGATCTTGAAATCAAAGTCTTTAATAAGGGATATTCAAGTGATAGTTTAATTGTAAGGGGTAAAACTAAAAAGAAAGACAAGGGTTATAGGATTAAATCCAAGAATAAATCCAAGTCTAAAAATAAGAAAAAATGTAAGATGCTTTTTTTTGTAAAAATTAGGGTTATTATAGGAACGAGTGTTCTCTTAGGAAAGGAAATAAGTATAATAAATTTGAGTCTAGTAATAATAGTGATTCTAACATGGTTTTTTAGGGTTAGGAGAATTATGAGGTGTTAGTTAGGAGCTCAAATAGGTGTGAAACTGATTGGGTCCTTGATTTTGGTTGTTCCTTTCACATGTCAACCCTTAGGCACTTTTTTAGTGATCTTAATGAGTATTATGGATTTGTAGTATTCTTATGTGATAACTATGAGTGACAGGTCAAAGTTATAGGGACTATTAGTTTATCCCTAGAAGATGACACTTTTAAAATTCTTAATAATGTGAGGTTTGTCCTATAATTAAAAACAAATATGATATCTTTATGTATTCTAGATGACATTGTAAAGATAGATAGGTGTGTTAGTATTGAAGGGTTCTTTAAAGGTAATCAAAGTCAATAGTTTTTACATTTTACAAGGTATTTCCAGAGCTAATAAGGTAGTTTCTAACGTAGAATAATCCCTAGATAATGCTACCCTTTAGCATAAGAGGCTACGACATATAAGTGAAAAAGGTTTAATTGAGTTATCCAAATAGGGAGTCTTTGGTAGAGAATCCTTAGGAAGTCTTAAGTTTTGTGAACATTATGTTTTTGGGGAACGTATTGGGTTAAGTTTCTTAAAGTAGACGTACTACTCTGTGTGCACTTGATTATATTCATTCTAATAATTGAGGACCTACCCTTAATCAATTATTGATAATAAGTACTTCTTATCTTTAAATGATGACTTCACTAAGAAAGTCTTGACATTTACCCTAAAAATTAAAGATAACATTTTTGATACCTTTAAACATTAAAAAGCCCTAGTTGAAAAATAGATAAGTAAAAAGTTTATTGTACTTAAGACTAACAATGGTTTGGTATTCTATAATGTAATCTTTGACATTTTGTTGCAAGACTAATAGGATTGAGAAACATAGAACTATAGTAGGTACACCTTAATAGAATGGTTTAGTTAAAAGAATGAATAAGACTTTATTAGAAAGAGGTAGGTATATGTTATTTTTGTGTGATATGCCTAAATGTTTTTGGGTTGAGGTTGTGTTAGTAACCACTTTTTTTATTAATAGGTATCTCTCCAGTAAATTAGTTTTAAAACACCTGAGGAAGTTTGAACTAGTAAGTCTATCAACTTAGGTAACCTTAAGGTCTTTGGTTATCTTGCTTTTAGTCATGTCAATCAAGGGAAGTTGTAGGCTAGATCTCTTAAGTGCTACTTTGTTGGTTATCCCTTCGGAATCAAGGGTTATAAGTTTTGATTCTTTCCTTATCTGAATGCATTACAAGTAGAAATATTATTTTTAAGGAGTCATTGTTTTATAAAGATTCAAACATTGAACTTACTTTAATGAATTATAAAAGGTGGAGATAGAATCAGTCCCTCATTGTTATATCATTGATACCAATAGTAAGATAAAGGCATCTATAGCACCTCAACAACCTGATATTAGCATTGATGAAATTAATACTAGTGATGATTATGGATCTAATGACGACTTTAACAATCCTCATGGAAGTTCCCCTGAACTAATTGATCACTAATTGAAAAGAGATAGATCTAAAAGAATTATCAACACTCCAATAATGTACTCTAATTACTTTACATCACCATATTCTCTTCCCTTTATTCTTTTCTTCAAAATTGGCCAAGCTGATTTAATTTTTTATGCTTTATCTGTTTCTTTTTATCTCATTAAGGATGAACCTAATTCTTATTTTGATGATATCAATTCACCTAATGATAACAAATGGTTAGATGCAATGCATGATTAATTGAATTCTCTTAATAAAAAGAACTTGGATTCAAATTAAAAAGCCTAAAGATATTAAAGTGCTAGGTTCTATATGGTTATTTAAAAGAAATAATGATGTTATAATGGTTGAAAAACCTATGTATAAGGCTATATTAGTGGCACAAGGTTTTTCTTAGAAAAACATACTTGAGTTTAATGAAATTTTCTCCTCCCCTATTGTAAAATTTACCTCCATAAGAATTAGGTTTTCCTTAATTGTTTAGTCTAATATTTTACTTGATCAAATAGATGTTAAAACTGAATTCTTGCATGGTGACTTGGTTGAGAAAAAATTTATATGAAGCAACCTGTAGGATTTGTTAGATCTGGTCATGAAAATCTTGTTTGTTTGCTTAAGAAATCTATGCACGGTCTTAAACAAGTTCCAAGGCAATGATATATAAGCTTTGACACTTTTATGATTAAAATTAGATTTTTAAGATGTGACTATGACAATTATGTTTGAAATTTTCATACATATGAACAATTGCACATATGTCAATTGTTCTTCCAACCCAAATAGACATTCGAGACCTAGATAAGGGGTGGAAATACTAACTTATGAAATCTTTTTGTGAGCTTTATTCCAACTTAGTCAAGCAGACCCCATAACATGAATTAAGCAGATAGCACAGTGGAAGTATAAAACAATATACTTAATTTAATACACAATAAAAACAAGCAACAAATAAGAAAGAACAATTTTCTATAAACACACTAGTCTCTATGTGCCTCATAAGCTTATTTCCAGGCTAGCAACATGCATACATGGCAAATAACACACATCATGTGAAACAAGTATAAATGCTAAAAATATATAAATGATTTTCAATCACTATAAGACCTCATATGTGGGAACATATTGGGTAAATGATGATTGTACTCTCACAGCATGTAACAAGATAAACCCATATATAATCTCTATCCTACATAGCACGTGATCCAATTAGATCCAAGCTCATCCTTAGAGTTCCATCATCACGTAATATGATCGACTACTAATGGCTCTAACACCTAGCATCCATAAACATTACAATGTAATACCCAATTGACAAACGGCACATAAAAACATAAGCTTCTAACATATGCACCATATTGCAACCTTGTAACACTCAAGCGATACACGACTCACAACCAATTGACACATAGCACTCCACTAGTCAAACGTGTAATAGGATAAGGTAGATATCTCAACACCTACACACTAGCAAAACTTGTCTTAGGAACTTACATATATAATTAAACTTAACCTAAGAACAATTTTTTCCTCACAAAAGTACAATTTCCAAATATAAAAAAAAACATTCAAGGTAGTTATTAAATAAAAAAGGTACCCACTTCAATGTTGAGAGAAACTCCTTAAAATGATGTGGCTCTCCACTAGCCAACCATATATTTTACCTCTCATCAAAACCTCACTAAATCTCACATTTTTTACACTCAACCTATTATTTGATAAATATGAGAAATACTCTTCTCTAATGTCCTACATCACACAAATGCTAACTATTTTATGAACCTAACATTCAGAAGGAAAATGGACCACGAATGAACCGAGATAGTCTGGTGCCAAACAAGCAAAGCTTCCTTCCAATTTTGGCCAAGAAAATAAGAGGGAAAGAAGGGAATTTATATAAAACAATATGCCTCTCAACCCTTGTCCACCTCCCAAGGTCAGCGAGCAAATTAATAGTTAACCATCCATTACACACTTGTCAACCTTTGACGAGAAACATGACGAGGCAACGAAAAATCAACAACGAAAATGTTAGTGAACTAGATAGGTGAAATGCTTAGTCTCCAATGAGATAAACCAACAAAAATAGTTCGTAATGGCATACTACAATAAATACCCAACAATGAAAATTATATGCAAACTATAAAAGTGACTGTATGTAATAAGCAAACGTGTAACTATGTATTAACTGATATTGAGTCACCAATAACCAAACTTACAAAAGAAAAACATAAATATCAAATAAAATATAGATACTTGTGTTTTGTACAAAGGAATGCCTAACACTAAAATGACAAGACTTACAATGTGTACTTCAAATTGTAAAATGTTTCAAGTCCCATTTAATTATTATTATATGCTAATGATATACTCATTGCTTATGAGAGTAAATTTGAGAATGATCATTTAAAACTTAAACTAAACAATGAATTTGACATGAATGACTTAGGTCCAATAAGAAAAATTTTTATGGATGGATATCATCAGAATTAATGGTAAAATATTTTTATCCCAACAATCTTTTCTTGAAAAAGTTTTAAAAAGGTTCTATATACTTTATGCTAAGTTAGTTAGTGTCACTTTAGGTTCATATTTTAAATTGTCTACTAAAGATAGCCCTGAATCTAACTTTGATAGAGATTATACGAGTAGCGTTTCATACTCTAACGTTGTTAGATCCTTAATATATGTTATGGTATGCACTGGATTGATAAAGCACAAGCTATAAGTGTGGTTAGCAAGTATATGTATGTATTATTTCAATGTAATTCTCACAATTCTCATATTATTCTTAGTTACTCAAATTTTGATTTTGTAAGAGATAAAGAAAATAGAAGATCTTTATCTGGATACATTTTTACTGTATTTGGGAATGTTATTTCATGGAAAGCAAATTTACAATATGTTTATGCTTTTTCAGCCACTAAAGTTGAGTTTGTAGCTTGTATTGAGGTTGTAAAAGAATTTTTGTGGCTAAAAGGCATCACCAGGCAACTTGGGATAATATCCTCTGTCATTATTGATATTGTTTTCTATGATAACTAATCTGTTATTCATTTATCTAAGCATCCCATGTTTCATTCTAGATCTAAACATGTAGATGTAAAAATTCATTTCATTAGGGACATTGTTTCACAAGGATTAGTTCATATTGATAAAATTTTCACAAAGAATAACTCATTTAATTTACTTACCAAACCATTTTGTTAGCCAAGTTTAAACATTTCTTGAATTTAATTAGAGTGTCCTGCATATAGGCATTATGTATGAAAAGGGTTAAAAGATAAACCCATTTTGTATCATCTTTACTTTAGTGTCTAGGTGGAGACTGTTATATATTTTTGACACTATACATGTTATTTTAATAAATTATACTTTTAAGGGATAAATGATTTATAGTTTCCTAAATATATACATTGTGATTAGGGCATTAATATGTGAATTATTGTATTATTTCATATAAATTGAAATTGGTCTTTGGATGCTGGAAATGGGTTGATTTGGATCCTGGTCCATTATTGCACAAAATTGTAAGTTGATAAGCTTATGGGCTGAAAGACTTCAAGGGCATTTTAGTCTTTTCATTGTAGCCTTTTCATTTCTCTCTTCTCTCACATCGTTTGACCTCTCTCTTTGTGTTTTTTCTTTGTGCGTATGTTGGTTCTCATCAAGAACAACATGTGTTAGGGTGTTCAATCCTCTAATTTTTTTAGGGTTTTCCTTTGTGACATGTTCTTGATATTTTGTACTATTTTCATATAGTAGATATATTAATTTTCTCTATACATTTTATTAGGCTGAGTAGTTATAAGGATTGCACTACTTAAATATCTTATGTTAATGTTTTACATCATTCTTTCTATCATCTTTATAATTTATGGTTCAATTGTGCTTTGAAATTGATACTTTGTTCCTAAGTTGATGATTTTTGTGAGTTCAAAATCCTAACAAAAATCTTATAAGGAAATAAAATTAATTGTTAACTAAAATTTTAAGAAATAATTATAAAAATGACCTCTTCTAAGATAAATTGGGTTTTTTATTAAATGTGAGGGTAAAGTAATGTAATTGTTATTATTGATTATTCTTTAAATTATTGTTTTAGTCTAAGCTTAAGAAGACTTATTGTTTAAGTTCACTTATGAAATTTTAAGTAAAACACGAGTTTTAAAAAATTATTAAAAATAAATATTTATTCAATTTTACAATCACGTTTGTAATATATGATTTTATGTTGCTTATATTATTTAAAACGGACAAAAAAAATAAGACAAAAAGAACTTTATTCATTGAGAGTAGCATATTCTAAAAGTATATTTGCACTAAATAAGTATGTAATTGAAATAGAATACTACGAACGTAAGTATACATTATCAAACAATGAATAATTACATTATTGTTTTTATTCTTTTAAAAGCTTATGAAATACACCAAAAATTATAAACCAAGCTTTGTAAACCCAATGCCCTTAATATGAACCTTATTTTTTGTGGCCAAAATGCTAATCTAATACGAACCAATATAGAGATGGGAAGAAAACTTTGGAACATGCTTGACTATCTATCCTTAACAAATTATATCACATGTGGTGTATTAGTTTTGGTGTCAAAGGTAATGTAATGTTACATGAGAGTGTAATCATCTTTGGTAATCATTTAGTTAAAATCATATAATTAAAAACCAAGCAGTACAAATCAATGAGATAAGTTCATCACAAAGTCACATTCATTACATGTTATTTGGATGATCGCTCTAGAAAAGAAATTGAAATTAGAAATAAGTACGAATCAATATAGAGATGGAAAGAAAACTTTGGAACATGCTTGACTATCTATCCTTAACAAATTATATCGCATGTGGTGTATTAGTTTTGGTGTCAAAGCTAATGTAATGATGCATGAGAGTCTAATAATCTTTGGTAATCATTAAAGGAATTTAAATTAGTAATAAGTACGTTAGAGTCATGAATGAGAGTCTAATCATCTTTGGTAATCATTAAAGAAATTGAAATTAATAATAAGTATGCTAGAGTCATGAAGAAGAAGAAGAAGAAGAAGAAGAAGAAGAAGAAGAAGAAGAAGAAGAATATCACATGTGGTGTATTAGTTTTGGTGTCAAAGAATATCACATATGGTGTATTAGTTTTGGTGTCAAAGAATATCACATGTGGTGTAGAATATCACGTGTGGTGTACTAGTTTTGGTGTCAAAGGTAATGTAATGTTGCATGAGAAGAAGAAGAAGAAGAAGAAGAAGAAGAAGAAGAAGAATTTGGTATTTATTGCAATGTAAAAGGATTTGATGAATTTGATAAATTACTTTCTAAAAGCAAACTTGCTCTCAATTATTCTTAAATATAAATAATGGTATAAGATTTGGTATTTATTGCAATGTAAAAGGATTTGATGAATTTGGTAAATTACTTTCTAAAAGCAAACTTGCTCTCAATTATTCTTAAATATAAATAATGGTATAATATTGTACATTATGAAATAATAGGGTTAAATTAATAAATTTATTTCTTAAGAGTAAATTTGTTTTATAAAAAAATATATTAGTAATTAAAAATTCTAATTTATTATATTTTTATATTATCATCGTCTTGTTTGTTCATACCCATATTTTTTTTGAATCGTGTCACGATAAAATCTCACAAATTTCAAAAATTATCTTGTAGAATAAGACGTATTAAAAATGGGTATTCAATAAATACTTAATTACATTTTATGCTCACAACTTTAATATTTTATTTGTTGTAATTATATCCATAACGTATAAATAACAATAAAAACATACAAAACTTTAGGCATAATTGCATCATTATTTATACGTTGCGAGCATAATTATAGTTTTAAAAATGCATGTTATTAAACATGTTTTTATCATTATTCATACATTTTGAACATAATTAAACTAAGCAAACGTTTTGAATATTGTTACAATTTTTGCATACGTTATGGGTATAAAACGCAATTAACCCTTGAATAAATGTAAATAGAATTCACATATGATGTAAAAATGTAAGTGTGAGCATGCATATAATTGTATTAAAAAAAGCTTCTATTTTAGAGAAAATGAAATATTTCGTAATAAAATACCATGATAAAATTTATAAAAAATAATATTGTCTTCACTTATTAGGGTTAATCCTTATGAGTTAACTTTCACATAGTATCAAAATTCAATCTAATGGGCCAAAAACCTTGAACTTATCCTTAAAAAAATGAAATGAGTCTCGCAAAAGAAGAAGAAAAATACAATATAATAGAATAAAATATAAATAAAATCAGTTAAAAATACAAAGAGATAGGTTTTGCAAGAAACAAAAATTCACACATTGACAGAGATGTTAGAGGTTAATGTCTAGTAATGATAAAGTTTATAAGAAACAATGGTATTTTTACATATTAAATCAACTTTTTAGGATTGGATAATTTATGATTCTTATATACTTTGATATATACTTTGATATGAATAAAATACCAAATATAATGAGTATTTACATCTAACAACAAAAAAGAAAAAAATAGCATGTTTAATATTAATTTAGGATTTAGGGTTTAAGATTTAATAACCAATAGAGATATATTATAGGTAAGTCAATGTTTTTCTTCTTGTTTAAAATATGCTTTCAAATTCTGACCCTATATTTATCCATTTTACTCTTGGTTATAAATAACACCTATATTGAACTCACTTTGACATATTAGTGGAACTTCAATTAATTAATGGGTCAAGAAAATAACTAATGGATCTCTTCATAAAAATAAATATATGAGCCTAGCAAAAAAAAAAGATAGTGATCCAAATAAAAATAAAACATAACAAAATAAATTAAAAATATAAAATGTTAGGTTAAATGAACCACACATTAAAAGAGGATGTTAGAAAAATGAAAGTCTCACATGCTAAAACGACAATATTATAATAGGATCTATAAGAAACAAATGAGTCTTCACTTATTAGGATTAATTTTTTACGGGACAATTCATAACTCTTATAGACTTTGATATCTAGATAATCACTTAAAATAGTTTTTTTGTCTCTTTGATGTGAGAAAAGATCTTGAGATTGTTCTAATTCTAAATTAGTTTAGCTTGTCATCGTGAATGCAAATCTTGTTAAAAAAATGTTAGTCTTCTTATATTAGGAAAAAGAGTATATGTTGTCACTTCACTTCTATAAATTGAATATATTAATCATTTTACTTTAAACTAATGCACTTTAGTCACTATAATGTTACATATGTAGACACTTTAATCATTTTATGTTAATTTTGAAGGTTTTAATCACTTATTTTCCACTTTTATTTAATTTTTTGAGATATTTTCCTCTTCAAACATCTATCAACTTCCACTTAATAAGGTTCAATTAGATCCAACTTAAGTTTTCCAACCAAAAAATCCAAAAAAATAAAATTGACAATAAATGACTAAAGTGTTCAAATTAGCAACAATATATAACTAAGGGAAGTGTGTTTAATAAAAAAGACACAATATTTAATATATTTTTTTATAAACTTTTATGGATTTTTAATCATTAAAAAATATATATTTATATACACTTTTTAGGACTTGGTATGAAATTTTATAGACTTTTTCTAGAATTCAAGAGACTTTATAAGATTTTTAATTTTAAAACTTTCATAAACTTTCATAGACTTACAGTAACTTTTACATCATTTTCTATATTTTTATTATTAAATTTTTTACATCTTTAAATTTCCTTCTTCTATTTAATTTTTAAAGATTTTCACATCATTATCATTCTTGATATCTCTTAACATTACCAAGTAACATTCAAAGGACTGTCACATTCAACTCTACAGTATAATAAAAAAAATCCATTTTATTTATGTTTTATTGAATAATAAAATATAAAATATAATGCATAAAGGAAACTTTTTAAAAATATCAACCATGTAATTATTTAACATTGAGTATGCAATAATATCAAAAATAATAGAGAAAGAAACAAATATAAATATATTTTTTTGTTAAGAAATTAATTACATTGTATTAAGATCAAAACATAATATAATATATTTCATGGCTATTAAGATCATAATATTCTATTAAAAAGGTCAATAACTCAAAAGAGCATAACATACATTTGGTAATGAAAGAAGAATAATATTGTATAGAAAAATAAATGCCCTTCAACCCTTTCTCACTTTCTCCATTAATGTTACACTCTTCTCCAACTTTACTATTTTACACCCCAAATATTGCTTACTTGTTCCACCCAATTGAATACTCATCTTTAAATGTTGAGATAATTACAGTTTTCAAACATTACTCCAGTAGATAATAGCTACTACCAAAAAGAAAATAAAACCTATAATATGTTCTAGAAATATAAAAACCAAGACAAAACTGATTAAAAGAGACTGAAAAGTAGTTTACAACCAACTAAGGATGTCAAACAAAAAAACAATAAACCACACAATAGCAAAACTTGAGAAGAGAAGTTCCAAAAGCACAATATTATTCTTCTGTGCTACCCTCATGAGGTAGGAGAATGCTATCCAACAACCAACTCCACCGCTGCAAATAAAAGAAATATGATTTTGTTTTTATTTGCCTAAGAATAATAAGCAACTCCTCCAAGTTTTTTATCATAATTGAAGTGAAATTTAAACTGACTGCTCCTTGGTTAACAGTCAACATTAAGTTGCTTACCGTTTCAACCCGAAACTTCCCCAAAAGTGATATAACCTACAAATGCCGTAAAGTTTTAAATTCTAGTAGGAGCCAATATTTATTGATTGCACTAACTTCCACATTAAACTTGAAAACTGGGTTACTAATTTCCCCAAAATTTGTTCCATCCGTGGACCTATAAACCTTGCATTATCCATCATAAAAACATACATAATTCTTGTAAGATAATATTTAATAGTAGCTTGATAAAGATGGGTTCCCAAACTTAGTTGTGATGCACAACCTAGCCGATCACAGCCTTGGCCAACCACCTTCTTGGCTGGTCAATGGCATTTTCAATTGGTGATATACAATTTTTTTGAAAAATCTAATCTATTAACATAAAATTAAAGATATAAATAAAATTGATTTCACAAATATTAAATAGATATACAATTAACATTTAACGAAGAATTTATGAAAACTATTCACTAGTAACCATATTTACTTAGAACTAATTAGGTTATTAAAGATATAAATTTAATTTATTAAGTTTTCTTTCTATATATGAAAAAGTCTTTCTATATATGAGGATCAATTTTGTTGTTAATCAAATTAATTAAAATCTTTTGATGGAAACCAATAACCAATAAGATTAAATTATATTTTAGTTATAAGAAAAGAACGAACCATTTAAATAAATACTTTTTTACGAGCTATCAATCTAAACACTTATTTAATGTGTCAAAATTAGATTATAAAACATAATTTTTATATTTTAAATCTAGTACAAAAAATATATCGTCGATATACTTATCAGTAATCAATTTAGTAAAAATCTTGCATGAAGAAATAAACTCAATTAATTTTATAAAAGTATTTATCTAAATTAAATTTCAAAAACATGGCAACATAACTAATATCCTATAATAATATTCAACTAAACATGTTCAGATTTAATGAATAATCAGTAAATTAAAAATAGCATTCAAAAATATATAACAATTGAATCAGTAAATAAATAAAATAAAATTAAAATTAATACACCAATGTATTCACTAATTTACAAAACTTTCTATAATAATCTATGATATGAAAAACCTCCAAAAAAATCTATCTATACTTATTAATCAAAACTACTAGAGAAAAACTAAAAAATAAAACTACACATCTACAAATTTCTACCTGATTTCTATGTTTCTCAAATCTGATGCTAGTGTATTTTGTAAAAGGAAAAACGAGTGAATTTATATCGTGGAGGATTAATCATTGTGCATCGCAACCCAAGTTTATCCACGTTGCGGCCCGCACTACATTTTGGTTCACCTCATTCCAAACAGGAAGATCACACTACACCTAGACATTTCTCCACCGTGGTCAAGCTGCTTGAAATTGATGTTTGAATAGAGTGGACTTCATTATAGCCCATTGTATTTCATATCGTGGCTCGCATTGATTCACTTCAATTTCTTGTTTCACCCCTTACAATTGGTTAGATCACATGTAAGTTTTACATATATTGTTTTTTTATTCTTCTAAGTTACAAATGAGCGTTTTCTAGCATAAATCTTTCAATTTAATCAAATTGAAGCTAAAAATATCTAAAAACAACAAAAAATACATGTAATTTTAAACATATAGATTTACTTTAAATAATGATAAAATTATGTATATTAAAATCTATTTATAATTTTTAGATCCAAATATTACAACCTTTAACTAGTCTCTAACTGCATTTAGTATATGCAACAAACCTTTAAACCCTTAGGTTTTAATATTGGACAAGTTTAAGCTCTCGTCAAAACTTTTAATGATGATACCTATAAACAACCTATTAATACAAAAAGTAAAAGAAATAACAAACTCAAAATCAAATAATTAACAAATTAAAACGAAAAATAATAAAACTTTCCATGCATTAGTAACTTTAAGTTCATAATTAAAATCTAAAACATAAACTATATCAACATTCCAAAGATTCACAATTTATTATAAAAATCAGTTTCAAATCACAAATTTATATTCCATAATAAAAATGTATACTTTGACTAACCCAATTTATGTGTTAAGAATCTAATTTGACTCTAATTCTTACAAGTCATACTCTTAATATTACATTTATCTTATGGGTTCAAGCATTCAATAAAATATATGTTCAAATAGAAGTTATATAAAGAAATGAATTAATGGATTCGCATATGATTAAAGAAAATGCTCAAAAAATGCATAACATTAATCTCATACAATGGATAAAATAATATGATTTATAAACAAATCACGTACTATTCTCATGCATCAATTAAAATTATCAAGCAAAAATATCAAATATATGTCTTAGAGATAAAATGAAAATGCAATGACTTCAAGGAGATCTATTTCCTATTTATCTTTTATAATAGTCATTTTCACAACTTTGAAGAACTTTTAGGTCACTATATATCTTCTTCTTTTTTAAGAGTATATCAATGTACATATGTGAATTTAGTGAGTGGCTTAATTTGTTTCTCTTTTGTATTGACATTAAAGAACCCTAGGTGATATCACTTAGATTAAAAGATTGTAGGTTCAAAATATTCTCACAATGTGTTGTCCACTATTTGATTTCTAAACACCAATTTTGAGTTATCTCAATCTAAACATTCAACAATAAAACACATGAAACTATGATAAAAATTAATTATCATAATATTTCATGACATTTTTAAGACATACTCTGAAAGTGTAAAAGCTTAATCATTCGCTTAAAATCAACTAAAAGCATGATAATTTTACAAAAAATTTAAAAATGAACTTGATTATCTCTGAACCAATAAATAAACTAAATAAAAACAAATAAAATGTAAAAACATGTTTAATAAAAAAATTAAATTGCCTAAATTTATGTAACTTTTTCTCCACCCCTATCTAAAATCTACATTATCCTCTATATAATAAATGTAAATTGAAGATAAATATAAAGAAGAGAAAAGTTATCTATTTGATTTATGTGATCAAGTAATGATATAGAAAGTCGGATGCATCCATTACCTCAAATAATTTAGCCACACAGACAAATTATTGTATACTTTTCATATATCACATCTCAACAGTAATTTATTAATTAACAATTTTAAATTAAATAAACATGGTTCACATAACAGGAAATAAAATAAAATAAAATAAAATCCCAAAAACACAAAACAATTAAACTAGAAGTTCATACAAACAAACTGAAATAAAACACATAAAAATAATAAAAACTAATAAAACTCTAGAGTAAGGTTGGAGCTCAATCCTTCCTGTCTTTTGGTCCTTGGTTATCATCATGTAAGTGCGCAGGTAGTGTAAAAATAAAATCATACCCTGCATTCTCATATTCTCTCAAATGATTAGAATCAACTCTGAAATGGGAGAGAGTTAAGCATTGCATTTCAAGGAAAGTATGGTTGTATTCACCCTGAATATGATGTTGTTGACTTGTAACATTAGCATACTAGGTAATATAAGCTTTGGAAAAATTTCTTTATGTAAGTCACTTTTTCATTTAAATGATGAATTTCATCTTTCATTGACATCTTTGATGATGAAGAAACCCTTCTGTCCCTTTGGGTTCTATTAGTCCCTGAGACGAGTTCATTTTAGTATACTAGATTCAATATATCACCATATTGTATTAACATCTCACCATTTGGGTAATTCACCCCGCTCTAGCACATAGACCTATAACAAGTTGAAAGAAGAAATAACTCAAACGATTATTGTTAGTAAACAATCTTATCCGATAGTGAATTATGGTTTTAACATCTGTTGTCATTGTGGATACTATAGCATAAAGTAATATAGCCCATTCTCTATCTATAGAGTAATAATATATAGTAGGCATGAGTCTAGAATAGATAAAATATTGTCAGATGCGATAAACCTTAGTTAAATATTTTGCCTCAAAAACTATGTGTTTCCTATTAAAATATTCCCACTCAATCCCATCTATAGCAAGGATTTTTATTTTGTCAGTATATTTCACATTATTTATATAATGTTTGTATTCACCCTAGACCACATCTACCAAACCATAGTAGGCATTTGTATCATATGGGCCAAACGAGACTAGTACACCTCGTACTGTTACCTTGTTATTGACAGTATCAAGAACATTAGCATAAAATTCTTAAACAATTGATTCAACTATGATCTCTGGTTCCTTTATGAACCGTCTCCAACCTAATGCCACTATGACATTGGTTTCCCTTCAAATTGACAATTATGTCTTTAGCTTAAAATCTAATCCTCATTCTACAACAAAAAATTTATTGATCTTAATAGCCTTATCAAAACTAAGTTTGACCTCTGCACTTTCAAACTTAGCCTTATTGTAGTCTATGTGTCCTCTACACCTTTTCCTTTATCACTTTTATTTCCTTTAGGGATCATTTAATCAAATTAATCTTAAAAATTCAAAGGTTCAAAGATATTCTAGAAATTTCAAACCACACAACACTATAAATAGTACAAAAAATTTCCTCATCCCCACTTAGTCCAATTGAGATTTGGTACTCTTTCGATCCAAAAATTCTAGAATTAATTCACACAACTCAAAAAAAATCATTTAAGAAGTTATTTTAAAATCTTTGTTCACTTACTTGTATTCTTGTAATGAAGAGAAAGTTTTGAAAAATATA
Source organism: Hippophae rhamnoides (assembly GCA_033030585.1). Taxonomy (NCBI): domain Eukaryota; kingdom Viridiplantae; phylum Streptophyta; class Magnoliopsida; order Rosales; family Elaeagnaceae; genus Hippophae; species Hippophae rhamnoides. Next base: position 26,446,744 of record CM065432.1, read on the forward strand.
ATTTGTAGAAAATGAAGATTTGAAGATTCTTGATGGAGATTTGATAAAGTTTCTCAATGAAATGGTGAGAAATCAACTAGGAGTAAGATTAGGGTGAAGAAATTTAAAAGATTGAAAGAAAAATATGAAATTTTTGGGGAATAGGTATGTTTACAAGGAGAGAAAAATTAGGATTTGAGTGAAGAAGATGTAGAAAATGTAAGAAATGAGGATAAGACTACATAGGGTTGGTTAGTTCCGTGAAAAAATGAACGCGAGCTATGATGGACATTTATTCATATTGTGGCATGAATTGTTAAAATTTTAGACCAAAACGTTCAAAACCCCTTGAGCTGCAATGAAATTAAGTTCATGTCCTGGTGCAGAGTTAAATTTTCCACACCCCAATTTTCTACTCGAGAGTTCCATGTCGTGGCTCAAAAAGATTTATATATATATATATATATATATATATATATATATATATATATATATATATATATATTGTTATAACTAAACTAACACTAAATAACAACTAAAATCTAAGTACTAAATGATTATAATAAAATAAAATAAATATAGTAAAAACAGTTATAAATATAACTATTATACTAATGAGCATTAAATAAAACTAGTAAAAAATTTACAAAAATAAATTAAAACAAAATAAAAAGAATAATAAGTTATTTCATATCTAGGACGTAATTTATCATCTTAGAAAGATGTTACTTGGAGACCTTTATTTTTAATAAACTCAATCTATCTTTGTCATTGAGTTCACTTGTCGCTCTAACTAGGAAACTATTCATTCACTTGCTTCTACAAGTGTTCAATCAGTTGTTTTATCTGTATCTCTACCCTCTTCACATATGCTTTCAAGGAGTCTAACCTTTGATTGCTCTTAGATTAGTTGTCCTTACTAACTTGAATGAAAGCATTCAAGTTATTCCACAAAATTGGTCTATTGGAAGGATTCCATGGTACTTGATTGTGGTATTGTTAGGCCTATATATCGGAGTTCTAGGTAAATTGAGGATTGTTTTGACTCCAAGAAAAATTAAGATGATTTTTTCACCTTATATTTTAAGTGTTTTCATTAGGGTCATACCTGGGTCTTAATTGGTATCCCTACATTACATTAACATGTTCAAGTCTTAGAATAACTTCACTTTGGTAGGGACAGTAATCAACACCATATCCCAATGTACGACACACTCCATATAGTTAATTGTTAGGAGTGGATTGTGTAGCAAAAAGTGCAACTTGCTTAGTCAGTTGTGCACTTTGCATAATACTTCAGTACGAGAGTCTATTTCTTGGACTTTAGTCCTTCTCACACTTGAGCTCTTTTGTTGGGAATTAGCACCCAATATCTCAAAGAGATTGTAAATATTTATGATAGTCTTCTCACCCATAGCGTCTCTCACAACATTATCAACGATGAACTAACATTGTTGTGTCAATCCACCGTAGAAAAATTGATTATGTAGCTGTAGTAGGCACCAATGATGATGCCATTGAAAAAGGAATAACTTGAACCTATCCTAAGCTTCATGGAATGTTCACCCTTTATTTGAGAGAAAGTAACAATTTTATCTCTTAGATCAAATTTTTTTTAGAGGAATATAATTGTTTCATAAGTTTATTGTACAATTACTCCTAAGTCATCAATGAATCTAAGGAGAGTGACTTTAGCCAAGTCTTGGCCATGTTCTTAAGGGTGTAGAGGAGACACCTTATTCTTAGCTAATCATCGATAAGTATAACAAGAGGAAAAGTTTGGACTGTTAAGTAAAAGCCTCTATTGAAAGACAAAGAGTATTCATTAACCAGTCTATGAAAAGAGGGTAACATGAAAAAGTTAATATTTCTCAATTCATAGTCCTATGTTGTCTCACCCAATTGGATTAAAGCAGTAGCAATGTCAATGATTAATTTTGCATAACTCTTCATTGTTGTTTCCTTACATTATGGATTTTCTCCCATTTCTTAATGAATAATTAGAGGGACATGGTTTGGTTCTAAAGTTTTATCAACCAAAAACTCTTAAATCTTAGTATCCATCATTCTTAATAATTCTTTAGATCTATTAACATTATCTATGAAAGGTGTAAGAGAATATCTTATGGATCTACTACATCTTATAAACTAAGAAAACAATAAATTAAATTTACCTATCAAATAGAAAGAAAAAAAGACAAAATAATACAATATATAATATTTATTATACAAAATATTTACTACCCAATTTAATATAAGTTTAAATAAACAATTACAACAAGTAAATAAAATATCTCATACAAGAAATAAGTTAGTACGCAGAAATACGAAATAAAATAGTTAACAAAAATAAATAAAGTATATAAAATAAAATAAAAGAATTGAGTTAATAATTAAATAAATAATTTAAATTAAGTTAAAATAAAAAACTAAAATTAGTATACAAAAGTAATAAAAATAAATTAAGTTAATAAATAAATATCTAAAGTAAAAAAATAGTTAGAATAAAAATAAGAATAAACTAAGACTTTTTTAAAATTTTCTATTATTTTTAGATATTTTAAATTTTTGATTTTTGATTTTTTTTAGTAAAAAGAAATCACAAATATTTACAAAATAAATGTTTCTAATATTTTTGATAATAAAAATTGAAAACAATATTGATCCCTCACAACGGTGCCAAAAACAATTATGCACAAATTTTATATTTCATAATAGATCACAAGTATACGAATTATTTTGTAAAAAACAAAATATATTTTCAATATTAATCTAAAAAGGAATTACATAGTTTTACATATTTTAAAAAAACTCTTAAAAACAAACACGAAAAATAAATCTAAACATTTTATCACAATATTTTGGTTTTGAAATGTCTAGTCTATTAATATAAAATTAAAGATAAAAATATGATTGCTTCAATAAATATTAAGCAGATATACAATTAACATTAAATGAAAAATTTAAGAAAATTATTAACTAATTAACCATGTTTTCTTAGAATTAATTATGTTATTAATTATATAAATTTAAATTATTGAGTTTTTCTTTCATGTATGAAAAAGTCTTTTGATGACAATCAATAATATTGAATTATGTTTTATTCATAAAAAAATAACAAATTATTTAAATAAATACATTTGGCAAGATTATTAATTTAAATAATTATTCAGGACGTCAAAATTAGATCCTATAACTTAACTTTTTGAATTTAAAACTATTATAAAAAATATGTTATCAGTATATTTATCAACAATAAACTCAATTTATTTTGTAAAAATATTTACCTAAATTAATTTTTAGAAACATAACAACATAACTAATATCATATAATAATAATCAGTTAGAAATGTTCAAATTTAATATATTATCAATGAATTAAAAATAGCATTAAAAAAGATACGTAAAACTTAAAATTGTAAATAAATCAAATATAATTAATATTAATACCTCAATATATTTTTCGATTTACAAAACTTCTTGTAACGATATGTGGTTTGAAAAATCTCAAAAAAATATCTACCTTTATTGTTATTGAAGAAAAACTAATGTAGAAAAATTTAAAAAATAAAACTTTGCAACTACAAATTTCTATGTTTTTGATATTTGAGGTTGGTGTATGTTCTAAAAGTAAAAATGAGTGAATTTATAGCTTAAACTTGACAAGAAAAGTTTATCATTATGGATTAATCATCACTCGTTGCGGTTCAAGTTTATCCACGCCACAACCCACATTACATTTTGGCTCCCCTCATTTAAACAGAAAGGATTGTGATGCAACATAAGTTTCTCCATCACATTATGGCCCACTATATTTCATGCCACGGCTCGTGTTGCTTCAGTTCACTTTCTTGTTTCATACTTTATAATTGGTTGGATCACATGTATTGTTCTTTTATTCTTCTAAGTTGTAAATAAGTGTTTTCAAGCATGAATCTTTAAAGTTATTAATTTAATCAAATTGAAACTAAAAATACCAGAAAACAATAAAAAATACCCATGATTTTAAATACATAAATTTACTCTAAATAATGATAAAATCATGCATATTTAAATCTATTTAAATCTTTTAAATGCAAATAAATCACAAAATAATAATTATTTTCAAGGTCTCATCTTACTACTCATAGCTACTATTTCTAACCTATCTAGCCAGATGGTGATTTGATCTTTGGATCACATATTGACTCCGTTGAGAGACCGATGGCTTTGAAGTTTAAGTGATGTTTAACTTGTACCGATAGTCTTACTTTGATGCTTGGGTCTTATTGTCTTTGTTTGAAATTTTTCTAAACTAGGCATGGTTTTTTGATCCAAGTATTGCTTAGTAAATCCCCTCAATCTATTAGCCTCTCAATTGGTCTAAACATGAGATAGTTCTCAACTTATTAATATTTCAGTTTCTACTTTGTTGAAGACTTATTATCTCGCTTATTGAAGCCTTGTAGGCTTAAGTATGATGCAAGGATTTAAATATAATTATTGGACTTGAGGTGGTGTCGCTTGTAAGCCATGGCTTTTTTCAAGGTATATGGTTAACTCTAGGGTGATAGGAAACTTGATAGACCATTTTTAGGGTTAGTTATGGCCTAGACCAAATAGATAACATGTTGATCTTCTGAAAACAATTTATGGCCTAGCCCTAAAAGTATAGAATCAAATTTTGGGATATCTCTTATTCACTTCCTTAGCATAGGTGTATACCTTTGTTGGATATTGAGGTTTTTATTACACTCAATTTTACCATATGATAGTCTAGGCATTAAGGCGCTATACTCAAATCCTAGGATGCTTCTTTACGTTACGTTTGACCCAAACGACACTAACTATGAGCAAGGTGTGTCCTTTAAGGTTACTAAACATGTTCGGCTTCAATTAATCTTTTGGCAAACTGGACCCTAAAAGGGTAGTACTCACATATGATGTACTAAATGCTCTACACTCTCTAAGTCCAAAGGTAGCAGGCCTATCCATAGGATCATTTCTTATTCATTACCTATACTAGGGATACATTCCCAACAAGATACTGAGGGCGTGGTGACACGAATCTTTATCCACAACCCCCTTTCAAGGTCTAAGGCCAATTAAGTGGTTGTTAGATCAAGTTAAGTTGTTCTCTATGTAAGCTTGGATTCGAACGACACTACTTTTGAGTAAGGTGCATCTTTCAAGGTTACATAGTCATGCCAAGCTTCTATAGTCTATTTGGTGGTCTGAGCCCTAAGGCACAATACTCACCTAAAGGGTTGGTTCTTATTCATTGCATGGGCAAGTGTGCAATCTCAAACTGGATACATAACACTCAAAGCTATGGACTTTTTCAGGTCCAACCAGCTGAGGCCCACTCTTTATTTGATTGGGGACTTCCTATCCTTTCAAATCTTCTAAATGCGGATATTTGATTTATAGAAAGATGTATGTATCGTAAGTGCTCCCTTTATTAATAATAATAAATTTAAGTTCCAAACTAATTAAAATTATCTTAGGAACAAAAATTGAAATATAACCATCTAAAATTTATTTATTTTATTGAGTTAACAATAAAAATTGGAAAAAAAATGTTAAGTAAAAACAAATTAAATAAGATTACACTTTCTATTTCTGACATGGCAGCATCTTTATTTTTGGCCCATTCAAATTCCTACGATATAGCATTCTCTTGCTACCTTTTGCTCTTCTAATACTAATTATGTTTCCATATCTGTTGGAAACTTCGAGGCATGATGGTAGATAAAAGCTACAACCCTGACCCATGTAAGAAGGGAATGTCTTTCTAGAATCTACAATATTGAGATTTGTCTCCACCAAATTTTTTTATTTTCTTGGGCCACTGTACGAATGACTAGCATTCGAATTCCATTAGAACAGCCTCTCTTGTTGCCCTTAGAGGAGTGTAACTTCTAAAACTCCATCCAATATATATGGTATTTCCATCTATAACCTTTTTATCATTTCTTTGGTCCAGCCTAAACTTTTTTTTGTCATGGCATGAGAGTTCATCTCCCTTCCCTTCCCCTCTACGTTTCTGCTCTATATTGTTTCCTGGAAGGCTTTTGATTTTTTCTAATGGCGATCATTTCATCCATATTAACAAACTAAAAAATGAGATTAATTGCACATGATTATCTAACCCAAAAATAATCAAAATAATAACAAAAAACCATCAAACACACAACATATACCACGCCAAACTAGTGCACAATATCAAAACGATAAAAAAACAAAAATCTTAATGAGACCATGAGATCAAAAAAAGAACTACCATCATTTTCAAGAACCAAAGGCCAAGAGATCTAGATTATCACCTTCATCTTCCCTCATTGCTGAAAATAACAAACAAAAGACCATCCAAAATAAATTCACAACCAAATAATACCATAACGAATCACAAAGTAGTAGATTGGATTTAAGAAAGTTGATCTTTCCAAACAATACAAAAATATAAGCTACAAAGAAAATCAAGACCCTAGATTTGAATATTTAAAATCATTTTTAAGACATCTAAAAATCCCATAGTAGAAAGTAGCATTTGTGAGGACCCAAGATAGGTGGCATCATTAACAACATAAGAATAGAGAATGCAACCGATAATGGAAAAACAAAACGCCAACCATTGGGGTCAATATTTCGTCAATGTGGTGGTAGTGGTGGCTAACATAAGGTGTAAGAAGACTCCAATGGCATGCAAATGGAGGTAGGAGATCAAAGGTGGTGGAAGGTGAAGAGTAAAGATGTAAAATGAAATGAGATACTAATGACATTCATGCTACAATTTATTAATTTTTAAACATCTCATTTTGTCTCACTTAATTTTTAATGAAATGAAATGATAATAAAACAATACAAATTGAGATATCTCATTTATCTTTAATAGACCTAAATGAGACAAGCAAGAATAAAAATATAAAAAAATACGATACATGATTATTTATAATATAAGTTTAATATGAAAAATGATACAACATAAATTTAAAATTAAACCCATTAAAATTATAATCTAAATAAGATGAGATTACATTTAAACACTATAAAAAAATTGCTTTCTACAACAACTCACTTGTCAATGAAAACTAAGATTTGTCAAGAAAAACTTTTTCTCAACAAAAATTATTGTCACCATGATTGTCGTAATATCCCCTTGGTAGAAAGTTTTTTTTTTCAAACAAACACATGATTTGTTAGGAAAACATATGCCCTTCTTGACAAAATGGTTAACGACAATATTTTGTATTAAGAAAAGTCATCTAGTGTAAAACATTGTCCATAAAAACATTTCTACAATGAAATGATTTGTCCTTTTGACAATTGTATGTCTTTAAAATCTTTCTTCTATAAAATATTTTGGTGTAAAAATGTATTTTCTAACAAAATTCATTGAGAATTATATTTTCTTCGACAAAAGTTTTGCATATAAACTTTGAGAATTTTTGACAAAAAATTGTCTTAGAGGTGATTTATATATTTTACATCTTGAATTTTCTTTTATTTCTTCTAAATCCAAATATAAAAGATGGATTTTTGTTTCTTTTAATTTATGTTGTTATGGCCTTTTAGAATGTTAGGCAAACTTTAATGGAACTAAAATCTTCCTAGAAGCAAAGAAGCAACTATTATAAAAAATGTACTAGACATATATGCAATTAACCAAGCTATATATAGTTATTAAAAGAACTAAATAAGAAAAAAAAACCTCAATCTTGGACCATCAATATATATAGAAATTGCAAAAATCAAATAATATATAAAGTGATGATTTATTATAGTAGCTAGAAAGATCATAACTAAATTAATAAAAAGAGCATATAGACATATATTGATAAAGTTATATATATATATATATATATATATATATATATATATATATATATATATATATATATGTTGGGACATACTCATAAATACCGTAAAGCTTGACAGAAGAGAAGAGAAGAGCAACTTCAACTTCACAAAGTAGGGACATTTCGATGCTTTCTTTTGTGTTTATATATGAAGGGGCATACTCATAAATAGTGTAAAGCTTGACAGAGGAAGAGAATTGGAGAAGAGCAGTGTCAACTTCACAATACAAGGACACTTCATATGCTTTCTTCAATGTGTGTGTATATATATTGGAATATACTCGTAAATAGCGTAAAGTTTGAGAGAAGAAGAGACGATGAGAAGAGCAACTTAACCTTCACAAAGTCAAAGTATGGACACTTCATATGCTTTCTTCAGAGTCCCATTTCTTCTCTTTTAAAAGGTCACCAGCAAGCAAAATTCTGTGTTATGAAATTACATAGTCCATTTATAGCCTTATCGGTGTCAACAGTCCGATCTGGTCCAATTTTGAGAGGAAAAAAAAACCAAATCGAACCAGACCGAACCGTTTAACTATTAAAAATGTTGTAACCGAACGATTTGATTAACAGTTTTCAACGATCCAGTTAATAATACATATATATGATACAACATATATTACTTTAATTAAAAGAGAAATAAATACACTAATATGAGAACACTTCCTTGGTTTAATTCAATCATATCAAAGAACTAATTTTTATCCTCAAGGCAAGATTAAGATACCAAAAATAGCACGTGTATATTACGACTTTAAAATCACAAGTTAACTTATACATAATATATATTTACATTAGGTACATAAACTAAACATAATATACATTATGTACGATTTACAATAACATATTTACATTGTACAACTTACTATTTTGGTTCAATTCAATTTTACACAATTTGTACATATTAGTTTGGCCTAGACTCAAATTTTGATGTATTAATAACCGCCGAAAATGTGTACTTTTGAATTTTGGCTAGAAACCAATTATACACAAAAATATGAATCAACAAGAGGAAAAAAAATAGAGAAACGTACCAAATGTAAATCAAGAATGAGATGGTGGTGCTTCGGAATTAGGATTAGGGTTTCCACGACGAAGATCATCGATCAAATCACCTAGTTCTTTATGAGCAGATTCTCTTCCAAACATGAAACCATACCTAAAAATTAAGAATAAAAAATTGAAAATTTAGGATGTACATGCTTAATGATTCCTAAGAAAGGGCCAAAAATCAAAGAAATACCATAAAGAAACAGCTGAGAAGGCACCACCAGTGACAACAGTATGAAGCAAAGTAAAGCTTTTCTCCATTTCTCTTGTTGTTAGGTCACAGGACTTTGGTCTAAGGGTCTCCACTGTCCATGGATGACAGGACTAGAGGCGAGGTGAGACGAGGCAAGGACGGATGACTGGTGTTGGAGGCGACAAGGATGTAGATTAGGGGTTTAGGGTTTCGAAGAGAAATTGATTTGCAATGCGAAACTGCAAACGATTTTATTATATAATTCACACTCTGAATAAGTTGTTAATATATTATAATAACAGTCTGTTCCGATCCGGTTTAAAAATTAGTATAGCCGGACCGGACTATTTGAAAAATTATTACAGTTAATACAAATCAAATCGAGTAATGTGATTTATAAAACTATTCGACCCAGTCCAGTTCAATCCGATTTTTCGATTTTGTCCTTTTTTTTACATTCCTATATACCCTAGACTTAGCTTAAACTCTTTAATTAACATAATTGTATTCAAGTTCAAATAAAGACTTTATATACCTTGATTTCGTTGATTTCGTTTACTTGCAAAGTCCATGAATTTTTTATTTAAATTATAGCATCCCACATATTATGAGCCATACAAGAATTGTTATCAAACATTGCTGGTGAATACATTAAGAGATATGTCTCTAATTATAATTAATAAGAAAATACATTAGTTCGACATCAAACCAAGTATAAACTAAGAAGTATGATTAGAAGGCCTTTCATCCAACAAAACTTGTCATAAAGAATGTTAGTCTATAATACAATAAAGAATGTTAGTCTATAATACAATGATAATGGTAATGACATCAATAGAAAGTTCATACACTTAAGCATGTTACCATGAATTTCAAAGTGCAAGCAAAGGTTAGAGCAACATCCATCCATTTAGTTTCCTCCTCCAAAAATGAACCATTATCAAATTTTATCAAGAATGTATGTACCAATACACTTTCTTTAAATGAAAGTAAAACAATAAATAGAAAAAGGTTTATCATAACTAAAAAAATTAACAAAGTTATTGCATTGCAACTTTTTAAGATTTTTCATAGAAAAAAAAAGCCGTGCTCACACTAATACTACTAAAGAAGTGAAATATTCATATGAATCACATCAAGCTTAGATTCTAAAAAATATCCATGAAAAATTAATTATGAAGTATAAAGAAAATTATGAAAGTGCAAATGGTAAAAAGGCCTTTTTTATTGCAATTAATTCCATAAGGTATTATTGCATCATTTTTTTTTATGGGAAGAAATGTGTACTTCGAAAAAAAAGCTACCCAAACCATTAAAGTAGGAATCATGTTTCCTTGACAACAAATAACTTGGAATTAAACTAAAATGACATAAAATCAGTAAAAGGAATTCAAATTCAAACTAAAAATAGCATGCTGTACTATTATATTATCCCAACAAACGCCCTTTTTAAATTTTATAACTCTCAGAATCATGAGACAACACATAACAGTGTATGCACAATTGATGTCAAAAAGGGATTAAAGAGAATTTGTGTACCAATGTTAGATTTACGAACAGAGATTTTAGGACTTTTGCTTTTCAATTGTCTCTACTGTTGGGAAATAACGCAAATTTCCGATAAGCCAGATTTATGAGAAAGCAAGAATAGAAAAATAACACACAAAATTTGATAACGGAGTTCGGCCAATCTTGCTACGTCCTGGGACCTGTGGATCTTTTTTACAGAAAGGGGAGAACTTACAGAAGGTGTTTCCAACACTCTCAACTCACAACCCAATTACACCCAAGAAAATTACTCTCAATTTTCTCTCACAAAAGCTTTTCTCTCAATTGGAATGAACACTTTGGATGATCAATTCATTACAATTACACATCTATTTATAGGAAAATTCACTCCTTGAATTACTCCTTAAATTAATGGTTCCTTAAATCGCTTCCTTGAATTAAGCTCCTTGTTTTGCTCATGTTTGCTTCGCTTAAATTAAGTGAGCTTTATAACATCCCACTTGAGACCGATTTCAATCACTGTCTTCACACCTTGATCAATGCAAAGCTGACTTTTCTAGTCTTTGTTACTCTAGCGGACCAACTAAGTTGAGCACAACTTCGCTTGTCAATAGTCACCACCTTTTGTTAACATATCTGCTGGATTTTGCTTAATGAATCTTCTCCGCATAACATCATCTTCCAATAGAGATCGATGAAGTGATAACGAGTCAATATGCTTTGTTCTAGAATGAAATCTTTGAATTCTTCGCCAAGCAGTATTGCACTTTGACTATCACTATGCAGAACATTCTTTCTCATTTCGATTAATCCCACCAAGCTCGCTATCATCTCTTTACTAGCTTCGATTCTTGCTACATACTCGGCTCGTAGTGGATAGAGTGACAATTTTTACGTATTTGTGACATCCAACTAACGGTAGTTCCAACAAAATATATAGCAGGTGGTGCCTTCTACGGTGATCAACTTCACCTCCAAAGTCCGCGTCTCACGTGCCATGACACTTTTAACTCTCTCCTTACTAAAGTACAAGCACTTTTACGTGTGCGCCCGCATACCTCAAAATCCACTGATCACAATGAGTTTTCCTGATTTGACATAATCCGCTAACAAGCTCATTTCGGCCAATGTCTGGTCTCGCATGCACCATTGCGTACATTAAACTTCCAATGGTGAGGCATAAGGAACCTTAGCCATGAATTCTCTCTCTGTCTTCTGGACCGATCCTTGGATGAGCAAAAATGACTCGTGACGGGTGTCTTAACGCTGCATCGCCCGTGTTGAATCTTTGCAAAACACGATTGATGTACTCTCACGAGATAATCGCAAGGATCCTTTCTTCTTATTTCTTGTGATTTGCATTCCAAGAATCTTCTTTCTTGGACCAAGTCTTTCATGTCAAATTCCTTTGACAATTCCGCTTCAACCTTTTAATATCATCCATATCTCAACCTCGCTAACATATCATCGGCCTTAAAGTAGTAAAATGATATAACTGGACTTATATCTCTTGAAGTAGCAAGCACGATCGCATTGCATAGGAAACCTTCCTTGTCAGGAAAGGCTGTCAAATTTTTGTACCATTGTCTCTGGGGCTTGTTTCGGGCCATACAAACTCTTCTTGCCCACACCACGTATTCTTTCTTCCCCTTTACGAGAAACCTTGGGTCGGTACATGTAAATCTCTTCATCTAAATCTCCATGAAGGAATGCGGTCTTCGCGTCCAACTGCTCAAGATGAAGATCTTCGATGGCTACAATACTCAATACCGATTCGATAGTATTGAGCTTCACAACGGGAGAAAAAATGTCGGTGTAGTCAACTCCTTCCTTCGTTGAAACCACTTTGACAACTAAAGTGCTTTGTATCTCTTGGAACCATCACGTACTCCTCTTTCACCGGTACACCCGTTTGTTATGAAGTGCCTTTCTTTCCCACAGGTAACTCGGCCAGTTCCCATGCTCCGGTTGGAGATGAGAGATTTCATTTCTTCTTTCACAAGAAGCTCCCACTTGTTGGAATCTCGAGTCGACAAGCTTCATCATAGCATCTCGGGCTCCCTCCATCGACCAAGAACATATAGTTATGTATGCGGTCGTTACGTGAGGTCGAGAAGACATACCGAGGTACGGGAGCACTTTATAAGAGGTTGTGGTGTGTCGGAATCGTGTCTTGCTGTCCAACAAGTTCCTCTGGTGAGGACTTGTTACACCGGGTCTTGTTGCGAGAAGTATACGGGACATCATCGCATTTGCAAATACCGACTCATTTTGCTCTCGAGTCGTCGCGTCTATTTTACGTACGTCCCCATACATCACCCTTTCGTTGAAAATCACATCTGCTACGGATAACTTTCTTCTTTTCATCCCAAATGCGTAGCCAAACTCATCCTCATGTGAATGAACGGCATTTCTTGGATTTGGGATCAAGCTTATTCCCGCTTGATCAACGTGCACAAATGCTACACAACCGAAAACTTTTAGATGTGATAGTTTCACCTCTTTTCCGCTCCATACCTCTCTCGGTATTCTATGCTCCAATGGAGCAGATGGGCCTCGGTGCTGATCAAGTAGCCCCGCCGTGTTGACCGCTTCGCCTGCACCGAATTGCTTCGGTGGGACATTTGTATACGAATGCTTCGGCTCTTTCTCACAACGTTCGGTTCGTACGCCCACACCATCATGTGTTGAGGCGTGCACGCACAGCTTCTTTCCATTCTAATTCCGTGCTCATACAGAAATTTTTGAATGCGGTGTCTTCGTATTCACCCACCATTATCGATTCGAGCTTTTTGATCTTTAAACCCGTCTCATTTTCCACCATGTTTCCATCTTTTGAAAGCCTCAAATACTTCAGACTTATACTTTAGAAAGTAAACCCATACCTTCCGAGAGTGATAATCGATGAAAGTCACGAAATAGTGTTTCCACCAATAGATGAGACGGTCGTTGGTCCCCCAAACATCGAGTGAATAAGCTCTAGCCTTTCATTTCTTTGGGATTCTACTTGTCCAGTTTCCACTCTCTTTTGCTTTCCAAGTATGCAATCTTCGCACATGTCTATCTCCGGACCGTTGTAGACCTGGAAGTTTTCCGCCGAGGTCATAATCTTCATCCCCTTCTCACGTACGGCCCAGTCTACAGTGCCGTAGATTTGGTGTTTCATTCTTGGTGCAACCGTAATTGAACAACGTGCCTCTATTTGTCGTGTAAAGAAGTGCCACTTTTTCTTGCCTCGGCAACTATCATCATTGCACCACTTTGAAATCTTCCAATCATCGCCATGGAAGATTGTAGTGTAGCCAACGCGCCCACTGAGATTAAGTTCCTTCCGAGATCGGAATATGCCTGACATCCTTCGGCCCAAACAGACCGTCTCAACCTTAATCTTCATTACACCTTCGCTAATAATAGACATGGTTGATCATCACCAAGATATACCTTTCCCAAGGTTTAGGGGACATATTTCTCGAAGAATTTTTTTGTGAAGTAGCAATGGAATGATCTTTCCAGTCTAACACCCAAGATTCTTCCTTTCTCAAAGAAGCGTATCAACGCATCGTCTCCTCTGAGGGTGGAAGTAACATTTGCCTCTGCTGGCTTGTTTGTCCCTGCACTCTCGTGCACCGATTTTTGTAATGCGGGTTCTTCCCACAATTCCAACACTCGATAGTCTTGAGCCATGGGAATTATTAGGATTCCCGGATTGGACCTCCTGTCTTTTGATCTACCTCGGTAGTCAATTCTACCATGTCCATTTCCTTTGGTTGAATTTCTTCCTTCTTGACTACGTATGCAAAATCGAAGAGGTTGACGATTCACGCATTGCCTCACGCTTCGGATCTCTTCATCGAGAACCAAATCACGAACATCGCCAAATTTCAACTTATTGCTTCCCGATAGACTACTTCACACCGTGATAATGATAGCATTCCTTTCCGGTAGAAGACAAAAGTATCAATGCTCGTACTTCTTCATCGAATTCAATTTCCACCGAACTCAACCGGGTTGTAATCGTATTGAGTTCGTTGAGATGTTGAGCTGCAGGTACCTTCACGAGTCATCCATAATTGAGCAAGCGCCTCATCGTTGGCACTTTGTTTGAGGCGTGGCATACATATCGATGTAGAATTTACAAGCACCATTGCGTCTTTTTCCTTTGCTATGTTAAAAGCAACATTACGGGATAACGTCAATCGAATAACTCAGAGGCTGTCTGTAAGATTCCAATCTTCCTTCATGCTCCGCTTTCCCCGAGAGAGGTTGATATAGATTTCTTTGATCTGATAATCCTCTGTCTGTATTTTCCAAAATCCCAGAAATCGCCATCAAATTTCTCGAGTTTCACCCTTCCTTCATCTCAATGCAATCGCTCCCACTAAAATCGACTTCCTCTGGATCGTTTCGATTATTTCTTGCGAAAAATTGACGTAAATCACTACCAAATACCGATACCAGTTGTTGGGAAATAGCATGAAATTCCAGATAAGCGGTTATGACAGAAAGCGAAATAGAAAAATAACACACAAAATTTGGATAAACGGAGTTACCAATCTTGCTTACGTCTCGGCCTGCAGATCTTTTACCGAAAGGGGAGAAATTACAGGTGTTTGCCTTACAATATTTCACAACTCACAACCCAATTACACCCAAGAAAATTACTCTCAATTTTCTCTCACAAAAAGCTTTTCTCTCAATTGGAATGAACACTTTGGATGATCAATTCATTACAATTACACATCTATTTATAGGAAAATTCACTCCTTGAATTACTCCAGAATTAATGGTTCCCTTAAATTGCTCTGAATTAAGCTCCTCAGATTAATTTCCTTGTTTTGCTCGTGAATTCTTTCCGTGTTTTGCTGTGTTTAACAGCCTTAAATTAAGGAGCTTTATAACATCTACTGTGCAAGATTCAAAAGTGTAACCTAAGAGAATTAAAAATATATGTAAAAATAATTATACAACTTATGACTTTTCAGCAGGAACATGCTTCCCTTTCAAAATTAAATTGAAAGAAAGTAAAGAAAGGCCAATAACTTGGTGGAAATAAAAGACTTGCAGTTGGTTTCAACATTAAATTGAAAGAAAGTAAAGAAATGCCAACAGCTTGGTGGAAATAAGACTTACAGTTGGTCATGCATATCTTTGGCTATTCTATAAATTGTTGTAGTGCTAGATCTACTAGAATCCTTGCATTCACAAATCAAAAACTCAAACACGAGAAAGTAGATGAAATTTTC
This sequence comes from Hippophae rhamnoides, assembly GCA_033030585.1. NCBI lineage: Eukaryota > Viridiplantae > Streptophyta > Magnoliopsida > Rosales > Elaeagnaceae > Hippophae > Hippophae rhamnoides. Next base: position 26,462,556 of record CM065432.1, read on the forward strand.
TAACTACGGAGCAATGGAGTCACATAACCTAGTTACTTGAGAAACCCTAAATTATAAATTCAATTAAAAAAACCAAACCTTATCGTTAGAATACACAAATAAAGACCCCAAAACTAATAAAATAAAAATAACGGACGAAAGTTCCTATGCACTTAACATCAATCCTTGATCTATGTATCAGAGCCAATCATGGAGAATTACTATGTTGGCATCAAAACGAAAAATATATAACAAAAACAAAAAAAGAGTATACCAGTGGCTTCGATGGGCAAGAAATTCAACAAAATGAAAGGCAGACAATGACTTATAAACGCCCTATATTACTTGTATTCTTGTAGGGTAAAGGAAATCGAGGTCATGTGATCCATGCCTATATATTTATAAAGAAAAAATTGTATAGAAATGACTTACTTGCGGTTAGGCGAGACTGAAATGGCTAGCGATGTTGAAACGACTAGCAACGTTGGTGGATAAATTGAGGTTGGAAGACACTAGGCGCGAGGAAATATTGGTGAACTAGCAGTGGTGGCTGGCATGGAATTCTAACGGGAACAATTTAGGGGCGATTGGAAGATGAAGGTTGGGACTGAAAAGAACCGCGGGTGTGGGGTGTTGGGATATTAGAGAATTAGGACAACTTTTAAATTTAGTTTCATCCCTTGAAATTTGAAATAAAATCTTGTAAATGTTTTAGCACCCTAAATTTATAGCAAAAAAAAACATAATTTTTACGTAGATGAGTGTAATTTACTTACTAATTTTCAATATCTTACTATATCTATAATTAATGTCCAAATTTTCAACCAATATGTAATTGGTATTGATAACACATGACAGTACACCGAAAGTGATATTGGTGATCAATTGCACTCTTCTTAGATTTAATACTTTAGTTATGGAATTTCTATTTAAAATATTAATATTTTGTTATCTTTTTTTAATTTTAGATGAATTATTTTAATTATTAATATTTTTATATTTTTATCTAAATTATATCTTTTAATATTTTATTAATAAGTAAAAAAAATTACTTAAACAATAAAATCATATACCTAAAAACATTGAAATTATGTCTTCCCATCATGATTATTTTTGTAGAAAATATTATCGATTTTTGTCAACAAAATTTGTCAAAAAAAAAATCATTTTCTCGACGAAATCAAAGTTGTTGAATAATAATTTTGATTTTTTTTATAAGAAAACTTGGCGTCAAATTCCCATCACTTTGTGTCCAAACTTTCTTTGACAAATTTTCATTTTATTAAGAAAAATAATTTTTACGATAAAGTTTTGTCACCAAAAACTTATCATAGTATGGACAAAGTTTTCAATAGCTTAATACTTTTGTTGCAAAAACCATTTTTTTCTTGTAGTGAAATTAAATAAGATAATATTATACTATAAAATTCATTATAAATATTAAATAAGACACAAAATGAGATGAGACAACTCACTTTAAATATCTAGAGAAGAGAAAAGGTGATTTGTGATTCAAATTTTTTAGAAAAAAGATAGTGTTTTCTCTCTCTAAACTCTTACTAAATTGTGAATTTGAAACTTTTTAACAATTGCTAGAGTTCTAATCCTAATAATTGTTTACCACTTCTTTGTTCCTACTAGCGATCTCTTACATTTTTTGACTATTAAGTATCCTTATCCTACATCGGTCAGGAGTAAGGCAGCAAATCTACTTATAAGCATGTGCAACTCTTAACTTAATGAGATCTTATTGGGTTGAGTAGTTAGGCCTGAGTTTTTAACATGATATTAGAGTTCTGCTCCTGGTCTCTATGTGATTTGATAAAGATATCTGCAAGTTGATTGTTGGAAGAGACAGAGAAAAGCTTGAGAGCACCATGGACAAGATGAGAACGAATAAAGTGACAATCAATCTCAATGTGTTTAGTCTGTTCATGGAAGACATCATTGTGAGCAATATGAATGGCACTCTGATTGTCACAATAAAGAGGAGTAGTAGAGGATGTGGACATACTCAAATCCTTAAGAAGCCATCGTAGCCAAAGAAGCTCATATGTGGTATCAGTAAGAGCACGATATTCTACTTTAGTACTGGAACGAGCCACTAAAGTTTGTTTCTTAGTTCACCAAGAAATTAAAGAAGAACCAAAAAGAAAGCAATAAATTGTAGTGGACCTGCGATTAGTGGGATCTCATGCCCAATCAACATCAGAGAATGTACAAAGTATAAAATGAGACTGAGCTGAGTAGAAAAGGTCATGGAAGATAGTGCCCTTCAAATATCGTAGAATGCGCAGAACAACAACATAGTGAGTCGAACTTGGAGTAGATATATACTGACTCACCAGATGAATAACATAAGAAATGTCTGAACAAGTAACTGTAAGATAAACCATGCTACTAATCAATCTTCTGTAAAAAGAAGGATTAGACAATGGTCCCCCCCTCCTGAGGGTGTCAAATGAGCATTAAGTTCAATTGGAGTGTCAACAATCTTACTGTCAGTGAGTCCAACTTAAGATAAAATGTCAAATGCATACTAGGCTTGAGTAATATAAAGACCATCTATGGAACGGGTGATCTCAAAACCCAAGAAATAGCTTAAATGTCCAAGGTCTTTCATCTCAAACTGTTGACTAAGAAAATCCTTGAGTTCTTGAATGCTACTGAGGTCATCATCACCAGTTATGACAACAAAACTGCTTATAAGCCTAGGCAACTCTTAACTCAATGAAACCTATTAGGTTAAGTTAAGTCTGGATTTCTAACTTGGTATCAAAGCTTTGCTTCTAGTCTCTATGTTCTTGGACCCTGGGCTCTACTCACCATGGCGTTTATGTCCACCTTTGTCCGCCGTGTGAAAGGGACTGTTAAGTATCTTTATCTTACATCGACCAGGAATAAGGCAGCAAAGTTGCTTATAAGCATGGGTAACCTTTAACTTAATGAGATCTTATTGAGTTTAATTAGGCCTGAATTTCTAACATGGTCTAACAGGTTTTCATGTAACTTCAATTTGAATTGCATGATCTATTCAATTGCTCCCTATCGTATAATTACATTCTCTTACACAAATTTCATTTTTGTTTGTATATTCTTGATTTATCAACTAGTTATATTAGTCTGGTTAGTCTAGGCTTCTATCTTTAATGAAGGTGAAAACGTCTAATTAAAAACAATATTGCATGAAATCATACTTTAAAACTGAACATTCAAAGAATAAGTGATTAGTCAACTCATCAACCAACCCACACAAAAGACAAATACCAAGAACATGCACTCTCCTTTTAAGTAAGTTGCATCTCACGGCTAGATTTTATTCGTGCATAGCCATAGGAAGCAAGGCATTTGATATTGTTGGGTAAGTTATTGATGCCAAATCTATTGATGCCAAATCTAAACAAAGGGGGAGATGAAGTAGAATCGTAAAAGCACCATGTTATGAGGCATCATTTGCATAAAGGGAGCAAATCCTTGGTAGCAAAATATTTACTGTATTTCTCCTCTCTTGATATGCACCATACTCGACAATCATCAATCTACTAGTGGATTTTAAAAAAAATTCCACTAGCCATTACTTTTTTTTAACTTAGAAGCGTTCCATGAAGGAAATTTTTTTAGATGAGATGGAAGCATCGATATATGGTACACCTTAATGTTTTCAAGACTACTATTTTTCATACAACAAAAATGAGCCCCTTACATGCATATAAGTCAAATAATGAATGAAATGATTCTTCACGTCACACATGAACTGACTCCTATTAAACTAATCAACTACAAATAATGAATGAAATGATTCTCCACATCACCCATAAACTGACTCATGTAAAACTAATCAATTCTTGAACAAAGAGTTATCTCCAAAACACTTTCATTTTATTTTTTTTCTTTTTCTTTTTCTTTTTCTTTTTTGGTAAGATGCAACACCTTAGCGTTCCAGTATTCCACCATGAGTTTCAAAATGTTTCTACATGAATACACAAAGGAAACAAGGATACATATTATTTTCAAGACTGAGATAGAAGCATTGCAGATGGCGTACCTTCATGTTTTCAAAGAATATTATTTTTCCTACAATGTAAATAGGCGCCTACATGCAAATAAGTCAAATAATGAATAAAAAAGCTTTACACGTCACCCATGAATCTGAATCATGTAAAAATAATCATTTCTAGAACAAGAGTTGACTCCAAAACACTAGTTTTTTCTTCTTTTTTTGGTACGATGCAACGCCTTACCACTCCACCATTAGTTTTATTATGTTTCTACAGAAATACATAACAACGAAACAGGGATAAATATTAAGGAAAAAGGTCGCCAAGTACAGCTTTATGCTGCCTCTGCAAATCCAACCCTTAGATTGCCATAATCAAACACGGTATGGTAAGGACCCATGAAGACATCTCCCAAAATCCTGCATTTAGCAAAGACCACCAAATAAGAATCGGATCCAAACTCATCTTAAAAAACAGTACCAAGGATAAATAGCCCAAGGCTTATCAGAATGGTAGCAATGAAAATACCAGAGAGGTCCGCGTGGTGGAGGAATATCCAAGGCAGTGAAACCACTAATGCACTGGGCTTGAGCACCCTCACCGACCTTGAGTATGTACTGTTAAAAGCATCAAAACAGAGATTATAGAGTTAAAAGTGTGAATAAGATGTACCTAAACCAGCAACATACAATCATTATTCACTATGTAAACCGAATCCAATTTCACCACTCAGGTAGTAACCATACCTCCTCTGGGGCGAGATCAAAAACCTTACCACCAATGGTGAAAGAAACAGTAGGCATCTTAGTCACACTTCCACAGTCTACTACTGATTCTCCCATTGGATTTGGCATACGGTCACAAAGCTGCAGAAAAACAAGATGTCATAACCAAGAGAAGAAGCATTGAGAACTAACATTACATCAGGAATTTAACACCTAGTTCACCTTATTAACATATTCCAATATATTTTCTTCTGTCAGGTTCTGTCTAATCTGGTTTTGCATCCAAACAACTGCCATCTCACATCCATTGCACATAGCATCCTGAAGAATACCAGAAGATTTTCCCTTGTTCTCATTGACCACACTCTCAATACCAGCACTACATATCAAAGCATATGGCACCATAAAATGAGAAGAGCAGATAGATTTATAGAGAAACTCTGAAGTAATAAAGTAAAACACAGGGGTGATAATAACAAAGCCTCACAAATGACAACAAGAAAACACCAAATGAACCTAACCTTACACCACGAGTCCCATCAAAGGTGCACAATCCAATTTGTGAGCATACCTTTTTAGGTGGTACCTGTCAAAGACAATTTGAAAATAAAGATTAATGAAAAAGTAAAACACATTACCAATAAGCTAGTTCGACAAGTGGCTTCCTGAAGAATATTTTTCAGTTATTAGCACTGCCTACAAAGAAAAATTCATAAAAACTTGTTCTTACCTCAGCCAAAAGTAAAACTAGGATGGTTTGGCCATATTGTTGAACTACTGCTTTGCATTCCTGGCTAGCAGCCCCAGAGACTCCAATTTCATGGTTTATCATGGTAATTATAGTCTGTAAGGCCAGTGAGTGAGTGATCCAGAGAGATGTACAGATATATCTAGATAAAGAGTGAGATAGAACCTTAAAAGTATCAATGACAAAGAATTGGATTTAAGTATTCATGCATGCAGTACAAACATGCATCAATGCATGAATGTATGTCTTCTTAAAGCAGTTAGTTAGGTACTTCCCCAAGCATGTCTAGGGATTGGGGTTAAGAGCTGGGGCTAGAGCTCCATTGTAGGTTTGTATGCGTGGTGGGAATGAAAGTAGAAAACAAGAAAGACAGGTAATCAGATATTTGATATTTGACCTATATGTGTGCATCATCTTTGAATTGTTACATTAAATAAAGCCGTACCATAAGAGAGCAGTGTGAAGCCACTAAGGCATCAAATTAATTATAAGAGTACACAGTAGCTCAGATCAAAGGGGGAGTTTGCCGGAGAAAATGCAAGAAAAATAAAATGGACAAGGTACTAAGAGGAAATATTATTAAAATGCTCCCAATTGGCCAATTGTTAGATGCGATAACTTCATACAACCTAATTCTTAAACATGATAATAATCCTCCCGTTATTCATAGGGGCAGCTTTTGCTCTCCTCTTTGGAGACCCTCCAAGCACCAACTACTTCGCCTTTTTCCTTTTGTTGGAGAGGGATCTCCTAATGCAGAGCCCCTTTGGTAGATCTTTCTTATTATAATCATTTGAATAAAAGCAAATATTTGCATATAGGATGATTGTTTTTGTCAATTTTTGGTTTTGACCCACTTGTCTATTGCTTTCCATTTTTAACCTCCTAGTCAATTCATGTTCATAGTTGAAGATATGTAAAAAAATGAAACTCATTTGAACATATGTTCAACAGTAGGATCCATGGTCCAACACCTGTTCTTTGAGATGTAACATGGTTTGTCGGTTGTCTACCAAGTTATTTGTTGCCGGAATTGTCAAAGCTCCAGTAGCATTTTTACTTTTGAATGCATGTACACAAAGAAAACTTACTTGAACATGTGTTCATGACATTTTCATGGTTTTCATAGTTTACCCTTTCGTTTAGAGGCTCAACAAGGTTAGTCGGTGATCAACTAACCTCCCTTTCCAAAGCTCTAGTGATATTTGTATTTTTAAACACGTTCAAAAATGTTCAAAAATAGCATCATAGTCCAAAACGTTTGTCTATAGGCTTAATATGTTCCACTGGTAGTCCAATACTCTTTATTGTTGGAGCTCCATTCATATTGATACTTTGAATTCATATACCAAAAAAGAAAATTGCTTATTTGTTCTAAAATAATTATTTGAAATCCTAAAATACAATATCAGTTTGTATATAGTGTGCATTAATTTATGTACATCGTGTACATATAACTAGACATGTACATATATGTACAAGTTATATATCTACGAGATACATGCTAATCCAATTCAATTATGCACAATATATACATACTGCATAAGTTCCGGACTGCAAAACTAATGAGGGTTCAAAAATTAAAGAACCCCTTCATCTCGAGCAATATTCCCATTTCCTTTCATGTTAGATTATGTTATGTTTTTGGCTATTTTTTTTTTAATCGAGCTTATCGTGTCTAAGATCTTAAAGGTTAAAATGTAGCATCATGATTTCATTTTTCCACGAAGAACAACCAAATTATCAATTGAGGAAACAAAACAGGCAAGGAGAACCTTATAACTTACATCAGAGCAAATCATAAAAGGTTAGGTTTTTCTAAGCTTTTAATTTTAGTTTATCAATTTTAATTATTGATATATTTAAATGGACGAATTTTGATGTAAATTGTATCTTTCATGTTTAATAAATGAAATTTTATTTTCTCAAATTATTAAAATGGAATCACCCTAGGTTCAATCAAAAGTGCACAAAGTAATCTCATTATATGTTCTTAATTAAAGAGTTAACATAGAAAACCCCCTATCATCAAATCACAATAGAATGAGTAAAATTAGAGCAGCAACTTAAAAAAAAAAAGCCCATACCGTCGGACCAGCCAACAAAGAAGTTCCAGAATCGGCAATGGCTGAACAACCATCATTACAGTATCCTAAAAAGCAATAAAATTAGTCAGATGCAAGGAAAACAAATCATGGGCATATCATATATCTGGTCTGTTGCAGGCAAAGTACCACGACTGTTCAATATATATTGAGAATAACATACCAGAAGGCTTGCCACCAATGAAAACATCGCCCATGTCAAACTATCAAAAAGCAAAAAATAAGTAAGAATAACACAAAATAAAACAGAAATATATATTTTATACAGACCTGCCAATAGCCTTTCTGCGTCACTGGCACATAAGTGTGGTTTCCCTTGAAATGATTAGGATCAACTCCTCCAAATACTATTTCACCACCTTCTTCTTCATTTGTTTTACGATTCATCCAAAAGGAAAACACCGGTTCCTTGACAAGACCTTGTTCAACCATGTTATACCTGAATGACAAGTATAATTAAAAAAATTCAGAATCATAATAAAGAAGTATTTCGTTGCAAAATCAGAAAGTTATGAAATGTGACTTCAGATATTACAACCGCTTACCACACTGGGACAGCACCTCCAACTGAAATCTCTTGAAACCCAAGCCCCAGTAAACCATCAAATTTTGCAGCCAAAAACGTGAGACTATGCTCCCTAGTTGCTTCAATAAATTCCTAATAGAGACAAAAAATTGAGAACAGAATATGGCACAGTTAGAAAACATGTTGAGCCCACTGGAACAGCATCTTTGAAAATACCTGATTCTTCACAACTATGTCACCAACTTTGACATTGTCATAACTGAAGAAACCTGAAATGGATCCAGATCCATACTGAATAGCAGCAAATGTTCCTGAAAAATGACGAAAGCTTTAGATCATAAGGACTATTCATGTCAGGACTATAACTTTCTTTAAATATAAGACATAAAGGAACAACAAGACCAATCATATTCATTCTAAACCATATAAGTATTTCTCAAGATAAACTATCCTTCTATAGAAGTGGTGGGATATTGCTCGCACAAAAGTTGGTAAACAGTAACCATACTGTCAATAACTTTAGAATTTAAAAAGTCATGCCAAGCTCACTAATGAACTTTTGTTAGAAAGTCACACTAATTATATTAAGTAAACTGTCACCAGATAACTGATACAACCGCATTAAATATTATAGTACACAGTAGCATGGAAAGCATAGAAATATATTTAATGCTATAAGACACATGTATGGACATAAAACAAACCATTCTTCTGGTACGTGCTTGATTGGCTCGATTTATACTTAGCATGGAAATAGCATGCGATCTGCCAAATGCAATACAAAAGCATTCATTGTATTTACACAAATTGGAGTTCATCAAAGTTACATCTGAACAATTGTTACATTTACAACAAATCTAAATGACAAAACTCACCGAGAAATAGCACCCGGCTGATGGGACCCATAGATTAGAGCTACCAGTGTCAAAAATGACATTAAACTTTTGGGAGGGAGTTCCGATACTAATCTCACCATAGTACTGAGCATCCAAGTAATTCTTTAATGCAACAATATCAGTATGCCCTGAGTCTCCCAGGTTACCACAGAGATGATATTTTTTAACAGAAGATCTCAGAGAGACTCCATTTTTGGCCTCAAGCCTTACAGCAGCACGGTTATTTGAACCCATTTTCATCTTTTTCAATCCAATTCTAAGCAATCCCTCATTGGATGCGGAAAAAACAGGAGAGAATAACAGCAAGGAAAGGAAAAGATAAGGTATAACTACTCTGGTATGAACAGCCATGTTGACCTAGAAATCAAGGAGTGAAAATTTGAATTCAAAGAAACAAACTCAACGAAAGGAATAACTAATTTTTGCAACAAAAAAGGATAAATGCGATGCCAATATAAAAGAGACGAAAATCGATGACAATAAAAAAAACAAAGAAATTAAAATAAAAGTAATAAGAATAATTTTTGACAACTTCCTTGAACAATATATTAACATAGACCGGTAAAGAAGCACGCAAATATTTTAGGTTGATAATAAACTTATTTTTTCCACCAAAAATATATACTTCTAAAACATTACCTATAAGGAAGCTCAACATGCAACCTAAAAACTTCAAACACCTCATTTATTATTTGGTAATATCATGCGCGATTGCCGTTTTCTTCTTCAAAAAATATATATTTGCTATACGGAGATAAATGTAACAGTTCGGCAGAAGCAACATATAACATAAAAATCATTTTCATTATCTTCATTCTTCCTTTACTCACAATAGAGGGAAAAATATCAATTAGAATAACTGAGCCCTAAGAAAATTCTGAACGCCAAAGGATCACAAATCATGTATTATTATTAAATCAGATGTCTACTTGTCAAAAATTCGACATTGAACATCAAATAGTCGAAAATTCAAACATGCATTGCTTGATCAAAACATAAAATAGATAACAGAAACTAGTAGTCATAACCAGTGAGTCATCTCATAAAAAACAGCTAATTCCTCTCGTTTATCGAAAAGAAAAACTAAGAATATGAATTAAAAAAAAATAAAACTATAATTACAATAATCGAAGATAATAAAAAGGCATACCTAGATTTTTCTCGCAGGCAAAGGAAGGGATGAGAAAGTTGGCGAATACGAAGAGGAGAAAAACAAAGATTATAAAAGAAGACTAAAGGCTAACGATTCTGTCTGACCTAAGTGGGACCCATAAGTGCTCTTTTGAAGTTGGTATATCTTAAGGTCAGAGTACATTCAACTTTTAATCACAACTGGCTCGCAAAAAATCTGACTATAACCGTCAAAGTACTAGTAGCGTTAAACGCGCCCATACAAAATGCATGATCACGTTTTAGGAAATTCTGAATAGGACTAAACTGACGTTGAATAACGTGATTGTCAGGGCAAATTAGTAAATCTGAAAATTGGGTCTAAGAACGTTGATAATGTGATCAGCTGTGATTCTTTTTATCAAATATAATTATTTTGTCCGAATTATGACTTGAAATTAAGGAGGGAATAGACTTATTATCAAATAAATACCTCCCTAAATTAAATTAAATGAAATGAGATGTTAATAAGATTTATTAGATAATTTGTTAATTTTTATACTCTATCTTATTTTATCTTATTTATTTTTTAACGAGATATAATATATTTAAATTTAAACATATTAAGAATACAATCTAAATGAGATAAAATAATATAAGATAGTGCACAATAAATTATATTTAGATTTTTTACTTATTTTTAAAGTGGTTTAATCTTATTATTATCAAAATGTGAATCTATAATAAATAAATATATTTTATTTTTTTATTATTTTTGTATTTTTATTCAATTCTTTTATTGTTTAATTTATAAAAGTATCTTTCTAATATAATAAAAAAAATAAAAAAATAACATTTATCCTTATAAGTGCATTTTTTTCGTAACAATATGAAAAAACTGTTATAAAAATTAAATATCACTTTTATAATAAATATTAAATATCTATTTTTGAAAGTAGTTAATATTTTTATCAATGATATAATGCATGCAATCTTTACATGTACATTCACAAGAAAAATGACGAATATTTGCAAGTATAACTAAATGTTAAGGCCTCAACCGCAAAATCAATGAATCGAGCGCTCCATCCCAAACAAGTTGTAGCTTAAAGCATTATAACAAGTTATAATTTATAATTTATCACATTTTTGTTAAAATACATTAGCTTAAATGGTGAATTTAAAATTTTCCTTTTCAATATGAGTAGGCTAATTAGAGCAGAAGATATGTATCAGTTCAAGATTAAATCATATTAATGATTATCTTTTTCAATAAAATCATTATATTTATCTTTTAATTTATTGATATTAACTATCATTTCAATAATGTTTTAAGATCAATTTACAATATTTCCGAGTGATTATTGTCGGTTTGGGCCAATAACAAGAAAAAATAAAAAAACATTCAACAATAAAGGTTTGTGGTGGGAAAGAAAAAAATCAAACTAAGGTGATATTTGGTTGGAAGGAATGGAAATTAATCAGAATTGATTCCATCCATTTTGTGTGTTTGGTTGGAAAAAATGGGGGACGGAATAAAATCGATTACTAAAGGAGAAGGAATCACAATTCCTTCTCCATCCTTCAGTATTCATGATTCTATTCCCATCCAAACTTTTTTTTTTCAATTTTACCTTCACCCAAAATATAACCCTAACTCAAAACCCAAAAACCTAAACCCCAAATCCCTAAACCCTAAACCCCACATCCCAAATCCCAAATCCCAAAACCATAAACCCTAAACCCTAAATCCCAAAAATCTTAAATCTTAAACCCTAAATTCCAAAACATTAAACCCTAAAACCCAAAACCCTAAACTCTAAACCCAAAATCCCTAAACCTTAAACCCCAAATTCCAAATCCTAAAACCCTAAACCCCAAATTGCAAATCCTAAAATTCAAAAACCCTAAACCCTAAATCCAAAATCCAAAATTCTAAAACCCTAAACCCTTTTTAGAAAAATAATAATTTTAACCTTAAACCTTAACCCACAAATATAACCCTAAACCCCAAATCCTAAATCCCTAAACCCTAAATCCCAAACCTCAAAACCCTAAACCCTGTTTAGAAAAATAATAATTTTAATAATATATTTCTTTTTAATTAAGTAATAATTATTTTAAAAAATAATGATTTCAATAATTTATTTTGTTTGACGAAAAAATAATAATTAAATGAAATTATTTGAACTTTACTAAATGTAGGGGTATTAAGGTAATTTATAGTTTTTTTCATTCCATTCAAAATATAACCTTCACTCAAAATATAACCCTAACTCAAAACCCAAAAACCTAAACCCCAAATCCCTAAACCCTAAACCCCACATCCCAAATCCCAAATCCCAAAACCATAAACCCTAAACCCTAAACCCTAAATTCCAAAACCTTAAACCCTAAACCCTAAACCCAAAATCCCTAAACCTTAAACCCCAAATTCCAAATCCTAAAACCTTAAACCCCAAATTCCAAATCCTAAAATCCAAAAATCCTAAACCCTAAATCCTAAATCCTAAATTCTAAAACCCTAAACCCTTTTTAGAAAAATAATAATTTTAACCTTAAACCTTAACCCACAAATATAACCTTAAATCCCTAAACCCTAAATCCCAAATCCTAAACCTCAAAACCCTAAATCCTGTTTAGAAAAATAATAATTTTAATAATATATTTCTTTTTAATTAAGTAATAATTATTTAATAAAATAATGATTTTAATAATTTATTTTGTTTGACGAAAAAATAGTAACTAAATGAAATTATTTGAACTTTACTAAATGTAAGGGTATTAAGGTAATTTATAGTTTTTTTCATTCCATTCCAGTGGCAAACCAAATACTGTAATTCTGATTCTGAGCTTGATTCCAGTGGTCAAACCAAACAACATTGTTTCATTTCCATTCCATTTCATTCCGATTCCGATTCCACGAACCAAATGCCACCTAAGAGCAAAAAACATAAAACCTTAATAGAAAGAGTTTTCTAAGAGAAGAAAATTGAGAACTAATTTATGAAATTTTACCTACAAATTGAAGATACATATATATTATATTTTTGTAAGAGATTAACCTAAAGGTGAAGTTTATAATCTAATTTTATTATAGTAAAAGTTTTAAGTAGCCTATGGGTCCTGTGGTTGTTACTTTTATTTTGGATGGTTTTCTACGCTAAAAACATTTGTTTTTATTTCTTGTTCTATTTTAGTGTGGAAAATTATCCTGAGTTTGTGAAATTTATTTCTTTACAACCATCAATTTTTTTCGAACAAAGTGTTATAAGAGCTTTTGTTGTTTTTAGTAAGAGTATTGTTCACACATATAGACTATTCACATATATGGTATTATTCTGCCGGCATATACTATTCATAGAGTACTATCCACATATACGATATTGTTTTTTCGGCGGTATTTTCTATCGATAGGTACTATTCACATATTAATATTCTACAATACTATTCATCGATACTATTCGAAGAATACTATTCACAAAGTACTATTGTAAGTACTATTAATCATTGGAAAAGTACAAGCTTAGTGAAACATGTTGATTGACAATTCAAATGGAGGAGAGCACAAATAATATGATAAAATTGACTGCATTTAATTATACAATTTGGAAGTCGAAGATGGAAGATCTTTTATACATTAAAAATCTGTGGAAGCCAATTATAATGCCGAAGGAGAAAGCAATGTCGACAACTTCGACGGATGAGAAAACTAACGACAAGATACCAAAAATAACTAGCTTAGAAGTTGATTGGGCTGTGCTGAACCGAAGTTGTACTACTCAAATCAGAAAATGGATTGACAAGAGCATTTTTCAAAATTTTGCTAATGAACACGATGCTTACGTTCTTTGACAAAAGTTGGAGAAAATATATGCGAGGACAACCGTACAAAATAAAACTAATTTGATGTGACGATTAGTCAATTTGAAGAATAAAGATGGAAGTAATGTATCATAACATAGGAGTGAGTTCCAAGGCATTATAGATCAACTCAACTCTATGAAGATGGTCGTAGATGATGAGCTACAAGCGTTGTTGATGCTGAGCTCTTTACCAAAAAGTTAGGATACTCTAGTTATGTCAGTTAGCAACTCAACTCCTGGCGGTAAGCTTACCATGGATATAGTAAAAGACGGAATTCTAAACGAAGATTTTTGACGAAAAGATGAAGAATATACTCTTGATACTTAAGTGTTTGTTATGGAGAAACCAGGTAAGCAAGAATGGCAAAGAAGGAGCAAAAGTAGAAATCCATGTAACCAAAGTCAGCAAAGAAGATGATCGAAGTCTAGATCAAGGCAAGATAAGAAGTGTCATCACTGCAGTAAGCCCAACCACTTCAATCGAGATTGTAAAAGGTTAAAGGCAGAACAATCTAGAAATCAAGAAGCAAAAACCCGAACAAATAACACCACAACTGTCGTTGAAGAAATTGTCATTGTTTGAGATGCTGATTATGTCAATCTTTCATGTCAAGACTCAAGGTGATTTTGTATTTTTGTGAGAGATCCACCTAAAGGTGAAATTCGTAATCTCATTTTATTATAGTGAAAGTTTTAAGTAACCTACGGGTCTCATGATTGCTACTTTTATTTTGAAAGACTTTTCACGCTAAAAATATTTGGTGTTATTTTTTGTTCTATTTTCGTTTGAAAAATTATCCTAGTTTCTGAAATTTATTTCTTTACAACTATCAATTTTTTCCAGAAATTATAATAAGGAAAAAAATACTAATGTGTTAGAATGACATACATCTAATATTTATTTGGTTCATTACGTGACAAAAACTATACATGAGTTCTGGACTATTGATGAGGTAATGTTTTACGTCAATTAGAAAAAAGATTCATGCAATAATTTTTAAAGAAAGCACAACAATTCATTATTTTTTTAAATAAACAATCAATAATATTAATATAGAACACTATGTAATTCAATATTAAAATAATATATGATTTATCTCATGCATCACCTTATCCATTTTAATTTTTTCTTTTATGTCTTTACTTTTTTTAAAAATAAAACATATTAAGGTTAAAATATTTAATTATGCTTTTGATTTCATATTTGCACGTAATTATACTCTTTATTTTAGAATCTACACATTTAATAAATTATGTGAATTTTGAAAAATGTATATGTTGGACTTAAGTTAAGAATATATTAAAATAATTTATTATTACATAGAACAAAAATCATCAAATGATTTTAGGAAAAGTCTTCTTATCGTGATTCTTTTTAAAAAAAATGACTTAGCACCAATAGCATTTATGAAATTTTAATAGGTATGGACATATTTGTTCCACATAATTCTTAAAATGTTAAAAATAATTTACTACTAAGTTTTATCCTAATTAAAACTAAGTATTGCTACTATGATTTTGAAATATTGAACATATGTATACGTTGATGTTTTAAATAACTTAAAAAATTGATAATATTTAAATATTAATAATTTATTATTTAATTAATAAAAAATAAATTTTTTAAATAAATTATACAATAATTAAAGATAATAATAATTGTTACTTTAAATTATTAATTATATCCTAAAAATTGTAAGGTATGATTTAAAATAAAGATATACAATATATATTTATTTTTTCAAATTTTAATAAATGTCCTCGTATATATATATATATATATATATATAATGAATTATGCTCGAAAAGGTATCATGCTACATGACATTGGTCATTATCTCATGATAAAAAATTATTTTTTGATAATAAATTCTATATTTTTATAAATTTATTTATATTATACTTATTTTTTTAACAAAATAATCAAAATGAAATAAAGATAAATAAATTTTTATCTAAAAAAAAGATATAATTTACTAATGATAAAATAACGGAACAAATTATCATTATACAATGTATATATAGCATTAAAAATTAATAAACATATGAAGTATTTAACACATACTCGCCATTTTAAATGAAATTTAAATCCAAAAATAATGTATCAAAAACATTATGATATTTTTAAATTAAGTGTAATCATGTGCTAAAAATATGAAAAGATCACTGCTTAATATGAATGTTATTGTACTTGTTAAATAGTATAAATGATTGTTATGCTCATTTATCATAAATTTGAGCTTTTGATATAATTAATACCTCATACTTCTCTATGGTATCAAGGTCTTGGGATTGAATCCATGTGAGAACCTCTAAAATCAATTAAAATTTTCAAGTTTGATAGACCTTACAAAAAAAAAAGAAAATTTGCTCTTGAGAAAAATTCAAATGGTAAACCTTTACAAAAAACAAAAAGTAGCCCACACTTTAGGAGGTAATGTTGAAGATTATAAATGATTGTTAGACCTAGTTCTTATAATGATGAACTTCACATTGAAGGTTAAGAAAAAGCAACAAGAAGAAAGCATGAACATGGTTGAAAAACGAGAGAGTAAATTGAATACTGCATTCCTTGATCTGAAACTAATAATCACAACATGTTATATAGTACATGATCTTACCAAATTTGTAACAAAATCTTACAAGAAATTATCTATGACATACAACCCTCATAGTACACTCATAAGACCACACTACACATACTACACACACTACAAGCTTCACAAACTACATTATCACCAATCTATACACATGTAGCCAACACACCACTTAATCAAGGTACATCATGTTGGACATTGAGTACTTAACATATTCCCTTAAACTCATGTCTCTATTGAGAATAGTGAGTTTGTCTCATATTTCAACAAATCAACTAGATCCTAGGGACTTGGTCATAATGTCTACATGTTGTTCTTGTGAAGAAATGTACTCAATAAACACCTTATCAATCAATGCCCTTTCAATATAAAATAAAATTTGATTTCAACATGTTTAGTCCTTGAATAAAATACATGGTGTTTAGCTAAGGCACTAGTTCCTTGAATGTCACAAAACACTATAGGTGTGCAATGAGAATCTATGTTTAACTCACCTAGCAACTTCTTAAGCCATAACAGTTCAATCATTTTTAATGAAAGTGATTTAAACTCAACTTCAATGAATGATCTATACAATACTCATTGCTTGTTAGAACTCTATGAAATCAAAGAGTTTCCCAAGAAAATGCCCCACCCTCCAATACTTCTCTTATCATTTAAACATACAACAGTCTGCATCTATGTAAACCATGAGAGACAAAACTTCAAACTTCTGTAACAATATTCCTTAAGCAATATTCCTTTTCAAATACCTCAACAATCTCTTCAAAGATTTCCAATGAACAACAGTAAGAAAGGGTAAAAATTGACAAAGTTTGTTCACAGAATAAGCAATGTTTGGCCTAATGAGAGTACAATATTGTAAGGCTCCCGTGAGAGATCTATAAACTGTAACATCAATGAGAGGTTGTCCATTATATCTAGACATTTTCTTCCCCTAGTGGTGTTATAACTAGTTTAGCATCTATCGACTGAGCTTTTTCTAACAATTGAGCTATATATTTCTATTGATTGAGATGAAAATAGTCTTCTGATTTAGTTAGCTCAATTTAACTTACCCAAGTCTTTCAATGTAAATTCAACATTCAACATTCAACTTGACAATAATGTCTTATACAAAGACATTATTATAGCCAATAACAAGTATGTCATCTACACCATCTTGATGCCATCAATGTACATCATTATAGAAGAGTCTTCTTGAGAGCTTTAAAAACCAACATAGATCAAAAAAATTACTCAATTTAGTATGAAAAGCCCTAGGAGCTTGCTTTTAAATCATATAAAGTTTTCTTAAGTTTACACAAAGTGTAAAAACTTATTATTCATAAACCCTTCAATTTGAAAGCTATACACATCTTTTTTCAAATCTCCGTTAATAAAGGAATTGTTCACATTTAATTGCCTTATTTTTCATCCTTTAGATAATGTAAGAGTTAATAAAACTCTAATAGTTATTGATATCACAACTAGACTAAATGTATCATTATAGTCCAAACCTTTAGTTTGAAGAAAACCTTTAGCTACTAGTATACTTTTGTATCTTTCAAGAGAACTATCAAATTAATTTAACAACA
Organism: Hippophae rhamnoides; assembly: GCA_033030585.1. NCBI lineage: Eukaryota > Viridiplantae > Streptophyta > Magnoliopsida > Rosales > Elaeagnaceae > Hippophae > Hippophae rhamnoides. Next base: position 26,480,683 of record CM065432.1, read on the forward strand.
AACACCCACCTATTGCTCATCACTTTTTTCATTTTTCGGTAGAGGAACTAGCTCTCAAGTTCCATTCTTCAATAAAACTTCAAACTCTTTTCATATAGCTTCAACCCACTTAGGATGTTGCATAGATTCTCTAACTGTACAAGGAATTGACACAATAACCATAACAGTTATTACCTTTGGTTTATATGCTCCAATTTTTTCTTGAGTTTCCATAGGATGTGTATTTTGATTAGATATTGGTCTGTGAACTTGATATACAAAAGAAAGGTCAATTGTAAAATTGATCTCTACATGGAATGACATATGAGGATTAGAACCAAACACAATAGGGAATACATTTTGTGAACTAGAGGAATCTAACTAAGTATAAGTACACATGGTTTAAAGTGTGTATTTAAAGAATTTTTTTGAGAATAAGATGTAGAAGAAGAAGGATATGAAGAAGAAATATGGAAAATATCAAAAGATGACTCTAAATGAGCATTTGAATTTGACAAAATAGGAGAAGTCACTAAAGACAAAGGTTGATTGTCACGAGTCTGAAGTAAAAAATATAAGACTTGTTATTTTCATTCATAGAGTGAGAAGATGACATATGCAACTATGTTCTATTGTTATTTTGGTAAGATAAAACAAGTATACTATAAATAGGGAAAACAAACTAGACTAAGATAAAGTGTGTTTAGACTTTTCAAAGGTACGCATATTGTTTGAAGATTTTTATATGACAGTGTATGTTACCTTAGTCTCTTCTCATGACTGAAGTAACTTGACAAAATGTAGAGGCATTTGTTTACTTTTTGAATATGTGGTATTTTATAAGGAACTAGGAATTTGTACAAAGGTCAAATAAATGAATTCAGACTTACCAACAACAATATAAGCAAACATATACATTCTTTTAGTAATTAAACAATATAAATTAAAACCCTTTTAGTGTTTAGGATACCCTAAGAATACACAAGATATAGATCACACATTCAACTTTGAATTTGAGTACGGTCTAGTAAAAGGATAGCAAAGACATCCAAAAATTCTCAAGCAAGAATAATCAGGTTTGTTTTTATACAGAAGCTCAAAAGGAGATTTATTAGCCAAGGTTGGAGAAGGCAACCTATTGATAAGAAACACGGTTATTTTAAAGCCATAAGACCACAATTCAAGAGCTAATCCTACTCTAATCATCATAGATAAACCAGTATCCACCATATGTTTATTTTTACGCTCGACCACCCTATTTTAAGATGGAGTATAAAGACATGTTGTTCTTCTATTGTAACCTCCTTTAAATAGTAGTATTCAAGGATGACTAAATTACTTTTTTACTAAGGCATCAAAATGTAGAAAAACTTAAGTTTTTTTACTCTTATTATGCAACACAAATAGCTACTGGCACTTAGTAAGATCATTTACAAACAAGGTAAAATATCTAACTCCATTTTCAACTAAAACAGAAGAAAGACCCCATATATCCATATAAACAATATCAAAAGGATGAATAAACCTTTTATGAACATGATGAAAGGGAAACCGATGAGATTTTTTCAACTAACAAGAGCTACATATCTCTAGAATAGTATCTTGTTTCATAGTAAAATCTGAAGCTATATGTAGATGGCCTAATTTTTAATGCCAGGCTAAACCATCAACATATGATTTATTACATTGAATAATAGGAGTACTAATTTACTTATTCAAAAAAAGCTACCACTAAATAAAAAGTAGAAGAAAAAGGTGCTATTACACTTAACCCGTCCATTATCAACCTCTCTTGTAAATTGGTATTGTTCTTGAGAAGTCAAAGTAGGAAATTTGTAGAAGCCATTGTCAACTTATCCCCTTGTCATTACTTTCACGTGGCTTAGATCCTTTACACAAAAGGAATCAGGGAAAATTTTCACATAAACACAATTATCAATACAAATTTATCATACTAAAATAAAGTTCTTAGCATATTTGTGGACACATGCAACAAATTATTCAATTTAAAAATCAAGCTTCCATTTTCAACTTTACCCTAACCTATTTGAGAAATAGATGCAAAGTTTCCATTACCTAGCATCATATATTCATGACCTGTATATGGAGAAAGGCTTGTCAAATTGCCATGGATTGATGTCAAATAATGGCTGGCCCCAGTGCCTATGTACTAGTTATTGTCTTGATGCATATATGGAGTGGAAAAGAAAGCAATTAGTGCTTGGGATGAAAATTGAGGAAACTGTGGCCATTGAGGATAAGCATTATACATCTTTCCATTAGAGTACATATTAGCATTAGGACCTGGTATAGGTACATTATTAGAACTAGAAGGCATCAGATTAGATGAGTAAGGTGCAGGCATAAAATTATATGGTAATCTGGATGAACCAAGCACAAAGGGAAACTGAGATATAGTAGTCATATTAGAAAAATTCATTTGAGGTTCAGATGAGTTCATTTGTGGATAAGAATAGGCATTTGGGAATTGTTGTGAATGAAAATGTTGGGATGTATTAGGTTGAGCATTGTTTTGTAGTTGACTAAATGACTGAGGTGGAGTATACCTAAATTTAGACCTAGATGCACTATGCTCCACCTTCTTACAAATTTGTTAGGTTACTTTGTAAGTTCATCTTCCACCATTGCGGGTTCCTCTTCGAATTCGAAAAATTCGACATATTCCTTTATACCATGGATACAGGTGCTTGCATTGATGTTGGTGTTGTTATCTATCCTTTAAAAGCTTGATGCATCTTAGGCTGTTATAAGGCCATACTACCTTGTATCATTTGAAGATCAATTGAATTCATTCTAGATAATTATCTTTTATGTATTCTTAATCATGAGAAAACCTCATCAATGTTAGAACTATTCTTCATATATGTAATATTCATTATAAGAGAAATAAAATCATAGTTCAAACCTCCAACCAAATACAATATATATTCTCTAAATGAGATTTGATCACATGTTGCACTCATTAAATCAAACAACTCTTTTGCATCTTCAATGTACTCATCGATAGATTTCCCTTCCTTTTTTATCGTTTGAAATTTCCAATGCAACTCCATAAGATTAGAGTGAGAATTATCTTGAAAGTGCAAACCAATAACCATGTGAGGATGAGTTTCCATAAAGAAGCTTCAATGCGCTAGGAGAAATCGAGTTCTAGATCCAACTCATAACAATTTTATATTTTCTGTCCCAAATATCAAACTTAGGATTTTCTTGAAGTACTTCTTGATTCTTGATATTTCCATCTTCAGCAATAGCTTAAGTCATCTTTTTGATAATTTTAGCAAGCATGGTTTCAGTTCCTTCCATGAAACCTTATAAGCCATGAAAAATTGCTACATGTTTAACTTGTTCACGCCAAATTAGAAATTTTTTATCATCTAATTTGATAGAAAAGTTTTGATTAATAGGTATATTAGAAAAAGGAAAATTTAGATTTGCAAAAACATTAGCTAATGAAGACATCGCATCTTCATTACCAGTTGCATAAGTAAGAGTATAAGCCATTAGAGCTCTGATACCATGAAAAATTTCACATTAAATATGAAGAAAAAACATGAACAAGAAAGCATAAACATGGTTGGAAAAGAAAAGAAAGCTAAAAATTAAATACTACATTTCTTAATTTGAAACTAATCATCACAACATGTTATATAGCACATACTCTAACCAACTTCGTCACAAACATTCACAAGAAATTATCTAATGCATACAACCCCTATAGTACGCTCATAACACCATACTACACATGTTTAAAGACCATATACACTATAAGCTACACAAACTGCACTATTGCTAATTTATACACATACAACTAACACCACACTCAATCAAGGTACACCATGTTGTACATTGGGTACTTAACAAGTAATTTTAAGCTTTTAGGAGAATTAGTGTCTAATACTTCTATAATACTATCTGTTGATGCCTTTTTGTTAACATAAATTGAACCCAACTATCTTATCTATATATAACTATCACATCAGTTGTTGTTCGATATCAAATTATTGTAGATAAAAATTCTCTTTAATTCAGGTTACATATGAATGGTATTACTATCCATGACATACCCATTGTAGATACACTTCTATTTTAGGGGAGAAAAAAAATGCATGAAATCATGTGTCATACACCAAGTTGTCTACATGTTAGTGAATGTGATGGTATTGATAGTCCATTGTGCAACTTAGTGTATATAGACTAGAGTCCCTAGAGTGATTTAATGTATTAATTGTTTTGTCTATGTAACTAATGTGTAGTGTAGTATAGTTTAACAGCTCTTATAAATGTTAGTTACAACTATAGTGAGTTGTATTTTGTTTAGTGTCAGTCATGGCACTCTAAGTATCCTTTGGATACATTGAAGCATATAATGAAAAATTCATTTCTTGATATCTTCTTCTTTGGACCTAATTTTTGTTTCTTTCTCTACACATTTGCGTAGATGGTAATTACCTTCTAAAGGTTTCACTACAACTCTAATTAATGAAATGTTTTCAAACATAGGAATGATTCATACACTGAATAAATGTTTCTTTTACTAATTCAATTATTTCATAAACAATGTGTCATCACATGGATTTTAGAACATATCATTAACACGGTACCTCATGCCCAAAGATTACAATACTCTTGTATCAAAAGTTAAAATCTATAAAAATATCAAAGATATTATAATATTGATAGAATTTATATAAAAATTAAAGAAGTATGAAAATCTATCTAAAAATATTAAAATTTTATATAATAATTTAAGATAAAAAATAAATAATATTACATATGAGAAAGTAGTCTTTTTAATAAATTAATAGTTACATCAAAAAAATATAAATTAATAGTTACATAAAAAATGATATATAAGTTGTTATTGTATAACAAATTGTTTGAAATAAACTTTTTTTTCTTTAATAAAATGTGTAAAAGGGTGATTTGAATAATTTTCTAGTGAAGAACTTTCTTTACCATCAAGGTTAGTACTATGGCCATTAGGTCCAATCAGAGTCTAAATGCATATGACAACTAAGGTTTTAATTTAATTAGCATTTTGATTTTAGATTTTTTATTATAGATTTTTGATATTTTTCAATCATATATATTTAGTATTTTTATTTTATTTTAATTTTCACTTTTTAAGGAAATATTACTAAAATATGGAGTGATAATAAACCTTTAAAAATTAGATTTTTGAATTAGATTTTTTATTTTTAATTTTTTTCATCGTCATTACACAATTTTTAAAGAATAATCTTACGATTTTATATTTATAAATATTTAAAGAAAATAATTAAAAACTTAAAATTTGTAAATAAAAAAAATATTTTTTAAGTTTTCAAAAAAATAAAAAAATAAAACATTGCTGATTTTTGTTTTTTTTTAAAATGATTAAATAAAAATTGTTACTAAACGTATTAATTATTACTTTTTGAAAAAATCATGAAGAAAATAATATTTAAATATAAATCATAAATTAAAATTATTATTGAATTAGGTCTAAATTATTATGGCAATATATTAACAGTAGATAACAACTCTCAATTTAATGATGGAATATAGTGGAGGGTGCACTTCATAGCACTGTTTTGATTAACTTTTAATGGGACGATTTAATCTAAATCTTTATCTTTATGTTTATATTACCAATGTATACTCTCTTGGTTAAACACTCTAAGACTATGTATGTTTTAAGTGTACTAAGATGTGTACGCATTTGCTATCAATAATGGTTAAGAGTTGTAACATATCAAAAGATACACTACAATCAATTCAATTATGTTTAAGATATTCGAAGCTGACATCTCGTGGTTTGATAACTTTGGATCGATAAAATTAGAGGTATTTAGATAAGTTAAATAACTTATAATTTATTTCAATTTATTTAACTTTTAAATGAGTTGGATCAACAACTCATTTATATGTAAGTTGAATTTATTAATAACTCATTTAGTTTTTTCTACTAAACTCGTTAACATTATTTAAATATTTATACCATGTTTCATAATACTTTCAATTTTTAATTTTTAATTCTTGAATTTTAGTATTAAATTTTTAATTTCAAAATATTGAAAAGTATAAATTGAAAATTAAATATTGCTTATTTGATAAATAATTCATAATTTTCCATTTTTAACATTTTAAATTAAGTTGAGCTTGAATTAGCATAACATTATACAGAAAACTCTAAATCATAAATAGTAAAAAATTTTAAAACTTCCATAACTTTTTAATGATATATGAAATGATTCATATTATTTTATGAGATAGTCCAATTTATATTTCAAATATGAGTAAAAAAAGGTTTTATCGGATTTAAATAATCATTAATAAAATGAATATAACTTTCAATAAAAAATGAAATCACAAACATAAAATTTATTAAAAATTAAACTTTTAGAATTTTTAATAGTATAAGAAATGATTCATAAATTTTTATAAATTAAAACAATTTATATTTTTAAAAAATGAGTAAAATGTTATTTTGAATTTGAACAATCATTAATAAAATATATATATAAAAAATTTGAAATCACAAACAGTAAAATTTATTAGAACTAGATGTCTACAAATTTCAAATGATATATAAAATGATTTATAAATTTTTATAAATTAATATAGTTTATATTTTAAAAATGAGTAAAAAAATATTCTACTAAATCTGAACAATTATTAACAAAATATATATAACTTTCTATAAAAAAACTCAAAATCATAAACTATAAATTTTTTTAGAAACTAGGCTTCTAGATATTTATAATGATATATGAAATTAATTATAATATTTTGTGAATCAATGCAATTTATATTTCAAAAATATTTAAAAGACTATGAACTATATTTAATAAAATGAGTATAACTTCTATAAAAACTCAAAAATTTAAAATGTAATATTTATTATAAAATAAACTATTTGATATTTTAAATTATATATAGATTTAATTATAAAGTATTATAAATTAATACAATTTGAATTTCAAAACCAAGTCAATGATCATCTCTTTTTAACTTTTATTATATTGTATGTGTTTTTTTAAGTTACTATTTATCTTAAAATTCTATATTTATTAAAATATTTTAATATAAATATAATTTAATTTTAAAAATTAGTTGCATTTTTTTCTATTTATTCATTTGATTAATATTAACATTTTTATCAACTTTATAATAATAAGTAACAATTATATTTTGATAACTTCTTAATTTTTTTACTTATTTATTAGCTTTTAATTTAATGTCTTGATTAAATGAGCTAGTGATCTTTTCATTCAAAGTTCATAAATTAGGCTAGTTGGATTTTTTTATTTCATAAGTTCAATAAATCGACTTTAAATAAGCTTTAAAGCTAAGCTTGATCGAAAAACTTGTTTAACATTTCCAAGTAAAACATTGCTAACATCCTATAAAATAATCACAAAATAGTACATATTTTAGAATATCAAGTATTAAATATAAGACTCATAAATTATAATTCAATAATATAAATTTTATTTTAATAATTTAAAGGTCTAAATATCAAGTCTCATTTATAGTTTTTTTTTCTGTATTATCAAAGTAATATAAAAAATTTAAAAAATATTATAAAAACTAAATTATAAGGCTTAAAAAATTTGAAAATCAATGTGTAAAATATTAAAAATTTAATGAACAATTATACAATTTAATAACTAAATTATACTATTTAATAAATTCTTATTTATTGATGGAGATATTTAAATTTACTTTTTTTTAATAACTTATATTTTGTTGTGAAAAAATAAGTTGAGATAAATATATTTTTTCATAATATTAACTTTAACTCTATACTAGCCCTGAAACTTTTATTGTAAGTGTGGCCCTTGAAAATCTTAATTGTCTTGGACTTTTTTGGTTGTTGGGGTCTAATTGATTTTGTTTTATGGGTTTTTGAATACTATTGGACCATTTAAATATTATGGAAAAAAATAAAATAAAATCAGTCAGTACAACCTACTTAACGTCAAACATGTTTTATTAATTTGTAATAAAAATTAATTTGAATTAGGATGAATATGAATCGGATGGGAGAGTAAATATAATGTTTATTAAATAACTGTGATGAATTGTAATATAAATATTAATTTATTTAATAATGATTAAGATCAAATAAAAGAAAATATTAAAATTAAGAATAGTTTTATAATTATATATTATGAATTTAGGAAAGTGAATAATATCAAGGGAAGAGCTTGAAAACAATCAAAGAAAATGAATCAAATTTATATGTTACTATTTCATTTTCACCGTAACTCTCAAATTTGTGAGTCACTACTTCATTTTTCACGTGGAAGGCAACAAAGATGGAAAGTACGAAAAAGAAGGATTAAATTTATTGATATACTCACTAGAAAATAATTTCTTTCTATAATTATTTTTAACGAGAAATGTTATAATTTCTTTCTATATGTTTTATTAAGTATAATTGGGTTATATAATTTAAAACTCATTTTATAATATACATTTAGCTGCATTAAAATTATTTATTAGTATACGTAAGTAAATAATAGTAAAACAAGTCATAGAAATGTTTTACACTTTTTTCTAATCTATTTTACCCTTTTATTACCGCACATATCTATATCATATATAAAATTTATAATTACACTTTTAAAATTTTGGAAGATAATAATATCCCTATATTGTCAAATGTTTTAGAATATTTTGAAACAATAATTTTATTAAAATTAGTAAGATAATTATAACAAAATAGGTAACTGCATGGGAAAAGGGGAGTTAAACCATTCAATGAAGCTGAAAATGACTTAGTTAATTGTAATAACTAATTAATAAGGTTGGTCACATATTTGTTTCGGGGAAGTCGAGAAATTAACCTCTGAAAATTATGTAAATTTTTGATAAGTTAGATTTATGGGAAAACAAAATAGATAAAATAACACACAAATTTGATAACAGAATTCGGCCAATTTTACTTACGTCTAAGTACCTGCTTAAGATCTTTTTATTAAAAGGGGAGCAATTAAACAAGATGTTTATAACACTCATAACTCACAGCTCAATTACATCCAAGAAAATTGTTCTTAATTTTCTTCACTAAAGTTTTTTCTCTAAGTTTTTTTCTCAATTGGAATTAACATTTGAGTGATTAAATTGATTATAATTATACATATATTTATAGGGAAATTCACTCATTGAATTTCAAAGGATTTATTGAATTGTTACTTGAATTGAGTCTTGATTTATTCTTTAAATTAAGGTCAATTATTCAACAATTGAATTGATTCGCTCATGCAAGTTATCTTTTGTGTATGTTCCAAGCTAATTATGTCAGAGCTTAGCTTTTCACATTAAAAAATTGGACAAATATATCTAATATATCTTTTACATTAGGTCATAATAATTATTTAGTTTTTTTCTTAAAAGATATTATTTAATAATTTATTTTAGTAAAAAAGTATTAAAGAATGGAAAAACTATTTTTTATTAATATCTTAAATAAAATATTATTTTTTCGATATTTTATTTCACTGAAATATAATGGAGTAAAAATAACTTTATTCTATAGTATTTTTTAAAAACAAAGAGTGAAAGGGAGGTTTAATATTCATCTCACAGATATCCCGAATGAAACCTAAAAGTCAATAATCTAAACCCCATACCAAACTGTTATTTGTAGTTATGATATTTCAATAATATGTTATGTGTCAATTTAAATGCCATCAAATTAAATGATTTTTGAATCTTCATTGATGGCCTATAGTACAAAAAAGAGAGATGAATATTAGACAATTTTATAAAAATTGACTAAAAAAATTATCTAATTTAAGAGCTATGAAAGCAGAGGGTTGGTACTCGTGGCTGGAGAGTTGTGGAGTGGCAACTTGGTTGCTACTACTAGTGAAAAAATACCAAGAAAAAAATCTAGTATTTATAAAGACTTTTATTTGAAGTTAAAGAGTAGTTCGAATGAATAATAAAATTTATCATTTTTTAAATTTTTATAAAATGTAACGAATAAAATAACATAATTTATAATATAAAAAGCTATTGATACAAATTTTTTAATATAGGTGACATTTATGATACCTCACTCTTTATTTGTATTAAATATTCAATATATAAACACTTTTGTTTTTTAAATAACATTGGATATACTAACTTGGAGTAAGCATATAGTTATAATCCAAGAAAAAAAATGAATGATTTCTAACAACATTACCTACATTAGTAAATTGATAGATTAAGGTTCATACCATGATCATAGTATGAGCATGTACTCACTCACATGGGATAATATGGCATTGCATAGTTAGTAAGTAACAAACTATACACAATTTACTATGTAAGTAAGCTATTATATAAATACTCATGTATTGGACTGATTTAGTTAAGGAGGATAATCTCTTAAATTCAATTACACTTTATGTTATATAAATGCCTAATGCAAAAATGAAGCATACAATTGTGTATATATTTAGCATTTTTTTTTCTATTTCTTTAGAGAATTCAGAGAAACTAGATCATTTATATAGAATCACAAACTCCTTTAATGGCAGCATAATTTTGGGATTACCCTTAACTAAGTTAGAATATATATCAACCCACATGCCAAATTACATTTTACCCCTATATTATTAAGTGGGTCTATATCCAAATTTTGTACGTCCATTTTTAATGTATTAAAAATTAATATTTTGTCGAGTGTAACATCTATCTCAAATCGGTGTAGATTAATAGTATTGTTAATGCATATATTATTTTATTATTATTATTATTATTTCTTTCCTTGTAATTGTTAATGCATATTGATGAACGAAAACCGGCATCGCCAATTCTCGCAAATACTTTGGTTTTAATATTTGTAAAACTCTCGCAAGTGCACGAATCATTTCGTAGAAAATGATAAGTATACTCCCAAGGTCGATCTAAGGAAGGAATGTATGTGGTTTTTAATTTATTATTCAAACTTTTAAAAACGAAATTAAATCCTAAACATCCTGTCACGATATTTTTGGTTTTTGTGTTCCTAATCTAATAACATAAAATAAACATATATACATATTAATTAAATATAATCTAAAAAGAATAAACATAGATACAAATTCAATAAATAAATATAAATACAGATTCAATAAATATTCATGCAAATTTTATCATTTATATTAGTGGAGTATTTATGGATATAATAACTAAGTTAATTATGCTTGCTCATATTATCTAAAAGGTTATTAAAGATATAAATTCGATATTTTATTGATTCTCTCTTTTTTGTATGAATACCACCTTTGGTGGGTTAGATACTCTTTGTTAACTAAACAAATCAATTAACACCTACAAGTGGGTTGATAACTAATTTGGTTAATTAAATTAATTCCTTTTTTCTAAGAGATTGAAAATGAACTATTTAAATGCTACCTTTGGCTGGGTTAGACAGCTTTAAACTTTATTCAAGGTGTCCAAATTAAACTTAAGAATTTAGTTATCCTAGTACTAACTTTCAAGTTTTAAAACCACTATTGAAAACATGTTGTCAATACATTTTCACATAATAATTCTTATAAAAACTTTTGAAATAGAGCTTCACTCTAACTACCGGCGATTGTACCAACAAATAAAAGAGCACTACTCTAAATTAGACCGGATAACTAAACCTTATAGTCTAACTTTCTATTTAAGTTTGTAATGAAAATAATATATTTCTCTCTAACATCCTTAATATAAAATCTTGAATAAAAATAAACTCAATTCATTTTAGAAATTTTCACCTATTTAATATTTCACAAGCATAACAACGTTATTATTATATCATGATTATAAACAATTTAAAGTACGCTTAAATTTAATCACGTATAAATTAAATATAACATGTAAGAATAAAGCATAAAAATAACTCAGAAGAAAATAAAATCCTTACGTAACTCGACGCTATTCCCGCTTGCTAGAAAACCTCCAAGCGAATTTGCACTTCCATTTATTGAATCAAAAATCTAAATTATTACAAAATATTACAAGTTCCTCTCAAAAAGAGAAGAACTCTAAACCTAAGACAATTGAACTAAAAACTAAGAGAAAAACTAAGAAAAGCTTAGAAACTAAGAAAGAAACTAAAGAAAACTCAAAAACTAAGAAACGAGAGAAAGAAAGCAAGAGAAGCTGTAGGTTTTTAGGTGTTTTTAAGGTGTGTTTTGAAGTGAAGGGAAGGGTGTATTTATAGGTGAGGACGAGAGAAAAATAGAGAAAAATGTTAAAAAAATGTAAAAACGCTGGATTATGATTGCCGACGCCATCAACGACGCCGAAGATTTATTGCGGGCTACCGCACAAGCATCACGGACATGAACAAGAGACGCTGCCGCACAAGACCGCTGGATGAACAAGGCCGCTGATGAACAGCTGTCGCTGATGAACAAGACGCTGATGAACAAGGCCGCGATGAACAAGACCGCGGATGAACAAGACCATGCGATGAACAAAGTCGCTGATGAACAAGACGCTGCTACGATTTGAACAATGACGCTACGGACGAATAAAGGCCGCGATGAACAAAGACCATGATGAACAGTGTTGCGCGCAGCTGGGCGGAGTTGGGCGCCGAGCGCGGCGGCCTGGAAGGCGGCTGCGTTTTTCTCCTTTTTGACATTTTTGACCTTTTTTGACCCATTTTGTCCAATTTTTCCATATTTTGTCGACTCCTTTACGCATTTATTTATTAATATATTTGTGATGTATTGCTTCCAAATATTCCTCTTTGAGTCTTTAAGTTGCATTTTTAAGCCAAAATACCCGAAAACAATAAAAATACCCGTGATTCGAAAAGACAAATTTATATAAATATATGATAAAACATATAAATATATATATTTTTAATCAATTAAAGCAGATTAAAATCATGGTTATTTTAAGTGCTTTGAAAGCACTCATCACAACTCCCAACCAAGCCATAGTCCCTTAGCAAAGAGAAGCGATAAAAACTAAAAATTAAACTATCCTAAATCACTTCCGATTGATTGACACTAAGCATTTAGCCTACGCAATGCTTCCTTTAAACCCCAGGTTGCCCTAAGGGACGAGTTTGAGTCTCGTGAGGGTTTTCAGTAATGATACCCACAAACATTGCACTAAATGTAAAAACAAAAGAAACAATAAAAACAAACAACTTAAAAATTAAGTTTGCAACAAAATCACAAATTAACAACATTTCACAAAAATGTCTCATACTTTTTAATCTCCTTTAAGATCATAATTAAAATCTCAAGCATAAGTTATCTTATTCTCTTTAAACAATCATGATTTATTATAATAATTAGTCGAAAATCATTTTCATATTTCATATCAAAAATGTATCCATTTAATTTCACCCAATTTCAGTGTCATGAATCAGAATTCGCTTCGACTCTATTCCTCACAAGTCAATACTCTCAAAACACTGAATCCTATGGGTTCAAACACTCATACTAATTTATATGCAAAGAGTTGATGTATAGAAATGAACTAATATGTTCGCATATGTATAAAGAATAAAGGCTCAAAGTGTTATTTTAACATTGATCTCATGAAAGGAATAAAATGTATAAATTATAAAGATATCATATATAAAAGTTATTTTCATGCATAAATCAAACTCATTAAGAAAGAATTTCAAGATATATGCCTTTACAAATGAAGAAATTGCAATGACTTTCGGGGAATTACTTCTTATATCTTTCTTTGTAATTAGCCTTTACTCACAACTTTGTAGGCAAAGGGTTATAGATGTAGATGATACTATTTTTATCTCTCTTTTTTTTTTCTCAGAGATATTTTTCAATACGTGTATTTCTTAGAGAGTCAACCCATGTACAGATTGCATATTTTGGATTTTGAAGTAGTTGGTTAATTTTGTGACTTTTTCTGTTTGATCTTGGTTTAGGTAACCCCGTGATATGTCTTTTTTTTTTTTTTTTTTGTAAGAGTCATGCATAAATGAGATATAAGCATATACTATCAACTTCTACTCAAATCATTTAATCTAAGCAAAAAATAATAATCAAAAATATACGATACTCTATTAAAAATGAAAAAATTCATACATTCAATGCTAATACCTATGAGATCATCTAAAAATTTGAAGAAATAAGAAATGTGTTTCAGAGAAAAAATATATATTTCACTCAATAAAGGAAATTAGGCTCAAATTATATCTCACAAAGGTAGTCTCCACTAAAAAAAACTCATAAACACCGATTTTGGGTTTAATATAATTTCAACATCTTATCAAGAAATACTAATTATGACAAAAACTAACTAATTATCAAAAATAATTACAAAATATTTCATGATATGTTTTCAAAAATTAATCTAACAGTACAAAAGACTTAACTATTTACTTAAATTTGATTTAAAGAAATGATAAACTTTTGTGAAACTCTTTTTTTTTATATTTTTTTTTATATATTTTTTTTTATATTCCAAAAATTACTAAATCACACAGAATAGAAATAAAACCAAACACACAAAAAGTATATTTTTTTTTATTTTTTTTTAATTAAGCATGGTAACTTTTCACCACCCCCAACCTAGAACTTACATTGTCCTCAATGTAACAACTGTAAATTAAAGATAAAGAGAAGAGAAGAAAGATTACCTATTTCCTGAGAATGTGCAAGTAGTAATGGAACATGCAGGTGCATCCATCATATTCATCATTAAAGTGTATACAGACAAATCGCTGTAAACTTCTAACATCTCAACAAATATTTTTAGTTCTAACAATTTAAAAATTATTCACATGCAATTAAAATGAAATAAACAATAAAATTAAGTAAAGAAAACAAATAACAAACAAAAATTATTTTTTTTTATATTTTACCTAAAAATGACGGGTTGCCTCCCATCCAACAGCTTAGTTTAACGCCTTAGCAAGACGATTCGTGCTAAGTGGTTACTCTACCCAAATGCAATCCATTTCAAAGAATGTTGTTTGTCTTCTAAATAAGGCTTGACGATGGCCATTGACTTTTGAACGCTTTTTTGTGTCTTGAGTCCAATAGTTCCACTACTCCATGTTCAAATACTTGAACTATTTTGAATGGTCCATCCCATCTCGATCTCACTTTTCCGAAACAATCTCAAACGAGTTAAATAAAAGAACTTTCATTCCAGTGCAAGAGTCTTAGGAACTAGCTCTTGTCACATAGCGCTTAGTACGCTCCTTGTATAATTTGGCATTCTCATAGGCTTCATTCCTAATTTCTTCCAACTCATGAAGCCGAGTAATCGTTTTTCACCGCTTTATCTAAATCCATGTTTAACTCTTTAATTGCCCAATAAGCTTTGTGTTCAAGTTCAACTGAAGGTGGCACGCTTCCCAAAGATTAACCGTAAGGGCTCATCCCAATAGGTGTTTTGTAGAGCGCGCATACGCCCATAAGGCATCATTTAGCTTAAATGCCCAATCCTTCCTCGACGGACGCATTTACAAGGCTCCAAGACTTCCTTAATTTGCCTATCGCTTCACTTCCACTAAACCGAAGTTTGAGGATGATACTGGTAGTTACTTTCAGGTGCTGATGTTGTACTTGTTTAGTACTCCATCAAAGAGTTTGTTACAAAAATGGCTACCTCCATCACTTATTATAGCTCTAGGCATTCAACCTACTCAATATGAAATCTTTCAAGAATTTCACAACAACATTAGCATCATTGGTTTTTGGGATAGCTTCTACCCACTTGGACACATAATCCACAAAGAACCAAAATGTATTGAAAAACCATTAGATGGGAAAAGGACCCATGAAGTCAATCCCCCATACATCAAAAAGTTCAACATCTAAATTAGATATCAAAGGTATTTCATCTCTTTTGCTTATGTTTCCAGCTTCTTTGACATCTATCACATTGTGCACAAAACATACGTGAGCATCTTTAAAAAGAGTGGGCCAAAAGAATCCAGACCGTAATATCTTACTGGGCTGCCTTTTTCACCTCCAAAATGACCCCCACAATGAAGTTCATGACAAAAAGTCGAATGCTCTTATGTTTTCCTTTTCCGTACACATCTCCGATGACTGATCTTCGACCAATCTTGTATAAATAAGGGTCATCCTTAAATAGTCCTTAATAGTTTTAAAAACCTTTTCTTGTCCTCGACATGGTGTTGTCGGGTCGTAAAACACCAAAGTGGCAAGATAGTTTACAATATCGCATACTCACGGGTTCTGACCATGAAAAATAACGTTCATCGTAAAGGTTTCAACTATATCATCATTACTCTCATCTTTAAGAGAATTGAAGTCGAAATCAACCTAGACAAATGGTCGGGCCTACTAAGTTTTCACCGCCTTTCTTATCCTTGATCTCTAGGTCAAATTCTTGTAAGAGTAAGACCCACCTGATTAATCTTGGCTTGGCATTTGGTTTACTTAATAGGTATCTTTAAAGATGATCGAATGTACAATCACTTTAGATCCTACTAAATAAGACCGAAATTTGTCTAAAGAGAATACTATAGCCAAGAATTCCTTTTCAGCCAAGTGTAATTCATCTGGGCATCATCGAGTGTTTTGCTAGCATAAGTAGATGACATGTAAACGCTTATCCACTCTTTGTCCTGCGATCAAGCCCTATTGCATAATCGTAAGCGCCACACATTATCTCAAAAGGTAAAGACCGCTGTGCCATTATAACAGGGGTAGATGTGGCTTTCTTTCAAGGTATTAAAGGAAATAAGGTATATTGTTGAAGTCAAATTCAAAGCATCTTTGGATAATAAGTTACATAAAGGACTCACTTATTTTAGAGAAATCTTTAATAAATCGTCTCAGAAAACTCGCATGTCCCAAGAAGCTTCTTATCCCCTTCACATGTACGTAGGGAGGTAGTTTGGATATCAATTCAACTTTTGCCTTATCAACTTCAATACCCTTGTTTGAAATTATATGTCCCAAAACTATCCTCGTTGAACCATAAAATGACTTTTCTCCCAACTAAGGGTTAGATTGCATTCAATGCATCTTTCTAAAACCAAAGTCAATTTATGTAAGCAATCATCAAACGAAGTTCCCAAAGACAGAGAAATCGTCTATGAAAATTTCAATGAACTTCTCCACCATGTCCGAGAAAATGGATATCATGCATCTCCTGAAAGTGGCGAGCATTGCATAACCCAAATGGCATTCTCATAAAAGCAAATGTCCCAAAAGGACATGTAAACGTGGTCTTTTCTCGATCTTCTCCTGCTGGTACTTGATAATATCCGCATTACCCATCCAAAAACAAGAAAATTCGCGGCTCAAATTAATCTTTCCAACATTTGATCAATGAATGGGAGAGGAAAGTGATCCTTTTTCGTATATAAATTTAGTTTCCTAAAATCTATACACATTCTCCATCCAAAGGATTATTCTATGGCACTAATTCACTTTTATCATTTTTAACAACAACCGTTATCCCGCATTTCTTTGGTACCCACATGCACTGACTAACCCACTTACTATCCGCAATAGGATGATAATCCCTTTCTCCTAACAATTTAAGGATTTCCTTTTAACTACCTCTCGCATGTTCGGGTTTAGTCTTCTTTCGGGGCCTCTCGCATTGTGCTTAGCACCATCCTCCAAGCTTGATCTTCAGGTATACACATTGTCAGACTAATGCCTCTTATATCCCCCTATACTCCAACCTATAGATTTCTTAAACCTGTTTAAGCACTTTGATGAGTTCCTTTTCTCATGGTTCGTCAAGGTCAAGAAATTATCACCGGATATGTTTCTCCTTCTCCCAAAAACACATATTTTAAGTGCTCGTAAGTCTTGAGTTCAAGTTCGTGATTGGCCTCTTTTAATAGATGAAGAACTGGTAGATTTAAAAGTGCACTAGATTTTGTCATCACTTCATTATTGTCTAGTTGCTCAAGGTACCCCCTTAATTTCTTCATCTAAATCTTCTTCAACCTTTTCAATTGTAAGAACGGCTTTCAAGCTTGTCTTCTATTCTCGTTTGGAAAAAGGTGTTTTTGGACAAGATTATCCAAAGGATCAACTTCAAATATTTCATCGATGGCGTAAATAGAAGTGGAAAGGTGAAGAATCAAAAACTTTGAAATGAATGCTCTCCTAAGACTGCCATTGTCAAATTTCCATCTCTGGACATCAATAATAGTTTTAGTAGTTGCCATAAATGGTCTACCAAGCAATATTGTACGCTTCTCTCGTCCAATGCCGGATTTTCTTGCATATCCGTGCAACCACAAAGTCAACAATGTGTATTATCAGTTTGTTCTACCGTACTCAAAACATCCTCAACTATTCCTCCGGATATTTAAGAGATCTATCCGCAAGTCAAGTGGACATAGTCGGGTTTTAAATCCCCTAGATCGAGCCGTGAGAATATGTAGCAGGCATCAAATTTATACTAGCACCTAAATCAAGCATTGCTTTAGCAACCTTCCTATCCCCCCATAGTTATGTTTATAATAAAACTTCCAGGGTCTTTCAACTTAGTGGTAGTTTCAGGTCAAGTACAAAGCTAGAAATTTCGATACTACTACTGCTCATTCGCCCATACCTCCTTTTCTTAAGTGTTCAATTCTTTGAAAAACTTGGCATATTTAGGCACATTCATGATCACTTCTAATAATGGTAAATTGATATTTACTTTGAAAGAGCATATTAAAAAGATCATCAATTGCTTATCTTGTTTGGATTCTTTCAACCAAAGGGGAAAAGGTACTTGCATCCGGGTGTGGTTCTCGTTTGTCTTTGAATTTTGGGGTGTCGATGACCCCCAATGAGTTTTTCAGAAAGCTTGTGAAGTTTAACACTTGTTTCTCCTTTTGTGAGATTAGAATGTCGCCTTTTCTTTGTTAGAGATTTCAGTACACCGGTATTGACTACCTTACCACTCGAAGCGGTTCTAACATCTTTGCTTTGTTCCGACCGGGCAACTTTCCTGGTTCTTTCTTTTTGCATTTGTTCACCAATTGCCCAACTTTATATTCAATTCTTTTAACCGAAGCTCTCCATGGTATTCAACCTTGATTAGTCATCGCTGGTTGTCACGATCTAACTTGAATAAAAGCATTCAAGCTATCTTCTAAGGTCAAGTTTAAAAGATTGGCTTAAGGGCGGGTATGCGGTGGTCAGAAGTCGGGTGATCATAGGTGTTTGGATGATACTTTTGAAAATATTGGACTTCCTCTACGGCATCGACACTAGAATCACAAGTATTTGAACAATTAAGAATACCATGCCCTAATTGAACAACACACTCCACATACCTCTTTGATTTGAAGTTTGAAGTAGTCGTGAGGGAATTTCACTTGTTTAGTCAATTCAAAGCAAGTTGCAAGGTTATCTCATTATCAAAGCCGACTTCATCGACCTTTGCTTTCCTTCTACCACCTCTTTGTCGGGAATTAGAACCCAATAGCTCATAGAGATTATAGGCTTCCTCTCGCTGCCTTTTCTCCTACAAAGACTCCAAAGAAGATATCAACCATGTATTGACTCGTAGTTGTCAATCCATCGTAAAAGAATTGGTTTTGTAGTCAGTAGTGGAAAGCTATGATTTTGACATTGAATGAAAAGGAGTTTGAATCGCTCCCAAGCTTCATGAAAGGGCTCTTCATTCATTTGAGAAAATGTTGCTATTCTTTGTTCTTAGATCAACTTTTTGACGGGAATAGAACCTACCCATAAAAATTTCATAGACCGCTTCCCAAGTTTTAAGAGAACCTCGACTCAAGAGTAATGAACCATGACTAAGCTTTATCTTCGGTAGCTGTAAGGAAAACACCTCATCCTAAGTTGATCTTCACTTCAATTACGTAGGGAAAGGTTTGGACAATAGCATAGAATTCTCGAATGAAATGCAAAGGATCTTCATTAGTGGGATACCAGTAAAGGAAGGCAACAAAGAATAATGAATCTTTTTCAATTCATAATTCCTTGCAGCCTCTTGCAATTGGATGCCGGAAGTTACATTGCCAATGATTGGCATTGTATAGTCTTTCATCTTTTTCCGCCTATCTTCAGCATCTCCCATGGTTATTTGTGGTTGAAAATGATCCTCCTCCTATTGTGAATCAACATTTTGCTCTTAAAAACAATAGTAGATATCTCTAAAAAAAAATTGTAAGGAACCTAAAATTTTTTTTTTTTTTTTTTTTTTAATTTTAATTTAAACGAAGGGACACAATTTTTGAAACAAACAAATTTATTTTATTTGAATTTTTTTTTTTTTTTTTTTTTATTACACGCAAACTAAAACAAAGGAAAATACAATAATGGGTGACCTCCCTACGTAGGACTAAAATTTATCGTTTTCTAGTAAGACGTTGCTCGAGATTGCAGAATGAAAAACTCAATGTCTCCTTTTCATTGAATTCATCTAAGTTTCCATTTTGCCTTTCGCAAATGTTCAACTAACTGCTCAACTTGAACTTCCACCTTTTGATGTAAGCTTTCCACAGAGTCCAACCGTTGATTGGTTTTAGATTGATTGTCCCTACAAACTTGAATAAAAGAATTCAAGTCAGTTCTCCAGGGTTGGTTTATTTGGAATGCTTCGTGGAATACAGGTAAATTGGACCGACCGCCGGCTCGAAGCTTCAGGAAAGCGAGGGTTATTTTGCCTCCAAGAGAAATTTGGATGACTTCTCCACCCAGGATTATAGGTATTTGAATTGGGATCAAACCTTGGTCTTTGC
Organism: Hippophae rhamnoides; assembly: GCA_033030585.1. Lineage (NCBI taxonomy): Eukaryota > Viridiplantae > Streptophyta > Magnoliopsida > Rosales > Elaeagnaceae > Hippophae > Hippophae rhamnoides. The sequence continues at coordinate 26,501,333 of CM065432.1, forward strand.
TGATACGCTCTCCCAACACATTAACCCTCGCTCGTGCCCAATCAGATCTCCTTGATATGGACAAAGCTTCAAGATCTTGTCCCATGTTGTCAGTACAAACCATATTGTTCATTATTTGTGTTGGTTTCAGGTAATGAGAAGCAACTTCGCTTAGTCAGCTTGAACAAGTCATTGTTGTTTAACTTCATTACCGAGTCAATCTCACGAACACCAGCCTTTTCTCACTCGAGCTTTTCTCGCCGGGAATTAGCACCTAACATCTCAAAGAGATTATACGTTTTCGATGCGCTCTTTTCTCCTATCAAGCTCCTCCCGCAGGTTTCCGACAATGAACCGACATTGTCAGTGTAAGTCCATCGTAAAAGAATTGGTTCTCGCAACCGTAGTGAAAGCTATGATGCGACATTGAAGCGAGAAACATTTTGAACCTATCCCAAGCTTCACGGAATGGTTCTCCTTCCATCCGAGAGAAAGTAGCAATCTTTTCCTCTCACGATGTTTTTTGACGGGAATAGAATTTTCCCATGAATTTATTGTAAATTGACCCCATGTCATCGCAGAACTGCAGGGGAAGTGACATCAACCAAGCTTTAGCCTTATCCTTTAAGGTGTACTAAAACATCTCATTCTAAATTGATCCTCGTTAGAATACCGAGGGGAATGTTCGGACCGTAGCATAGAAATCTCTCATAAAGGAAAGAGAATCTTCATTAGGGTAGCTCCATGTAAGGAAGGAAGCATAGAAAATGAATATTTTTAAGGTCATAATTCCTAGCAGCCTTCTCCTTAACCGGATACGCGCTTGCCGTGCCAATCAATTCTGGCCTTGCAAACTCTTTCATCGTGGTTTCCCTAACATGTCGTTTTTCCATTTCTTTGGTTCTAGTAAAGGATTAAGACGTCGGCTGTTTTGGCTCAAAATCGTACACGTGTAGGATCCAAGGTTGCTGACACTTGTTTAAATTTATGAATATTATTTACATACGCCAGCTGTGGGTTTCCTACGATCTCCTACCACGCATTTAATTATTTTTAAATGTAAATTTAAAACTCCTCAACAAAAATAAAGAAATTAGAAAATTTCCATGGCATTTAATACAAAACACTAGACAATTTTTTTTTTTTTTTTTTTTATTAAATAACATAATTAGTATTAACCAAGAAATTGCTCCTGCGAAAGAATTGCCGCTTACAAGTATACCCTTAAAAACCATTCTCCTACCAGTAACAACGCTCCTGTGAAAGACTAATACACAAAGGTTTCAAAGAACTACTCTGCATTTAACTCCCTTAGATTTTTACTTTTCTACGCCTTTTAGTTTTTTTTTTTTTTTTTTTTTTTTTTTTTTACTTAACGGTAATTTTATTTTACTATTCACACTATCTTATTTCTTAATAACTTAAAATTTTTTTAATTTTTTTTTTTTTTTTTTTTTTACGAACCGTAATTTTATTTTACTATTCACGCTATCTTATTTCTTATTAACTTAAAAATAAAAAAAAATTAAATATTTTTTTTTTTTAACGGTAAAAACTTTTTTACTTCAAATTTCAAATTTCTAAATTATTTACTTTTTATGCTATAATAAAAAAATTTTATTATTATTTTTTTTTATTTATTTATTTATTTATTTATTTATTTATTTTTTATGAAATTTTGAAATTTGATTAAATTTTATTTTATTTTATTTATTTATTATTATTATTATTATTATTTTTTTATATCACAATTATTTACAACACAAAAAATATTTTTAAAATTTTGATAAATAAATTAAAAACGCTATTCCTTCACCAAGAATCTAAAAACTGATGAATGAAAATCCCAGATCGCTAATTCTCGCAAATACTTTGGTTTTAATATTCAGAACTCGCAAACATCTAATCATTTCGTAGAAAATGATAAGATACCCCATGCCGATCTAGCGAAGAATTTATGCTGCTTTTAATTTATTATTCAAACTTTTAAAAACGAAATTAAATCCTAAACATCCGTCACGATAGTTTTGGTTTTTGCTCCTAATCTAATAACATAAAATAAACATATATACATATTAATTAAATATAATCTAAAAAGAATAAACATAGATACAAATTCAATAAATAAATATAAATACAGTATTCAATAAATATTCATGCAAATTTTATCATTTATATTAAATGAAAGTATTTACGATATAATAACCAAGTTAATTACGCCGTCATATTATCTATGCTATTAAAGATATAAATTCGATATTTTATTCGATTCTCTTTTTTTAATAATACCAATTTTCATGCTAGATACTCTTTTGTTAACTAAACAAATCAATTAACACCTACGCTATTGATAACTAATTTGCTAATTAAATTAATTCCTTTTTCTAAGAGATTGAAAACGAACTATTTAAATGCCACCTTTAAGGATTACGCTTAAACTTTATTCAAGCCCAAATTAAACTTAAGAATTTAGTTATCCGAAAGACTAACTTTCAAGTTTTAAACCACTATCAAAACACGTCATTAATACATTTTCACATAATAATTCTTATAAAAACTTTCAAATGTAGCTTCACTCTAACTACCTAAGGATTTACCAACAAATAAAAGAAAGCACTACTCTAAATTAGACCTGATAACTAAACCTTATAGTCTAACTTTCGTGATTTAAGTTTGTAATTTAAAAATAATATATATTTCTCTCTAACATCCTTAATATAAAATCTTGAATAAAAATAAACTCAATTCATTTTAGAAATTTTCACCTATTTAATATTTCACAAGCATAACAACGTTATTATTATATCACGATTATAAAACAATAGCACGCTTAAATTTAATCACGTACAAATTAAATATAACATGTAAGAATAAAGCATAAAAATAATCAGAAAGAAAATAAAATCCTTACGTAACTTCGACGCTATTCCCGTCAAGAAAACCTCCAAGTCGAATTTGCAGACTTCCATTTATCAATCAAAATCTAAATTATTACAAAAACATTACAAGCTCCTCTCAAAAACAGAAGAACTCTAAACCTAAGACAATTGAACTAAAAACTAAGAGAAAAACTAAGAAAAGCTTAGAAACTAAGAAAGAAACTAAAGAAAACTCAAAAACTAAGAAACGAGAAAGAAAGAAGAGAGAAGGAGGTTTTTAGGTGTTTTTAAGGCTGTGTTTTGTGTAAGGGTGTATTTATAAAGCGTGAGGATTGAGAGAAAAAATAGAGAAAAAATGTTAAAAAATGTAAAACGCTGGATTATGATTGCCGACGCTATCAACGACAAGCCAAGATTTATTGCGGGCGGCCGACAAGATCGCTGGATGAACAAGATCACAGCTGCTGCACAAGATCATGGATGAACAAAGGCCGCGATGAACGTTGTCGCTGATGAACAAGACGCCGCTGGATGAACGCGACTTCACGGATGAACAAGACTACGATGAACAAGCACTACGATGAACAAAGGTCGCTGATGAACAAGACGCGCGATGAACAAAGGCCGCTGATGAACAAGACAGCGATGAACAAGAGCCATACGCGCTGGCGCTGTACGGGCGCCAGCTGCTACCGGCGCGCTGGGCTGCTTTTTCTCCTTTTTGACATTTTTGACCTTTTTGACCCATTTTGTCCAATTTTTCCATATTTGTCGACCTTTACGCATTTATTTATTAATATATTTTGCGATGTATTGCCTCCAAGATTCTCTTCGAAGTCTTTAAGTTGCATTTTTAAGCCAAAATAATTCTAAAAACAATAAAAATACCCGTGATTCCGAAAAAGACAAATTTATATAAATATATGATAAAACATATAAATATATATATTTTTAATCAATTAAAGTGCATAAAATCATGGTTATTTTAGTGCTTTTTGAGCACTCATCACGTATATTTGGGAGTAATAACCATTGACTCCACTAAGACCACATGGAGGCCGCTCCATTCGTTTCCTTTCAACCTTGGATCCTACGCATTCCTCTAGGAAAATTTCGCTCATGTTTATGGTATATATTTAAGTATATTCTTTACTTTTATAAAAATATTTTTATTATTTTTGAGATTTATTTTAATTATTAAGAATATTATTTACTGGTTAATATTAATTTAGTTTCCATCTGTGTTTTCTTTCATTTGGCTTTGATAATAACAACTGTGAGGCTAGCAACAATTTGAACGTAACTATTTGAATGCTAGTTGTTAATTTTAATAGATTATTATTTAAAAATAAATTTTTGAATTACTCGTCAATTAAACCATTGAGAATCTTTAATCTTGCTTTAAAACCTGGACGTTCATCATTATGTTTCTTATAAAGCCTACTTCTTTTTTCTTGTTTGGTAAAATAATTTATTAGTCCTCCAAAATTTTCAATTACTTTAGTTCTTCATGGACTCTGAAATTTTTCTTTAATTAATTCTTAAAATCAATTACTGAGATGAAATGATCTTTAAAAGAATCTTGTTTTTTTTATTTTTCTTTTAATTTACTTTAATACAAACCTGAATTTAATTTTTAAAATTTTTAATTTTTAAATATTTAAATTTTTAAAATTTTTATTTATATAAATGTTATAAACAAATATTTAATCATTTAAGATCATTAACTAACTTGAAAGCATAATTATTATACATGTATTTAATGCATCCATTATGATTTTTCATTCCATTATTTATCTTCTTTTGTTACACCTAGTATGTCTTAACTTGTTTTAACTCCAACGTCCTCCTACCAATGACAAATCTCATATATCTGTATATAATCTAGTGTTCAAATTAAGCTTATTGAAGAATTAGAAAGAGTAAGTGTATTTCATTTTATTCATAATATTGATAATTATTATAATTTTTAAAGTCAACTAAGAACAATGAGAGGGTACTTAGCTATTCATAATTTCTAAATATATAATTGCTGCACAAATAATTTCTTAGAATAGAGTTTTTGGTTATTGTTGAATTTGTGTCTCCAACTAATAAAAATGAAAGATTCTTTTATGGAATAAAGAATCTTTATTTACAATAGTGGGAACTATTGTTCATCTTACTTTAATTAAATTATTGTCACCTAACTTTTTGGTTTTGGCATCAAATTTACACCTTACATTTTTTTTATGTGAACTACCAATTAAAGATTTAAGATCTACATCTTCATTCTTCTTTGTTATTTTGTAAAGAGAGTTCTTCTGATGATGCATCTTAATCTTTACGATCTCCAATGCAATATATGCATTTTTTATCTTTAATAGTTTTCATATCATAAAAAGCAAAACACTTTTTTTGGTTCTTGGTAAAAATACAAATTATTACGGTTAAAATTTGCTTTAAATTTATTAATTTTCTCATCATATTTCTTAGTGACAACCATATTTTCTAAAAAATGATTATAATTTTACTAGTTAAATAATTTACCTTGATTTTAAAAGATTTATCAATTTTTCTAAATTTAAGATAAATTTAACGTAGCATCTGTTCTATTAGAATACAAAGTTCTTCTGTATTGAAATTTTTTTCTTCAAAAAACGCATTTGATTTTGGAATTTTCTATTTGTATTGGCAACCCTTAATTTGATAAAATGGTAGGGGATAATACAACTTTCTTTATTCTAATCAATAAGTGACCTAAAAAATCTAAAGTAGATAGACTTGTCATATGCTGTGATCTTCTTCCAAAAGTTCACTGTCTTTGTAAAAATTTTCAAAAAATAATTTAACTTGAATTAATTACTCAATATAAGTTCTCAATTAAACCTACATTGAAAGCTTTATAAATAAAAATTAGACCACTTGCTTCAAGAATATTAGATTTATTACTCGTAGGCAACTCTTTTTATGTGATATAAGATTTCATATCTTTGATATGTTCTTCATTACAGTTTTTGGTTAAGTAGTAGAGACTCAACCATTGTTATTTGCTTAAATTCCTGTATTAGTCTCTTTCATCTTCAACAACCAAGTTCTTGCTAGGAAAGTGTTATATAGCTCCTTAGTGAGCAAATTAGAAAAGTCACACATTGGTTAGGAATGAAGATGGGTGTTGGATTTGGGGTTATAAATAAAGCCCTCCTTCACCATTTGTAAAACATCCCAAAATTTGTAAATCTTCCTATCTTTTGTAAGGGTAATTGATTAGCTCAATTTTGACTAATTAGTTGTAATTTGGAGTTCATCCATTTGGAGATAGTGGAAGTGGTCAACGATGCCCGAGGACCTAGGTAACATTTATACCGAACCTCGTTAAATTTCTGGTGTTATTATTTTTCTGCTTTAATATTTATGTTTTAGTTTATTTTAACATTATATTTCCAATATCATTATTTTGTCAGGTTAGTTTGAGTTCTATTCATTTAAATCATAAGTGAATAGTAACTACGTAGAATAGGGAAAATATACCCGATTTTCCCAATAATTGGTATGAGAGCCGAAGGTTTTTTACCTAGGCATTTGTTTGTATTCCGTTTGTTTGCTATTGGAATATAGTTGCTAGTTGTTGTAATTTGAGGAAATGGCGGAAGAAAAATTTCTTTCAAACAAATGTCAATCATCCACGTCAAGCAAAACTATGGTGATGAATGCAAGGTTCGAGGTGGATAAGTTTGATAGAACCGGTCATTTCGGCATGTGGCAAGACGAAGTTCTAGATGCTCTGTTTCAACAAGGTCTAGACATCGCCATTGAATAAGAGAAACCAGATGGAACAGATGAAGTAGAGTGGAAAAATATCAACCGATTGGCATGTGGTACAATCCGTTCGTGTCTCTCAAGAGAACAAAAGTACACGTTCATAAAGGAGACATCCGCAAGTAAGTTGTGGAAGGCGTTGGAGAACAAGTTCATGAAGAAGAGTGGACAGAATCGGCTCTATTTGAAGAAGAAGTTGTTCCAGTTTGAATACCTTCCAGGTATTACAATAAACGACCACATTACTGCCTTTAATCAATTAGTAGCAGATTTGTTAAATATGGATGAAACTTTTAAAGATGAAGATTTAGTCTTGATGTTGTTAGCCTTCCTTCTTTATGAGTTTGATCATCTTATTACGAGCTTACTCATTGTGAAGGCTAAAGTGTCTTTTGAGGAAGTTTGTACTGCTTTGTATAGTTATGGAATTAGAAAGAAAGGTAAAAGAGAAAGCAGGAATGAAGTAGCAGAGGCATTGTCTGTAAGAGGACGTCCGCAAACACAACAGAAAGGAAGGAGAGGTAGATCTCTATTAAAAGGAAGACTTGGTAAAGACGAATGTGTTTTTTGTCATGAGAAAGGCCATTGGAAGCAAAATTGTCCAAAGCTGTAAAAGAAAGGAAAAGCTGTGCAATCTGATGTATGTGTAGCTAAGAGCAATTCAAATTCAGATTTTGCATTGGTTGGTTCGTCAACAGCATCCCATCCTGATGATTGGATTTTTGATTCAGCATGTACTTTCCATATGTCTCCTAACAAGGAGTGGTTCTTTAACTTTGAAGAACTAGACGATGGAGTTATTTTCATTGGTAATGATTATCCATGCAAAGTTTTGGGAATCGGTACAATCCGTTTGAAGAATCAAGATGGTTCAACCAGGGTCTTGACAGATGTTCATTATGTTCCAGATATGAAGAAAAATCCCATTGATGTGGGAGTTTTAGAATCAAAAGGCTTCATTGTGACCATACAAAATAGGGCATTACTTCTGGAGCACTTGTGGCGATGAAAGGTGTTCGGAAGAATAAATTGTACTACTAACTTGGTAGTACGGTTATTGGGATAGCATCAACAGCAATTTCAAAGGAAGAAAGAGATTTAGAAACTACCAAGTTATGGCAAATTCGTTTGGGACATGCAGATGAAAAACCTTTGTAGATTCTTGTAAAACAAGACTTGTTAACAGGTGCGAGAACTGGCAAGTTGAAATTCTGTGAGTATTGTGTATTGGGAAAGCAGAAAAGACTAAGCTTTGGCACTGCTCTCCATAATACAAAGGGCATTTTGGATTACATCCATACTGATAGGAATGGGCAGTGGGACGGGCGGGGACAATTTTTGATATAATCGTCCCCGAACCGAATTATAAAACCTATACCCAAAACCGCCCAAAAACCGTTACGATTCGGGGATGATTTTTTACCCACAGGTAACGGTTCGGGACGGTTACGAAAAAAACCCGAAATATATATATAATTTAATTTATTAAATATATATAATTAATTTTTTATTTATAATTTAATATATAATTTAATTAATTAAATATAATTAATTTTGGGTACGGGCGGGTACAGTTTTTAGTATAACCGTAACCGTTGTTTCATATTCGATTTTTACTCGAAATCGTCCCTGTCCCCTAAATTTATCGGTTAAAAACTGAACTGCCAGTTCAGATAACCGCGGATAACCGAACCCGCGATTTGTTTGCCCATCCCTACATACTGATGTATGAGGACCAACAAGAACTCCATCTATAAGTGGCAAACATTATTATGTCACTTTCGTTGATGACTTCTCCATAAGAGTTTGAGTGTATCTCATGAAGAAGAATGATGAAGTGCTGAGGATTTTTCTCAAGTGGAAGAAGATGATCGAGACTGAGACTAGTAAAAAGATCAAGCGTATGAGGTCTGATAATGGCATTGAGTACACAAGCGATCCATTTATGAAAGTTTGTGAAGAAGAAGGGATAGTGCGACACTTCACTATTCGAAAAACACCACAAAAAAATGGAGTTGCAGAACGTATGAACTGGACTTTGCTGGAGAAGGTTCGGTGTATGTTGTCAAATGCTGGTTTAGGCAAGCAGTATTGGGCTGAGGTTATGACATATGCATGTCATCTCGTCAACCGTCTGCCATCGTCTACTCTTGAAGGCAAAATGCCTATGGAGGTATGGTCTGGAAAACCTGGTAGAGATTACGATTTTTTACATGTGTTTGGTTCAATTGAATACTACTATGTAACAGAATCAAAGTTGGACCCAAGAGCCAAGAAAGTCATTTTTTGGGGATCCCTTCTGGTTCTAAGGGATATCGACTATGGTGCCTTGAAAGGAAAAGGATAATTTTTAGCAGAGATGTTACCTTTGATGAATCTACATTGTTGAGAAAGGTAACCGATAAGATTGATGGCACTTTAGAGCAGGTGGAGCAAACTCTGAAACATGTGGATTTTGAAAGCAAAATTGTTAATCCAGTTAGTGAAGATAAGACAGAAGTTGATCCTCCATTGATAGAAGATGAATTAGATGAAGAGGTTTTAACCCAAGAACCTTTACAACAATAAGAAGAAACTGTAGTTGATAGGTCACGATGACAAAATGTCAAGGTGCTTGCTCGATACAAGGATTTTGAAGACCTACCTGCTCAATTTAAGAATACGGTGGTCTGTTCACTTTCAGTTGTGCATGATGATGTTCCTTCCATATATAAAGAAGCAATCAGAAGCCCTGAAGTTGAAAGATGGAAGGAAGCTATGGATGAAGAACTTTTGTCCCTTTAGAAGAATAAAACATGGAAGTTGACACAACTACCTATGGGGAAGAAGGCAATTGGCTACAAATAGGTGTATGCAATGAACGATGGATTTCCTAACAAAGATGGTATTCGCTACAAGGCAAGGTTGGTGGCTAAGGGCTACGCTCAAAAGGAGGGAATCGATTATAATAAGGTATTTTCTCCAGTTGTAAAACATTTCTTCATTAGAATTTTCTTGGCCTTGGTAGCACAATTCGATTTGGAACTAGTTCAACTTGATGTGAAAACCGTGTTTCTACACGGTGACTTAGAAGAGGAAATCTATATGTCTCACCCAGAAGGGTTTAATGTTGTTGGTAAAGAGAATTGATTTTGTAAGCTGAACAAATCATTGTATGGATTAAAGCAATCTCCAAGGTAATGGTACAAACGATTTGATCAGTTTATGTTGCAGCAGAAGTACACCAGAAGTACACATGATCATTGTGTGTATTTTCGCAAGCTACAAGATGAGTCTTTTATCTATCTCCTATTGTATGTCGATGATATGTTGATTGCATCGAAGAGTCAAGCAGAAATTGAGAAGTTGAAGGCTCAACTAAGTCAGGAGTTTGAGATGAAAGATTTGGTAGAAGCCAAGAAGATTCTTGGTATGGAGATAAGCAGAGACAGGAAGAAGGGGAAGCTTAGTTTGACCCAGAGTCAATATTTGAAGAGGGTACTACAACATTTTGGTATGAATGAACAGAAAAAACCTGTAAGTACTCCGCTAGTTCCTCAATTCAAGCTTAGTGCTCAATTATCTCCTAAGAATGATGCAGAACGAGAATATATGGCAAAGGTACCATATGCAAATGTTGTTGGTAGCTTGATGTATGCAATGGTGTGTAAAAGACCTGACATTTCACATGCGGTTGGTGCTGTAAGCAGGTACATGCATGATCCTGGTAAAGGACATTGGTTGGCTGTGAAATGGATTCTATGGTATATTATAAATGATGTAGATGTTGGCTTAGTATTTCAACAGGATAATAACGTTGGTCAATGTGCAGTCGAATATTGTGATTCCGACTATGCAGGAGATTTAGATAAGCGTCGAACAACTACTGGTTATGTGTTTACTCTTCCTAGAACACCAGTCAGTTGGAAGTCTACCTTGCAGTCCATAGTTGCTTTGTCTACTACAGAGGTAGAGTAAATGGCAGTTACAGAGGTTGTAAAGAAAGCTATTTGGTTACGAGGTTTACTTGAAGACTTGGGAGTTGGTCAAAAACATATTAAGGTGTTTTGTGATAGTTAGAGTGCTATTCATTTAGCAAAGAACCAAGTCTACCATGCACTTACAAAGCACATTGACGTTCATTATTATTTCGTGCAAGAGATTATTGAAGAAGGTGGAGTACTAGTTCAAAAGATTAATACTACAGATAATCCCGTAGATATGATGACCAAGGTGGTGACATCAATCAAGTTTAAACATTGTCTAAACTTGATTAACATCTTGCAAATCTGAATTGGCACTGGCGTCGTTGATCTAGTGATTGAAGAAATCATTTAAAAAATCACTAAGTCGTTAAGGTGGAGATTTGTTATATAGCTCCTTAGTGAGAAAATTAGAAAAGTTTCACATTGATTAGGAATGAAAATGGGTGTTAGATTTGGGGCTATAAATAAAACCCTTATTCACTATTTGTAAAACATCCCAAAATTTATAAATCTTCCTTTCTTTTGTAAGGGTAATTGATTAACTCAATTTTGCCAAATTAGTTGTAATTTGGAGTTCATCCATTTGGAGATAGTAGAAGTTGTCAACGACGCCCGAGAACCTAGGTAACATTTATACCGAACCTCGTTAAATTTCTGGTGTTATTATTTTTCTGCTTTAATATTTCTGTTTCAATATCTGTTTTTATTTATTTTAGCATTATATTTTCAATAACATTATTTTGTCATATTAGTTTGAGTTCTATTGATTTAAATCATAAATGAATAATAACTAATTAAAATAGAGAAAATATACCCGATTTTTTAACATATATATTATTTTAAGATAGTAATATTATGAAATCACTGAAAACTATTATGATCAAACTTTCTATATTTAAAAAGAATTTAGTATTAAATCGTGATGTAAATTATTAAATTGTTTATACGGATCATTAGTAATTATTACTTTTAAAATTACAATTAACATGATATTTTAAAACAATAAACCAAATAAATAAATAGATAATTTATTCTAAAAACTAATTTTCTGTTTTTGTAACAGAGACACTACTATAATGTTCGTACACTCTTAAAATCAGAGAGAGAATTACGTGTACCTGATAAAAAGCAGATAATGAAATTTGAAATTCCTTAAAGAAAAATTTATTTACTCACATGAAAGCACGTGGTTTCATAAAGGCAACTCCACTTACTACCCACCGACTCACCTCCACATACACTAATAAGTCATTAAAGAGCAAAAAGCTCCCCCCCCCTGTACGGTGGATTTCTTATGTACGGTTTGCAGCCAATAATTTTCCACGTCTGTTTCTCGTCAAACCTTTTTTTTCTGTTTTTCTCTTTTAATTATCAGCCAAGTTTTCTATGATAATTCACATGATTGGTGATCCATTTCAAAACAAATCTCAACGAAAGTTCACGGAAAGTCAACAATGTATACCAATAGTCCAATCAAATTTAAAGACCCTCCTAACCAAATATTTGTGAAATCGGACTAATATAGTAATTTAGTTGGACATTAACACGAAAAAGTTTATCTATTTAATTTATTATAATTGTTTATTATATAATAAGTATACCCCTAATCAATATTTATAATTTGTTACTATATATCATCGAGTAGATGAGTAAGAAAGTTTAGTGAAAATCAAAATCTAATGAGTTAAAAAATATACAAAGTAACTAATTATTTTATTACGAGTTTATAGAGATAAAGATACAATGGTTACTAGTTTTACATCCCTAAACAAATTGAAGTTATTTAAATATAATGATTTATATATATTATTATAAATTAAATTATATATAATTATCATATATTTAAATAGCTTAGTTTATTTATGTGTATAAGATATTATATATATATATATATATATATATATATTTTAATGAAGATAATACATTATTATAGATCGATTTTATTTAATTTTTTTTTTTAAATTTTAAAAATAAAAAATTATCTCTAAACAATAATTATGCTATTATTTTAATTAATTATAAGTTAAAAAAATAAATAACGTAATTTTAATTAAATAAAACTTGATTACGTGAGCTAATCAAATTTGGATTATAATTAGATTTAAATATTCAAGGCTAAACTTATGTGCGTAACATTCTCCAATAAAATATTGATGATTGCAAAAGTGTAATAAACCATTAATTAGTATTTAATTTCCACCAAACCACACTACTAGCTACCTGATAATAATTATTCCCTTTATTTTTATTTTTTTATCTTTAAATTTAAATCAAAAGTGTCTTTTTCTTTATTTCGTATGAATATGACTTCTAATTCAATCACCTTTTCATTTCATTGTAAGTTTGTAGCACACACGTTGCTGCCTGGAAGTCTCATCAATTTCAAAGTCTACCATTTTATTTAGCAGTTTTTATTTCAACACGCAGATTACGTGTTTGAGCTGAAGATAGCCGAATTGCTTGACTACTGCAATCAGAAACTGACACGAAAGCCGAATTACGTGTACCAGTGAAAGGGAAATTATACATTAATTAATCTTATTATTAAAAAATAAATACAATAATTTTTTTTAAAAATAATATATAAGTTCTCACGCTAACCTCAGGTAAACATTTATATATTTTATAACGTGTCATATAGTATAATAATTTTAAAAATAATAATATTTATTTATTATACAGAGTGATAATGTGTGTCTATATAATCATTTCTTTTGGGCCTGAGCGATATCAGTTTGGTCAATAGTCAAGACAAAAAAGATTAAAATAAGAAATATTAAAATTTCCTAAGATTGAAAACGAAGTAGATGCCATCAGAAAAGAAAACAATATTTTTTTTTAAGTTTCTTTTGTATTTACTGAAAATATTCAATCAAAATTATACAAAATGAAACAAAAGAAAAAATTGAAGGCAGCTAGTTGTGTGTGTAACGTTCTTAACCCTTTCCCAACAAAGCAAAAAACTATGAACATGTTGTCTCTCATTCAGTAACCCAATTAAAAAACGAAATAAAAGATGAACAAAAAACACCGATGATTTTATAAGAACATAACAACAAAAATAACTGACAACCCAAATTCTAATTCCCTGGAAAGCTACTAAATTTGTTGTTGCTAGTTGTTGTGATGTTGGAATTGCTATTATTGATATTGCTGCTAGAAGTATTGTTATTGTTTTGATTTGCTCCACCACTGCCGATAATTGACGAGATAGCCGCCGCAAGTGCCGCAGTAAAATTAGGATCGGCAGTTATAGCGGCTGTAGCAGCACTAACAGTGTCAGCCAATGAGGCTGGCTGAGATTGTAATGGAAATTGATGAGCTTGGTGGTTTAATTGGGAAGAACCCATTTGATCTTGTGATAACTGAAGCCCAGAGAACTTAGACTGGTTATAGAGACTTTGTCCAAATAGTAGTTGAGGCAGTTGAGGGTTTGTTGATATTGGAGAACCAAAATTGTGTGGTTGTCCTGGGAAGGGAAGTTGGAATTGGGTAGGATGCCTTTGGTATTGTAATGGGTTTGGAGAGTTTGTAAGGTCCAAAGTTATAGTTGGGAATGGAGCTGAAGCTGAAATTGTTGCCATGCTTGTTGAGCATGGAAGTTGCATAGCTCTGGATAGAAAATTAGGGTTCATAATACCATCTGAACTTGACATTGAGCCTGAGAGTAACATACTAGCTGCTGCTGCTGTTGTTGAAGCCATAGCCATTGCAGCTGGTGGAAGTGGGTGATTGTGATTTCCTTCATAAGTTGTTATCAACACTGATCTGTCTTCAGCACAACGTTGTACCTATAGAATTAATAATAACCCAAATTGATCATTATTATTTTTTTTCATGATTCAAACAAAAAATAATAATCTTTAAATTTTTTTTATATGATCTAATTATTTAATTTCACTTATCCATTTAAAAAACATATATTTTTACATTATAAAAAAATTACATGTACTATATTTTTTAATATATGCTTAAAAGTGTTTTTATTTTATTTTATGGAAAATATATATATATATATATATATATATATATATATATATATATTATGTTACATAATTAAACCAAAAAAACAATCCTTAAAAAGTTAACATACCTGTTTGCGAACTGGGCAACCAACTGCCATGGTACATCGATAATATGCACGAGGACATGGGTTTCCTTTGGCCATCTTTTGTCCGTATTTTCTCCATTGACACCCATCTGAGATCTAATTAAAGACACCAATCAAAAACTATGTGTTAGATTATAATAAATAAAAAATTGATTAAAAAATTAATTTATGAATTAGTATAATTAAACATACCATGGGGGATTCGGATCGAGCTCTAACAGAGACACGAGCTTTTCTCATCGTAGCATCAGTAGATTGGACGTCAATTGGCTTAGAAGTTATAGTATTGATTAACTTGGGGACTTTGTTATGAACCCCCAAACCTTGTGATTCAGATTCAGGGCTTTCTTCTCTGACACATCTCTTATTGCCTTCACATGGAACAATTTCATTAATAATATTGTTTTGAGGTGTTGCCGGACGAGTCCTGTCTTCTGAACTAGAATTTGAAACCTCATCAGTTTCGGGTACAGTAGTACTGGGTCCCAAATCTAAAAATTGTCTTGGCACTATTGCCGATCCAACCTCATGTTTTTTTCCTTCAATTTTCCCTTCACCGGTCTGAATTATAAGAAATACATATTAAGGAAGATCCATTAATACTAATTATATAAATTAAATTAAATTAAATTAATTACCTGGTTTTCATGATGGGTGTTTCGGATAATATTAGCTTGCTTGTCTTGCTGTTGCATCAAACCTACCAAATGCATCTGTAAGGAGCTGTAATTGTTGCTTACTTGACTAAGTATCTCTCTCAGCTTCTGATTCTCAACATTCATACGATGAAGGTCTACTTGCAACTGTTCTAGCTGAATTCAATTAATCAAGTATAATCTTTAAGTTGTTGGGTAACCAATTAATATTATCAAACTCAACTACTTCATTATTATTATTATTATTTAATAATATTCTTATATTTAAAAATTACCTCGTTTTTAGCACGCTTATCTTCGGCATTATTCGATGAAATCCCATCATCCACCGTTGATTGATCGCTTGTGGTGTTAGCAGTGAGAAGATGCAAACCGGTCTATATATATTTACGTACGTATTAAAAAAAAGAAAAAACAAAATCGAAAATATATGCATAGATGAACAACTTATTCAATTAATCCTCTTAATTTCTTACTTTAAATATATGTTTTTTTATTAAATATAAATACTAAAATGAATTACCCATTTATTTAAAAAATCTAAATGAAAGAAAAAAAAAATTAAGAAAATGATGAACAAAAACAAGTGTAGCTTACATTTACATCCGAACTGGGCCTAGGTGCTTCGTCACCATGAGAATTCTCCTTCTTGGGACTGATCATACGAATAATTTTAGAATGATCCTGAATATCATCAAAACGATCGTAATCTGTTCTCAGGTGGCTTCTCTTATTATTATTCTTAGAAAAAAAGTCAACCTCATCAACAATCCGATTCCGATCATCGGAAGGTGAATGATTTGACTGGTCTTGTCTGCTGCCAATTAGCTTAACAGGAAATTCAATACCCGAAAACATTATCGTTATTGAATCACCACCACCACAACCAAAGATGTTTAATTCTCTTAATGCTACGATCAGAAATAGTATTATAATTAAGCTGAAAAGGTGTGGTCGGCTAGCTTGTCGTAAAAGAGGCTGACTAAGTCAGAATTGAGGGTGAAAGCACCTCCTTTGTCCAAATAAAAATAAGAGTACGTAATATTAGAGAGAAATAGAGAGGAAGATGACTAATTTGTGCATAAAGAGTAAGAAGAAAAAGAGGTGGTGAAGAAATTATATAAAGGGAGTGGGGAGAGAGAGAGAGAGATACAGAGACGATTGAACTTGGAATTGTCTGACTAGTCTTTTAACCGGCACAATGGGGATAGGCTATTTAAAAAAAAAAAAAAAAAGGGTTATTAGGACGTAGACCTATAAAAGAAGTTAGAAATTGAAAGATATTTAATTGATGTCGATTTATGACAAACACGGTTAATTTCGATATATATAATTTATTTTATCTATTTGATTCAATTGTTATTATTATTATTTTATTATAATAATTCTATTCTCTCTTATTTTTAACCTTTCATCTAATTAATAACTTAATATGTTAGATAGAATACGTTTTTTTTTTTACCTTATCAATTATAATATAATTATAATTAATATATTTGATAATTATTAATAAATTTATTTTTTTTAACTTATAATTAATTATCTTTGGTTTTAATAATACGAATATTTGGCGTAAGAAAAAACAGATACAATATAACCTAATTACGTCAGTTGTAGCGTCAGGCTACCAGATCGATCCTTCGGTTCCACACTGAATACTCTCCCATACAGACGTAGACGGGTTTGTCAATGACCTGCTTACCCATTTGAGCTCTGACCCGTTTACCCATTTCAAACCAGTATTCAATGCCAATAAAGGAATGAGCATTTAAGATTTATATTTAAAATAGATATATTAATTTTATTTTTAATTAATTATATTAAAATTATTAAAAAACAATTGAGTTAATAAATGTTAAAAACTTAAAATTTAAAATTTAAATAGAATTTAATTTAATTTTATACATATAATTTTAAATATGGGAATGGCCATCTTGGATGTCAATTTATATCGTATAGAATTGAAAATTGTGAAAAAAAAATTAATTTTAACATTGGTAGAAAATGTTAGTGTGAGGATGGATTCGGTTAAAAATTATCCCCTCTGTCTCGCTTATCACTCGAACACTGTTTTTTAATTTTTTTTTCCCAATATATATTATACATTCTAAAATTTTATAGTTAAATTAAATAAATATTAATCAAAAATAAAATTTTTATCAAAAAATAAATATTTTAATTATAAAAATTTAATATTATGATATATAAAAGATAAATTATTATAATAATCGTTCAACTAATTACATAAATAATTTAATTGAACTTATTAGATTCAATTACATAATTAATAAATATACTTAAATTTTATGGTTAATTAAGTTATTAAAAAATTAATTTATTAGTGCATAAGCTTCTATACTTGTAAAATATCCGAACATCCTATAAAAAATCCCAAAACCACTTCGATTTCTTAAGTAGAGATGGAAATAGTCGTTTCATGACCTACTTGCTCCATTCACATCCCTAAATATGAGCCTTTAGAGATAACATCCTGTTACAATGTTGAATGTTTGCTAGTAGGGGATGGAAATTGTTCACTTTCTAATATACTTGGTACAACCTATTAAATATATTTGTTTTAAAAATTTAACTATATTATTTTTTAATTATTGTTTGCGATTACTTGCATAAAATAGTAGAATAAATTGAAATTTTTTATAAAAAAAATAAATAAATTGATAATTAATATTTATTACTAAATTATGAATTTTATCATGTATTAAGGAGAAAATTATTTATTTTAATATAGGATGTGAATCAAATAAATTAAAAAAATCAAGTAATACTATAATTAAGTACAATATCAATAAATCAATTTAATGAAAATTCAATATCTTGAACTAAATTTATCAAATTTATAAACATTATATAGTAAATTATACGAGGGAAATATTATAGACCAAATTATAATATCTTAAATAGCTTATAGATCAAATGAATAGATAAGTATGTAGGGTTTTTTATATCTTAATTATAATTTTTTAAATATTTTTATAAATTTTATATTTTAAAAATAAAAAAAAATATTATTTTAATTTCAAATGGATGGAAAATTCAATACCCATGCAGTGTGTTTACTTATCTTTAATAAATTATCTTTCAAATTTCATTTCATCTTCGACTGTAGTTTACTATTCATATTTTTTCAATTTTTTTTAGTTCCACTATGATTAGTAAATTTTCCGATAATTATTTTAGAATTAAAAATTCATAAAATTAAGTTAAATATTTAATATAATTTAAACATATATTTATTATTAAGATAAAATTTCTATATAATCATACTATTTTTATTTATTATAATATGGTTTGATTTCACAGCCAAATACATAACTATAAACAAATTATAGAGATATTTAATAATATGTAACAAACATACCATAGATATTTGGAGAGTGTGTGGGATCAAATATTTATATTAATAAAAAATAAAAATTTAATTATATCTTGTATATTCAAAATCATTAAATTTTATAGTAATTAATATAAATTACATTTAGTTTAATCAATATTAAAAGTTTATAAAATATGAACTTAATTAATCTAAATGGGGTAAATATGTATTTTTAATTTTTATCGATTTATAATTTAATAACCTAAATAAAGCGACTAGATATGCAATTACGTATAAGAATAAAGTGTAAAAATAAAATAATGATACACGATATTTTTAGGTGGAAATAACCTAAGCCACAATTATGACCTAAGAAGAAAATCACAGGTCCATCGAACCACCTAACTTTCTACTATGAAAACCAAATGTTCAAGTACAAACTCGATCTTATGATACCCTTCTAGAATACTATCTCAATGTACCTTACTTACGAGCCACTGTTATGTTTTCATAGTTTTCAATACTAGCATGAGCGGTTTTTAGACCAACATTCCAATAAACTCCTCACCAATCGGATACATTCTTGAATCAGCTGCAAAAGGATTAACACAAAAAACACACGTGCTCGTGTATGTTTTAGAATAGATTTAATAATGAATAATCCTAACTAGATGATTCAATACATATGTCACTTAAATCAAATCAACTAAAAAATCTTAAAAGAAAAAAATTAAGCACAAATTAAATAAAAATAGCTTCTTTAAATATTAATAATCAAATCAAATAATTATGATATAACAAATACAATTATTTGATCTAACAATTCAAGAATAAAAATAAAGAAGAAGCAATAAGAATATATTATCAAAATATCATAAACTAATTAAACTTATTAATCAATCAAACATAACCACCAATACTTAATAGATTAACTAAATAAAGAAACCTAAAGAATTATGATCTTATATTCGTAAAACAAGAGAGATTTTAAGAATAAGAGAATAATGATATTGTATGGTTGATTGAAACAATAAGTAACGAGTTTTATTTATAGAAAAAATTATAACACTTAATTCTATGTAATTAATAAATATATTTTCTATTACAAATAGAATTAGTAATACTCACTAATTAAGAAAATTCTTATGTAATTGATAAATATATTTTCTATTACAAATATGATTAATATTACTCACTAATTAAGAAGACTCCTATTTAAAGAAGAATTTTCTAAAGTTAAGTTTTTTTAAAGTAGACTCATTAATCATGAAGACTCTAACTCCTATTTAAAAAATAGTTATTTTAAAGTATATTTTATGATATCTTTTAGACTAAGATTTAAGTAATATCTTATTTAATATTTTAGTAGCAAAAATAATTTCAAATTTATGAATATGTGTTATTAAATACACAAGTGCAATCCTATGTATTATAATTATAATAGATATACTTGAAGTACCACAATTTAAAATTCTAACGTTTCTTCGACTTTGTTTAATAGAGTGGATAGTGAGCTTAAAAACAAATTTACATGTAAATATTTTGTCTACGAAAATAGCCAACACTTATAATCCTTACAAACCCCCCCTTTGGTATTTTTGTGTGGAAAAATCTCTCTCTAATTACATGACACTTATAAGAATAAGATAAAATATAATGATGTCCTATAATCTACGGTGGAACTATCATGTGGCCCTGTGAATCTATCTTTGTTGCAACTTAACATGCTTGTAAGTAACTGAAATGACATAGACAAAACATATGACAACTTAACATGAAAACCTCATTGTACATTAGTTCAGTTTACATAGAAATAAGTGAAGTGTAAAGAATAATCATGTAGTGCATGCATTCATATCAATTAAGCTCAAAATAAGACAAAATGATGGAAAGCATTCTTATTCAAAATATGTTATTCCCCTATATGTATAACAAAATAAGTCATGAAAGTGAAACACACTCTCCCCCTTTTTGACATACCAGATGGACAAATCATTGAACAAACAATGGAGAAAAACTCTCCATAAAGATAGAGCAATGTAAAACAAATTAATGCAAAAGTGTAATATGATTTAAACTCCCCTTGAGTTCTATGACTCTTTAACTTAAAAACCAATTAAAAGGTTAATAAATAAGAAGAAAATGTAAATGAATAAAAATCTAAATTTGTTTTAAAACTTTTTGTTTCATAAATAGCCATATAAGGTATTAAATTTATTTAATCACAAACAAGCACACAACCAATTGAGACCTCATTATTTTTTATAATTCAAATTTTGATTATTTATTGTATAAATAAGCAAGTAGAGTAGAAGAGATACACATATACACTTTTCATATTGTCATTTACTTAAAAGTAATATATATGTTTAAACTTCATAAATATATCAATTAATTTATTTATGATCAATCAAAAAAGACTAAAAGAAATCACCTATCATATAAAATTATAATTGAGTATTCAATCTTGCAAAATAAATTATATTTACCATATAAGGACTTATATTTTTTTTATCTTTATTTTATAAATGAGGCAAATGATTTTTTTAAACCTCTATTGGCTGTTTCTTTTTATGCATTCCAAGTACAAGTTTGATAAGTAGTCGCTTTTTGCACAACCTTTTTTTTTGCATGAGCAATAAACCTAGAATGATGAATTTCACACTATTTAGAAAATAACCCTCTTCGCTCACTACGGTAGTTTCACACATCACAGTAAGTAGCCCTTTTAATACTAGGTGCCTCCATATGGTAAAATTTTAGAAAGTAAGAAATAGAACTCAACACAATTTTATAGTCAAGATTAGTTGAAGTCTTATAGTCTTTCAAGAGAATTTATAAACTTCAAGCATAGTGTATATGTATGTTCATGAGTGCGCGAATAAATTTATGTCAACATCAATCATCACATGTAGAAGAATATGTGTGTGTATAAGTAAAAATTGTAGAATAATTTATACAATAAATATCAAAATGAGTTGGGTCACTAAAAATGAGGTTATATATATGTAAGTATTAAATAAGTTCAATACCGTGTTGACTAGATAAAGATTCTACTTCTCTCTCTCTCTCTATTTTGTAAGTTTAACTAATAAAAAAAATAGAGATTGCTCACCTAGGGTCATTTAAGAACTTTAATAAAAATACCTAAATAAATGAATAAAAGATAGTCATATGACTAGGAAAAAATAATATTTCCTAACTCAAATTTTCTTATATTTTAGGTTCTCTATATCATTGAGTTAGAACCCAACTAACTTAGGTTTCGGAGACATGTTCTTGGACTTAGATGTACCTTTCTCACTCATTCCAAATGAAGATACAATATGCATAATAGGATGATGATAATGAGTCCTAGTATTAAAAATATTGAATTTACTTGCCTATTTGAACACATTATTATAATTTCTATTCATCTTTGAATATGGTGTAACATGCATAGATGGAAGATACTTATGGGTCCTACTATATGAAACATGAAAATAATCATTAAGTTCAAGAGCATTCATCAAAAATATGCATTTTGGTCTTATATGACCTTTCCTACCACAATAATGACAAACAAGCATAAACTTAACAACTTTTTCTACCATAGGTGCAATAGTTCTTTATGTATAAGTAGTAATAATATGAGTAGAGTTTAAGGGCCTTAAAGATGTGATTTTTGATGTTGAAAGTATGGAACTCTCATCCTTATAACCAAAGCTACATGTATCACCATGTGACTTACCAATACTCAAGATTTTATCTAAGTGTTGAGCTCCAACGATAAGTCTCTCCACTACTTCACACGATTCTTTGAGCTCTTGTACTTGTTTTTTATTATCTTCAAGAAGCTTATTATTTTTCTTCTTTCAAACCTACAAGGCTCAAATTCAAAGCATTATTTTGTTCTTGCAAAATATTATTCTCTTCTTTTAATTTATTAGAAAAGCTTTTATGTGCCTCAAGTTGTTCATTTAATTTTTTTTATTTTTATATTTAAACTATTATTCTCTTCTATGGCTATAAGAAATTTATAAAATAATTATTTAGAAATTTTAACATTATATTTAAAAAAAGATTCAAATTCTTCATCATCTGAGCTATAAGCCTCAATAAAATGATCCATAATAAAAATTCGTAAGACTAATACTAAATGTGAAAATAAAAGCATACCACACAATATTTTTAGGTGAAAATAACCTGGGCTATGATGAAGCCGATCTAGGAAACTTCCGGAATTGATTTTCCAGTTATGATGAATCTGATTGCTCGAATCAGATTCTAGAGAAAATTAACAAGAAGAAGCTACGAGAGACGAATTTAGGGCAAAAAAAAACGGCGTCCACTTTTCTTCTTTCATTTCCTTCAAATAGCAGTAAAACGAGAATAACAAAAGCGGTTACGAGAGAAAACGACAAAATGCCAAAACGAGAAAAGAAAATAACTAAAGGGTAAGTTTGTAAATTCGTGCTACATCGATTCCCCCACTTAAGAAGAACTTCGTCTCGGAGTTTTCGGTAATGGTAGGGGCATCATCGGAGAAATACTCATAGAGATCGGAGACATTGAAAGTGGATGAAATCTGCCAAATCGGGAGGAAGATCGATCCACGTAAGCATTGTCGCTAATCTTGTGTTTGATGCAAAGCAGACTGGCCCCAATTTCTTAGCCTTGACTTGTTGTATGTTCCGATGAGGAAACCTTTCTTTGCGAAGGTGGATCATAGCAAATCACCTTCTGCAAAAACAGCTTTGTGCGTCGATGAGCATCGGCTGACGGCCTTATAATTGGCGTTGGCCTCATACAAGGCGCTGTTTGACCTCGTGATGCACTTGGACTATTTGATCGGCAAGAAGCGGCATTGTCGACTTCGTGTCTTAGGGAGGGTTATAAGGTCGAGGAATGAGTCGACACGCTTAGTATAAGCTATAGCAAATGGAGCCTTTCCAGGTGAAACGATTTACCATCTTTGTTAAAAGCAAATTCGACGAGGAAGAGCTAAATCCCATTGCTTGGGTCGGTCTCCCGTAATACATCGAATCATAGTACCCGTAGTCCACTGTTAACCACCTCTGTCGACCATCGGTTTGTGGATGATAGGCGCTACTAAGGCGAAGGAAATGTCAACGTTTCCGCAAAACTTTCCAAAAGTGGCTGATGAATTTTACATCCCGATCGAGAGGTAATGGTACGTGGAATGCCATGCGGTTTAACTACCTCTAAAGAATAGGTTGGCTATGTTGCTTGCATATCTTTGTCCCGTTTACAAGGGATAAAATGGGCCGTCTTAGAGAACTTTTTGTCCATGACTGACAAACCACAGAATCCACGTAGGCGTTGAGTCCTGGGAAGGCAGGGACAAAATCCATTGAAAAATCTTCCCAAATGTTTTGCGAGGCAGCATGAAGGTATACAAACCGGTATTTTGAGACTTACCTTTGGCGGATTGACTGCGCCTGGCGTTCCACAAAACGTCCAACTTCCTTCTTAAGATGAGGCCAAAAAATGGTTCTTCAATGACGAAATGGTCTTGTCCCTGCCGTATGTGCTTTCTTAAACCACTCGCATGGGCTTTCACGAACTATAAGTTCACGTGGGAGAATACGAGGTATGCAAAAGCCGATTTCCATAAAAAGGAATCCTTGGTGAACATGGTAATTGCCCGTGGGTTCGTAGTTCAAGCACTTCTTCCATATCACCTAAAATCATATTAGTCTTGACATCTGATTCTTTGAGATTGTCAAGACCGATCACTTCTGTCCGTAATGTCGTTGTGCACCCTCGTCTGTAAGAGCATCAGTACCCTGTTTTGGAATCACCTCGGTGTTTGAAAACAAAAGTGAATCGTTGTAGCAAGAATAATACCCATCGGCGTGCATTACGTTAGCGTTTTACGAGTTAATATACTTGATGCTTGGTGATCGTAGTGGAGTACAAACTCATTATGGATTAAGTAATGTTCCCGATGTTGAAATGCTTCTTGTAATGACATCTGATTCACTGCTGCATGGGTTGTCCATTCTGCATCATCGTTGAGCTTCTCTGTGAAAAATTCTAGTGGTCGACCTTCTTGAATAAGCACCAATACACCGTAGATGCATCGATCTCTACTTGACACTTTATCGAAGTTTGGTAATGCGCCATGGGCGGTGGTTAAATGCCGCTTTGATGTCGTTAGCTCTTGTTGTGCTTGGTTCAATGGAACCTTCCACATTTCATACAATCGGTGAGGGGTGCCACAATAAGTCTTGAAGTTCTTGATGAAACGTCGATAGAATGTAGCAAACCATGGAAACCGCACCTCATTGGGCGGTTGGGAGTGGGCCATTCACGAATGGTTTGAACTTTCCTTTCATCAACTTTGAATACCATCGGATCCACAATGAAAACCAAGAAATAGCCGGTGGCTACTCAAAAATTCACACTTCTTAAGATTTAGATACAATTGGTTCTCCATGAGGACTGCGAAATTGAACTGAAATGTTGTAAATGAGACTTGATATCCTTGCTATACACGGATGTCATCGAAAATAAACCACGGTGAATTGTCCCGATATACGGCAGGACTTCATTCATGAGCATGAAAGTACTAGGCGCGTTGCTAAGTCCAAATGGCATAACCATCCATTCATACACACTTCCCGTGTGTCTTAAAAGGCTGTTTTCCATTCGTCCACGTGTCTAAGTCGATTTGATGGTAACACTTCAGTGAAATCCATACAGGAAAAGATCTTAGCTCCTACAATTTATCTAACATATCCTCCAAACGAGGGATAGAGGAAAGCGGTACTTTATTGTGATTTTGTTTATTGCCCGGAGCTATCCACGCCGGTCACCACGAGCATCCTTCTTTGGAACCCGATAATGCAGAGCCACGACACGTAGGGCTTAAACTAACACGAATGAGTTGTTTACGTAACAAATCATCTACTTGGAGCTTGCAAAATGGTTTGTTCTCTTGGGCTCGTTCGGTAGTGTGGCAAGTTGGGTAGACTTACGCAGGGATGAGGTCAATACAATGTTGGATGTGTCGCATGGAGGTAAGTGGTTTGGAAGCTCATCGGGGACAACATCTTTGAACTCGATTAGTAGTTTTTGAGCCGGTGCAGGATTGTTTTGCCTAGTTCGGTGTTCTGCAATACCATCAACTGACATCTTAGTTTTTGACTTCTGTTCGGGTGGGGTCCGATCACGGTGAGAAGTGTAGTGGCGATTCTGCAACATTATATTTGTCGGGTTTGGAGTGTGATGGCGGTAGTACAATCTTTCTCCACTGCCCGGGAAAAGAATGAGTGTTTGCCTCGCACTACATGGGTTGCTTTACGGTCAGCCGTAGTGGTCGTCAAGTAGCACATGACATGCATCCATATCTACTACATCACATAATAATTCATCCTTATAGTGCTTACCAATGGAAAAGGACACCTCCATGCTTGGTGACTTTTGACTCGAACCACTTCTTAATCCATCCAATTCGGTAAGGTTTAGAGTGAGGTTTAGTGGGTAGGGTTAGAGCTTTTACCAGAGATTTGGACAATGTTCTCCATACTACCCATCGATAATGATATCACACACCCTTTTGTTCACGGATGCACCTTGAATGGAATAAGGCGTTTCTTTGAGTTGAAGAGGTTGCTTTGGGAGAGAAGCGGGACCCGTTGAATGATACAAGCGCAAATGCTCCTAGTCTCCTGAAACCAACTCTGTTTCATCTTCCTCCTCTCCACGTTCCTCTACCCGTATGCCCGGCTCACCGCTTCGGTGAATTCCTCCACTGGGTGGTCTGGCCGAACACGGCGAGGACATTCGTTAAAGCGATGTCCCGGTTGGTTTTGCATCGATAGCGGCGTCTGGTAAGGTTTCGCGTAAAGGGTTGTTCTTGTGTTGGATTGAAGGGAGCTTTGATGTATTCTACGCCTACTTGTGTAACCTCTGGTTGTTGTCTAGTTGGATTGTTGGGGACCCGCGCTTCGCAGTTGAGTCCTTCCTCTATATGACCTTCTTGTTGAAACCTTCATATTTGGAAAATTCCTAGAACGTTTCATGAAACTAGTTTCCAATTTCAAAAGCTAGATTCGCGGCTTGATTGAGACTCCAAATGGGTTGAAGATTGAGATGAGTTTGGTACCTCTCTTGTAACCCGCGGGAGGCAGAAACTCTTTGGTACCTTTGTCGGGTTCTTTTAAATCTACTCGAGAGTTTAGTCGATAGAACTCTTCAACATATTCTGAAATGTTCCGTCCATTACGTCGACATTGTTAGTCTTCTTTGAAACAACATTTGTTCGCCAATCCTCGGGAAGAAACCTAGCCCTAAGCAATTGTTTCATCCTAACCCAGTACGAATGGGTTGTTTTCCTTCTACGCCTATGATTTTGTAATTGTTCCCTTGAAGAAGACACTCCACTCGGTTTATAGGAAACTACCTTAACTTTGTTTCTCTTCGGTACTTCCATACCATCAAAAATAATTTTCCTGAAACGAATCCGGTCAAGAAAATCTTCAATATGAAGATGGCCGTCAAAAGGAGAAAAATCAAGATTCGGTTTGAAATTATAACCTTCGTTACCTGCGATTCCGGCGAAATTGTGGACCACCAAATACCCGGTTCACGGCTTCCTCTTCGCTATACGATTCAAGCTGGTAGGCGTTGATGTTGTTCTCGGCCAATTCCCCGAACGGATTGCGAGCTACATCTCGCCCGCCGATTTAGTTGACGTTAGGGCGATCGCCTCGGGGGCACCCGTAAGGCTGGCGAATCTCCACCGTAAGGGTGTCAAAACACGCACTCCCGAGTTCTGCGGCCGCCGTAGAGCACACGCGCGATCGTCGTCGTTGGCGTGGTGACCTTCTCCATCTCTAGCTATCCGAAACCAAAGGGAAATGCGGAACATGTGGCTTTGATACCCGGTTGATGAAGCCGATCTAGGAAACTTAGGAATTGATTTTCAGTTATGATGAATCTGATTGCTCGAATCGGATTCTAGAAAAATTAACAAGAAGAAGCTACGAGAGACGAATTTAGGGCAAAAAACAGCGTCCCTTTTCTTAACCATTTCCTTGAAATAAGCAAAAAGCGTAAAAAGCAGAATAACAAAAGCGGTTCTGACGACAAAATGCCAAAACAGAAAAGAAAATAACTAAAGGGTAAGTTTGTAAATTCGTGCTACATCAGGTTATAACCATGATCTAAGAGAAAAACCACCGGTCCACGAGACCACCTAACTTTCAACTATGAAAACCAAATGTTCAAGTAAAAACTCAGCCTTATGCTACCCTCCTTAGGATACTGCCTCAATGTACCTTATTTACGATCCATTGCTTTGTTTTCATAGTTTCCAATATTAGCGTGAGCAATTTACAAACCAACATTCCAATAAGCTCCCCGTCAATCAGATACGTTCATGCATCAACTACAAAAGGGTTAGCACAAAAAACACAAGTGTCCATATGTGTTCTAGAATAGAGTTAATAATGAATAAACCTAACTAGATGATTCAAAACATATATCACTTAAATCAAATCAACTAGCAAATCCTAGAGCAAAAAGATTAAACACAAGTTTAATAAAAATAGTTTTTTTAAAGATTAATAATCAAATCAAATAATTATGATATAACAAATATAATTATTTGATCTAATAATTCATGAACAAAAATAAAGAAGATGTTATAAGAACATATGATCAAAATATCATAAACTAATTATGCTTATTAATCAATCAAACATAACCATCAATATTTGAAAGATTAACTAAATAAAGAAGACTAAGGAATTATGATTTTATATTTTCAAAACCAAAAAGAGATTAAGAAGAAGAGAATAATGCTCTTGTATAATTGATTGAAATAATGAGCAATGAGTTTTAATCCTATGTAATTGATAAATATATTTTCTATTACAAATATGATTAGTAATACTCATTAATTAAGAAGATTCATATTTAAAGAAAAGTTATTTTAAGATAGACTCATTAATCATAAAGACTGTTATTTTAAAGTATATTTTATGCTATCTTTTAGGCTAAGATTTAAGCAATATCTTATTTAATATTTTAGCATATATATTATTCTATATTTTAGCAGTAAAAATAATTTTAGATTTATGAATATGTGTTATTAAATACACGAATATAATCCTATGTGTTATAGTTATAATAGATATACCTGAATTACAGTTATCTAAAATTCTAACATTTATTTGAATTTTCTTGATAGATTTGATAGCGAGCTTAAAAACAATTTTATATGTAAATATTTTGTTCACGAAAATAACTAACACTTATAAACCTTATAAATATAAAATGTAGCATACATATAATATATTTAATGTTTTCAACATGAAATTATATTTGTTACTATTCAAACTTTTAACTTAACATATCATAAATTTATTATAATTTTAATTAACGTGTAGTTTTATAATAAATATAGTATTAAATATTTTACTATATCATATTCTTTGAAATATTTACATGTGATATTTAAGATACAATTTTTTTTCATTTAAAAATGATTTCTTAGTAAAATTCAAATTCCAAGTAATAATTAGGTCTTGAATTTATAATTTTAACTTTCAAAGTTTTTAAAATTGTGATATTATCTTAATTAAATAATCAAATTTGTGATATGTGCAAATAGTGATTTCACTATTTTACAATTTTAGTTCTATCAGCATAAATAATAATGGTATCTTCAAAAATATTAATATTTAAACACCTTATTTTATAAATGAAAGTATTTGGTTAAAAGTCTAAATTTGATAATGATAATTTGTTTACCATATATAAGAACCAGATGAAGTTGAAACTTACATGCTGCTGACGAAAATTGATGAATCACAAAATAGAAATTAAGTATTGGATAAACATTATTGGATTTATTAATTTTCACTTTATTTACAATTTTAGAAATCCAAAAAGATGTTATTATGTAAAATGACATGATGACTTTAAACAATTCAATATAATCTTTGAAAATGTATTTGAAAGGATATATAAGATTAAAATTTTGATAGATTTTGATGGAGATATAAACTTTAAAAATTTATGAGTTATTAAAGTTATTTAGTAATCATACAAATTAATAATATATTTTTGATTATTTTATTAAATTTAATATTTATTAAACATAATGTTAAATTTTCCTACAAATTTTGTTATATTTATAACATAAAATGTATAATTAAACATATGTTATTTGTTAGTTATAAATCCATGATATTTAAAAATTCTTCAAAATTTTGGTGGAGAATATTTATAGTCCTCCCACCCTATCATGCTGCCATGCCATTGACAACACTAGTTTCAAATTATATATACTATATAAAAAATAATTTTTATCACAATTTAATACATACATCAAATGTTATCATATAATTAATTTTTTATTATTAAATAGTATTACAATTTAAACATTATTTGATTTCAATTTAAACATTATTCATGTAAAATCACTCATAACAATATGTATAGTATATGTGATTAGTCAAACTAAACATGTGAGTTCAAATATGTTTGGTACAAATTAACTTTTATAATTGAATCATTATGGTAGTATTAATAATTCATACGCAAGAGAATAGTAACCTTTATCTTTCTACTAGGAGGGACAGTGAGTCATTAATATGATTAAATATTGATCCCAATCATGTGAGTTAATATAATCATACATTAAACGCTAACGCTATATATTATATATATAGATGAGACTTGAAATTATGTCATAATATAATAATGTCATTTCATTATATTAAAATTACATTTAATTTCTTTTATTTGTCTTTAACAAATTATTTGTATAAGATATGGGTAAATAAGAGATGAAAGCACAAATATATCAATAATATGAAAATATTTAGAAAATAAGAAAAATATGAGTAAAGTTTAGACTAGTTAAACTTACTCTCTTGCAAGAAGCCATCGTATTTGTGTTATGAAACAAACACAAGGAAATTATTATCTATATAAGTACTTTAGCAAATCTAGAATAGGATAAACCTTATTATGTTATCTATATTTATACGAGTACTCTAGTAACTCTACAATAGGACTAATCTAAAGATATTTCAATATCTCACGAATAAGAGAACCTTAACTTCCAACCGGAAGAAAGAAGAGTTATTCCTAAAAATTAAGAATAAGAGAAAAAAAGAACTTCTTTAAGATTACTAAGTTGATTATTTTATAAGATGTTTTATATAAGCATAACACTTAATTATTTATAGTTAAAAAATCCATAGAATATTTCATAAAGTTTTTACATGTGACTATAGTAATACAGACAAAAAAGAATTGTAAATAAAGGTTTCTAAGTATGACTCTATTAGTACATACAAATTAGAATTCTAAACAAAATAAGCTATTACCTTAGTAGAAATCTAAACAAAAAATCTATTTTCTAAACAATTAGTTCATAGCTCTGATACTAACTGATACAAATATGTCTGCTTATGGTGAGACATAACCCATTCCACGTACATGAAATTGTCCGCTTTAATCCATAACTGCAAGTTCAGTAGGCCTATGGTTATGACTTGATAGTTTAATAAGACCTCACGACTTTGTTTCTAGAAAGAAACCCAAAAACATGTAATTCCATTTAAAAGAGTTATCACTCCTTATAATAAGCACATCACTACTTATCTTCTTAAGTAATGTGGGACATATGCATGCACACTACATCATACATCCCTACTTAGGAAGTCTTACGTCCTCGTAAGAACGCAAGCCCACATGACCTAATAGGATCATGACTCTGATAACAACTAATACCAAACGGTTAATTCGTTCGCTTATAGCAAGACATGACTCATTCCACGTGGCACGAGATTGTCCACTTTGTTTCATAACTATAAGTTCAGTGGACCCATGGTTATGACTTAACACTTCAATATGACATCATGGTTTTACTTCTAGGAAAAAACCTTAAAACACGTTATACTATTTAAAAAACTGTCACCCCTTATAAACACATCATCAATTAATTCTTATAAAACATCTTAATAACTTTTATTGTTCTTTCAAAGATCGATAAAGTAATCATTCCATTGCATTTGGCGCCATTTAGTGTACATTATAATTAAATTAGTCTCGATTACCTCACTTTAATTTAAAGAGTTATCGCTCTAAAATTAAAATTCATCTTTATTTTATTTTTTTATGTTACATATTATATATATGTCCGTAATTTTAGTAAAATTAAAAATTAAAATGTGAAATTGATAAAGTATTTGTTTATATATTTTAACAATTTTATATGAAACTAAATATAAAAATGCATGTGTTCGATCGAGTATAATGGAAAGAAAAAAATGCAAAAAAAAAAAAAACTTATATATATATGTCCGTAATTTTAGTAAAAATTATGTATAAATATTATTATTTTTATAGTTAAAAATTTTTAAGAATTTTATTTTTATTGTTTTTCCAAACATTTTTCATTAGCTCAGTTTATTCACCCTTAAATTAATTTTAGACTTTTCAATCACCTTAGTTGTTTTAATTATGAGCTAACGGTAATAATGAAAGGAAGAGAAAAGTAAAAGTTTATAGTAGTTGATTTATGTGCATGAATCTAATTGTGATTCACGAGCGCGCGCGGGCGGCCATATATATGAATTTGTTTAATTTCCATGGATATATTAATGTAAGTTAAGTATATATATATATATATATATATATATATATATATATATATATATATATATATATATATATATATATAGACACTCACATTACGACCATGATCGATGTTATATCTTCTACGTAATCCTCACTTTGGTTTTATAGGTACGTACACCGATTTTCACCCTCACGTGACGTACGTGCTTTATCTAATTAATGTTTCTTCTGAAAAATGGTGGTTCAAGTTGTAGTAAAAAAAAGTAGTGCTTTAATTTGTATTGTATCCCAACTTGGAAAACCTGTGCACATCTTCTTCTTCTTTAACCCTTTTATTCTTCTTGACTATCTAATAAGCTAGCTATATATAGATCAAGTTTTCTTTTTGAAAATTTAAAAACTTTGATATCAAACTTTTCAACATTTTTTTTTATAAACAGTTACAGTTGGCCAAATTTTGACCATTGGATTTTAATCAACGAAAATAAAATTTATGCAATTCTTTACGATAATTCATAAATTCATCCGTATAATTTACGTATTTTATTTTTAACATCTTATTATAATAATGTTATATCAATAATAAACGATAAATACATACGTTAATAATATATATACAAATATAATATAACATGGAAAATATAACAAACTAATCATGATATATACTAATTAAGAATCCATCCATAATTTAAGTCTTCTCTATTCTTGTGTTAATGATTACTGTATTTCTCTCTATACACACCTTTGCTGTTGCAACCATCAAATATATATATATATAGCTTTTTATTAATTTATAGTACAGTCGGCCCCTAGTTGTCTGCTATATGCTACTGTTCTCTGTAAATATATCACTTTTTTTTCTACGAGGCTACTCAATTTAAGTGGTTAATTTCTTCGAGCGAGGAATTATATTTTAAAGGTTCATATAATATGATGGAGTTATATAATGAATTTAATTCTTAGCAAAAAAAAAAAAGACTTATAATTCTTTTTAATATCAAATTGTAATTTGTAAAGTCAGTTTTCAGTTTTCTCTGCAATATAATAATATAAGGTCAAACTTAAATTTAGAAAATTGAACCAACATATACTTATATTAGAAATACATTCTAATTTTCTTATTTTTATATTATTTATACAAATTAATTAATGTATTTATTAATGATATTTTTATAACAATTATAAAATTTAATAATACGAAAAATAATAAATCAAAATTCGATAATATTTTTTATAAAAACTTTAGATTTCAGTGTTAAATAAATCTATTTATTTTGATATTTTAACTTTTTTTTTTTAAAAAAACCTTTAAACAAACCGAAAATTTCTTCTTATACTCTATTTTGGATTCAAAAAATTGTATATATAATTTTCAAATTAATGACCAGATCGAAAGGCACCATCATGATAAGTTGGATTACCTAACACCAAAACAAATTATAACTCCTCCTTAAAAAAAAATATAAACTAGCTAGCACGATATTGCTTGATTTTATTTCAAGTGGCATATACCACATGTATAGACACGCTCGATCTAGCTTGCTGGGATAGCTATAATTAACAAAACATTATATATTGTGATATGTTATGGGATGAAAATATATATATATAATTAATCAAATATGTTATTTTATGTTAATAGTAAATTGTAAATCATGAGAAATGAATGGTCAGGAAGCATCATCCAACAACAGATCATGCATTTCTAAATGTCAATAACCCTCCTCATTAAACTACTAAATTTTTTTTTTTTTTTCCAAATCCAGCCTCACAAAATATCAACAGAGAAGAAAAATATAGAGTTGACTAAGATTTGAGTTGACCCAGAGATACATCCCCACGTGGGGTACCTTAAAGACGTAGAAATTTTGTGTATATGGTTAGGTTTGACAGCTTGGATGTAAGAAAATAAGCAGACCTCAAAGAATTAGGCACTAGCCTTATATACCCACGTTTAGGGTCCAATGATGCCTTTCACACTTTATTATTTCCGCCTTTCACACTTTTGAATAATCTGGATTATTATTAAAGAGTGTGGTGATAATTTTGTACTATAGAATATGAAATCAATTTTATTTCAATTGTTTTCAAGTTATTATTAATTATTAAAATTTTTTTTAATGTAAGTAAGAATATTAATGTTGTTTTTATTAATTATATATATATAAATAAGTTTGTTAATATTTTTTATATTATTAAAAATATATAAACATAAATACGTAGAAATTAAAACAATATAAGTAGAGGAATAAACATAACTAATAAAAACCTTGGTAATTCTTTTGTTGTGACAAGTCATCTCTGAATCTTTTTCTCAATAACTTTTAGCTTCATGACCTGATTATAATTTTTCATTTGTTTTATTTAGGCTGTTCAAAATTTTTCTTTAAAATTCCAAAACTCATTTAAGAGACCGACAAATCATTGAAAGTTACAGCTATAAACTTTGAAATAAAACGACAAAGTTTTGAGAGAAGTTATTTTATTAGTCCGAAGTAATAAAAGAAAAAAAAATAAGAAAAAAGAGAGTTATAATTATAAATGTATTAAATCGTTGTATGATTAGGCATTAAATGACATATTAGTTAATGATTTTATGTAATAAGAGATGTGAGATAATGAATTATAAATCAATTAGAGTGTAATATATATATAAATTAATACAAAAATATTTTATTAAAAAAAAAAAAAAGATTACCCATCATTCGCTGTCAACTATATTTTTGTACAAAGAAAAAACAAACTTAATTTAATTGTTTTGTGTATTCTATTCTTTGATTTAATATTTTATATATTGATGTAGTTATCCGCTGGCTGTATAAGAAATTCACCAGATATATATAGATAATAACATGATTATGAAAGCTTCCTGATTTTAGGACCAAATTTAATGCCTGTTTTGATCATGCAAGCAACTAATTGGATTTTATATATACACAATTAAAGCTAAATTGAAAATTAAATTAATTACTGTTTCGATCTCTCTCTCTCTTAATTAAAGACTTAAACAGAGCTAATTCACTTCTAGATAGCTAGACAGAGAGTAGAGACTACTATATATATATTTATAACATATTCTTGATAAATATATATAAAATACCATTTTCATGATTTTTAATTTTTTATAACATGCCTTAGGTTACCAGGTCCATCATAATATGTTAAGGACTAGACTTTGTAAATAAAATAATATTATTGGGTTTTAATTATAATTGAAATTATTTCCCTAAAAGATAATTTAATTTGCAATATAGTAAACAAGAGGAAACATCTATATATATATATATGCAGACGAAGTAATCACCGGGAGTTTGACTGATATATATGCCAATTTAATTTCACAAACTTTTTCAACTTAATAGCCCAGAATTTCAACTCTTTGCCTGTTTTTTTTTTTAAAGATAAATGATAACACAGTCATTGTGATAGACAATTAAATTTAGTCTAGTCTATATATATATCTATATATAAAAGAAGAATTTAGTCTCTATATTGGATTAGCTTAAGCTTTTATTAGTACAAATTAACTTGAAAAATAGATCATTGTAGTACTACAATAATGAACGGTTTAAAAGACGTTAACCATGGAAGCTTTGCCATTTTTTGATTAAATTTTTTTATTTATAATAAATTATAATATTACCATCATTGTTAATCCATGATATATAATTGATGTGTGAGTTAAAACTAAAAAAAGAAAGTTATATTATTTTAAGTAATAATTATCTACTTTTATATATATAATTGATGTGATGAGGCGGTGATTCAAGGACCTTTTGAGATTAAGTAATACGTCGGTGTAGTCATGTAATAAAAAAATAAAAAAATTATTGGGATTTGCTCGTTGTTAGTTCAAATCTTGGAGACCATTATTAATATTTATTTATTTTTATTTAAATAACATTATATATATATATATTTTTACTTTTAAAAATTAAAATATTAATTATTTTTAAAATTGATATATTTTTTATACTTTATTTATATTTTTAATATTTTTTTAGTAAAAAATTTAAGTTTAAATAGAATTAAATCTTACAAACAGAAATTGATGTATGTTTGACTGTGAAAACGTCAAAAAAGTTTAAAAAATAAAATTATTAAAATTATCAAGAATGTTATAAAATGATTAAAATATTCATAAATATAATAATATGATAAATAATATATATTAATTTTAGATAACTTAAAAATATAAAAATAAAGAGTTATCCAATTACATTTTCAAAATCTTCCCATGCATGTCACGTGTATTCATTAACCTCATTTCCGATAAATTCACTTAATAAACAAAAGTATGTATTGCTCATTTTACAACTATCTATGCCCATGTTAAAAAAAATTCCTATATAAATTATAGAAGTTATTTCCTTTTTTTTTTTAATACACCGATCATACTCACCATATTACAACGTACGTGTATTAAATACAAAACTTTATTTTAACAATAATTATAGATATATGAGTATATGAAAGTAATACTTTTCGTTATTATTATATTTTTTTATTGTTCAATATCTTTAGTTTGTGTCCACATGTAGCCTTATTTATTTATGGAATCGTACAATAATTTTGAAAAAAATAATAAAAATGATATTTTTAAATTTATAATTACAAAAAAAATAATTTTTTAATGTCTCGTTTATATATTTTTATTGTTAAAAAAATATAAACTTATTATTTCATATTAAACACAATCTAATTAAACGTCATTTAAATTAAACTACGATTATTTAATATGTTCAGTGTTAAAATATCTTTGATAAAAAAAATGTTACTCTTACTTTGAAAAAAATTATATTAAACATCATCTATTTAAATCTCATCCATTATTGTATAGATGTTATTTTTATTATCGTAAGATTTAGAGATATTATTTTTATTATTGTAAGATTTAGAGATATTATTTTATGTAATTTTTACGTACCCAAAGTTGTACATGCTAGTTTAAACAAAACAAAAATATATATTAGACATTAAAAAACTAAAATAATTTTACATCTAATCTTCAATAAAATTAATTAGATCAAGACCATATCATTTCGAAGGTCGATACGGTATAATCCACTATCACCATTAAATGTCCGGTGACTTGTAGCAACCATTTCTATTGACTTAGTCAAAGGAGGTTGGGTACAAGGCATACACTTTATATATCTCAAAACATGAAAATGTTTTTTTATAACGATTTTTTAGTTCAAAACTCATCTATTTTAAAATTTATTTATATAAATCATACATTTTATATATATTTTAAAAAATAATTATAAAACATAAAATTGTTCTTGTTGAATAATATATATAATTTGAAACTTATTTATTTTAAGTTTAATATGATAATTTAATTTTTTTATATAAATCAATATAAATTTTATATATATCTTATAAAATTATGTAAAATTTATCATATGTATGATTTCTATACATCTTACAAAATAACATAAAATATCAAAAATGCTCATAATAAATAATATGTTTAATTTGAAATTCGTCTATTTCAAAACTCATTTTTAAGTTTATCGTGATAGTTTAAATTTTTTTCACGTTATTCTCATATATTTCTTTTTATTATGTATTTGTGAAAAAAAATTAGTATAAAATTTATCTTAAGATAATAAAATTATGTATAGACTTAGAATTTCATATTAAATTTATTTTGTAAAATGTACAAAATATATATAATGATTTGTAGGTTGTATAAAATTCGTACATATTTATATAATATACATAATTTGTGAAAAATTATATATAATGTACATAAATTAGCACCAATTGAAGATCTTGACTGATAGGATTTAGAAACAAGTGGATTTTATATGGTCAAAGGGGATTGGTAATTTAAAGGTAACCGATTAATGTATTAGTATTGTAAATGTATATTATTATTAAAAGATTTCATTTTAGTATAAAAATTTAAGTATTGGTACACTTTTTATCATTTTTAAATAATAACTTTTTTTTATACCTAAAATATCTTTTTGACCTTTTAAGTAAAGGGTTTTTCTTCTTGGAAACTTACTAGAGCTAAAAAATGATTTTTTTTTACTAGAGATTGGGTTCAATATTTCATGCTAAAAGCTACGAAAAAATAAAAATCATTAACTTTTTACTTTTTAAAAAATAACATGAATAAGTACTAAAAATCATAACATTCAAACAATTTCATTAGAGTATCATGTAAATATATTTTTCATGACTAATTGATAGAGATAAATTAGAAAGGAATAATTTTTGTTTATTAGTTTTTTTTTCTTTTTATAAAAAATCTATCATATATATTTCATTAATTCTTTTTTAGGAAGTGTCAAAACTCACAATTTAAAGAAAAAAATGTTAAAATATAATTATGTATAAAAAATTTGTAAACAAATCATGTCTATAGTGTATACCTTTAAGTGATAGATGACCAATTTTGTATTAATAATGTTGTTAGAAAAAAAAAACTTCTAAAATTTAACAATTTTTTCCAATTTTCTAATCTAATTAATTTTTAAATAGGACAAAAAAACTCCATTAAAAGACAAAAAAATATTTTAAGCAAAAAAACTTAATTCTATTTAAAAGACACGAAGATATGGATATTTGAATTGAGATAATAAAACAAATTTTTTGAATAATATATAAAATATTTGAGATACTGATCAATTAACTAAAATATTTATAGAATACTGCAACTATTTAAAGGATACATAAATAAGTTGAAACGGAGAAATATGTTCATACAACTATTTTCCTCTAAGTATATGGGTGCTTCAAAATCTCCCTATTTTATGTCATTAATTCACTATTCAAAGACAAGTATAGTTCACTAGGTTAGACTTAGGGATAAGCAGCAGATTTAAACCATTTGTTTTTGTCTATCTGAATCAAATTTAATGATATAATGAATTTAAATTAATCTAAATCGAATTAGATTGAATTTTTTAGATAGTATAAATTCAAATTGATTTTAAAATTATTATTATATAAAGCACAACATACAAAATATTTAATTTTTAAATTGATATATTTGTAAAAAAAATTAATATTTATAGTAACAACAAAGAAAATCATAAGCATAACAAGTATGTAAATACAATTATTAAATTATTATAAATATTTATATTTATTTTTAAATCAAAATAATAATATAATGTAATTGTATTAGGTATAATATTTATATATAACATATTATTTATTTATTTATAATTTAATGTTAATTCGGTCCGAATCAGATATAATAAATTATAAAATATTTTAATCTAATTCCGATTCGAATCTGAACGTATTATATACTTTACAATTTAAATCTGATTTGATTATAAATTTTTTTAAACTAATCCAATCTGAATTGAAAGTTAAGATTAAATTTTTCAATTTAAACAAATTGATCATATTATTTTTTCAACCTCTATCAGAGCAACCATGAGCCCATGACCCATAATTTTAAGGCTCAATGACAACTATTTAAATTTTTTTAGTATTGCTTCTAAATCAGCCAACAATAATGTACTAGTATGCTGACCTTTTAAATTTATCAGCATTTTCCTACAAAATTCTAGAGAGCACAAAATATTCCTAATATACCCTTAGTTTAATACAGTCATTTACTCTGAATCTCTGACCAATGAATCATGTATTCCATTCTATCCTTTTTTCTTCTTCTTCTTTTTTTTGTCTTTTCTTCGTATAAAGAAAATAAAATATACAATGCAAACAAAGTACATTGCAGCAATAAACACAGGAATTATAGTTCTCCATGGGTCGATACCAAGAGTGTTATGACACAAAAGATGTTATAACAAGTATCATTATCATTTCTTTCATTTATTACACATTGAATAGACACGGGAAAACTACCAAACAAAGAAGACTAATCAACATTAAGATATGTCCTTTATGGTGATTTATAATTTATAATTAGATACATTTTTTAAACAAATGGTATTTAGTATGTTTGAAACCCGTTACTAAAAACCAAAAATAGATAAATCTTACCCTAAAAGTGTTATATGAACTCCTATACTTCCATTAAATTTATTTTCAAATATATATGAAAAGTTGGGCAAACTTATACGAGATGTCGGCTTGTTTAGAATCACTCTTTTGTTAGTGACTAATACTTAATGGTGCACCTAGCTAGGCTTGGAATTGGGCCTCACCCACTTCCTAACAGACAGATATACAAAAGATGTTAACCCTACCCAGTTTGCTAATGTGCTATTTTTTTAGTAATTTTTTTTATTTACTAAAAGCTATGACAGAAAATTTAATTACATAATTAATTATAATACATAAGCATAATATAACATGTGCATCTTTCTAGATTATTCCAGTGTTAGCACTGATAATATTCATCTCATTAATGGCTTTTTATTTATTTAAATTACTATAAAAATTGTATGAATATATTTAACTAACTTCATTGATTTTATAAAATTTCATAGTATATCTACATCTAATATTATATCAAAAAACAATTTCCTAACCAGTAATGAAACATGCCAGAAAATCACACTAGTCAATAAATAATAACTTAAATTTTGCACAAAAAAACTTAAAAATTAAAAAATAAATTAAACATTAAAGCTAACAGTTTATGAATGAAAATTATTGAATAAATAAGTATAAAAGTATGGATTTTTTTAAATAATTTTATTAGATATTAATTAAAAAAATTAAATTTACATATAAAGTTTGAATTCAAAATATGACCTAATTATCATAAAATATAAAATTTAATGTATAAAATTGCATCTTTGATAAAGAGAAAAATGTTATGTGCCTCCTAGACAACATATACATATGTCTCAGACTATAAATCTAGATATCTATGTAAAAAGATCACAAATTATAGTTGATTTTATTTAATTATATATATATATATATATATATATATATATACATACATACTTAAAAATTGAGTAAAATCTAACTCTCACCACTGTTAATGTGCTATTTTCCAAAAAGAAGCTATGAT
Source organism: Hippophae rhamnoides (assembly GCA_033030585.1). Classification (NCBI taxonomy): domain Eukaryota; kingdom Viridiplantae; phylum Streptophyta; class Magnoliopsida; order Rosales; family Elaeagnaceae; genus Hippophae; species Hippophae rhamnoides. The sequence continues at coordinate 26,542,619 of CM065432.1, forward strand.
TCTTTCTCCTAATTCAGTTTTGGAGGGGATCCGTGAAACTTTAATTTTTATATTTTTCTTTCTGAAAATATATGATGTCTGAACTATGAAGATACCATTATAAATGCCAAAATATAAATTTTAACATCTGACATTGAAAGATGATCTATCTCATAGTTAGTTCCATGTACGATTCTTATTCACGCGTTTCAACTAATTACATGTATGTTTAGGATTGAAAAAATAATGTTAACTTAATTGATAAAGGATTTATTATACGTCAGTTCATTAAAAAATATGTTTTTATTATGTTAGGTCATTTAAAATTTGGGTTGCTTTTGAGTCTAAGTTATCATATGTAAATATTCTATTTTTATTCAAAATATTTTAATTTTATAATTTAAAAAAATATATGTATTATATATATATATTTATTAATTAATATTATATATATACACACATTAATAGGAGCTTCCATGGTTTTTATAAAATAAATATTTTAATTATATTATTCTTAATTGAAATATTTTTGTTTTATTTTAAAAAAATTTATACTTTAATTTTAAAAATTTAAAGTTATAAAATTTATGTGCATTCTTAATAAAATTAAAGTATATATTTTTTAAAATCATAGAATTAAAATACTTTGGAGAAAAATTATAAAACTAATACCTTTATTTACTTAAAATTACATGAACACTGATAAGAGTAAAAAACTCATAATTTCGTAAGCTTATTTTGGCCTCTATTTAATTTTCAAAGTATTTGAAAAAAAAATTGATTAAACTTATAATGACAAAGCCTAGGTGAGATTTTTAAATTTTAATTAAATTTATATATATATATATTTTTAAAATTTTTAATTTAGTTATTAAATTTTTAAACATTATATATAGATTCTTAAATTTTTAAATCTTATAATTTAGATTTAAATTTTTAAAATTTTAAACATAGAACCTAATTTAATTATTAAAATATACATTTATGAATCAAAAATTTAAGATATATGTATAAAGTTTTAAAAGTTTATAAATTAAATCGTATAATTTAAAAATTTAAGAATTTATAAGTAAATTTTAAAAAATTAAAGTATAAAATAGTATATTTTTTAAAAATTTAAAGAATTATAGTTAAATTATGAAAACCAGGATTAGAGTTGATAGTCACGTGTAAGGGAAGAAAAAACTCAGCTAATTAATAGTTTAGGGTCTCCTGTTCAGTTTCGAATCAAATTAGTTGTATTTTAGAAATCAATATAATCAGTTTAACCCATTAAGTATCTTTGTTGTGCTCTCTTGTTACCAGCAAGTTTCTTATAATACTTTTTAGAAGCAAGTTTTGGGGTTGGAGATTATGATTGTGGGGCTTTAAAGTGTTGGGATTAGAGATAAAAGAGATAGCTTCAAGAAGCAATAGGAAATATGAGTAAGGAAGAGAAAGACCAACCATAATGATAAAGATAGTTTCTTTAGTCTGTTTTTTGAAATTTTAGAGCTAATTCTCTATTAATTAAATTCTCAAGCACCAAGCACTGCTATTAAAAAAATATAAGAAAAAGGAATGTCAGGTCAAATCGCGTCTAAATCTGGACTTAAAATCGTGCAATATAACATTATATTCTAAATGAATATCATAACTGATTAGATACTCAAAACCACTTCGATCCCCCCACCCTTTTCTCTTCTTTCTCTTTTTTTTACCACTTTATGATGTGAAATGGGATTATCCCTCTTCATGTACTGTTTTATTCTCTACTAAAAACCCTAAATTTTGTTAAAATAATAATTGTCGTTCTTTGTAACGATATTTTTTAATCATACGTGAAAATGTTAATTTGTCTCGTAAGTGTGGGGATGGAGTGCGGTTACTAATTACCCTCTCGCTCCCCATATTTTTCAATAACTATTTCCATATAGTTTCTGTTAAATACATAGTGAATTTGTAAAATTTATTGATTCTTAACAAATTTTCAAATTATTACTATTAAAATTTGTTTTAAACTTACTAATTTTCTCGTCATTTTTTTAGTGAGGGTGATAATACTACGAGAAGTGATTATAACCTTATTAATCAAATAATATATCTTGACTTAAAAAAAATAATCAATTTTTGAGTTTGTAATTTAACTTAACACATGTCTTCTTAGAATATAAAGTTCATCTATATTGAATTCATTTTTTTAAAACGTGTATAGTTTTGGAATACTCTAATAGTATTATAAATCTTTAATTTGATAAAATAGTAGGAAGTAATACCACATTCTTCATTTCAGTCCATAAATAACTGAAAAATCTAAGATAGATAGATTTATCATCTATTTTGATCTTCTTCTTGAAATTCTTGATAGCCTTCTTGAAATTAAAAAAAAATTTAATTCATTTAAATTAATTTTTAAATTAATTTTTGGATATATGTTCTTAATTAAACCTACATGGAAAGCTTTATAAACAAAATTATATCAATTCTGTCAAAAATATTAAATTTACTACCTATTTGGAATTCTTTTTTCTATGGTGTAAAATTTAATATCTTCGATATGTTCATGAGTAGATTTTAGGGCTAAGTTATAAAGACTCAACCATTGTAGATTGCTTAAATTTTTGTATCGGTCTTTTTCGTCTTCAATGACAAATGTATTTATTTCTTAAATAATACTAGTGGTCGTAATATCTTTATTATCTATATAAGAAACATTTCTCTGAATAGTATTGATGGTCGTAATATATTTCTTGGGGTCTTCAGCCTGTACGATAGCGATGATGGTTTTTATAATGCTATAGAGTAATTTTTAACTATATCTCTTGGAGTTAATAGTTTTGGTACTCTATAGTTGACGTAAATACCTTCAACTTCTATTCTATTAATGAAAACTGTATAAATTATTCCATCAAATTCGATAATAGATTTTCTTGCTTTAGACCAGTTGTTGTAAATTCCTAATTTTAGATCATTATAGATCATATAAGTCTTTTTATACTATTCTTTTTTTCTTCTTCAACCCAATTGAGCTTTTCATTTTTTAGAGATGTTACTCTCTTTTGAACTATTAGGTTCTTCCTTCTCATTTTGAATTCTTTGTTTAGAAGTTTTACCTTCTTTAAAATAAATCTATGTGGTGGATTGCTCTTTAGAGTTTTTAGACTCTAATGTTGGTTTTGAACTGTTAAGTTTTTCCTATTTAATTATTGATTTCAAAAAAGACTTTTCTAGGTATAAAACCTTGAGTTATTTTTGAACGATTATTATCTCATTTTCCTTTATCTTTCTCTTGATATCAAGATATTTCATTTTTGCAAGAAAAAAAGTTAAAGATGTTAATTCTCTTGTAATAGCATTTGCTAAATTCTTGTTTCCTATAAGATATTTAACATCAAAATTGCGGTGGTTAAATTATTGTTGTTATCTGTCTAATCTTTCTTGTTTATAATCACCTGTAATATTAGTCCTTAAAAAATAACCAAAATTCTTGTTATTAGTTTAGACAATAAATCTGAAACTTATTATATATATTGCAAAATTTTAATAGTTTTAAAGTTTTTGTACTCTAATGTTGGTTTTGAACTATTAAGTTATTCCTATTTAATTCTTATCTTTAAAAGAGAATTCTCTATGCATAAAACTTCGAGTTGTTGTTGATGATTTTTATCTCTTTTTCATTTATCTTGATCTTAATATCAAGATATTCTATTCTTGTAAGAATAAAAATAGTTAAAAATGCTAATTCTTTTGTAATGACATTTGCTAAACTATTCTTGTTTTTTAGAATATGTTCAACATCAAAATTGTAGTAATTAAACTATTGTTTCCATTTTCCTAATCTTTCTTATTTATAATAACTTGTAATATTAATCCTTAAAAAATAACTAAAATTCTTGTTATCAATCCTGACAATAAATTTTGAGCTTATTATATATATTGTAAATTTCTTAATAATTTTTTTGACAACTAAGTATTTTTTTATTAGTGCGATAATCTAATTCTAGACCATAAAAAGATCCTGATATATATCTACAAAGATATTCATATTTATCATTTATTTTTGCTTTTAAAACTTCTTCTCATTATTCATGTGAGATATCTGTTTCAATTATCATTTTATCATCTGGACTTTAGATAGTATACAGTTGGTAAATATTTTACCTATATTTTTACCTAATCTATGTATAAAGTATCATATTCTACAAGTTTCTTGATGTATGCCTTAGCATATATGTTAAACATGCCAAGAATCTTTATAATTGATTATTGTCTTTTAATTCATTAAAAAATCCTTGAATATTATTTAGTATATAGTGTTATTGGTTATGTTTTCCACCTTTAATTTCTAACCCTGAATACTTAATTTTTTAACGAGTAATTACTACTTTTTTCAGAAAATACAATGCCTTATTTCCTACGTTCTTGTAAAATATTAATAATATCCAAATAATATTTATTTAATTCTTTATTAAAAACCAAAATATTATCTTTGTAAACATATCAAATATTTTGTAATTTATTAAAAATATTATCCATATACTTTTGAAAGATACTTGAAGCTTGTTTTAATTCGAATGGTACAACAGTCCATTAGAATTATTCTTCCAGGCAACTAAATGACATTGGTTTTTAAAACTCTTCAACCATTCTTATTTGTCAAATCCACTTTGCAATTAAAACTTGAGAAATATTTATTTCCTTTTATTAATGATAATATTAATTCTTTCTTTGAAATAAAGTATACATCATCAATGATTTATTTATTCAATACTTTGAAGCTTATTACCAATTTTTTCATCTTCTTTTTTCAGATTTTTTTACTAAGAATGCTAGACTAAAGTGTGATGAACTACTTAGTATTATGACTTTTAATTTTAAAATTTTTTGAATTTGTTTATCAAACTCAATTCTGTCTCGTAGAGTATAAATCATAGGTTTTACCCTAATAACTTTGTTAGGACCTCTAACTTTTATATTAGCAATCATTTTAGATTTATTTACATTTGGATCTATAGGATTTTTTAGCTTACTATTTTTAATAATTTCTTGATAATCATTAAGATTTTATTTTCTTGGATTTTATTAATAAAGGAGTTTTTTTTTAATTCTTTTACATCCAATGAAATGTTTTCTAAATAAGGTTTATATTGCTACTTTATGTCTATCTAACTACATTTTTATTTTTTATGTTGTTGCATAAAAGTTTGGTTTAATATAATTAAAGTTTTTCTTATTTTAACATATAAATGGTTTCACCATCTAGTATTGTTAAACTTATTTTGTCTAAATATTGTGTAAAATATTGATATATATAAGTTCAAGTAATTATTTCTATTAATAAATCAACTCTTGTTTTTTGTTGATATATGGTAATAATATGAAATTATTCTACTCCTATTATTATATCTGTATTTTTTATGACTTTTTAAAAATTTATTATAGTATTGTTATCAATTCTCACAATTAAATTTTTTGATATTTGTTTTCAGAATTCTTCTAATAATATATATTTAGTTACTACATACTAGCTCATATATTTACATTTACATGTAAATAGTAACTTGTGTAACCTTTAAATTTTAATTCTACTTTAATATAAATACTATTTGAATTATTAATACTATAAAAATCATTCATTTTCTGATTAAGAATATTTATATTATGAGTCAGTTATTTCTTCTTCAGCTTCTTCTAATATATAAATTCTAATATATCTAGTTCTTTTATTGGTTGTAATTTCATTTTAAAAAATTATTGTGAGATTTTTCACTTTATGTGAAAAATTTCTTTTTGAATTCTTTTTTATGTTAAAACCTATTAGGACATTCATTAACGTAATGTCCTTCCTCAATATAAATTCAACATCTGTATTTCTTTTTACTTGACGACAATATTTTTTGTCTTTTTGTGACTTATGTATTTTTTTCTTAAAATATATTTTTCTATAACATTATTTGGTATACCTTCTCTTATATTTTTTAAAGTCTTATTTTTTAAATTTATATTTTTTGAATATTTTGTATTTTTTATATTTTCATAACTTTTCTTGTAAGATTTTATATTATATCTATATATTTTTAGCATCCCAAAATCTCTTATATCACAATATATTTTATCATTTTTTTATATTATATCTAAATTTAATGATTATCCAATTTTTAAGAGTTCTTATTCTTCTGATATTTTAAAGTCAGTTAATATTTTTGGTTTAATTATTTGCTCAATTTCTTCAATTTTTTTTATCTATTTTTATAAATTCATTTTGTTCATATATTAAACTATTATGATTGTTTATAATAAATATATTAGTATATAGTGCACTAAAAATTGATAGTTTTTTTCATTAAATTTTCTCTTTTAAATTTATAGGCTAAACTTAATAATTGGTTTAAGTTTTTATCATTAATATTAATGGAAAACTTAAGGTATGCTATGAATTTTAATTTTTGATATCTTAGATTTTCATAAATCATTCCTAATAAAGCATCTTTTCTATTTATTATTCTATTATTTAATAATGCTAATTTTATTGGTATATCAATTTATTATCTAAAATGTGATTTTATTAATATTTAGATTAATCATAAATAAATGTATATCATATTTCCTTTATCATTCTTAGAAATTTTTGAGAGTTTATCCTGGTTTTTTAGCAATTAATGGTATATTATACATTCTTTTTATGTGTGTAATATTAATATTTATTTCTTTATTACTTATTCCATAATAAATTATATTTTTTATTGAAAGTATCTTCCTTATTTTTTAGAATGTTGAATATTTAAATCATTTTATTCCTTAAAATTTAATATTCTTTTATTTATTCAAATTTATTTTTACTAATTATCATTTTTTAAAAAAACATTATGAAATATAATGTATTTCTATTTCTATTATTTCTTGGTTTATTATTATTTCTTCATTTTTTATTATTTTTTTCATTTTTATTTATAAAAGATTATTCTTCACTTTCGTTATTAATTTAAGTTTACAAATATTTATAATATTAAAAACTTTAAAAGTATTTATGATATTATTTTAAAACTTGAGATATTATTGATATTATCTTATCAACGAACCTTGTTCTAACACAATGAATCAAATCTCATCCTAAATTTAAGAAGAGGTTTGCCGGAATACATTCAGATGTACAAGTAGTAAAGGATTTGAAGATTAAGTGGTTGTTACTTGATTGGAATGAATCTATGAACAACTTGAATATTAGGCACTGTTCCTTGATCGAATCTATTTTTGTCTCATACGTTTTTCAACTTTAAGATGCTCTCTAATGTTTTTAAAATTATACTTTTATTGAAACATTCTTTGTCATTGTTGAAAGTATTTCTTTTTGTGTTAAAAAAAATATTGTGCTGTTATTTTGATTGAAAAAAAATACTCCCGACAAAAATTCAAGAAAATGCCTTGTGTCTCGGAAAAATCTTTTGTTATCACGATTTATGATAAAACATGACTTGTTGACATCAATAGTATTTAAGCTTTATTATTTGCATTTATTTTTTAAAGTTTATTAATTGCCCTCATAAACACAATTATGTTAATAAAAGGAATGAAATTATTATTTTCTGGATAATAAATGTTATTTTCGAAATAAATTATCTATTTTTAAAAATATTAATAAGAGTTCCTAAATACTAAATAGTATTGTTCTTTGGAAAAAAAATATGTATTTTCTCCAGATTATACTTAAGTTATTACGTGGGTATGCATACGCAATTAATGACTTTATCATTTTTGCTGATGGTTTAGTACACATTCTTTATCCACCCGTTAGTTGATTTTTTTTTTAAAAAAATTAATTAACCAAATTCTTATTTTGATATTTCATTTTATTTTTATTTTTAACCGAAAAATATTAAATCTTTTAATTTAAGTTATTTATAAACACTCTATTTCAAACTAATTAGTAATATTCCATAATTATTTGTGTCAAAGATAGCTTAAATTAAGGACCAAAAAGCAAAACAAATAACAAAACATTAAGCAAAACAAAGAGTTTAATTCAAAGAACAATTCAAGAAATCATTAATTTAAGGAGTAATTGAATGAGTGAATTTTCTTATAAATAGATATGTAATTGTAATGAATTAATAAACCAAGTGTTTATTCCAATTGAGAGAAAAACTTAAAGAGAAAATCTTTTGTGAGAGAAAATTGCTCTCAATTTTCTTGGGTATAATTAAGTTGTGAGTTGTGGGTTGTGAGTGTTGTAAACACCTTGTATAATTTCTCCTCTTTCAGAAAAAAGATCTACAGCAGGTTCGAAGACGTAAGTAAGATTGGCTGAACTCCGTTATGAAATTTGTGTGTTCTTTTGTCTATAAATCTGACTTATTGAGAATTTGTGTAATTTCTCAACAACTGGTATCAAAGCTTTTGGTGGTGATTTATGTCATTTTCTTGCAAGGATACTATTCAAGTGAATAGTGAATTATGTGAATAGTGAAATTTTGTCGACGATATTTGTTCATTGACGGAGGTATTCTAATATACGGTGATTTGTAGAAATAGTCATAAACGATCCAGAGGAACTCAGATTTGAGTGGGAGCAATGGCCGCAGATGAAGGAAAGGTGAAACTCGAGAAATTTGATGGCACAGATTTCGGGTTTTGGAAATGCAGATAGAAGATTATTTGTATCAAAGAAATCTATATCAACCTCTCTCAGGGAAGAAGCCAGAGGCTATGAAGGAAGAAGATTGGAATCTTCTAGGCAAATAAGCCCTTGAAGTTATTTGATTGACGCTATCTCGTAATGTTGCTTTCAACATAGCAAAGGAAAAGGCCACGGCGGGTCTTATGGCAGATCTCTCCAATATGTATGAGAAGCCATCAACCTCAAACAAAGTGCATTTGATGAGGCGTTTGTTCAATTTGTGGATGACGGAAGGCGCATTGGTAGCTCAACATCTCAATGAACTCAACACAGTCACAACCCAGTTGAGTTCAGTGAAAATTGAATTTGATGAAGAAGTACGAGCATTAATACTTGTCTTCTCTACCAAAAAGCTAGAATGCTACTGTCAAGACTATGAGTAGCTCGTCAGGAAGCAATAAGTTGAAATTTGACGATGTTTGTGATCTGGTTCTCAGTGAAGAGATCCGACGTAGAGAGTCGGGTGAATCGTCAACCTCTTCAGTTTTGCAAACAAAGTTAAGAGGAAAAAATTCAACCAGAGGGAATGGACGTGGCAGAACAGACTACCAAGGTAGATCAAAGGACAGGAGGTCCAAATCCACGAATCCTAATAATTCCCATAGCTCGAATACTATCGAGTGTTGGAATTGTGGGAGAATCAAGTACTACAAAAATTAGTACAAGAGTGCACCGAAGGACAAACAAGTGAAGGTAGAGGCAAATGTTACTTCCACCTCAGGAGGAGATGATGCATTGATATGCTCCTTGGAGAGCAATGAAGAATCTTGGGTATTAGAATCTGAAGCATCGTTCCATGTTACTTCACAAAAAGAATTCTTTGAGAAATATGTTTCTGGAAACCTTAGAAAGATATATCTTGGTGATAATCAACCGTGTGCTATTATTGGCAAAGGTGTAGTGAAGATTAAGTTGAATGGGTCTGTTTGGGAACTGAAAGATGTCAGGCATATTCCTGACCTAAGAAAGAACTTAATCTTAGTAGGGCAATTGGCTAGTGAAGACTATACTACAATCTTCCATGGTGATGATTGAAAGATTTCAAAAGGTGCAATGACGATTGCTCGAGGCAAGAAGAATAAAACTCTTTACATGATAGCAGGGGCACCTTATTCAATTGCAGTTGCATCAGGCAATGAAACACCAAATTTGTGGCACCAGAAACTAGGCCACATGAGTGAGAAGGGGATGGAGATTATGCACTCAAAGGAAAAACTTCCAGACCTACAGTCTACAGAGATAGACATGTGCGAAGATTGCATACTTGGAAAGAAAAATATAGTCAACTTTTAGACAAGTGGCAAAACCCTAAAGAAAGAAAGGCTAAAGCTCATTCACTCTGATGTTTGGGGACCAACGACCTTCTCATCCATTGGTGGGAAACACTACTTCGTGACTTTCATTGATGATCACTCTCGAAAGGTATGAGTTTACTTTCTAAAGCATAAGTCTGAAGTATTTGAGGCTTTTAGAATATGGAAAGCTATGGTAGAAAATGAGATAGGTTTGAAGATCAAAAATCTCAGAACCGATAATGGTGGTGAATACGAATACACCAGATTCAAAAATTTCTACTATGAGCATGGGATCAGAATGGAAAGGAACTGTGTCAGGCACACCCCAACACAATGGTGTAGTTGAGCGTATAAATCGAACATTGACAGAAAGAGCCAGAAGCATTTGTATACAATCAGGTCTATCGAAGCAGTTTTGAGCAAAAGCAGTCAACACGGTAGCTTATTTGATCAATCGAGGTCCATCTGTTCTATTGGAGAATAGAATACCAGAGGGGATATGGAGCAGAAAAGAGGTAAAACTATCACATCTAAAAGTTTTCGGCTGTGTAACATTTATACATATTAGTGATCAAGGTAGGAATAAGCTTGATCTCAAATCTAAGAAATGCACCTTCATCGGCTATGGTGAGGATGAGTTTAGCTACCGTATTTGGGATGACGAAAACAAGAAAGTGATCCGTAGCAGAGATGTGATTTTTAATGAAAGAGTGATGTATAAGGATATGCATAAAACATACACTAATGACTCAAAGCAAAATGAGTTAGTATTTGTAGATGCAGATGATGTCCCAGATAGTTCCGTGAAGGAACCAATTGTAGCAAGTCCTCAGCCAGAGGAACTCGTTGGACAGAGCATTGTGCAACAGTCCGACACACCACAGCCTCCTACTACAGCTCCTATATTGAGAAGGTCTTCCCAACCTCATGTGCCTAACAGAAGATACATGAATTATATGTTGCTAACTGATGGAGGAAAGCCTGAATGCTATGATAAAGCTTGTCAGACTCGAGATGCCAACAAGTGGGAGCTTGCCATGAAATTGAAGTTGTGCTCAACTTTAGTTGGTCTGCTAGAGTAATAAGATTAGAAAAGCTACTGCATTGATCGAGGTGTGAAGACGGATTGAAATCAGTCTTCAAGTGGGAGATTGCTATAAAGCTCCTTAATTTAAAGAGCAAATTAAGGAGAAAAACATGAGCTTAATTCAAGGAGCAATTCAATGAGTGAATTTTCAATGAGTGAATTCAAAGAATCATTAATTTAAGGAGTAATTCAATGAGTGAATTTTCATATAAATAGATGTGTAATTGTAATGAATTAATAACCAAATGTTCATTCCAATTGAGAAAAAAGCTTTTGTGAGAAAAAATTGAGAGTAATTTTCTTGGAGGTAATTAGGTTATGGGTGGTGAGTTGTGAGTGTTGTAAACACCTTGTATAATTTCTCTCATTTCAGTAAAAAGATCTGCAACAGGTCCAGAGACGTAAGCAAGATTGATCGAATTCCGTTATCAAATTTGTGTATTATTTTGTCTATTTTGTTTTCTCATAAATCTGGCTTATCGAAAATTTACATAATTTTACACTCAAATTTCAAAATAATCGATAGTATTTGGTATCTTTAAGCTATTTAATTTTTTGAGATTATTATTGAAATTTATAAAAATATATATTAATAACTTAAAATAAGATATATGATGTAATTAGACTAAAAAATGAGATAAATAAGATTCCAAAACAAAGATATTTGCCTATTTGATCATTGTGTTAAAAAAAAAAAGGATGACTCATTTTGTCTTTTGTGAGTCACGTAAATACTTTACAACCTCAATGATTCAATAGCAAACCATCGACGCTAGGCAAGGAGTTAAAAATGGTAAGCTAAGGTCATTCTCACTCTGATCCAATTTCGTCCTCAGCCTTTAAAATTAGTCAATAGTATTGAACCATACAAATATTAGTCAATATTTTTATGCTTGTCATATTATTACTTATTAGAGGCTTGACTGATCGATATTTACCAGATTTAAGACTAAATTGACTAATTTAAAGGTTAAGAACTAAATAGAAATTTGAGTAAAAGATCAAGGACCTGTAAGGGATATCCTATTTGGAGCAGCTGGGAAGAACTCCAATGGACCTACCTAACTAGGCAGCTGACAGTTTGGTCTTGATAACAAGTCTTCCAAATCCTTAATAGCTTGGTCAACCGTGTAGATTATCATTTTCTTTATCTGTTAAGTAGTCACAGGATCAAAGGAAAACATGATTTAATAAGCAGCTGCAAAATAATTTCAACCAAAGAGAAACAACGGAAGAAAAATCTCACCTCTAGTTTGTCTTCTCTGGCTCTGTGGTTCTGTGGTAGTTGTCTGAACTCCTCAGTCAAACGGAGGCACTCGCTGATGTTTTCAGGAGAGACAAAATCTACAGCAACCTTGGTACATGACTGCATGGTGATATATAACAATAATACAAATTGTTATGTGACGAGATAAACTCCTAAGAAACTGAAGAGCCACCCTTCTCCCCAAAAGAAAAAGGAAAAGTAAAACGCACCAGCAGATATAATTTCAACGCTCAACAATCACAGTATCCTACCTTAAGATTTCTAACTTGGTGTGGGCATCCAGCTGGAATAAATATAGCTTCTCCAAGTTTCTGCTCAAATGTCCATGCTTCAACACCTAAGAGAAAAATTACTGACATTTTTACTTGCCTTGTTTCTTCCTTTTATATTGCAATGACATTAAATAAATTTAACTCACCGTATTCCTCCTTTAGCTTCATTTTGTGCTCCAAAGCTAAATAAAAACACTGGTCATGAATTGGATGAACCACCTGAAAAGGCGAATTTATCAGATTCTTATATATATGCATGTGACATGATTTTCTTTTTATTTCTTTCTTTTTTTTGTTGCTAAACAGAATTTTCTTTGGGAAAGAACATATGAATTGAATAACGAGGTCAAGTAACAAAAAGTTACCTTTTCCACAGGGCAACAGTAAGTGTGTCTGAACTCTTTTGAATGCTTTCTTAGGTATGCTTCTAACTTAGGAACATCCTCCCTTCGGAAGATGTCCCACAGAGCACCAACCGTATTCTCTGCTGCTTCGGAGGAAAAACCAGGGAGAGTATCTCCATCTGGCTCATCTTCAAAAAGCTCGAGCCCTCCATTTTCAGCAGAATGCTTGTCGACAACTCTAGTTACTGTATCCCCTATCTGTTCACCAATTTGCTCTGTTTTGTAGGTGCAGGAACCTGCACCATGCATACGTTCCTTTCTGTCTTGGGCCTTATGTAGTTCTTTCATCCTTGAAATTGAGATGCATTGCTGTTCACTTAATCCTACTTCTGCTGTTTGGATTAAAATATTCACCTTCACAAATAAATATCAAAAGAACGTTATTATATTTAAAGAATACCATATTAGTGAACTGCTTTGAAAGAGCAATAACATATATTTCGTGCAATGCTTAGCAGTTTGCTTATAAGTTGACTATTTACTTTGTGCACTTTCCAGCCAAAGCATGTTTGAGACCCTATTTGCAGCTCAGTATGCATGATATTTGATAATCACTGCAAATATACTGCCCTTGAACATTGTTGAAGCAGCATAAGATGGCAATTTTTTGATATATTGCTTTGGGCTTGCAATGATTCCAATCTAACCATTGTTCACTTCAAAACTAAATCAATATAAAAAAGTGCTTCCCAAAAGCATCATAGTTACTCTCCCTTTCTAACCAAAAAAAGGTCTCATAGTTACAATATAAAAAAAATGCGTATCCTGACTTTGTCCAAAATAAAATGCAAAATTATTGGATGATCAATCAAGATTGCAAAGCTATACCGCATCTGACATATCACAGTGCAGCTTAGTTACAGAATCCCCTCTTCCAAGCTCTTCTTCAATCCCATAAGCAATATAGGATTTGGGACCCATATCTGGTTTAAGAACATGTGGGGGCAACTTTACAGCAAGGTTAAGAATACCATTCCTTGGATCCGTATACTCTTGAAATGGCAATGCACTAATGAATTCATCGCAATGACGGGGTAGAAGATCCTCAAACCTATCAGATGGAGGCCAATCCTTTAGCTTAAGCATTTCTGGCCATATATTGAAATATGTTCTACCTTTAGTATAACCCTCAAAAAACTGACGAGTACTAATCTCCACCTGCAGAATCTAAAATCAGTCTTAGGAGTACAATAATATGGTGGGAAAACAAAGCATAATACAGGGGTGGTACAATTGTGCAAAAAAACATACAATCAGCAATTTCAATACACATTGACAAGGAAACATATTCTCCAAATGCAAGAGAAGTCAAATGAAAAATTCTTCAAACAAATTTGAATGAAATTTTCAGGCAAAATATTTGAAGATGTCAAAGGAAAGACAGAAATAAACCTCACAGCCAGCAAGGCAGTCTATGGCTTTTACTTCCAAAAAATTTGGATTGGTCTCAAATTCTACATCTTCACTTAATGCACGCCACATGACCATTGGCTCCCAACTCAAGCCAGCTACTTCTTTAAGTACATTACGAACTATGATCGGTTCACCATTAACCCAATGCTTTTGAAAGTGTAAAAGATCTCCCACTTTTAGGACGTCACTTGAAGCAGGACAATACAAGTAATTATCATTACAATTTTCCCTGGAAGCTGCTTTTCTCAACATTTCTTGAGTTGTTTCAACATCTTTGTAGTGAAAATTTGTACATTTGTCCCCCACAATCTGTGACATTTTTCTGGCCTTCGCTTGTAAAGATGATATAAACCCAATTGGAAGGATGCGTTTGAGCTCCAATATACAGTCACCACACCCGCCCAAATTGTTTGGAGCACAACTAACAGTATCATTGGCGTTTATATTCCATTCTGCCAAAGGTTCAGTACGATCCAAAGGCATTTCTGAAAAGCAAGATTCAGGTAGAGGATCTCCACCATGCATGTATTCATAACCCTTATTTGTATATTGAAATTTCACTTCTGAGCGATTTAAAAGTCTTCCTTTCCGGAGTTCTTGGCAACAACCAAGACAGAGTTCATAAGAACATTTTGGGCAGCTTCTGTGTAGGTCAATAATTGAAGTTCCACAATGATTGCTGCTCCAAACCCAAAAGGACAGTTCATTTTATCAGTAAATAAAAGAATAATTTATTCACATAGATGAAGAAGGGATTTCTACCAATAGATACGCTCATATTCAGAACAGATGGTCACTGGTATGACGATCTCACGAGATGAAATCCCTAACAACAAACTTTTCAATTAGCAAAATTTTTGAACTTAAAATACCTGAATTGATGAAAGTTGAAAAACAAATACCTCGGACATTAGCCTCAAACAATATTTCTTGTGTTTGTTCATCACAAATTTCTTGTAAAAATGGCAATAGAGAATTAATTAGGTACTGCAGGTGCTGAATTTTTTCATGATCATCAATTTCCCTCTTGGATGTCTAAAGTTCAAAAATAAAGACACTTTAATTAAACATGGAGAGAGAGAGAGAGAGAGAGAGAGAGAGAGAGATTGTAGGGAAAAAAACAAACCTTAATAATCCCAGTTGAATGCAAGCATCTATTGCAGTTGCAATTATTACGACAAAATGGACAGCATTCCATAACCTTCTTTACTTTCATATGAGGATACCTATATTATATACAAGGAAAAATGAAATCATAGTGATTACCAACTGAAAAAAGAAATGCCAAAAAAATACCAAAAAAATAAAAGATGTAGGAAATATACCAATCTTTAATACATTGGAGACAATATGATCTCTCTTTACACCTCACACAAGAAACAGCAGATTTCCTATTCTTTTTCAAACACTGATGACACTCCACATATTTGTCTCCGCTAATCTGATTAATACAACTACTATTAGATTTGTTTCAGTACAATGAAGATTGAACTATAATTTAGGGGATACATAGAAGAGATGCATAGATAGTGATATTACCTTAACATTTCTCACAGCACATCCACTCTTCTCATCAAGAGATGAAATAATAGATGATGGTTGAGAAGAAGATGAGGTACACAACTGGACGTTTGTAGTTTGACCATTTCCAATTCCTGTATCCTTTGAGCTTCTATTGATCTTTTCACAAGCAAAGGTTCGTCTCCGTCTTTTTACATTCAATAAAAACTTTAATTCCTTGTCTTCTTGTTGTTTATCGTCTAAAACCACATCAGGAAACGTATCTACTACTTTTGAGTCAATACATTGCATTTTTGGCAGTCTTTTTCCATTTGATGAGCCAACCTCTATACTGAAATGTTGAACTCTAGATGCAGTTCTAGTTCTATTATTTGATGAGCAACCACCATTCCTCTTGTCATCTTCTGATATTAAGATCTTTGTACTTCTATATTGCAGGACTTTTGGAATTTTCCTCTTACTGTGAAGCAAGGAAACATTTGAAACACTACGTTTACCTCTATTAGAATACCGATTCAGTTGTTCTTGCTCAGCGACCAAAATTTCCATCCTCACTAAAGCTGGATATGAAAGCGTTTCATTTAGGTAGTAGCCTGCAAATTCAACTTCTCACCATGAAGTAGCCACCAAATAGAGTATTTTCATTCATAGATGGGAGTGTTGATTATAATCTTTATGCAAAAAAATGCACAGAACCTAATAGTGTTACATATCATTCAGTAACCAGTTTCTAAATTTGAAACCTTAATGTTTGTTAATCAGAATATAATATCAAGTACACTGAAACTCTATGACTACATCTTGATCCATATATAGTACTGTCAATAACAGAAATAAGATGTTCACCACAAAGAGTAATAACAAGTTTACTATCTCAATTCAGGGCAGGGTAGGGAGGTCAAATTTATTAAAAAAAAAAGAATAATTTTTTTAAAATAAACATAGATAATATAGTAAAAGATCAACACTCAATGTTGGTAAGGCACGCGTGGCAGAAAAAGAAAAAGAAAATTAAAATCATGCAGGTATATATTTATAATAAGAGCTAAAATCAGGTATGTGTTGTAAACAATAATTATCAAATAATAGCATCCAAAAAAATAGAGAAGAAAAGAGAAAGAAGGAGAAGCCACACAAAAGGTAGCTGGAATTCTGGAAATTAGGCGAGGTCTACTTTAGATTTAACTGCTTGAAATCCAGAAATCTCAAATGAAAATAATACAGTAATCCAACAAATACACAATCAATCTGAAACTTATGCCCTTCCAATTCTCCATTGATTTTATTATTATTATCATTATTTATAAATTCGAAAGATTAAAAAACAGTAATAGATAAAACAGAAAAAGAAAAAAGAGCATACACAGGGAAGTCCGAACACAGAGAAGCCCAAACAGTGACAAAGGCTGAGATCGCCCGGAGATACCGACCAAAATTGAGAACGGCCGACGAGTAAGAAGAGTCAATGATGATGCCAAACAGAACAATAAATCTTTCTATATTATGCCTCAAATCTTGAGAGGCAAGATTTTTCTAAAATTTCTATAATTGATTGCATGAATCTCAAATCTTATTAACTTTTGAATCAAATATATAGATTTAACATTACACAGAATTTATACATTTAAATATATATATATATATCTCAAATCTTAAATATCTAAAGTATATATTTATATGTATAAATACATTTTTAATTTTCAGTTTTCTGAACTTTGTAGGTAACTGAAGATAATCGAAAGTAACGCATCTTTCGCGATTTTCTTTTGGCAATATATACATGACTTGAAGGGTTTAATTATCTCTAATTTTTTTATTTTATTTTATAGGATATAAGATGAACTGGAAGTCAAGTCAACATCCTTAAAAAGACAGACTTAGAATTAAGCGTTTGTTATCGTAATGTAATTATAATATATTAAATTGCTGCTATTTGTAATTTGTCTTAGTATTTCATTGCGTACACAGATTCGTTTATAAAAAATTGATTTATTCCCAAGTGAAACACGTGTGGTGGCAAACTGGGAAAAAGAGTATTATAATTCCCTTACCTCTAAAAATTATATATATATATATATATTTTAAAAGTTACGGAGTAAATTAAATATTTTACATCTTTTAAAAATATATTAAAAAATTTATAACAGCTTAAACAAATCCTTATTAAATTAAATAAGTTAAAGCCCTAACCTCATTTATCTCACCAGTACCTACCTTCTTTCTTTCTGTTTTTATTGTATCAATCTCTAGCATATTCCTAATCTTTATTATTATTGTTTTTATTATTTCAAATTTGCTTTTCATTTTTATTAAAATTAAAAAAAACATATATTTGAAATTTACCAGATTTTTTTAATTAAATATAGGTTGATTTATAACAATAATCACTAGTTGTGAATTATACCAAATAAAACTAGAGAAAATAAGGAGTTAAAATAAAATAAATTAAGGGTAAGAAATTTTTTAAATTATTATATAATTTCTCATATTTGAGTGTGCATTTGAAGAAATCTATGAACTAACTTCTTACAAAAGAGCTCTTAAAGAAAAAGGGTTGTCATAGATTTATAAATACAGCATAAACTCAATGTTCAATCGATGTGTGACTTCAACACTCCTCCTCACATCGATTTCCGATCTGAGATATAGAGCGCCTCTCTTATCCCCTACAACCAACCGGGTACCGATCGAGTCACCTATCTCTGATACCATGAAGAAATTCATGACCTAACTCCCTCAAAAAGAGCTCCTAAAGAGGAAAAATTGTCATAAACTTATAAGTGAAGTATAAACATAATGCTTAATCGACATGTGACTTCAATAGCATTTAGTAATTTAAATTCAAAAATATGTTTTTTAATTATCAGAAAAGAGATCAATTAAGAAAAAATATTATTATTTTAATAACTTTTATATCAAAATACTATTCCTTAATAATTAAATTGAGATTAAAATTAGATCATTAATAATGTTAAAATGATAGTTAATATAAAAAAAATTATAAAATATATTTTTTAATATTTTATTAAAATATTTATTATTATTAATTTTTTAAAATATTTTCATACTAAATTATATATATATATATATATATTTTGTTAATAACTCATGTTTTATAGTTTTAATAATTTGAGTAAAAAAATATATTTTAATAATAAATTCATTAAAATAAAATTATTTATTCTCAATTAACTCATTTTTTATTAAACACCACTTCGTAATCTTTGAGATTTCTAAAACAACTCTCCCTTTTATATAAAGGGATTTTCACGTGCTTAAATATTAATAAAATAATAATATTAAAATTACATAAATTTATAATTATATTTATATATATCAATAATAACGTAATATATAACTAAATTTTTTTAAGAAATAAATAATTTTTTTTCATTTCTAAAATTGTTAAACTATAAGTCAGTATTTATATGATAGTATTATTATTTATTAATAAAATATTAAAATTAAAATTAAGTGCAACTTTAAAATAGTCTAAAGTCTAGCAATACATTTTTTTAAAATATCATCAGCTAAAGTACAATTTCTTAAAAGTAAGGGATTGTTCCTAGATATGCTGAGTTGTTGATACTAAGTTCCCTGCTAACTCATGACTCATGAACTGTAATAATAATAAAAAATTGTATTTTTATATATGAATATATTACTATAAATATACCATTTTTCTAAATATACTTAAATTATAGGACAAACTCACCATATAAATTTTTATCAAAAGAAAAAAAAACTCAACCATACAAACTTAAGTTATATAAATATTTATAATATAATTTGATTTATTCATATTTTCTTTCATTTAAATTTTTATAATTAAACGTACAAAAAATTATAATAATAAATTTTTTAAAAAAATTACAAAAAAATAATACTAATAAAACTTATAAAAATAAACATAATACTCCAATAATATTAAAAGAAATTTAATTAAATGATATTAAAAATTAAATTATGTGTCACTTTTTCTAATAATAAAATTACACGAATTAGACATAAAAATAATACTTATTTGATTATAAATTTAAAGAATTCTTTTTTTCTTATTTTAATTACATATCCATGTAAGTTTACTTAGCTATGTAAATTTATTTATTTTTTACCACGTGCCACTACAATTTTATCAAATATTAAATGTAATCTATATTAAACGATTATAACAAATTATATCTCCAAACTTCAAGACAAATTACTATTGGTATCTTGTTGTATCTTGTTATTAAGGTCATTAATCTTCATAGAAGGAGGAAGAGGATTTATATAATATTTTAAAATATATTCTTTTAAAAAAGACTACTTTTAATTTCAATAATTTTGAGTCTTATTATTAAAAAGATGTATACTTTTAATTCTAAAAAACTTATAAAATATAATAAAAGATACTTTTTATATTAAATGTATGAAACTATGGTACATATTTTCAAAAATTATAAGAATAAAATACTCTAATTGAAATCCATAAAACTGAACTGAAGTGATAATACTCAACACCCTACTCCCTTTTAATAATATGACAAAATATAACTAAATTAACTACAAATATATAATTGTGAATGAAAATTTAAAATACATGTGCTTTTACCAGAATGGCATTCTTTTGTTACTGACAATAACTACCCTAATTTCTTTTGGCTCTGACCCATCCATCGTCAACTATACATAACTTTCTTTAAAATGTGAAATTCTTTAGGGAAAAAAATAAAAAATAAAAATATAATAAGAGTAACCAAAATCTTCATCTTAAATCAAGCAGCTCTGTCAATTTACAACACATTATGCATACACACAAGGGAAATCAAGATAGTTTCTTCCATTTTAGAAAGCAGCATATTTTCATCTTTCTTCAGCACCATTTCTTTCAGATTGGCTGCAACAAAGTCCATAATATGTTACTTAACGTCATTGCTTCTTCTCTCTCTACATTTCTCGTTACAAGGCTGGTCTAATTTACAGTACCATTCTCCACGGTGATGACTTTGCAAAGGTCAAATGTACAGCTAGATACACGTCTCCCACCAAAATTTGCTACGGATGTTCTATTACAGCATCAGGCAGAGAAGGGGAGGACCCCCCACCGCTAACTCTGCTGGGAACTGGCGTATTCCTCCGTGATTGGCGTTTTGTTGGTACAATCACACTTTCAGTTTCTAGCTCTTCAAAGAACTTGTGGTCTTCATCATCGTCACTATCTTTGAAAACTGGATGAACATATGCATTTTGAAGGTAACCTTTCAAATTCAGGTTTGGTTCCCTTGCACGTTCCAATGTGTCCTTCATCATGGCTTCCTGAAAGACAAGTAATGAGACAATTACAAAAAAAAATTTAAGTAGAAACCAAGAAAATAACCATCATCATGGCAGAAAATAGAGTACTTTTCTTTTCTCATTATACCTACAATAACATGAATTATTAATAGTAAAGTTGGAATACCTGTAATGGGTATGTAACGAATGCTGGTTCATAACGACCTTTGCAGAAATAGTGGAACCATATAGTGATAACAGGAAGTGCAATGAGAAACGGTGTTGACTGAGCAGCATTTTTCGTACTCAATAATCCCATCAGAAGTACTTGCGAAATAACTAATGCAGTTAGGATGCGACCATGTACGTCAGGCCAGAATGCTGCAGCACTCTCATACTCCTGGTTGTAAACATTTATAATCTGCAGTTTTAAATTTTAGAATCAAGGCTAATTAGAAAGAAGCTTCGCACACTATGGAACTAATTAAAACCTCTCAAAGAGAGACAGAGGACATGCATGATATAGATATGGATATAAATTTTGGTCATCAATATAACACCAAAATGATTTATAAGAGTAATATCAAGTGCGTACTTTGCCCTAATCGATATCGCAACCAGAAAATAGGAAATTGTGCTCCAAGAAGACTTTGTTGATGAAATTGTAAGTAGTCTTCTTAAAGAAACAAAAAGGAAAATAAAAGAAGAAAATGAAAACGTTATTAACTTCAAGGTGTATAATAACTATGGTGACAGAAAATAAGAAGAAACTCTCTACAGAAACCACTAAATTTTCTTTTCAACTTAATATTTAAGCTGGAAAATTTCCCAGAAATTTTTGACTGCTCCTTTATAATTGGATTGATGGTTCTGTTACGGTAACTATATACTCTAGAAAATCCTCTTATCTTTTTGTCTTATTCTGTTAACTATATGTGTTTGTGCCTTCGACACCTCACACCAGGATGTAGGGTCCCCGGTTTGTTGTTTGAGGTCAACCGAAGATTCACCCTTTAATTCCTCGGACCCACCATCAGGAGTATGACACTCGGTACTACAAGACAGTCCCAATATCCAAATCATCAAGCCACCCTAACTAGAGACCCCAGTTCTACATACACAGTACACACCTCGGTCATCACACTGGCGGACATAAAAGTAGACAAGTACAACCCATACTCAGCCATACTTGTACGGTCAGGATCAACCTTCGGACTCACTAAAGGTCCCAGGCCACTCAATACAGTACATGTGGCAACAACCATACATACCATCTGAGAGAGTGCCCGACATAATAAATTTCAAAAAACCCTAAACCCTTCCTTGGACACTAAGAAGAATCCCACCTTTGAGACTCTCTAGGTTCCAGGGAACACTTAACAGCTGTAACCAACAATATGAATCATATGTATATATAAAGATCAAATTATTTACCTGATGTCGAAATACCAAATAAGCCAGGCCAAAGAAAATTATAATAAACGGAACTAGAAGTGGTGTCACTGTGGCATAGACAAGGCCTAGTAAAAAATATAATTGTATTCGAGGTTCTCCGGTGTTGAAACCAATACTCCCTGGATCCATCGCCTCCTCCCTATCCTTTTCAGTTTTAACTAAAAAGAAGTTCTTCAAGTGGTACATTATCAGTGGTTTCAACATTAGAATCTCTCCAGCTATGCCAGCCCATCCGTCAACCATAATGTAAGTAATAAAGAAAGTTGCTCTCATTGGGATTGATACACCAATTGTTTTGGGAATCCTACAAAAAGAATGTATAAATCACAAGTTCTATTCCAATTCAGAATCAGTTGCAAAAAGAATACATGTAAGGAAACCATATATGTTCATTCCGTAGCATAAAAATATGCCGTATCTGGAAACATCTCACCAATTTTAATATACAAACTCAAGCAGTTCATTATTCCTAGTAAAAAAATATTGTTCATAAGTCACCGACCCTCTGTACTTAAAACCAAAATACATTCTTATTCACAAGCACATTAGTTCGAAAGAATGGATAAAAGGTCACATGCAACTGAAAACTTTTAAGTGCAACACAGTGAAAATGCAACTGGAAACTATAAGCATGCCTATTTAACAGAAAACCAAAGAAGCAAAAAACAACAAAACTAATCTTCGTGAATAACATACTCGTTTGCTGATTGGTGTATGAAAGAATCTAGCTGCTCAAATGCTGTTCCAGTAATTATGCTCCCAAGAAATACATTCACCAAATTGAATATATAATATTTAAATGCTGCTTTTCTTTCCAGAGAGGAAAGAGATGTTAAGCCTTCAAATTTAGACATCATCATCAATATTGATGGCAAAAATATGAGAAATAACTTCAATGCAATTCCGGGTAGAAAACCTTGGATCACTGACTTGATGAATTTGCTGCATAATGAATCACGGTATTAGAAATTAGCAGCAACACAAACAGCCTAACAAAAAATTTGGAGAGATTAAAAGATGAAAAAAACTCACATGTCAATGATGGGCTTCAAGAACGGTGCTGCTTTCTCAATTCCCTCTATAGTTGCAAGAGATTGTACAAACAAAATGGGAATCATGAAAAAGAAGGTAAGGAAAAAGAATGCAACACCTACAATTAGCCTCCTAACTGTGAGAGACACATATGGAATTGCAAGGTTATGCCAGTACACATCACGTGGCTCGGGAGCCCACTCGGTTAACCAAATAGTTGGGTTTCTGGATTGCTGAGTTTGTGCACAAACAGCAGCACCCCATCGAGTTTTGAAGGAAACAAAAGCTGCTGGCATGATAGACTTAGGGTCATTTGTAACCCTTTCCCTTTCTTCTGCTATCTGATAAGAAGTAATTCATATTAATGGCATAAAGTTGAAATAAAATCGTGTACAAAATAGAAGTTTAGCAAATTCTAACACACAAATTTAGGAAGCAGGCATGTCAACAGATCAGTACAAACTCTCTCATGATTGTATGCAGCAAAAAAAGAAGAAGAAGAAGAAGAAGAAGAAGAAGAAGAAGAAGAAGGGGTAATAAAGGATACTTGGGGCTAGTTTGGTATTGCTGTAACTTTTGAAAAAATCGGTAAAGGTGTTTGGTAAAATATATTTATGAAAGTGTTCTAAGTTAAAAAAAAAATAGATGTACTTTTTTATAAGAATAAATTTTAGTGTTTGGTAAACTGTAGAAGTTGGTCTCTTGCAACCTGTAAAATCTGCAGTGTAACCCGCCTAACTTTCAAAAAAAGCTACCTAACAAAGCTTTCAGCAAAAACCCAAACCCACCCAAAATAGTGAAGATTAAAGATAAACACTAGTTCTTCTGACTAGAATGTGATCTGGCATCCTTTTAGATGCTTTGTTGTTTTAATTAGTCTTTTTTTTTTTGGATAAAAGTGGTTTTAATTAGTCAAATAGTCAGTATATATGGAATGATATAAGGACAAGCCTCTCAACTTTTTGTTTCACTAAACTGCTGGAGAAAGAGAGATCAGTCCATGCCCCTTCCCCCAAGCGGAACAAATTGGAGTATTTTTGGAATTTCAATACTTAACAGAAAAGGATAACATCATTCAACGTTCAAACCCATAATGTTAATATTTTGTGGTTACTATGTTATAGTAACTTTTTCCATGGATTACTTAAGGATGCATGTCCTTCAACTTTGTTAGTAAACTCAAAGTTTGCTCGTTAAGTGCCCAACTCAGTGAAGCATTCACAACTAGCCTAAGCAGCTAATTTAATAGTGCACAATCAACAAATCTTTTTGAGAATCAAGCAACCCAACTTTATCTTATCAGCATTCCAAAAATGGTACTATTTCGAGGAAAGAATAAGAAATACAGTTATATATCTAAACAAGAAATCTGAGTGATACTCACTTCTTTTGACAACTTTTCAACCTCAGATGTGTGGTGATCAATTGCGTCCACTTTCTTTCCCCAGAGCCCAAGAAAACCAGTCTGGATAGTCATATGCAAAATTCAGATAATGATTCTATTAAAAAAAATGGAAGATATAAACTTAAAATATATATTAGTATGGTAAGTACCTTCATCATGGGCCTCTTAGAATCAACGCTTCTTGAGAATTTGTTATTGTAGTAGACAAGCCAGTTCAGTAACTTTTTCTTCTTATTGACAAGCTTGACGAGTTTGTTTGCGTCATATACCACCTAACATATCATTTTTCTAATTATGATATTTGAAAAATATATATATATATAATAAGGGAACTTGGTAAAAAGGCAATTAATGGATCCTTATAATTAACTTTGAGAAGACATAATGAACATAACTCCGTGCCCCCAACAAAAACAAAAGGAGTTAAAATGAGATTTATATAATAATGCTAAAATGCATAATTAGTGTTGGGAAAATTAAAAGAGATACTTTAAAAGAGTTACGCAAGATGCTAAAAAAAATAAGTCTCAAAATAATAACATTGAGGGATTTTCAATATAATCAAACTTCATAATATCATGTTTCTATAATATGAAGGAACAAAAAATTTCTTTTAGCAGGAACAAACCTGATGGGTAAGATAATGATCAGGATGATTGACTAGAAAAAAATGCTCTACATTCTCGCTTACAGATTCATCCGGATCGGGTGGAACATTTCTAACGAGCACCTGTTAGCAATCAAAATAGATAAGTCAAGCTTCATAAAGATTCATGACATTCACAAATTGTCTTCTACTTGCAGCATAAACTCAAACTTTTATTAATGACAGAATGACGAGTCTTATAGGACATGTTTGGTGTACTATATTAGATAGGTTAAATATAATTGTATTAGGCTGAAATATATTGAATTGTATTATATTTATTCTGTACAGTGTTTGGTGACAAACTGTATAATATAATCGAATAAAATTGATGATAAATATTTTAATAAAATAATTTATATTTAAAATAATATTTAATTTATTTTATATAGTTTTCTTACCTATCAAAATAATTTCATTATAAATTTATTTAAAGCAATATTTAATTTATTTCTATATTTTCTTACATTTTAAAAATAAATAAAAAATTATTTTTAATTTGAGATTAAAAAAAAGTTAAAATACATAATTTTTAAATTAAAATTTTAAACAGACTAAGTAAAATGTCCAATATAGTTTAAACTCACACCCACTATAGGTACAAAATTTCTTAATGATCGTACAATTTTTTTTATGTACAATACAATTTCACTTTACAACTAAATATTTGATTGTATAAAAATTATACAGTCAAGGTCTTCTTTAGTACTGTATAACAAATACCCATATAATCTTCACTACAATTTAAAGCTTCCAACTCCAAGTAATTTTCTAACTATTTTAATAGTAACTACGCTAAAATAGGAAATATGATATATCCTTCCATTTAATGCATAAGGTTTTTTAGCTAAAAAAACCTATAAGAATTGGAATTTGAAGCAGAGCATAGAACCTAACAAATTAAGAAAATAGCATAATGTTTTATCAAAACTTACAGACCAGTAGTTTTAAAAAAGAAAATGTAGAAAAAAACAAGTCATGGTTGATTCCCACTGAATGTATCAAGCTTCTACTTTCATTAGAATGAACATTAGATGGTTCATAGAGTAACTAACTGTGCTTGTGATTAAAAAATGAGTTAGGATTACAATATGAAGATTAGGAGTTGATCTCACCGTAAATTGATCTGGACGGCGTTTTTCTGATGCAAGAAATTGCAACCGCATTGAGGCAACTGTCTCATACTCCTTATACAACACATAACATGTCCAAAAGGTAAAAGCATAAGCCATCACTATATGACTCCAAAATCTGCAAACCATCAAAACATGCATCATGAGCACACTCTAACATTTTGATGAAAGAAATACAACAGAACTCTACTGAACTTGACATCATTGTGTTATCACAATATTTCCAAAGCGACCATATTAAAAAAAGTGCAAAGTGCAAAATGAATAACAGCAGTAATACAGAGATGACAGGGACTGGCCAAAAGCAAGAAATGAAAACGACTATCAGGACTGAGATGGGCATCTCAAGCAAATAATCATAAGCATAGGTAGGGATCTTGATGTGGAATAGGAAGAGAGAGTTCTAAAAGAGAGGGGGAAGATAGAATAATGACACAGATAAATAGGAGGGGAAAACTCAATATTCGATTCACAATTCGAGGTCTAATCTGAACAAAATACAAGCTAAAGTCCCTCTCATATAACAATATTAACATTTAACTGATAAAGTTGACAGTTCCTAATCTAATAAAATTAAACTCTACGGGATAAAATTCACAATCTAGATAAACCATAATATAAGTTAAATATTCTATTCTTTTCATTTTGCATCAGATCTGGAATGACCTGCTGTTGATTGATCTTATTCTTGAGAGTTCTTAGCGAAAAAAACAAGGGAAAAAAAAACCCGTAAAAGCTCCATTGGCTCATTCCAGCCTATGGTAAGTGAGACATGAAACTTCAAGGCAAAAGAAGTTAGCAAAGAAGAGGTTTGCAAACCTTTGTGATCCAAGTGGTATGTTTGAAATTGAAAGCTTATCAATGTCGCTGGAAGTTACATTCTTCAGCTTTGCAAGCTCCAAAGTCTGATTCGTCCAGTTGACAGGTACCAAGACAGCCCAAGCAAGAAATGCTATGGGAACAAAGATCTTAAGTCTGCATAAATGGCAGGAGAAACAATCAAAAGACGACATACATTTTTAGATGACCGCTCAACTCATATAATGTTCCATTTAAAAAAAAAATCAAGTAATGTTCACCCAGTAATTAGAATGGAAGAGAGATTTCAAGCACTCTACATTTAAGCAAAGACAATTAGCTATTATTTATGAATTTATACCTGAAAATTGAGAATTAACATTCAATAATTTACTCCAACCTTACAAGAAGACTTAAATATCAGCATCACTTGATAGAATCTTAAAAGTTCTGCTAAACATATGATAAGAATTTAAAGCATGGCTAGTTCCCTAAATAGAGTGAGAAAAAAGTAGCAAACTACATAAGAAATAAAGATACAGTGTACTTATGTGATGTGCGATATAAAAAAATAAAAAAATAAAAATAAAATTGAATCTTAAGTATCCTTTTAGGATTTCAACAACAGACATAGAAGAGAGCAACTCTAAAAGCTGACCACCAGCATTTAAAGGTGAAGAGATCATGCGGGGAAAAGAGGGACAATCTTTTCCTGGTTGAAAAGCCAAATGCAGCTTAATCTATAAAGAAAATTCTTAAAAGCACCAGAATTTTACAGCTGCTTCACCTTAAAACCATTAACTAACTAAACATACAATGATCTGATTACCCTATCAAGTAAATTCGTAAGTAAACTGCAGAGTCCAATCCTGCATGATCTATGAGCTCAAGTTCTGGCATCTTTAAAGCTTCTGGCATCCATTTCAAAAATCTCAAGTATGAGCCGAAGTCAATATTGACAAATTTCCGCACAAATGCTCCGGCGTGAGTAGGACTGCTTCTTAGTCCCTTGAAATACCATTTTGAGAAATACACCCTATCATTGAAAGGCTGTAGCCTTAAAATGGCAAAGGCTAAAAGGAAAATGAATGCACTAAGAAGATTGATGCCCGCTGCAACCCCGATATCTCCAAACGTGGCCATTTATAACTTCCAAGTCAATTTTCCTGAAGAAATTTCTTTATGAGCAAATTTTTTCCAAAAAAAGGAGAAATAAAATATATATATAGAAACTAAGTTCAAAGTAAATTACAGCCAAATTATCATTTTCTATCAACATTTAGTAAATAAAACTATATTTGGCTTTAAGGCCATACTTAAACCATTAAGGTTGTAATGATGTATATTCCTTTGATCTCATACATACCCTTTTTCGTTGCTTCGCTGCAAAATCAAACACTAACATAGAAAATAAATTAAAGATCATAACAAATTCCATCAAAATCAGCTCACTATCACTTTATCCTAATCAGAGAAATTTCTAAATTAATAATCAGTTTAAGGAAAGAGACTTAATGATAACAGAAGGCTTGGTTGTCTTACTATCCTTCCTTCAACCTTACAAAAAGGAAATAAATGCTAACTAAGCAACCTATAAAAAATTGAGAGAAAGAACAAACCTCGATACTACAGTACCCTACAGGCATACACCCCTTTACGCAAAATCCTCCAAAATAAACTCAACGTGTCTCGCAGAAATCCCTAAAAGCAGAATGTAAAAAAGGACAAAAGCCGAGAACTAGTGGATCGGGTAGCTAAGTCAGGTGGATTTTGGATAGCTTCACAGTCGAATCAAAGCAATTCCTGAACCACTTTTCAGGGAAAATTATAAAGCACGCCAATATGCAAAACTCCTTAAAAGTTCTCGAAAAAGAAACAGATGAGGTGATCAATTAGAACAAACCACGTGCAAATATAGCAACAGAAATGTACACCAATCCAAACAAACAGTCGGATTTTCCTGAGAAAAGTACAAAATTGTAGGGAAAAGAGATTAGAAAAAGATCGCCCAACTTTCATTGTCAGTTTTTAACAGAGTCGCTTTATAAATGCTTCCGTTTGGTAATGGTGGGGTGTTAAACTGTTCGTTGTTAAACTCCCGAGTCCGTACCGTGTTCAGTTAAAATTAGCCTCTTCAACAAATTGAAAAACGTAAATAAGAGAAAATCTACTCGGTGATCGAAAACTTGCGGTGTCGGCAAGGTGCCACGTAGCTCTCAACGGTTAATTTTATTTAAAAAAATTATAAAATTTATAATAATAAAAATAACATTTTTAATATTAATTTATATATTTTTTAATTTAAAATAAAAATATTTTTTTTATTATTATAATTTTAAAAAAAAATTTACTTTAAATAATTTTACACTTTATTTTGCTGTCTTCAGGGATTAGTAAAGTAAGTCATTTTCAGTCAGGTGTCACTTCGAGCGTATGAACACGTTCCAATAGAAAAGAGGGTTAACTATATCATGGATGTATCACACATACCTCATATTTATTATTTAATATATTTATGTGAATATGACGGTAATTATTAATAATATTATGATAAATTATTTATAATTTTTCTTAAAATTAAGTTTGAGATATATAAATTTCTACGATTAAAAAATAGATTTGTAGGACAGTAACGGGAGTTAAATTAAAAAAAAATTAGGTAAACAATATTTTTAATACCTTAAATTTATAACTAAAACATAATATATTTTATATTTAATATATATGTATATTTTTACCTTAAAAAATCTCCTCTTAAACATTCTATATTAAATTAGTATAAATAAAAATTTATTTAATTAAACTCATTTAGTATTAAATTCTAATAAATGAGATCTCGTTTAATATCGTTATATTATTATTTTTATTTTTATAAATTTATGAAGTATTAATCAATATAATTTAAAAATAATAATATAAATTCACTATTTTTAACGAGAATATACTTTAACCTTCTATATATTAGGTAAGATAATATAAGTTTGTTATATTTAAAAAAATCATAAAAATTTATTTTATAAAGTTAATTGACTTATGATATTTTACTTTGTAAAAAATATGAGACATGATAAATTTATTACTTTTATGAAATATATTTTTACAACTTTTTTGTAAATATAATTAACTTATACTATTCGATTTAATTGATATAGATTTAAAATAAACTTCCATTAAAATCAAAATATAAAAGATTTCTACAATTCTTCATCTTTCCTCTGTATATATTTATACATTTAAGGTCACTTAATTATATTAATTAAAATAGTTTAATTTTTTATTATTTTTGTAACAATTTAATCATTTTGTTATAAAAAAATTACAACCACATATATAAATAATCAAATTTTAAAATTTTATTTTATTTTTATTAATTTTACAGTTATTTTTGTATATTATTAAAGAAAATATAAAATTGATATCTCAATAATAATTAAAAAATATGAGAAAAATATAATAAAAATTTGAAAATAAAATGATTAAATTACTATAAAATAACAAATTGATTAATTTATTTTTTTTTAACAAAAGTAAGGGGATTAAAATGTTGTTCTTGATATAAATAAAAGATTAAATTTTCATTCTTGACCTAACTAAAAATTTGTGTATCACCCATCCAAAAAAAATGTATCATGATCCTATGCTTATTTTTCACTTATTTATAATTTGTTTATATATTAATTATCTATTTTATATCTAATATATATATATATATATGATGAATTTGAAACTGTTAATATAAAATAATATATAACCTTTAAATTAAAAAATGAATAAAAACAATCACAGATTGATAATCCTATTCTAAAATTAATAAAAAAAAGAAATAGATGTGATTGATAAAGTAGATAAAATCCTATTCTAAAATTAATAAAAATAATAGGTGTGATCGATAAAGTAGATAAAAGGTAGGTTTGAAGGTTATCTAACTTATCTTTCACTAAGGATGAGATATTTAAGATTGTAAGAAGAATAGTATAAATTTATTATTTTTAATAAAAATATATTTTAAATGTATAGCTATTAGATATGATAATATAAATTTATAATATTTATAAAAATATCATATAAATTTTTTTATAAAGGTAACATACATGTTGTTGCACTTATTTAATAACGAATTAAAATATATTTTCGCTAAAGATAATATATTTGAAATATTATTTTTTTATTTAAAATATTATTTGTTTCTACTTATTATTATGTTAAACTGAGTTGATTTGGTTTTGAATTAAAATTAAAATTATATCAATAAAGTTAGTTTGTAAAAATTAAATTAATTCAATAAAAATTATAAAATTAATACAAACTCAATCCTTTGGAAGTAACGGAGAGATACATTCATAAATAGAGGGAACTTGGAGAAGGAAATTTCTCTCTAATTTGAACCCAATTTTTAAAGAAAAATAGAGCTGCTTTTATGGAATATGAAAACAAGATCTTACATGAGTATTGTTCCTTCAATTAATCACTAAGATTTTTTTAGTTTCTTTCTTGTCTCACCGTTATCTTCATATTTTACTTATTTTCTTTGTCAAACTTTCACTAAATAAAAACCTATGTTTTGAATAGTTAAGAAGAAATCATGGAGATTTTAGGAGATGTGAATGATGTTGATGATATTGAAGACTATGCTTCTAGACTAGCGAGGTAGTTATCTTTTTTTCGAAACTATGGTATTAGTTATAAAAGTGTCAAATATTAATTCTTTTAAAAGTTTAGAGACGTGTAATGTAATTCTAATAATTTATTTATATTTTTTAATATTTTTTTTCAAACATGAATACTGTATCTTTACAAAGACTCACTATTTGAACTTTTGTACAAGAGTCATTTTTTTTATTTTTTTACAAGTCCCATTAAATTTGAAATTAACATTGAGAGTTGTCACGGAAACTCGATCCCTGACTTTATTGCAGTAATATAATGTAAAAGTATCATAAACCAATTATCTTAAAATCTCAAAATGATAAGAAGTAGACTTAATAATTTTTTTATACTTTTTAAAAGAATTAATTACCCAACATATAGTGTTTTTAGTCTAAGTAGTGTTTTTTACACAACTAGCAAAACTACAGTATTTTGCTTCTATAAAATTACATTTATATCCTTCTTTCTATTAAGAACGGAAGGATTCCAGATATTTTCATTTCATTTTTTTTGTTTTCTGTTTGCTTTGGTTAATGGCTCTCTATTTTCAGCTCACATTCGTTGCTCATATTTCATTTTTCTCCATTTTTAGTTCTTTTTTTTTATTTTTTGAAGATTTGTTAGTGCTTTTCAATTTCTTTCATTGTTGATTTTTCTTTTTCATTTTTTTTTACCTAGTGCTTGCATTTTGTTTTTATTAAAGATATTTAGCTCAACATTTTATTACCTTCTTCTTCCTATTATTCATGTTTATCTTTATTCTTTATTTCATATTTTTTTTGCTTTACTTATTTGTTAAACCTTTTTACTGCTAGTATTTCTTTTTCTTTTTTTCAAATCTTGTTAGCAAATTAATTTTTCAAGCATTAGATCACATTCTGTTTGAGGTATGTTTTGTTCTAATTATTTTATGTTTTTTCTTTCATTTCTCATTTTTTTCTTTTTTTTTAAATTTTTATTTAATCAAATAGTATATTATCTTAGGTTTTTATTTTTATGTTTGTATTATTTTTCACATTTTATATTTTATTCCTCTTTATTTTTAAATCTTTTATTAACATGTTACATACATAGCTTTTGGTTATATAGGAAGTTTCAATTTATATAAATATATAGCATATTATATTATACTACTATTTTTGTATATATATATAACATGTTATAGAAATTTGAGCTCTAAATATAACATGTTACGTACATAAGATATATAGTAAATTTCAATTTTGTTTGTAAGATCTAAATGTTAATTAGCAATTTTATTATCTTTATGTAACAAAAAATGTGTTTTGGATTATCTTTTATTAATTTTGAAAAATTGTATATAAAACATAAATAAAGGCTATTTAAGTAGAGAACTCCTATTTAACATTCCTCTCCAAATTTGAACTACTTTTTCTTTATAAAGTTCATCACTTAAGATTTCTTTAAGAGTGAGTTTTCTTATTTTTTTTGTAAATCATATTAAACTTGTGAATTTTATTTAACATTGAGAATTGTCAAAAGCATTCAATTTCAAGAAAAGCATTCAATTTCAAGACCTCACTGCTATGATATTATATAGAAGTATCATGCATTAAATATCCTAAAAATTCAAATTTGTGAGAAGTAGATCTAATAATTTATTTATACCCTTCAATACCGACCATGTTACATACATTGAATAAATTCTATTTGACATGAATAAATAGTTATATGAAAAAGATTTCAAGTTTATTATCCTAAAAATCAAATATACACCTTTGATGTATGTTTTCTAAAATATCATGGTACCAATTGATACGACCAAGCACTAAGACAAAAAATAATATAACACAAATATGGAAAGAATATTCTCTCGTAGTTTTACAATATATTTATTGATCAATTTTGGATTTTCTTTTGAAACTTTGATATATTTGAAAAATTAGCTTTATTTTTAATGTATTTTTATTTTATAAAAAGTCTATTTATCATAATTTTATGATGAATTATAATTAATATGACGCAATATTATTGATAAATATAATCAGATATATATAATTATATATAACAAAAAATTGTCACGTCAGTTATGATTAATTTTAATATATAGAATCGTTCTTTATTTTATATTTCATAATAAAAAATTTATAAGTTATTATAAAAAATAAAAAATAAATCCTTTGAATTAAGTTGAAAGTAAGGTATTTTATTCTATTTTAATTATTAAATATTAATAAAATTTATGGTTAAAATAATTTTGATTTTTTTTAAAACAATAATCAACAAAAACTATATAATGCAATTCTAAACTTTAAATAGCCAAAAAAAATTAAAAATAAATTTAATATTTATTTAAACATAAATTATATGCATAAATAAATACTTATTTTAACCAATAATCATGAATATAATTAAATAAATACTAACATAATTTATATGTGATTAAAAAATAAACCTACTAATATTACCGATGTTTATGTATTTTTTTAAATGATGAAATTATAATATATTAAATAAAAGTAAAATATTATAATATTATTATGAATAAAAGATAAAGGAGATGAAACTTATAATATTTGTCCAAAAACAAATAAAGAGTAAGCTTACTTTTTTTTAATCAAAATCAATGGGTATGGATTGTTCTCTATGAATACGTAAAGAAATTTATAAGAATTTAAGATCATCGGAGAGTGGTGGTACTTTTTTAAACTAAATTAAATATATTAAATTTTAAAAATTGAAAAATTAAATAATATAAAAGTAAGTTTTTGAATTACTTTAGTTCGAAACATTATAGTATAATTTAATTTATTTTTTAAATTTAAATTAAGTGTATTATATTTAGATATAATATTATAAAAGATTACCATATAGTAAAATTAAATAACGAACCATGTATTTCAACCATTAAAAAAAAAAAAGATTGTCTCTGGGCATGACGCGAAAATAGTGTAAGGTGTGTGTGTTGTAAAGAGTGGAAGTTATTGGGTGGAGACAGCTAGGGACCCAAGGTGGATTGATGAATTGAACTGACGTGATAAAGATTTATTTGTATGAGTCAACGGTTCTTATCCTTTTGTTTCGGTGCAGATACCTGCAATGCAACAGAAGTATATTTTTATGTGAAGAAGAAATTTTCATATTTTTATGAATTTCAACGTTTTCGCCTGCAATTTGTTTGGTAGAAATTTTGATTCATGAATACATTTATTTTATTTTTCTAATAAGTATGATTAATTGAATACATTATATTAAATGTGAAGAAAAGATCTTACAAAAATTTAAAAGAAAACTGTCAAAAGTTGCAAAATTATAAATGTTACTATATTCGCAAACGCACAACACAGTACACATAATAATAATAATAATAATAATAATAATAATAATAATAATAATAATAATAATAATAATAATAATAATAATAATAATAATAATAATATCGAACGTGGATAGTTGTTTATTCAATTTCATACTATTATTGGAAATTCTTAAGAATATATAATTTTATTTATATTATTTAATTTTTTTTATGAGTATTATCTAAAAACTAAAAAAAATTAATATATATATATAATATTTGTTAGATAGAAAAACTATCGTGTATGAATGGCCTCGTTCGATTGTTACACGTGAATAATAAAAAGTCAAATAATTACTATTAATATACAATTAGATATATATTTTATTATTTAAATTTAAAATAAATATTAATGAGATAATTTATATTTATAGAAGATCATTAATATTTTAAATAATTATATATCAATTAATTTAATATTTAAATATTAATTAATCGATATTAATTATTTACAATTATATCATCTTTCAAAACCTTTACATTTTCACCAATAGAAAGGTTACATATAAGTTCTCTAACTTAATAGAGTTCATAACTCACTCTTTATCAAATTCTCTATAATCTCAGTTTTCTTTTAGAAACAAACTTAAGCATCGGAATAGATATGACATGTTTTAGTGTCGTTCCTTCTAACATGATTTTCTAATGATTTGCCAGTTTACATGTCAAGAGAATGAAATGTAACATAAATCTGCTCCAACATTTGTCACCATCTGTGGGAAAGAAATTTGGTGTTTAACCAATTGAACTAGTGAAAACTCAAGATCATTCATCGTGTTTTTCACTCTGTTTGTCGCATTCTTCATTCAATTTTCTCCTAACAACATATTTGATATGTTGAATCACTAGATTGGATCTCTTTGGATCTCCTAAATGGCCTCTCTGGCTAGAAATCCTCTATGACATTATGCAATTCTCAAGTTGAAATCGAGCAACTATGTGAATCACACCAGGAAAGTTCAAATAAAAAATATATCATGAAGACATTTTTGGTCTTTTGGTTCCATCATACCTATACCAACAGTTTCACTTGGTTCAATCAGAATAACTTAAGCAGTTACTGTTGGTCTTATGGTTAAATTATAATTGCATCAATAGCCTCTTTATCAATAAAGAGGCTAGAAGTTCAATCATTATGAGTTTTACATCCAAAGGTTTTCGTCATCCAAAAATTCAGGTCATGCAATCATATTCAAGTTACTTAGAAATCCTAGCAATTAAATAATTACTAAGAGTATATTGAAACAAGAAACTATTCTACAACCCTTCTCTTTAGAGCTCTAATTTTGGATTCTGAATAAAGTCGAGAGCGATCATGTCTATATACAGACTAGTAGGTCCAATCTCAACCTCATATTAACTAGTGATCCAAGGGCACAGACTAGAGAAAGATAAGGTAAAATCAAACTAAAAAAGTATCAGATTTAGGAAGTCAAACCTATAGGTGCATAGCTTACTTTTTCTCAAACTTTGACAGGTAATAACTTTCCAATCGAAACTAAGATTGAAGCATGGTAACTGTGGGAATTGGTTCGATTTTTAGAGAGAGAATTTAGAACAATTGGTTGAATATATGGATTTCTTAAGAGATCCGTCTCTTTATAGAACATTATACATACATATGTTGATTACATAGTATGTACATATATATAGGATGTTAGAGGGGTATAAATAGTAAAAAAGTGATACATTTTATGGTTTGAGATTGACCATAGCTCGAGCTGGTGGCCGACCTTATAAGTAGCATGGTTCCCTTAGACGAGCCTCTCTTTTACTGGTGCATTACGAGCGCAAGGTTAAGTAGGTCATTTGAGATGACTCGTCTTATGGCTCGGGTTGTTGACTAGACTCGGGCTATTAGATGGCCTAGGCTCCTGGTCAGTCCATATGTCCAAATATCCAGTCTCCCTACTCTTTCAACTTGAGTTCTTGATTGAACTGTAAGAATAATTCTCAGGTAGAAAATATGAATTGTTCAACTCCTCTAATAAATGCATGTCAATTAATTAGAGAGAGAAAACATGGGTCTATATATAAAGAGGTGCCTAGGCTGATCCTTTTTCACTATTTCTTGCATATCAGACAAAAAGGTAGAGAAAAAGTGCTTTGTCGCCTTAATTTTAGACATATAAAAGTTTCCAGTTTGGTGATAAGAAATAAACTAGGTAGATAGCTTATTTTCTCAAGTTTTAAGAGTGTAACACTCCGAGTCTTACATTTTTCTACTTTATTTTCAAGTTGGTTTTAAAGAATCATTTTCATTTCTTTTCAAAATTGACCTTAGGTAATTTTTACTTCTTGTATCTTACCCCCGCTTTTATGTTTTGTGATATTTTTTAGCGATTATGCACAAAGAAGAGATCTCGAGCTCGGGCTCCTGAGAGATCCCACAATACCCCAACGCAAGTGATGACGCGGAGTCCTCTATCGAGACAAACCCTTCAAGTGATGAGGGGCAATCTCAGCCTCAACCTTCTACCTTCGCTCCTCCTTCTCAGGTCATGCCAACTATTAGGTTAAACATGCCCCAAACTAAAATCTTAGTGACTAAGTCATGGAGAAAAAAAGGGAGAAACATAGGGGTTGAGTAGCCCATAGGCCGAACAAGGGCTAGCTGGCCAAAGTTAAGACCAATGGTTTGTCACTATTAGATGAGGAAAGGTTGAGGAAAACATATGAAATACCTTCCTCAGTAGAAACAATGATTCTAGTGGTAGGGGCCCGTGATAACAACCATCCCCCAACTAGGTGGATGGTTTTTCACGAGAAGGCTCTATAATTGGGGGTCAAATTTCCCCTATTTCCTTTTATAAGGATATTTTTGTCAAGGACTCAGCTCACATCGGGTTAGTTGATGCCCAATGGCTGGAGGTATCTACTCTTCCTTATAGTAATATGTAAGGAGCTCGGTGTGGATTTGGAAATGCTCGAGTTTAACGAAACCTATGCCCTAAAACAGAACCCAATAAACCCGAGGAAAAGTGTGCATATCTATAAAGTAGGACATGGGTATAAATGTGGCCCTTCTTGAGAATGAGAAGAATTGGAAGGAATATTTCTTCTATGTCTCAAGTCGGATGAAATCTCCAATCAATGGCACTAGGTTGATTAGGAGCACTTAGAATGATACTAAGGTCATGATAAGGAATATGGGTTCCTTCATTATGACCTTAACGTTTGATGCAAAGGAACATTTGGCTTATATCTAAAACTATATATCTAAGAAGACCCCGTTGAGGCATCTATTAAATACCTAGTGTTTTGTCGCATGCGTGCTAATGAGGCATGGTTCAGTAAAGCCCCCTCTTAGGATTATCAGTAAACCTCAAGCTCTTCTTAAGCACAAGACCCCTCCTACAAATTATAGGGGTAGGTTTGAAGTGGTCCCTGATGATGGTGAATTAGCTCTCAAACTTGAATATTTCTTTCCTTCTTTTTTTTGGCTCGACCCTATTATATTAACACTTCATCATCTCTTGTTTTTTGAAGATACTATAGAGTTTGTCGTTGATGCTCTCCTGACTTGGTTTAAGAGCAGGTCTCCTCCTTAAGGAACTATCTCTCAAAGAACTACACCTCCCATGTAAGGGAGGGAGTTCTCTAATAGGAGGAAGATGAGCAAGGAAGGCCTCTCCACCCTCTTCAAAAAGAAAAAGGAAAATTACCATGGATGAGTCCACGCTCAGGCCTAAGTCGCTAAACATCTTAAAGCCCTCACCAGCCTTCCCGGGCCAACACATCTTTCCCCCTCCCTACTTGGCTCTCTCAGTATCTACTCAACCTGTAAATAATTCTCGAAAAAGGGAAAAATATAGTCAATAATCTTATGGTCGATGTGGATGGGGTGACTTTATGTAGGAGCATGGCATCAGAGCAGCTCAACCATTATATATGTCATCTTCTTGTATGGCGCACGAGAAGTAACTTGACATCATATGTGAGGGTGAGAGATCAGAAGTTGTGATTAGTTACCTGATGTACCAGCTATGCCACTAACTTTTTTGTGCGTGCTTTTATTTATTGTGAATGTATATTTGTGATTTTTGACCTCGCATCATTTGAATTTTTCAGGTGCAATTGCTATTTGGGTTGAATATGACCTAAGGCGTGGAGAGCTTGAAGTGTGAACTTTCTCAAGAGAAAGAGAAGCATGCCTTGACCTAGTCCAAGTATGCGCTATTGTTGGACAAGGCCACTAAATAGGAGGGCGAGGCCATAGATAAGTTAGAGAAACTAACAAAGTTATGCTCTAGATAAATGACCATGCCAATCGTGTAGTCGAGCTCGTAGAGACTAAGGAAAAGGCCAAGGACGACCTTGTGGCCAGTAATCATAAATTAGTTAAAATAGAAGATAAGGCCAAGCGCGAACTTAGTGTTATGGCCGAGATTCTCACCTCAATTGTAGAA
Organism: Hippophae rhamnoides; assembly: GCA_033030585.1. Taxonomy (NCBI): domain Eukaryota; kingdom Viridiplantae; phylum Streptophyta; class Magnoliopsida; order Rosales; family Elaeagnaceae; genus Hippophae; species Hippophae rhamnoides. Next base: position 26,582,610 of record CM065432.1, read on the forward strand.
ATTGGGTACGGGTTGGTGATGGACTCTTTTAAAAAGAAGGCCAAAAGAGAGACTTAGGTGAGTATTATTACGAAATTTTAGACATCTCGATCACTTTTCAAAATGTGCCCATCCAATCCCAAGGTAGGGATGAGGAACATGATTTTGACTCGGGTGATGGTGGCAATGATACTTAGGTGACTGGTGTAGAAGGAAAGGCGAGGGGCGGTTAACGTAGTGATGACTCGAGGCCAGGGTAGATTTTAAGTCCTTCCTTTCCTCTTTATTTTTTGTTTTTTAGTTGGACACCACTCCTGCTTGTGTGGTCGCATGCTGTGTCTTGTAATTTTTTCTTTAGTATGATTAATGAAAATCAACTTAATTTTAAATTTTAAATTAATTAATAAATTCTAAAATTAAAGAAAAATCAAATAACATATAATACATATTTACCATTAGTTTGGAGTAATTCAACTAGTACGTACTATTAGTTATATTTATTAGTTAAAATTAATGTTTTAGAAAATAGAATTTCATTAAAGATCAAAATGCATAATTTAGATAAGAAATTATCAATTTAAATGCATCAACAATCAAATTGTTATACCAAAAATAAAAACATTTTTAAACACATAGAGAAAACTTTGAGCTTTTTATCTTTCGTTCTATTATAATTTTTTTAATCGATTGCTTGACTGCTCCAACTCATATATTTATCGTTATTTAGAAAAATGAAATTTTGATAACATATTATAATCTTCATGATCTTCAATACTACAAATCTAAATAAATATCTAAATTAACAAGAAAATACAAACTTCATTGACATAAATATGACATATATCAATATAAATAAATATCTAAATGAGAAAAATACCCTAAAGTTAGATCTAGGTGAAGAAATAACACAAATATATATTTTTATTCAAAATAATTAATATGAAAAAGATAAATTTAAGAAAAACAAACCTACCAAGATGAGAGGGGTTTTTGTAGAATAATGTCTTAACTGATATAAAGCCAATTAATTTCTTGAAGGCTTTAGAGAAAAGGAGTAAAAGTGACTAGAGTTTTAGTTAAAATCAATATTCTATGGATACATAGAAATAATTCAAGTGTTATATGTTATTTGGGAAATTTTTTTTTACATATAATATATTGTATATCTCATGTTAATATGATTTAGTCTCTACTTATAATACCTTTTTCTTTTTTTATAAAAAAGATGAGTCAATTCCATAATGAATCTATGCCTTCGTTATATACAAGATTCTCTCCTCTTATAAGAACAATATTTTTAGGTAATAATGTTGTTACAATATTTTTGTTATTGGCATAATAAAAATGCATGAAATGTATATTTTATTCTTCATATTAATTAAACCTTAGTGCTACTATTATTAAATAAAATTATAATTAATGAATCATTCTTGTAATAATAACAATTTACGTTATAATAATATTGTTATGTTATTTTTTTTAGCCTTTATATTTATTATCATTTTAACTTATAATTAATTTATAAAAATTGAAAACGTTTTTAAAAATAAAACTCATGAATGTGTTCGAAAGTATCTTTAGAACTTTGGTTCAGGTGGGGTTACATTCTATCCCACGAAGATGCAACACAGTGTGCCAAAAGTTGGAAAATGTTCAAAATAGTGTTCATTTTAGAAATAAACTTGTTAAAATTTGCTACTTGTAGGCAACTCGTTAAGGATTATGGTTGATTTTGATGGATTTTTTTACAAATATAACTCGACATTATTGTATGATTTTTGTCATTTTGATCCATTTCATTCGATTTTGGTCGTATAAGATCAATTTCAATTAGTTACAAACTAAATTGGACGCCATCATAAGTTTGGATTAAGATTGTAGTCGTTTATAGTAATACTTTGTCAATTTTATCGTGAAATGATCTTGGCACCATTGCAAGTCACATTGCCATCATCGGCTCGAACTAGACAAGGATAACTTGATAGATGGTGGTGAGACATGGAGGGGATTAACGACGGTGGTGGTTCTGATTATGAGTGATGGTGACGACGTTGGTGATGTTAGAAGTATGACTTGGTGGCAGTTTGGGTTCATGGGTTGGGGAAGAAGGAAAAAAAGCGAACCAGTTAACAATTCTACCCACCTAAGAGGATAATATTTCTAAACTTGCCCCTTTTTGCCATTTCTAAACATTGGCCATTGAAGTTGTCTATTGTAGATAAAAATAAAATGCCAAAAACCTACCATAAAAAGGCAAAGGATAAGATAACGAAACAAATTTATTATAATGATATGGAATAGCATAAAATGTTGGTTTTCCACTAATTAAGAGATAAAATCAACCAAGTCATTTAGCTGAACTAGCATGATAATTGTTGAAGCAAGTTTATAAAAAAAACAGTGTAGGAACAATATTACCGATAACTTCAAAGTAACTGCTTGGGTTGAGTCGCGGACTAGGTCGCTCTCTTTAAGACGCCGCTGCTCGCCTAATTTGTGCAAGCACACAGCCTCGTTGCCCCCAGTGATAAACAGCCCGAATCGTAATCTGCCTCTCAACTTCACCAGACCGATGAAGACCGGAATGCTACAGAATTGTTCATGTTTAAAACTAAAAGAATACTTAAAATTGCAGAGAGAATTGTTTTCGTAGTGGAGACATGAGATTGATTGATATCTTAAAATGAGAAATAAGCCTTCTTTTTATAGGCTTTAGAAAACGTGTAGCAATTATGAATAAAACGGTAATGTCTAGGAATTAAGAATGTAACTACATTCAGTAATGAAAAGTAACTACCATTTTCAGTTAAAGACGAGTAACGGATATTTTTGTGAATAAACATACGGCAACGGCTTTTATTTTTCTCAATTAAGAAGACAACGGCCATATTCTTAATAAAGGAACATAAGGGTTATTTTTTTCTGGAGTATGTATATATATATATATATATAACGACCATTTTGTAAGTGGAAAAAATTTCCTTAAAAAGAATATTTTACCAAAAATAAATACCACCTCACCTCACACACGCATCGACTCTGACTTCCAGTTCAAGACGCACGGCATCGGGTCAGTTTTCGGACGGACGGCTGGCGACAAGGCTGCCGCGTGGTATCACATTTGCCTGTGTCCTCTCCTTCCAAAGTACCGCCCAATCCCAATAACAAACTCTTCACTATTTATACCTCTTTAAAATATTATAAAAAAGCAATGTGGGACAAGGCACAATTCCAAACATCTATTTTTTAATAAATTTCAATTTTTTTTTCAACAATCCCCCACTTGAATTTTATATAAAAAAATAATTTTCATCGAGCAACCGATCAATTAAAAATTATAAGATTGTGCATAAGCAAAAAGGTGTCTATCGACTTGAACCTTTGCATAGTGTTGATGCTTTAGAATATACTAGAGTAACTCGTAGTTTTGAACTCTATCTCTAACAATCATCACACACACAACCTTTCCAAGGTGTAGTTCGAAAAAGCCCGTGCTTTACTACCATACACGGTATCCCAAGATAGTGAACGCCTAGTAAATTTTGCCCAAAATTTCATGGGAAGCCGCACACTTCCACATTCACATAGGTGAAGTCTATCAAGAGAATTCTCCCGAAGCTATGTACTCCACTCCCACATGTAGTATAGAACTTCATTAAGAGTTTAACAAATAACTCATCCTTTTCTATCGCCTGTGACTTCATGCTTATAACAATATAGAATGAGATTTGATTAATAGCATGATACATCTCATATCACTTCACGACTTGTTATTACCCTTGAACTTATTTCTTGGGATCTCCAGTCTATAAGTCAAGCTACCATCATAAGTGACTCTTCATTCTAAGGGCATTAATCCCATTCCTTTCGAGGTTTTGAAAACCTTCTCTCTTGGTAATCCTTTCACAAAGGATCTCAAATTTTCATCGTAACGCATACGATCCACTTCATCGTCTCCCGAGAGAAATTCTCTAACAAGATTCATGCTACGACGCATCCGTCGTCTCTGCCATCAGTAGTAACGGTTCTCAATCTTTGCAATAGCCCAGTACTATCATCGCGTGGATCAAGACAAATTGCATTGGCCTTTCCCATAAGTGATCTCGCCTAACAAACTTCTTAGCTACCGCTTCTTCACTAGCAAGGGCTAGTCTTGCATTTCGACTCCATTGTAGATCGAGCCAATATTGTTTTGCTTCTTAGACTTCCAGAAATGTACCCACCTATGTTAAAAATATAGCCACTAGTCAGCTTTGGGAGTCTTCTCGATAAAGTTGTTCCAATCTGCGTATCAGATCCTTCTAAAACAAATGGAAACTTATTATAATGTAATCCAAGGTTCATAGTTCTCTTAAGGTATCTCATAACCCTTTCAATAGCATTCCAATGCTCTACACTAGGTCTACCGGTAAACCTACATGTAGTCCCACAACATAAGCTATGTCCTGTCTAGTGCACCGCAGTAACGTAAGCTACCAATGATGCTCGCGTGATACTCACTTTGTCTAACACCGCCTCCTGTTCTCGAACAACTTTACACTAGGATCATAAGGAGTACATGCAGGTTTACAAGCTAAAGTAATTATATTTCTTTAAGATCTTCTCAATGTAGTGAGATTGATATAGAGTAATTCCCTTTTCGCACCTAGTTATTTTTATACCAAGGATTACACTCGCTTCTCCAAGATCTTTCATATCAAAATTAGCTCTTAACAACATTTTGACATTATTCACAACATAAATATTTGATCCAAAAATAAGTACATGTCATCCACATATAAACATATAATAGTGCAAATATTATCTTCTAATTTATAATAAATGCATTTGTCACTTTCATTTATTTTGAATCCATGTGGAGATAACTAGATTATCAAATTTTTCATGCCTATTGCTTAGGTGCTTGTTTTAGACCATAAAGAGATTTATCTAATTTACAAACTTTATTTTCTTGCCCAGTGGATAACAAAACCTTCAAAGTTGATCCATATAAATTTCTTCTTCTAAATCACCATTTAAGAAAGAAGCTTTAACATCCATTTGATGTACTACTAAATCATAGATAGCATGAGAGAGAAAAGTACACGTATAGAAGTTATTCGTAATCGTGAAAAGGTATCAAAGAAATCTACATTTTCCCTTTGCCTATATCCTTTAATTACAAGACGAGCTTTATATTTTTCAATAGTACCATCGTGTTTTAATTTTTTTTTAGTATCCATTTACATCCAATGGATTTGCAACCAGGAGGTAAGTCAACTAAATGCCAAGTCTTATTATACTCAAGTGAGTCCATTTCATCATTTATGGCTTCTTCCCATAAGTTGGCATCTAAAGAAGATATTGCTTCTTTAATAGTTTGTGGATCTTCCTCTAAGGTATAAGCATAAAAATCGACCCAAAAATCCTTATGGTTCGAGCTCGTTTACTTCTTCTAATTTCTGTTTAATTCTTCAGTTTGATCACTAGTTCTAGTTATAGGTAAACTACTAGAAGACGAGCCCCACTATTCTTAATTTTAAAGTGGAAACCTATGTTCATAAAAGTCAGATCATTTGATTCTATAACTACTTGATTTTTTAAGTCATAGAATTTATAAGCTTTACTATTCAAAGCGTATCCTATGAATACACATTCATACGCTTCACTTCAGCAAGTTTATTTCTTTTTAGATCAGGATCCTAACATAGGCTAAACAACCCCAAGTTTTAAAATAAGTTAAATTAGGTTTCTTATTTTTCAAAATTTCATATGGTGAAATTTTATTTTGTAGATTTAGGCACTCTATTTAAGACATAGCAAACAAGCTAATAAAATTTCTCTCACCAACGGGAGAGCAGTAGTTTAATAAAATTGCAACAACTAACCGATTCAAATAGTGTTCTATTTTTTCTTTCAAACTTTTGCCATTCATTTCAGGAGAATAAGGTGCAGTTTTTTCATGAATGATTCCATGAGTTTTATAAAAATCATTAAAGATATTGGAATCATATTCAAAGGTCTATCACTCGAAACCTCTTTATTTTTCTATTAAGTTGATTTTCAATCTCACCATAAATATTTTAAAATACGTCAAACGCTTCACTTTTATTTTTCATTAGATATACATAAGTGTAATAATCAATACCATCTATAAAAGTTATAAAATAGCGTTTTCCATTTCTTGTTAAATTTCCATCAAGTTCACATATATCGAATGAATTAATTCTAAAGGTTCTGGATTCTAACTACTGATTTATGATGAAGTTTGGTTATTTTAGCTTGACTACAAAAATCACATTTTTAAATCATTTAAAGATAGTTTAGGAATTAGTTCTAAACTACTCATATTCTTGATTACGCTTATTAACATGACATAGTCTAAGCATGCCAAATATTAAAAGAACTCAACATGTAAGCGTAAGAAGAAGTTTTATTGATTTCAACATTTAATTTAAACATGCCATCGGTATGCACTTTCCCAACAAATATATTATTTTTAGTTATAGTATATAAATCACCTATGGTTTGAGTAAATCCAAATTTGTTAAGCAAGATAACTCGAAACTAAGTTCTTCTCATCTCCTGAAAGTACGCTAGGACATCCTTCAAGATGACAAATTTTTCCAGAGGTAAACTTCAAACCACCTCACCAAGACTAAAGAATCCTTTAGGAGCCTGGGAGTCACCCAAATAAAGACTTTCTTATCCTCGAATCGAATAGATTTCAACATGTCTCGATCATAGCAACACGGCGAGAAGCACGGTCTACCCACCACCCTCTGATCCACCAACAAAATCGATTTCAGACATCATAGCAATAAGTTGATCTTCGGTAAGGTTCACCATGCGGTGACGATTCCCTGTTCCAGCTTCCTAGCCAAGGCTGTGTCTCTATTACAACTATAACACATGAACGTGTTATTCCTGCTGGGGTCGAGGTCCATTCCTGGGGAGGATAGCTTCTATTTCTATTTTCAGTGGTGGCGGTTTTGATTATTACCTACGACATGAAGTTTTCATATTTCTACCTTTAGGTTTCGTGAATTGTGAGAAGGTTTCTTATTGGTACTATTATTTGAGACTACAAGTACTTCATCTCTTTGGTCTTGTTTTCTAGCTTCTTCTTCTATTCTTAAACGTGTTATAAGACTTTCTAAAGAAAATTCCTTTGTTTTATGCCTAAGTGTATTCTTAAAATCTTTCCAAGCAAGTGGGGTAATTTATCTATTATAACAAATTTTACTTGAAATTGTTCATCTAAAGTCATACCTTCACAGGTTATTTCGTGCTATCTTCTCAGCTTCACGTGATCAGCTTCCACTCCATTTTCCATCAATCATCTCAAACTTCACTGTAATCACCGACAAAGATACTTTTAGTTCCAAATTTTCCTCGGTGTCGATTTCTTTTGAAGTGCTTCCCAAATTTCCTTAGCAGACTTATCACAGTTATAATAATCATACAAGTCATCAGCTAAACCATTAAGAATATAATTAAGAGCAGGAACAACTTTTTTCATGGTTAAGAAAAACAACATTTTTTGTCTCCATCTTTTAAAGTGTAATCCTTCAAAACGGAATGGTTTGTTTAGATCAGCAGTTAGCATTTCAGTAGACATGGCAGATTGAATCGTCTTAAAATTGTTGATGCAAGTTTATAAAAAAAAGCAGTAGGAACAATATTACCGATAACTTCAAAGTGAACTGTCAATGAGTCACATTGAATGTCGCTCTCTTTAAGACGTGCTTCATGGTCATTTCAATTTGCAGGTATAAACACAAATTGTGCCCAGGATAAAACTTTTAATCGTAATCTCCGCCTTAGAACTTCACCGCACTGACAAGACCGGAATGCTACAATTTAAAATTTGTTCTCTAAAACTAAAAGAATACTTAAAATTGCAGAGAATTGTTTTCAGTAGGAGATTTAGATCATTGATCGATATGTTAAAATGAGAATGTTTTCTTTTATGGCTTTAGAAAACGGTAGCAATTATGAATAAAACCAGAATGTCTAGGAATTAAGAATGTAATTCGGCCATTCTCGGGTAATGAAAAGTAACGGCCATTTTCAGATTAAAGACGAGTAACGGATATTTTTGTGAATAAATACGAGCAACGGCTCTTTATTTTTCTGAATTAAGAAGACAACGGCCATATTCTTAATAAGTGGAAAAAATTTCCTTAAAAAGAATATTTTACCAAAAAATAAAATACCACCTCACACACGCATCGCTTTCCAAGACGACGGCACTAAGGGCATGGCCATAGCGTACAAGCGTGGTATCACATTTGCCAGTCCTCTCCTTCCACAAAAGCGACCTCGTACCAATCCCAATAACAAACTCTTCACTATTTATACCTCTTTAAAATATTATAAAAGAGCAATGTGGGACAAGGCACAATTCCCAACATCTATTTTTTAATAAATTTCATTTTTTTTCCAACAATAATATATACATAAATGCTATCTCCCCGATAGTGGATCGAATAGAGATTGGTTTTCATAGAAAGAACCAACATCCCATTCCTCTTGATTTGAAGATGATAGTGTCATTAATGCAACCACAATGGACCTCGTGCTTGGCCTAAGCTCTGGATTTTCATATGTACAAGCTTTGGCTAATTGTGCCATCTGTATTCACATCAAGCAAACATTGTAGATTTCTTATATAAAAAGCCTGCTATAACAAATAGGAGACTGATTTGCAATTTTCATTTACTAGATAATGACAAATCACCTTATAAACTGAGTCAATTGAGTAGTCATTTCCAAGTCTGGGATCAACTATTTTACTGAGATTTTCTTTTGAATCAGGCTGAGTATTAAAAACATCTTCAAACTGCATCACAACAAATACATATAATAGTTTAGGAAATTTCATATTTTCTTTTCTCTTCTTTTAAGTGCGGAGGAAAAGAACAATAAGAAGATCACCAAAGAAACAAGTCCCTTTGATTCAGTGACACATAGTTCGTTTGTCTTGATAACAGCTTGCTTGGCAGATATAAGTTCATAAAGGACAACTCCAAAAGCATAAACATCTACTTTGGGAGAAACATCACCATACTGAGCATATCTGATTGAAGTTGGACCAAATTTAGTACTTAAAGCACGTAATAACACCAGAATGCAGATTACTTGTGCATTGTATATAAAGGCATAATAAAGCGAATGGCATCAAACTGTAAAGATTGGTTCTTACTCAGGAGACATATATCCAAAAGTACCTACAAGACGTGTATGCAAGGAAGCACCTGCATATTCATTCAGCTTTGCTAGCCCAAAATCAGCAACCTATACAATTAGCAAAAAGCTATTTAGCTATATCAATAATGTACAAATTATGAAGCCTACCTAGAATTTATGTCCTCTCTCTTTTGACCTTTGCACGGTGGTTTTTGTCAATCAAAATGTTAGCTGATTTAACATCTCTATGAATGTAAACAGGAACAGTGTGTTCGTGAATATATTCAACTCCTCTTGCAGAATCCAAGGCTATTTGCACCCTAGTTGACCATGGCAAAGGATCCATATTCCCTAACAAGAAAAGATATAAGTAGTTGAAGAGAAACCTGTTACCATTTTCAGAGATACAATATTAATCTATATTGCATAGATTTTATTTTTCATCAAGTAATCAGTGTCCAGTAGATATAACACGGACCTGAGTGAGAGACTAAACGCTTCATATTTGTGAAAATTTAAAGAACTTTAAAAAAAAAATAGATATGACTGATATTTGTATACATATCAAAAAATATAGGACAATCATTGTCTTACGTAACATAGATAATAATATTAGGTTCTTGCACTTCTTTCTCACCTGAGCAACGCAAATATTGACTCAAATTACCATTTTCAATGTATTCATAAACCAAGAATAAAGAACCCTGAACACAATACCCTATCAGCCGTACTTGAAAAATGTTTTAAATTACCACTTACTTATTAATTAAAAGCAATAATAAGATTATAAAATCACTATAATCAATTAATCACAAATGAATAAGATAAAAAGCATTACCAAGTTCAAGTGGTGAACATGAGTTAGAACCTTCAGTTCAGCAAGAAATTCCTTGGAAGCCTGCATATCCATCTTCTTTATTGCTACTTCCTGCATTTATGTATGTTTATATTAGGTAAAAAATTTCAATTTCTGTTCATGAGTACAGGTAGATAATTTAGACTAAAAAATCACAAGACTGCTTTGAAATAATACAACGAACCTCGCCTCTTAGCTCTGCATAGTAGACAGAGCCAAATCCACCTTGGCCAATCTTACAAGAGTAATTGAAGTCATTTGTAGCCTTGGCAAGCTCTTCATATGAGAATTCCACTGATTTTTCCACAGTAATTTCTGAAGCACTACCAACAAGAGCAACTGATTCTGAAGTCTTCTCTGAAGTGCTTCCGGAACCTAATACAATGCCATAGAAATATATGATCAAACACCTAAAGTTCATAGAAATATTATAAATAAAAAGGAATAATCTATTAGATTAATAGGAGTGTTACCTTGAACAAATTGAATATAAGTATGTTCTTCACGAGATTTTGATGGGAGTATTGATGCCTCCACCACTTTCTTCCTTCTGTAAAACCCAGCATATGCAAAATATGACAATACTAAAACCCCAGCTATTCCACCAATCGATGTACCAGCAACGACTCCATTTGAAATACCTGTTTTTTACAATCAAATCTTTGTAAACTAAAGAGATACATCACAGAGGCCTAAATTTTTCATGCTTTACTTTTAATATCACATTGAATGAGGAGGAGGGAGCTAGGGAAGTACTGAAGCGATAACAAGAGAAGAACAATAACCTGTACTGCAAAAAAGAGAAGAAAAGGGCAATGAGAGACAAACAGTTGCTAGACATAATCAAATTTGATAACTTAAAAGAAGTAATTATGTTCATCTTAATTGCACCTATGAAAATGGTGTAATGTACCTTGAGTACTTCATTGGTGGAAAATTTCCGGTTTGATCTGCAAAAAGAAAAGGCCAAAGTTTAACAATATGGTTTAGCAGAAAGGAAAATGCTAAAACCATGGATATATTATAGTTTAGATGCTTTAATTTCCATTTTAAAATGGTTCAGCCTTGAATGACCTACTCCACTATCCAATCACAGCAGCCTCTTTACTCGTTTATTCTACCAAGAACAGTCAATGATCCATTGTACAAATTAGAGCTCCTCTCTGCTTTAATACCAGAGGAAGCTAGAAGGAGTTACATACAGTCATACACCCTTACACGTAAAAGTGCAAATCTGTTGCATACTTCTCACAATTGTTTTCACCCCACTCACTCCTTTTATATCAATCTCTCTACGACTTAGTTATTTACATTGTTTCACTTATAACCCCTCTAAAAAAACGTATATTTGTTATGTTATTAAAAAAACATACGTATGAGAAAATATATGTTTTTTACACTGTACTAAAAACAGAAACAACATATGCACGCCATATGGAGGGGATTAAAAATGAGATAATGCTATGAACCATGTCAACTTTGTGGCAAAGTTCGTCACTTTGCAGGGTCTTGTTCTGATTGTTAGAGATTATTGTTATAAAGCTCCTTAATTTAAGGAGCAAATTAAGGAGCAAAACATGGAACAAAACAAGGAGTAAAACATGGAATAAAACATGGAACAAAACAAGGAGTAAAACATGGAGCTTAATTCAAGGAGCAATTCAAGGAACCATTAATTTAAGGAGTAATTCAAGGAGTGAATTTTCCTATAAATAGATGTGTAATTGTAATGAATTAACCATCCAAAGTGTTCATTCCAATTGAGAGAAAAGCTTAGAGAGAAAAGTTTTTGTGAGAGAAAATTGAGAGTAATTTTCTTGGGGTGTAATTAGGTTGTGAGTTGTGAGTGTTGTAAACACCTTGTGTAATTTCTCCCCTTTCGGTAAAAGATCTGCGGCAGTCAGGAGGCGTGGCAAGATTGGCGAACTCCGTTATCAAATTTTGTGTGTTATTTTTCTATTCTTGCTTTCTCGCCAAATGCGGCTTATCGGGGAATTTGCGTTATTACCCGACAACGGTATCGAGCTATTGGTAGTGATTTACTGTCAATTTTACGCAAGAAATAATCGAGAAACGATCGAGAGGAAGTCAATTTTAGTGGGAGCTTGATAGCGCAGAGAATGGAAGGAAGGGTGAAACTCGAGAAATTTGATGGCCTGATTTCGGGTTTTGGAAAATGCGGATAGAGGATTATACGTATCAAAAGAAATCTATATCAACCTCTCGGGGAAGAAGCGAAGGCATGAAGGAAGAAGATTGGAATCTTACAGGCAGAATGAGCCCTCGGAGTTATTCGATTGACGTTATCCCGTAATGTTGCTTTTAACATAGCAAAGAAAAGACCACGGCGGGTCTTATGGCGGCCTCTCTCCGATATGTATGAGAAGCCGTCACCGAACAAAAGTGCGGCTTGATGAGGTGCTTGTTCAATTTGCGGATGGCCCGAAGGTGCATCGGTGGCTCGACATCTCGATGAACTCGACACGGTTACAACCCGGTTGAGTTCGGTGGAAATTGAATTCGATGAAGAAGTACGAGCATTGATACTTTTGTCTTCTTGCCTACCGTAGAAATTTGGAATACTCTTGTCACGGTGTGAGTAGCTCATCGGGAAGCAATAAGTTGAAATTGTGATGTTCGTGATTTGGTTCTCGGTGAAGAGATCAGCCGTAGAGGCAATTGAATCGTCCCAACCTCTTCGGTTGCATACGAGTCGAAGAAGAAATTCAACCAAAGGAAATGGACGTGGTAGAGCCCACTCTGAGGTAGATCAGACGGGGAGGTCCCATCCGAGAATCCCCAATAATTCCCGTAGCTCAAGACTATCGAGTGTTGGGTAATGGAAAAATCCGGGCATTACAAAAATCGGTGCAGAGTGCACCGAAGGACAAACAAGAGAGTGAAGCGGTAGATGTTACTTCCCACTCGGGAGGAGACGATGCGTGATATGCTCTTTGGAGAGCGAGGAAGAATCTTGGGTGTTAGGCTACGGAGCATCGTTCCATGCTACTTCACAAAAAGAATTCTTAGAAATATGTCCCAGGAAACCTTGGAAAGGTATATCTTGGTGATGATCAACCATGTGCTATTATTGGCAAAGGTGTAGTGAAGATTAAGTTGAACGGATCTGTTTCCCGGGAACGAAGGATGTCGGGCGTATTCCCGATCTCGAAGGAACTTAATCTCGGTGGGGCGAGTTGGCCGATGAAGAGCTACACTTCGATCTTCCATGGTGATGATTGGAAGATTTCAAAGGGTGCGATAATGAGTTGCTCGGCAAGAAAAGTGGCACTCTTTACATGACGAGAGGCATGTTGTTCAATTACGATTCTGTAACAATGAAACACGAATCTATGGCACCGAGAGACTAGGCCATATGAGTGAAGGGATGAAGATTATGCACTCGAAGGAAAACTTCCCAGTCTACGATGCAGGGAGATAGACATGTGCGAAGATTGCATATGGAAAGCAAGAGAGTCGGCTTTCGGACGAGTTTGAGAATCCCAAAGAAGGAAAGGCTAGAGCTTATTCAACTCTCGTGTTTGGGGACCAACGCATCTCATCTACATTGGTGGGAAACACTGCTTCGTGACTTTCATTGATGATCACTCTCGGAAGGTATGGGTTTACTTTCTACAAGCATAAGTACGAAGTATTTGAGGCTTTGAAGATGGAAAGCTATGGTGGAAAATGAGACGGGTTTAAAGATCAAAAAGCTCGAGCACCGATAATGGTGGTGAATATGAAGACACAGATTCAAAAATCTACGATTATGACGGGATTAGAATGGAAAGAAGCTGCGGGGCACGCCTCAACACAATGGTGTGGGCGGCGTATGAACCGAACGTTGACGAAGAGCCGGAAGCATTCGTATACTGATCGGGTCTAGAAGCAGTGCAGGCGGCAGTCCAACACGGCGGCGTACTTGATCAGCGAGGCCCATCTGATTCCATTGGAGCGTAGAATACCAGAGGAGGTATGGAGCGGAAAAGAGGTGAAACTATCACATCTAAAAGTTTTCGGTTGTGTAGCATTTGTGCATATCGGTGATCAAGGCGGGAATAAGCTTGATCCCAAATCCAAGAAATGCACGTTCATTGGCTATGGTGAGGATGAGTTTGTTTACCGCATTTGGGATGACGAAAAGAAGAAAGTTATCCGTAGCGAGAGATGTGATTTTCAACGAAAGGGTGATGTATAAGGACATGCATAAATGACGCGATGACTCGGGCGAGAATGAGTCGGTATTTGCGGTCTGAGATGATGTCCCGAGATACTTCATAGCAGAACCATGTAACAAGTCCTGACGGAGGAACTTGTTGGACAAGCGGTACACGTCATTTCGACACACCATGACCTCTTTACTCCGGCTCCTGTATTGAGAAGGTCTTCTCGACCTCGTACATTGCCTAACGGGAGATACATGAACTATATGTTCTTTGATCAGATGGAGGGGAGCACGAATGCTATGATGAAGCTTGTCGGACTCGAGATTCCAACAAGTGGGAGCTTATGAAAGAAGAAATGAAATCTCATCTCGGTAGACATGGGAACTAGGCGAGTTACCTATGGGAAAGAAGGCACTTCCTGACAAATGGTGTGCAGGGTGAAAGAGGCGCATGATGGTTCCGAGAGATATAAAGCCCGCCTAGTTGTCCAAAGGGTTTCAACGAAGGAAGGAGTTATTTCTGCGGCATTTTTGCTCGTTGTGAAGCTTAATACTATCGAGATCGGTATTGAGCATTGTAGCCATCGAAGATCTTCATCTTGAACGGTTGGATGTGAGAGCTTGCATTCCTTCATGGAGATTTAGATGAAGAGATTTACATGTACGGCCCGGAAGGTTTCTCGAGAAAGGGGAAGAAAGAGCATGGTGTCTGAGACTTAAGAAGAGTTTGTATGGCACAGCAAACAAGCCCCGAGACAATGGTACAAAAAATTTGACTGACCGTACCTGAGGAAGGTTTCGAGAAGTGTAATGCGATCATTGTTGCTACTTGAAGATATAGGTCCGGATTATATCATTTTACTACTTTATGTTGATGATATGTTAGTAGCGAGGTTCGAGATATGGATGATATTAAAGGTTGAGACGGCCAATTGTCAAAGGAATTTGACATGAAAGACTTGGGTCAAGAAAGAAGATTCTTGGAATGCAAATCACAAGAAATAAGAAGAAAGGATCCTTGCGGTTATCTCGAGGCGAGTACATCAATCGTGTTTTGCAAAGATTCAACCTTAGGCGATGCTGCCCAGGTTCTTACGCTCGTCATTTTCGCCTATCCGAGGATCGGTCCCTCACGAGAAAAGAAGAGAGAATTCATGGCTAAGTTTCCTTGCCTCGGCCATTGGAAGTTTAATGTATGATGGTGCGTGAGACCAGACATTGGCCATGCGGTAAGAAGTTGTTAGCGGTTATGTCGAATCAGGGAAAAACTCATTGGGAAGCGATCAAATGGATTTTGAGGTATCTGCGAGGCACCACGAAAAGTGCTTGTACTTTAGTAAAGGAGAGTTAAAAGTACAAAGGAGTACGTGACGCGGACTTTGGAGGTGAAGTTGATCACCGAAGAAAGCGCCCGTTATATATTTCTTGTTGGAACTACGGTTAGTTGGATGTCACAAATACGAGAAAATTGTCACTCATCCACGTAGTATGTAGCATTATGAAGCTAGTAAAAGATGATGGCTTGAGTTTGTTAATTATTTGGGATTAGAACAAGAGAAGAATGTTCTGCGTAGTGATAGTCAAAGTCATACACTGTGAAGAATTGACATTTCATTCTGGAACAAAGCATATTGGGACTTCGTTATCACTTCATCGGATCTCTATTGGAAGATGATGTGTTAATCTTGGAGAAGATTCAAGGAAAGCAAAAATCCGGCAGAATATGTTAACAAAGGTGGTGACTATTGACAAATGAAGTTGTGCTCAACTTGATTGGTCTGCTAAATAACAAAGACTAGAAAAGTTCTTTGCATTGATCGAGGTGTGAAGAGCAGTTGAAATCGGTCTTCAAGTGGGAATTAGAGATTATTGTTATAAAGCTCCTTAATTTGAAGCGAGTGGGAAGCAAAACATGGAACAAAACAGAGTAAAACATGGAATAAACCATGGAACAAAACAAGGAGTAAAACATGGAGCTTAATTCAAGGAGCAATTCAAGGAACCATTAATTTAAGGAGTAATTCAAGGAGTGAATTTTCCTATAAATAGATGTGTAATTGTAATGAAGTAACCAGCCAAAGTGTTCATTCAATTGAGAGAAAAGCAGAGAGAAAAGTTTTTGTGAGAGAAAATTGAGAGTAATTTTCTTGGGTGTAATTGGGTTGTGAGTTGTGAGTGTTGTAAACGCGTGTAATTTATAAGCTTTCGGTAAAAAAGATCTGTAGTCAGGAGGCGTAAAGAATTGAGACTCGTTATCAAATTTTGTGTGTTATTTTTCTATTCTTGTTTTCTCATAAATCTGGCTTATCGGAAATTTGCGTTATTTTCCAACACTGATATGAATCAGCAATCATCATTACAGCAAAATACTCACAACTCCAGTACCTGGAGCCTTATGAAGTCTGGAGTCTGGGTTTTGAGAGCTACTAAACTTGCCCACTACGTTTTTCTAAGTTAGCTCACCTATTCTTTCAATTTTTTAAAATTCCAAAATTGCAGATCTTAGAAACCCAGGCCTAACTCTGAACCCAAAAGCCAGCTTGTAAGTTAGAGGATTACCCAGACTTATAAGGAGTACTGATGCCTTACTCTTAGCCAATGTGAGACTTAACATCCCCTTTTAGAAACCCAGGCCTAACTCTGAACCCAAAAACCAGCTTGTGAGTTAGAGGATTGCCCAGATTTATAAGAAGCATTGTTGCTTTACTCTTAGCCAATGTGTGACTTAACATCCCCCCTTCACATCGGCTACAGTCCAGATTTACGGTACGAGGGCTGATGGGAATACAATAAAACCAAGAGCCTAGCTTTGATACTATCTTAGAAACCCCATGCCTAACTCTAAACCCAAAAGTCAACTTGTGAGTTAGAGGATTGCCCAGACTTATAAAGAATATTATTGCTTTACTCTTAACCAATGTGTGACTTAGTAGCAGATTCCGTTAACACACCTATTGCACATCATTGTTTTTGTAGTTTTTGCAGCTGATAGAAAGTTTTCTCCTTTCGTGCAAAGACTTTTTTCAGGTTTTTACCACAGAGAGAGGGGGAGGAAAATCCAAGAATTTACTATCTGCAATCTACTTCATTCTTTAATGTCGTTTATACCTTTTTGTTAATGTTCATTTAAGGAAGAAAAATGTTAGAATCATAGATGACTCTCTTACTCTCACTTTCCTTCCCCTTATGATTTCAAAATAATGAGAAGAAAAAGAGAGGAATGGAGTTCATCAAATTAAAAGAAATAGTGGTTAAAAAAAAAGACTAATAGAGAGTAATCGAAAGAGAGTTCTTTCCTCCTCCTAGTAAACATAATTAGTATCGGCATTTTTAATTGAAATATAGAATGCATATAAATTTACGATACATGATAATTATTATTTTTAAAATAAATTACTTCATTATTTTTAAAGTTAATATAATATGTGTTATAATATAATAATAAATGATGTGTTTTTAACATTATTATTTTTACTTTTTAATCAATAGTTTTGGTATGATTTTAACTTAATCACAAGAGAGTTAGTATGCTTTGTAGATATAAATGATGTTATTTTATTTTATTTTATTTAGTGTCTTTAATAGGTTTATGTTATAATATTATATCATTTCATTAAAATACAATCTTATCTCATTTTATCTCATGTTGTAATATTATATCATTTCATTAAAATACAATATTATCTCATTTAAATTATAACATTGATAACATATGTTATCATTTTTCTTATTAAACTTATATAATAAATTTTCATTTATTATATTTTAAATTTTTTTATTTTTACTTGTCTCATTTAGTTTTATTAAGAAAAAATGATGTATCTCAATTAATACTATTTTAATATCTTTTTATATTAAGTGAGACAATATGAGATAAATTTTAAAAATTAGTATATCTTCTCATTAATACTTCATTTCAATTACACTTCTAATATAGTTGAACCAACGTTGCCTTATCGATTATCAATACATGTATAAATTGAGATGATATCTTAATAAAATTTATAGTACAATTTATTAATTTTTATGATCTATTTCATTTTTTTTTATTTAATTTTTCATGAGATAAGATAGTAATAAAATAATATTAATTAAAATATTTTATTTTTTTAAATGAATTTAAATGAAATAAGTAAAAAAATAATAATAAAAAATATAAGACATTATTATTTATGTTTTGTGAAAATTTACTAACAAAAATAATAAAAAATTATATTTGAAGTTAGGGACGTTAAAATTATAATTTAAATTAGATAAGATGAAATAAGTTAATATTTAAATAAAATTATCATTTAAATTTATTAATAATATTAAATAAAATATAAAATAAAATAAAATAAGATAATTCATTTTATATCCTGCAGTTAGTAAACATATTAGACCTTTATTTTAATGTCTATTTTAGGGATTTCATGAAAGTTTTAAAAACAGTTGGGTTAACTTCGAGCAAATGTCAACTTAGAAATACTATTGGGTTTTCCCTTTAGTAGCCGGCCTTCCACCATTCCAGAGGCTAAGTTTACGTTAAAAAAAATAGTAATAATAAATTTGTAGTCCAAGCAATAAATATTTTCGGAAATTTTTTAAAGTTCTTTATAGTTTCCATCTATAACTCTCTTAGTAGAATAAATCTTTAATAAAATGTAATCTAAATTTTAAATAATAATATTAAATTTATATTTAAATGTAAAAAAAATTTAAAACAACATAACAAAATATAATTGATGTCATCCTAAATTAAATTTAAGCAAAGAAATTATTATACTAAATCTAATATTATATAGAATGAAAACAATTCACAGAATAACTCTTTCACGTTTATTCAAAAGAAAAAAATATAAATAATGATTAATTTACTAAACAACCTTACTGAAAAAATAAAAAAAAGTAAAACAAATAAGATATTTAGGGAAAAAAAAGAGAGAAAGATATAAGTGATTGTGCATTATAAAGAGAATGCTTAGATTCTTACCTTCTTCTTTTTTTCCATTCCTAGAAAATGCATTAAGAACTACATAAAAAAAAATCCATACCATGCAAAAGTGACAAAGTTCCTTAATGTGACACATAATTTTATCTTTATTTTTGTTGCTGGAGTGAGCTGTGATTTTTCGCATTTTTTCACCCATAAAACCATTTTGAAAAGAAACTTTACTTCATATTGGAACTTTTTTTTTTCTTCCCCTCTTCTCAAAAGGGCTAAAAGAATATGTCTTCAGCTAATGATATTCGATGCGCATCACTCTAAGCTATAAGAAACCTTTGAATGAGACAAGAGCATAAACCAAAAGAAGTATGAAGAGACGACAAAGCTAACTCAATCAACCCTACAAATTTCCTATCATGACGCCTAAGGATACCCACTATGCGTAATAAATAAATAAATAATTAGAGTGGTGGAGCTAAATTAAATAAATAGGAATGAATTTAAATCTTAAAGAAATAAAGTGTAATATGTAAAAAAAATTTAATTACATTTGCTTAGTTAAACCAAAAAGAAAAGAAAAGAAAAATCTTCTACTTGAATTCTTAGTTTTGATTTCTAGACATTAGTACCAGCAGACATTATAGACCAAGATCACATAAGAAAACATACCACCAAATTGGTGCAACAACTGTGACTATTAAGTTCCCCAAAGTGATAAAGTTTACTAACCTCTTGCAGGCACAAAAACTATCCCAACTCCTGAACTGAAATTGCAACCCTTGTTGTACATCTCCACCAACTCAGCTGGAACAACAGCCTCCGCCGCCAAGGAGGACAAGTTGTCGCCGGGCTGAAGTGGGTATGTCAAAAACAATCCATAATCCTTCGAGATGTGCTTGTTACCACAGGAACAATTTACTGTTACATTGATTGGAACATTATTTGGTACTCTAGTTGGTTCATAAACATTCACCCTTTGAACCCAGTCCTCAGTGGTGAGGTTAGCAAAAGCAATTCGAGCAATTTTGCTATATGTATCTCCATGTTGGGTTGTGTAAGTAAAAGTATGGCCCATAAAATCATTGTTCAAGCAATCGCAGGAAAAGGGTACTTTGATTCTAGTACCACTAAAAATGCTATCTTTATTGGGAACTTGAGGATCGTATTTGAGAATTTCAGAGATTTGTTGATCAAAGATTTTGCTGATATAAGTCAAATCTGAACCTTCCCACACATAATATGAAGCTAAGGCAAGTTTGCATCCACTTTTACACTTGGCTTTGGCTTTTAAGGATAATAGGAGAAGAATATGAAAGACAAAGAAGTGCTTAAGTGGTATGCTTCTTTTGGATTGTAAAATCATTTTGGTAGCACAAAGAAAAGGGACACTGGAGATATTAATTGTACGATTGCTGATCATTTGGAGGGGTTCTTGGAGGCTTAATCATTGTGATTTTGGCATCTATATATATGTATATATTATATGCTAGTTTGATGGTTCATAAATTCAATTGTTTATTTATTTGTTCAAGGTAAATTATATTTTATATCTCTCTTGGATTAGTTACAAATTTGTCTTTGCCTTCAATCATTGATTTGTAAAATAAAATAAAAAATTCTTTCCAACCTAACTATGGGTGTTACATTTAAGATATTATGTATAATTTTTATTGATTATGTTAACAAAGATAACATGCATAATTTTTTATTAGATTTGTTGATAGGTAAATATAAATCTTTAAATGTAATACGAACATTAAATTAAATAAATTAAAATTTGTAGACAAATTTGACACCAGTTTAATATGTTGAATATAAAACATGTTTTACAAATTTATTTATTATAAAATAAAAATTATGCTTTATCTTTTGTCATCATGATCTATGATTCATTAAACTATGAATTACTCGTGACAAATTACATTGAAAAATAATTCTTAATTTAATAAGAGGATAAATTGCATCAATTTTTTCCTTTCATTTTTTCTATTTTTTCCTTACAAATTAACTCATTATTTTATTTTGGAGAATGAGTATTTAATATCTACCATCTAATCATATATTTGTAAGGAAATGTATGCAATAAAGTGGGTTAAAGTTAGAGAACTTTTAGTGGCAAAACATATAATTATTATGCTAAAGATGCTCTCATTCTCATTTGCATTCTCACATTTATTACAATCAAAGATGACATTTAACTTTTTTAGAAATATTTAATTAATTGTCACGCAAAAAAAAGTAAAAAATATATATGGATGATGAATGGTAGTAATGGTCTACTAATTAAGATCAAAATATAGAAAAATTTATTAACTTTTAGGTGTGATATTACAAATCCATTAGCTATTGAAAATGTAGTGTATGGTACCAAAATAATGCACATGTATGTAAGTCTTATGAAGGCATAGCTTATGTGTGTAAGAGATTATAGTTTGTACTAGTTTTCTAAGCTCTTGTTTGACAACTAATATGCTTGTATCCAGGGATAGTAAAGGGCTATAAATAGAGTTTGTTATAGGTAGTTAGTGTAGATAATTTTAGAGTTACTAAATGGAATCAATGTGTAGCAAGAATAGGCTTGAAAATTATTCTTGAAGTGAGGCTTGTGGTGCGAGTGTTAGAAGGAAACGTTGTCCGAGAAGATGATAATCATGGTTGATGCATATGCAACTTATTGATCGAGTCTTTGTAGTGAAGAGTTTCTATGTTGTAATCACAATAAATTATGAGGAGTATTGCTGGATTATTCATTAAATTCATTGAACTGTTATATCAATTTCATAATAATTGATATCAGAGCTTTCACAAGAAGATCAAGAAGCTATACTTGAGTTACGAGATTAATCTAACTGAGAAGAAAGAAGTTGGGGGTCATTGAAATTGAAGATTGATAAATTCGATGGAAGTGTTGATTTTGGCATATGGCACAAGAAGATGAAGGTTATTCTTGTATAATAAAAAGTATCCATTGTCTTGGAAGAAACACCTACATATACAGCTAAGACAACTACCCAGAGGAAAATTGAGATTCTTGAAACTACATTCATAGACATAATGCTCAACCTATCTGATTATATGATCAAGCAAGTGAATGATAAGACTTTTCCATATGGATTATAGACAAAACTTAAGGGCTTATTTTTGAGAAAATATTTGTCAATCAAGATCTTCTTGAAGAAGAAACTATTTGGCTTTAGAATGGATCCTTCAAAAGCTTAGGAACTCAATCTTGATGATTTCAAGAAAGTAATAATAGAGTTGGCATAATCCTCAACCTATCCTTAAATGTGGTTATATCAGCTCTAAGGTCTAAAGATTTTGAGATGAAATCAGGTAATAAAATAATGTTTACAAGGGTTGATGCTTTATCTGTAAAAGGAAAAGGCAAGGAAAGGGAGTTCAAGAACTCTAAGTCATAGTCAAGATCCAAATTGAGGAACAAGAAATACTACAAGTGTTTCATTTTTCACAAGGAAAGACATTTCTTGAGAGAATTCCATGATTGAAAAAAGAAGTTTAGGGATAAGGATAAAGAGAATGCAACTGTTGAGGCATTTGTTGTGCAAGAAGGATATGAGAGTGTGTTAATACTCTCACTGTGAGTGACCAACACTTTTGTGAACGGTTTATTCTTAATTCTGGTTATTCATACCATATGACCCCTAATAGAAGCTATTTTCTTAAATAGTAGTCCATCTATGGCGAGTCATTTATATGGGAAATAAAAAAAATATGTATAGTTTATAGAATTGGCACAATGGAGATGTAATCTATAGATGATGTAATAACTTCTCTTCGAGAGGTAAGACATGTTCATATGCTAAAAATAAATCTAATTTTTCTTGGAATTCTTACTAATGAAGGATATGAGTTTAGAGTGCAAGGCTTTGAGAAGAAAGTAACAAGCGGTACAATGATATTCTTGCAAAGGGAAAATAGAAATGGAATGTATTTCTTGAAAGGTGTTGTTAAAAGGAAAATGGATGCTATTGGAAATGAAGAAACTTAGAGGGCTAAATTATGGCATAAAATATTGCCACACATAAGTGAAAAGGGCTTACAAGAAATGCATAAATAAGGTTGTTGGGACAATTGAGAACAATTAATTTACCTTTATGTGAACATTGCATAGTAGGAAAGTCTAAAGAGGTTAAGTGTTCAAGAAGTGAGTCAGTTACCGAGGAAAGACTTACCTATACCCACTCTAACCTGTTTGAACCTTCAAAGTAGCCTTCCCTAGGTGGATCAAGGTATTTTGTGAAATTTATTGATGACAATACCTGAAAGACTTGGATGTACTCATTGAAAACCAAAGATAAAGTCTTTGGATAGTTTAAATACATTAAAGCACAGATGGAAATGAAATCAAGGAATATGATGAAGTATTTAAGGACTGATAATGGCTTGAAATTTTACAATGAGCCATTCGATCTCTATTGCAAAGATAATGGAATCACTAAACTTAGAAAAGTGTTTTATACCTCTCAACAAAATGGGTGGCTAAGAGGATGAACATAACTCTTCTTGAGAGTGTGAGATGTTTGTTATTAAGCTTAGGCATGCTATAGAAATTCTAGGTAGAAGCTTTACACATAGTATACTTGACCATTAATAGAAGCCCTTTGATAGCTTTATAGTTTCAATCTCCAGAAGAAAGATGGAGTGGCAAGGCAGGTGATTATGGGATATTGAAGGTGTTTGGTTGTATGGCATATATATATGTCAAGGGAGTCAAGCTTGATGCTAGGGCAATAAAGTGTGTGTTTTTGGAAGTTATGGGATTCTGAGAAGAGAAAATGTGTAAATATTAGGGATGTTATGTTTAGATAAAATGACATGTTCATGTCTAACAAGCCTACTAATGACAATGGTGTGGTGCTTGGTAGAAATAAGGAAAATGTGACTAAAATGGAAGGGATACATGGAAGTTAGATTAGTACAAAATGAGATCATCTCAGGCTATGTGTGATCAACTTAGTAACTATCAATTAGCAAGGGATATGGAGTGAAGGCGATGAAGAAATCCGACAAGGTACAAAAGTGGTGATAAAAGCATTTTTTTAATGCAAGGTGAAGGTATTGACTTAATTGCTTTTGCCTTTAATGTTGCCTCTAGTATGTGTAACCTAGAACTTCTAAGCTATGAAGAGGCTATGAATAGCCATGAAGCACAAAAGTGTAAAGAGTCTCTTAAAGAAGAGATGAGGTCTCTTGAGAAAAACATAGACATGGAAGGAAGGTATAAAAATAATGGCTTAAAGATGACTGTTTAAGAAGAAGGAAGGTATATTTAGGGTTGAGTAACCTAGGTACAAGTTTAGACTAATGGATAAAGAGTTCACTCAAAGATAGGGAGTGAACTACACTGAGATCTTTTTCCCAATGGTAAAACATATATCCATTATAGATCTATTATCCATAGTTGCTAGCAAGAACTTAGAACTAGATCAACTAGATGTCAAGACAACTTCCCTACATGGAAACTTAAGAAGAGGATTTTTATGAATCAACTATAGGGCTTTGAATTATTTAGAAAATAAGGCATGGTGTATCTACTGAAAAGGTCTTTGTATGGTTTAAAGTAGTCACAAAGATGTTGATACAAGAGGTTTGATGAGCATGTGTTGAGGATTGAGTTTCAAAGGTGCTCTTATGATCCTTGTGTGTATTACAGAGATCAAGGAAATGATAATGTTGTCTATCTATTCTTGTATGTAGATAACATGCATGTGGTAAGTGAGAGCAGGGATAAGTTGAAACAATTGAAGAAAATCCTAAATTTTGAGTGTAAAATGAAGTATTTATGAATTGCAAGCAGGATCCTTGGAATGGAAATTTTCAGGGAAAGAAACAAGAGGAAATTATTTGTAACTCAATCTTCGTATGTAACCAGACTGGTAGAAAAGTTTGGTGTGGTTTTTGCTAAGCTTGTGCGCACCTCTCTTGCATAACATTTTAAACTCTCTTTGAGGGACTCACTTGATGCTAATGAAGATAAGGAAAAAATAAAGAAAATTCCCTATGCTAATGCTATTGGTTGCCTGATGTACTTGATGATGTATACAAGGTCTGACTTAGGGCATAGTGCAAGCATTGTAAGTAAGTACTTAGGTAACCTAAGTATAGTGTATTGAGAAGTTCTTAAATGGATGTTGAAGTATTTAAAGTGAACTATTGAGGGGACATTATGTTTGATGGTTTGCAACAAAGCCTAAAGGTTGAAGGTTTTGTAGATTCTAATCATGCTTGAGATCTCAATAAAATGAGGTCCACTACTGACTACTTGTTCAAGTTGGATGTAGGTTAGTAAGCTGGAAGGTAACACTTCCGCACATTGTGGTTATATCAATCATAAGGGTTAAATATGTTGTTTCTACAGATGCTATAAAAGAGCCATTATGGTCTAGGGGCTTAACAGGTAAGCATGGTTTCCAAGAAGTTGTTGTAAATTTCTATTACAATAGCATGAATGTCATTCACTTGTGTAAGAACCCCCAACATAACGAGAGAACCAAGCATGTGGTTGTCAAATATCACTTCATCAAGGATGTAACAGAAATTGGGTTAAAGGCACTGATGAAAGTGCACATTGATGAAAACTCACCTGACATAGAAACTGAGGCAATGATTGCAACAAAGTTCCAACATTGCAAAAGGTTAGTAGGAATCATAAAGTAGTAACAAGCATGACCTTTGGCACCAAGGTGGAGATTTGTAATGTATGATACCCAAAAAATGCACTTGTATGTAAGCCTTACGAAGGCATAGCTTATGCGTGTAAAGGATTACAATTTGCATTACTTTTCTAAGCTCTTGTTAGGTCCTTGTATGGCTACTGATATGCTTATATCCAAGGATAATAAAGGGATATAAATAGAGTTTGTTAGAGGTAGATAGTGCAGAGAATATTATAGTAACTAAAGAAGCCACTATGTAACAAAAATAGGCTTGAAAACTATTATTGAAGTGAGGCTTGTAGTGTGACTGTTAGAAGCAAACTCTGCCTAAAAGGATGATGATTATGGCTTGTGTATATGCAGCTCATTAATTGAGTCTTTGTAGTGAAGAGTTTGTATGTTGTAATCATGATAAATTACAAGGAGTATTACTAGATTATTCATTAAATTTGTCGGATCAATTTCATAATAAAAAAGTATACTAAAAGCCCAAAATTTTAAAAAAATATTAGAAATGAGCACGTGAACACACATGTACATGTTTCATTGAGTTGTTATATGTTCTTAATTCAATTGCTATGTGTTTAAACCTATCCAAGTATATATTTTCTGAGTTACAATTGATTTAAGAAACATATAACAACTCAAAAAATACATACGTGCGTGTTTAAATATTATATTTTTTAACACTTTTTTGAAGTTTTAGATTTTCAATATACTTTTCAATAGTTAATAGACATGTAATACACTACTCAAAAGTTAATGGACTTTTATACACTTTGACCATACTTAGTAGACCATTGTTATAGACTTTTGTACACATTGACTATAGTTAGTTGATCATTGCTATCTTTTATCCTAAGAGATTTAACAGCCTTCAAAAATTAGAAGATTAATAGAGATGCTTGTATTCAATCAATAGTAAACACAGTTAAGGAATTCAATAATCTACTTTACTTGGAACAAGAGCACAATGTAAAAGGTAAAGTCTGTATATATTTATATACCTACGATTTAGCAGGCACCACTGCAAGGAGCCTACAAGTTAAATTTTGATGTTGCATGGTATAATAGTTTTGCAGCAATGGGATTTGTAGTTATGAATCAGTTGGGTATTCATGAATATAGATGGTCTACACGGGTTCATACATCAAGTCCAGAAACTATTGAGGTTTTAGCATTTCATTATGCTTTTTTTGAAGCTTTGAAATGGAGAACTAAGATAACATATCTTAAGGGTGATGCTAAAGTGTTAATTGAGGAGTTCCTTATTCTTTCTATAGAAAGCTCAAAGCCCTAATAGGATTTGGGGAAGATCAGTAGATGAAATCTATAAGTTAAACATGGACGAAGCACTAAGGAAAGACAATTGTAAGGTGCGATTAGAGTGATAGCAAGAGGGTGGGATGGTGGGAGGGTTTGGGGCATTACTGCTCCTAGAAGAGGCTTTCTGTAAGCTTCGTGTGCTAAGAAGTTACATGCTATTTTAATGGGTTGTAAAATGGTAATGGAGCAAGGGTGACTAAAGTGCATTTTGAATTAGATTCCTTGCAAACTATCACTCATAAATAAATGAAAAAAATTGACAGTGTTGCAGTAGTGGAAATAGTGATTGATAAGATTACAAGGTTAAGCTGAGGAAATGAATTTTTATTTTAGTATAGGCCAAAAGTTATGAATCAAACTGTACATGCAATAACAACCTATGCTTTTAACTTAGATGAAGATGTAATTTAAATCTATGTTATTCTAGACTTTCTTTTAAATATTGTTTCTAAGGATGTATTCTCTTTAGAGATTTCAGGATACTTCTTAATAAAATATATTCATTATTCAAAAAAAAATCTGAACCAATTCTTCAGAGAATCAATACACATTTAGATAAGTTTACAATGATTTCTATTAAATGGGTAACTTAAGATGTTAATATGTTAGCTCATATATTAGTTAATTGTGCTCTCTATGATCATTTTGACGGGAGAATTGATAATAATTTTTAGCAAAATAAAGGAAAATTTTATTTGAATATATGTTAGAGAAAACAAGTGTTTATATTGCAAGGCGAAGTAGTGAGAGGTTTTTTTTTAAGCTATCAAAGGAAATCATATATTGCAACTAAGTCTTATATCTTTTACATAATGATGTTGTTCAAAAATGTAAAATAAGTGGTTAGAAAAAATAATCAAGGATCAATGGCTAATTTTGAACATCCATTTATTCATATGAATGAAAATTCAAGTCAAATTTATGGAAATAATCTCTTATTTGATTTATTTTTAACTTATTTCATGAATGAGAATCAATTAATCAAATTATCAAATTTTTAATATAAAATTTTGTAGGCAAAATGTTCATATATTCGTTTAAAAATGAGAATTAAATAGATAGATAAAAGTTTTATATATCTCTAAGAAATTTTCAAATTAATTGGTTTGAAATTTATAAACTAAGATTGGCAAAATAAATAATAAGATTGATATAATACCTTAAATAGTAAGATTGATCAGTAAAGTTTAATTATATTTTTTATTTTTTTAAAATATTAATAAAAATTTTATAAAAATTATTAAACTATTTATTTAAATATTAAAAATCTAAAATTTTATAATTTATTCTCGTTATTTTAAACTAATTTATAATAAGATTCAATCTATATTGTTTAATATAAGATGATTATATATTTATTGATACATATATTTTATTTTTCTTCGTTTTATCAAAATATAATTTATTTTTGTTATTTTATTGGCTCAATATTTTTTTCTTTTCCATTATACAATATTTATTATTTTTTTTATTTTTTATATAATTTTTCTTCATAATAAAATTAAAAATACTAAAATAACTAAAAATAATAATATTTAAAATATTTTAATTAGGAATGAAAGAAAAATTAAAAATTGGAGACGAAAAACAAGAAAAGTAATCTAATTTCTATTCCTCCTGTCAACAATATTGTAAAAAACCTTTAATTTATGAAATTATATTATCTATTAATTATTGTTTTTACTTATTAAATCTAAACATACATTTTTAATCTAAAGCTTAAAATATTTTTTATTAATAATTTTAAATTATCACAAATGTAAAATGGATAGTTAAAATTTAAAAATAACTATAAAAAAGTACAGAAAAAACAAACAATAATCCAATGACAATGAGGTAGGTAAAAATGTAGGGACGAATCATGACAATGGATAGAACGTAATGCATCAACATTAGGAATCCCATTTGCCACTACTTGCCAAAGTTTTCTTCATTTGTGGATAAGAAAACGGATTAGAAAGTCTAGTTTTACTAATATACGAGGCAATCTTCCAAAGCGCTCTTAACTTCTAAGAAGCCGATATTCTGCAAATATCAGTTCAGTTCAATCAGATATTCCTAGTTAGTTATCCATGGAGTCCTCTGCAGCAGTTATACCACTTTATCATCAGCGCTATTTTCTATTCCCATCCAAACCCACCAAAAAAATTAAAGCTTATACTTGCTGCCCATATTCTAATAAACCCAGGGCTTCTCAATTACCCACTCGTTTACGCTGCCAAAAAATGTTTGTTCCTGGTGGGTCTCTTTCTTTCTCTTCCCTCATTTTTTTTCTTCCTTTTAAGAAATGGTTATCAAGATGGTTTCACTCGTATGAATTTAAGGGTTTGGAGAAGCATCGCCAGAAGCAAAGGCAGCAAAACAACTGCATAATTTCTTCAATTATGTTGCGGTTAACATCGTTACTGCCCAACTTGAGGTTCTCATCATCCCTTTTGATATTTAAATTTATTTTATTTTATTATTATTATCTGAAAATACCCTAGTCAGAGACATTTGTTAACTTGCTTTGTTGTATCCAAATGTAAAAGAGCCTTTTCAATATTCACTTACATGATTTGCTCCGAAATTTGCAATAATAAGCAACTCATTTAACTATAAATTTAACAGATAAACACATATACACTCCCGAGCAAGGGTCCTTTTCACTCTAGTTTTCATGGATACTCAACCTAAAATCACCGAAACACCATATAATGCTCAAACGTAGTATTTATCTTCTAATATCTGCAACTACAACCTTCATATAAACCCCAATTTCAATGTCAGATTTGATGACACAAATCTGGAAAGAGCAATTGAAGCGTCTAACCATTGTCTATTGACTTCACAGTTTCATTGATGGATCAGCCATCCCACCTCCAAAAATAATATAAAAAAAAACCATCGAAACCGTGGACCAAACAACTGGGGAAGCTCGAAATTATGAGCACCTTGAAGAAAATCCAGATTATA
This sequence comes from Hippophae rhamnoides, assembly GCA_033030585.1. Classification (NCBI taxonomy): domain Eukaryota; kingdom Viridiplantae; phylum Streptophyta; class Magnoliopsida; order Rosales; family Elaeagnaceae; genus Hippophae; species Hippophae rhamnoides. The sequence continues at coordinate 26,612,669 of CM065432.1, forward strand.
ATGTCTGAGATAGGAAAGACAGTGCAGTGAAAAACTAAATTTATTCTTCACTTACCTGCAACTATCTCACACATCTTGTGGCTAAAAACACAGCTTATGAATATTGTGTTGCATTACAAAATGCTTTTACTGATGACTCACAAGTAAGGATTATGCAGCTGAGATTACAGCTTCAAACAATGAGAAAAGGAGCCATGACAATGGAAACTATATTAGCACTGCAAGAGAACTGATTAATCATGATAAACCACATGAATAGGTACTCGATGTGCTTGGTGGATTGGATATGAACTATACCTCATTTGTGACCAATATAACCAACAACAAGCAAATACCCAACTGGATGAAGTATTTTAAAAAATGAGGACTCATGAACAACAATTGCAGAGAATGAATATGCCTGTTCCTATGCTAATTCAAGCTAATCTAGCTAACCTTGTGCAACAACTTTTTTTCCCTCCAATCCATCTGGTTTTATTGGTTCCATTTCTTTACCCTTTTCAGCCTATAACTTTGCTTGACAGATGACACTAACCCTTTCTTTTCAGCACTTTTATCTAATACTACTCATACACAAACACTAGCTGCTACTCGACCTATTCCTAATTACCTTTCAACTCAACCAAACATACAAAACCCAATACTAATATCACAACAGTCGTACTACTCTAATGATAGGTATCATCCATAGTCTCAGTACCACGCACATAATAGACGCACAGTACCACGCACATATGTCAACTACGTAATAATTTGTAGAAAATTTGGCCAGGTAGTTGCTAAGTGTTATTTCAGATATATGGCTTCAAAAAATAGCCCTCAACCACCACCACCACATTCTTCAAATTCAGGTCCACCAAGGTAACCTCAAGCTCATTACACAGATGTCCAATCTATGCCTTCTTCAAACTTTTATTGCCCACCAGTTACTCAATTTCAATACCTTACACAAATTCCACCTCAGTTTCCTTCATTCCCACTCTCAACTTCATTTGACTTAAGCTTTATACCACCATAAATTGTTAACCCTTCCTTTCCTGCTTCTGAATCATATGTAAATCTTATGTCTAGCCAATCCCAGCAATCTCCTTTTGAACCATCAGTGTTTGTAACTATATCCTCATCTCACATCTCTGCACCTACAAATCATTTTTCTATGTACGCTAATTCCTCACCAACTCCAATATTCACAAAAACCCAGTCAACAATCTCTGGTGAACCTGTTGCTTAACTTGAAACTGTCAGATATAACTTGATATCTAGATACAGGAGCTAGCCTCAATCATACACTGGGCAAGAACAAATTATGCTAAGTAATGGTTGTTTTGTACCTATTACACAATCTGGTTTTGCTACCTTACATATTGATGTCATATTCTTGTTTTGAGTACACTATTACGTGTTCCTTCCTTGGCAAAAAAATGTACTCTCTGTGAAGCAACTGTACCTTGACAAGAATATTACTATGGCCTTCTTGCCTAACTCTTTTCATATTAAGGATTTATCAACGGGAACTTTAATCTTGGATGGCAGTGTTAAAGATGGCTTATACAAGCTAACATTGCCCTTGTCTCTCTTTCAAAATCAGATATTAAGCTCTGGATCTTCTAACATTCCCTTTGCTTTAACTAGTACAGTAAATATTGTCAATAGCTCTCTTTGTTATGATAGACTTGGTCACCCTCATCAAGCTATTCTCAATCAGATTCTTAAAAGTATGAGTACAACTGTTTAGTCAAATACTTCTTATAGTTTATATAATGCTTGTCAAATGGGTAAGTTTCATAGACAGGCTCTTACTACTCTTCATCTTAGATTTGTTGCTCCTTTTGAAATAGTCTATGTTGATATTTGGAGACCTTATCCAGTTATTAATAGTAGTGAAATGCATTATTTTCTACTATTTGTTGATGACTATACTAGATATAAATGGTTATTTGTTATGAACAATAAAGGACAAGTTTCACAATTATTCTATCGCTTTCATGCTTTGGTAGAAAGACAATTTAATTATAAAATAAAACATCTACATAGTGATGGAGGGGCTCAATTTAAAAGTCTAGAACCCTTCTTATTTCAAGGTGGGTATCTTACAAGGATATCATGTTCTTATACTCCATCCCAAAATAAAGTTGTAGAAAAACAAAATAAGCTTGTTGTTGAAATTAGGCTATGTATGACGGCCAAAGGTAGTAACCCTTTAAAGTTTTGGGAATATGCTTTTCAGACAGCTACATTTCTTACAAATAGACTACCTTCACACACTTTAACCACCAAGGTCCTTTTCAATTTTTGTTTCATACTCTTCCTGATTACACTATATTGAAAGTGTTTGGGTGTCTTTGTTTTCCCTTCTTAAGACTGTATAATTCAAATAAACTAGAACCAAGGTCAAAGCCATGTGTTTTTGTTGGCTATGCTGTTCATTACAGAATAAATTGGTGTTTGGAACGTAATTCGATATGTACCTGCATCTGTGTTTTGATGAGCATAATTTCCCATTTCAAAAATCAGAAACCACTTTGGAACCGGAACCACAATCTTTATCCAACACCAAACTATTGACCTATGGTTTGTTTCTTTATCCATGGCAGTGCAGCCTAGCACTAGTCACAAGGACACAACATCCATGTTGTTCCAAACATGTCAACAAAGCAATAGCTACCTGCTTATCTTCTGGCATCTCAATTGCAGGGCACAATGTCATAGTACCTTCTGTCCAAACTGTGACCACATCTTTGTGTGTGACAAGTCCTTATGCTTCACATATTGACTCTATTATTTCTACACGCGTGAATACTACATATCTCAATTTATTATCTCCTACTCCTATTCACTCACCCATTTCTCTCAACATTCATTCAGCAAGCTCTTCTAGTCACCCATCTTCTCCTAACTGACTTCAAACACTTCATCACTTATTTCCAGTTCACCTTTGTGTTTTAACCCAAATGGTATAACTCTAATAGTTGATCTTGAGGGTCCACCTCCTCATTCTTGCTCTCTAAATACACTCTATGCTCACTCATTCAAAGCAGGAAATATTTAAACGCAAGGTTCTTTTTGTCTCCTGTCATTTATCAGAACCTACATCAACAAAGGAAGCCCTTAAAAGTGTTGAGTGGCTCACTGCAATGCAACAAGAGTATGAAGCTCTTGTAAACAATGATACATAGGTACTAGTACCACCTCCCACTTATGAAAGAGTCATTGGTAACAAATGGATTTTTCGTGTGAAGTTAAAACCAAGCAAAAATTTTGAGAAGTACAAAGTCAAAGTTGTTGCCAAAGGGTACAATTAAACTGAAGGTATTGACTATCAAGAAACTTTTAATCTTGTTGTCAAACCTACAACTATCAAAATTGTGATTACTCTTGCCTTAATATGTTACTAGAATATTCAACAACCGGATGTGAACAATACTTTCTTGTATGGAGATTTGGAGAAAAAGTATACATGACACAACCTAAAGGTTTTGTTTAATTCTACCTATCCATACTATGTGTGTAAATTGTAAAAAGCACCCTATAGTTTAAAACAAGTACCCAGAGCTTGGTTCCTCAAGCTAAGTGGTCAACTACAGGAACATGGTTTTCATAGTTCAAATCAGACAGCTCTATGATGGTTTATGACAAAGGTGGTGATCATGTGATATTTATCATATATGTGGATGATATTTTAGTAACAAGGAACAACAATCCTATGATACAATTCATTGTAAACAATCTGAATTCTGTCTTCCACCCGAAAAAAAACTTAGGAACACTTAGTTATTTTCTTGGAATTGAAGTCTCCAAGACATCAGATTGTTATCATCTTTGTCAAGCTAAATATATCACTCAACTTCTAGATAAAGTTCAACTAAGTGAGAGTGAACCTGCCTCTACACTTATGAAATCTGGTAACATCCTCTCAAAAACTGATGGTAAACCATTAGTTGATGCTACTATGTATCGATTAGCGATTGAAACACTTCAGTATTGCACCTTAATCAAACCTGATATATCCTATGTAGTAAAAAAATTGTATTAGTTTTTGCACTGTCCTACAACTATCCATTGGGTTGCAGCAAAGAGATTGCTCAAACATCTACATGATATTCATGATTTTGGCACACTTTTTCACAAAACATACAACTTATTTCTTACTGGATATTGTGATGCCGATTGGACATCTTGTTCTAATGATAGAAGAAGTACAAGTGGTTTGTGTGTGTATCTTGGAAGCTCATTGGTCTCTCAGAGTTTTGGTAAGCACAAAGTGTCTCAAGATCTAATACAGAAGCTGAATTCAGGTCATTAGCTCAGGCTGTAGTTGAATAGTTTGGATACAATGGTGTTAATTGAACTTCATGTACAATAACTATAAGTGCCAACTTTGTACTTTGACAATGTTAGTGCGGGACATTTGGCCCATAATCTTGTTTTGTATTCCAAAACCAAACATGTTGAGATAGATTTCTACTTTGTGCAAGAGAAGGTGGTAAGAGAAGAAATCAAAGTTGAATGCACCCCTTCTTAAGAATAAATAGCATATATCTTTACAAAGCCACTATCAACTTAGGGGTTTCAAGAGCTTAAAACAAAGCTTACAGTTATTACAAGACCATAAAATTATGGGGGAATGTTAAACAATATTAAGCTACTGTAGGATTTAGCATCTTAGCACGTGGAGTTTGTTATTCTGTTTTGCTTTACACAGCTACCAAAACTTTAAAGTTGTTACCCACAATACACCATCTACAATTATATATAAAAAACAGAAATACAATGGATGAAAGTAAGTTTTGTCTGCTTGTTTTTTGCATAATTTTGGCTCTTGTTTTCACTCTTCATTTCTTCTCCTTCTCTGAAAATGCACTTGTGGTTTATGTTTATCAATAATAATATAACTTGTAGTAAATAGACTTTTTCATACATTGAAGGTAAAAAAGAAAGTACTAATTTATCTGTAAATTAATGTTATATGCCTTGAATGATGTAATTGTAAGTGGTTACTCTTCAGAGCAGAGTTACAACCCTGAGGCATATGAAGAGCTAATGGAGTTTTTGGGCAGACACTCTTTAAAGGATGCTGACCAATTCTGTGCCAATTTAATGCGAGAATCTTCAAGGCATAAAGCCCTAGGTGTGTTAACCCTTTTTTCCCTTCCTTTTACTAAACACATCTATAATTTTCTTATTTCTTATTTATTATTTTTTTAAGTCTGACTCTGAAAATATATCTCTCCTGACTTTTTGATTCAATCCATGGGATTGGGAACAAACATTTGGCATCCATATGACAGCTTTGCGCATTTTAGAGGTAAGTTCATTACTTGGTCAACAATTTTTTTTCCCTTTCCAAGTGTGAATTCATTATCATCATTGACTAGAGAGTTTGGGAAAAAAATTCAAATATTCCAACAGATAGATGTCGCTTTTTTAAAAAACTCATTAGAGTGGCTACCTGATTTTCAACACCATACATTATCTAAAATATCAGAGCATTTGAAAGCAGGTTCGATCTGCATATTGTAAGAATGATTTCGAATGGGACAACCTAAAGCGATTAGCTATCAAGGTTAGAAACACAATCTATTTTCTTTGATCAAATCTTAGTTAATTATTATGTGCATGCTTTCCCATTTTTTTATTACTGAATTTAATATTAGATGGTCGACGAAGGCAACACCAGACTCATGAGAGAATATGTGTTAGAGACGAGCCATGTTGATAATGATAAGCGATGAGCTAATACAATATAGCGCCTGTCAGCCTGACACGGTAACAAGACCAGGAAGTTACGTAGCAGCCAACTACGTCAATTATTAAGATAAAAGGGAGCTTTGCTTGGACAATACCACTACATCTGAGCTTTTGTCATGAAAAGTATTAAGTTTTCAATATAAGTTCATCTAGTCTTGTTATTAGTCATGGTTACGTTACTGTGAATAAAATTTTCCATCTTATGAGACTTTTTTTAAGAGGGAAATTGGTAGGAAATGTCTTGTAAATTAAATCTCAATTAACCATTAGTTTTTTAGAATAGAAAAGTGTTTCTTTTTCCTGTTGTTATTGCGAAAGGGTCATAAAAGAATAAAAATTTAAATTTTAGTAAAATCTATAATAAAATATTATTATTTAAGTGAATAAGATTAAAACTAAAAAAAATGAATAAAACAAAGAGAATATTACGGTGATTGTTAAATGATAAGAATAATGATTAAAATGATCATTTTAATTCTTATTAATGAATTCATGAAATACGTTTAATTAAAAAATTAAAAAATTAATTTATCCTTCAACCTTTTTCTCAAAGCAATATAAAAAAAGATATTCTTAAATTACAGAACTAAATGAAACAAATAACTTAACATAACAAATTATAATATTATTTTGTCGTTTAAATAATAGTTTTAAGGGTTGAGATAGTACAAATCTCTTAATTATATCAAGAATAACAATTTAATCCCTTCGTTATTTTTTGAACAGTTTATTTCTTTTTAAAAATATGATAATACAAAAACAAATAATCATATTTTTTTATATCAAAATGATTAAACTGTTAAAAAAAATAACAAAAAAAACTAAACTACTTTAACCAACATAACTAAAGAATATTGCATGCATTTTGTCCCTAGTTTTAAATAAGGAAATAAAAGAAAATAGACTGGGGGGTCATTTGTTTGGAACAAAAGGAATTGAAAATTGAATTATTTTCACATATGTATACGTTTACTTGTGTCATAGGTATAGAATAAAATGAAAGCAATTATTAAAAGACATGAAATTATCATTTTAATATCTCTTTAGAAAAAAATTATTCTTTTCCCTTCCCATTATATAAAAATTTATTATTTCAATTTTGCCCTCAAATACAATTCAACAATTCAAATAATTGTTTTTAATTTTTTTAGATTAAGTAATATTTTTAAGTAATAATTATTTAAAAATAATAAAAATTCTTAATAATATATTTTATCTAATGAACAAAATAACAATTAAATCATATTATTTAAACTTTACTAAATATAAGAGTATTAAAATAATATACAGTATTTTTCATTCTATATTAATTGTAAATCAAACACTACAATACTAATTCATTTTTTTGATTCCAATGATCAAACCAAATACTATAATAATAATACTAATTATTTTACATTCAATGCTATTACCATTATTATTTTTATTTTTATTTTTTTGGAACCAAAAGTGCCTTTAGTTCCTATGCTCAAAACATATAATCTTAAACTGAGATAGATTTAGTTCCCCTGCTCCAAGCATATAATCTTAAGCAAAATAGTTATCCTTTTTAATAGAAGTTTACAATGAATAGCATTCTAATTGACTCGGGGAAATCAAATGTAGCATCAGTGTATTACTTATTGTAGTTTAAGGTACTTAGATTCGGAAACTTTTTTTTATGATAATTTAGTCCACTAATTTATAAAAAGTGACAACATATGAACAAATGATCAATTTTTATGTTTTATTTATTTATTTCCTTTTTAACAGCATTTGACAAAAAAAGTTCTATCATGAATAATTACTAAAGCAATTTTTAAAAATAAAAATTTTACAAAATAGAAAAAAACATAAAAATTGATTATTTGTTTTTGTGGTGTTATTTTTTCAAAATTAGTGGACTAAAACTATTACTTAAAAAAATACTATACTTAGTGCTAAATTTCAAAAAACTACTAGGTCTCCCACCAAAAAAATAAAATAAAAAGGCTTTTCAAATATAATGTAAAACAAAAGTTACCAGTGCAGACATTGGCGTTGTAATAAAACCATAACAATGATGTATCCTCTACCTACTAAATCTTGCTAACCACGTAACACATTTTCCTCCTTCCCGAACAAAATCCTTCTATTGCTGCAAGCAAAAGAGAAATCATTGTGACCATGTAAGACGCACACCTAATGCTGCAATAACTTGAAAGCGTATTTTCATGGACACATATTACCTTAACAAAGTGCTGAATGTCACTAGAAGCATGAATATGCCCCGTGCTAAAATATGACTGAGCAAATTCTTCAATACTCCCTAGCCTGCAAATCATTGTTTGGCTTGTGTTATATTCATGATATTGATCTGATCTAAAGGAGTTAAAAAGTCAAAATCCGAAGCAGTAAAAAACCAACAATAATTATCTTATCCCAAGAAAATTGGAAAGGACGTGCTCAATTACAGAAGTGAAATGGCATCAAGTCATCAACCTCGACAAAAGTCAAATAGAAGATTTACGTTCAATGGTCTGAATGAGGAGCAAAACTTGTATGCACCCGGTGCATACACCAGCATGAAGGGGGATGTTGGATTGGCCTTTGGGTCCCACAAATGGCTTCTTTTTCTAACTCAAAACCTTGAATTAATGTGAGAACTGAGGATTAAGGAAGGGGTATACTGTAGCTATACTCCTGACATGTACAAGTTTTCTACCTAACTCGTCCACCATCAATCTGAGAAGGAAAATGCTTTGTACTCCAAGTTGCGACAATCCCACCCTAAATAGCATAAAAAATGCCCATTGCACCCAAGGGCCCATTGTTCCAGAAACCCAGTGAGCTAGAAAGCATGTTATCAACTTGGATACATAGCATTTCTCGTTCTTATTATTATTATTATTAGACTAGAGTATGAAACTGTGATGCAGTAGATTGAGGCACTGGTCAAAGAGAGGTCTGAGTAGAGCTTAGGTTTGTCCATTTGACTCAAAAACTGCTTCCAAAAATTGTTTTCAAATCATTTCAAAAATAAATTTCTATAGATTTTAAAAGCAGTTTGGCTGGCATTTAAAAAACTGTTTTTAGAAATGAAAAACATAAGGACTTGTTTGGCCGCTTAACTCAAAAATTATTTACAAAAGTTGTTTTCAAATTATAACTTAAAAACAATTTTCTATAGTTTCTAAAAATAATGAGATGTTTGACCAATATTTTAAAAAAATGGTTATATTGTAGTTTTTTGATAATATGATCATTTAATTAATTAATATAATAAGTATAATAATTTAGTGGTTATAATAATTACAATTTGATGAATATTATTAGAAAGAAAAAATTAAAAGCTTTCGTGATTATAATCATTACAAGTTGGTGAATATTATTAAAAAAATTATTATTAAAAGGAAAAAAAAACTGCAAAGGTGCAAAAACATTTAAACCAAACTATAAAAAAAAGCTTAATATTTTGCATGTTTTCAATTTCTTAAAAACAATGAAAATATGTTGCTATTTTCAGTTTTTCGTATTTTAAAACATATTGTTTTAGAAAATAATAACTTAAAACTAATGACCAAACACATAATTGTTTTTAAAAGCAAGTTTTTTTTCTTAAGTACAGAAAACAGTTTTTAAGTAATTCGACCAAACAGGTAATTATGTCTTGTTATTTGACTAAATTGTCTTAAAAACTTGTTTTCACTGTAAATTTTTTAATATTAAATTTAGCAATAGATATCAAATTCAACTACAACTTAATAATAATATTCAATTTTCTTTTTAAATAACTACACTACTACTGCCGCATCCACTGTGATATAAAACCCAAACCTCATTACTTTTACAACTCTTCAATTAAGTACATACCACTCTTTAATTAAGAACATGTCACTCCTTAATTAAGAACATATCACTGTTAGGCATACTTGAGTAGTAATAATATTCGATTCTAAAAACAAGTATCTAGCGTTATCAGCATATTCCTGCCACATTTGACAGAAAATGCGACCTCAACAACTTTTTGGCAATTATCTATCTTAACGGGGCAAATTGGTAATACTACACAGTGGACATTTATAATAATATTTAAAAAAACTATAGCATATTTAAATGATACATTTTAAACTTCTAATCGAAAATAAAAGAAAAAATTTGCTTGTGACTAATTTCTATTTGTTTTACATAAATGAATTTTGTCTATTTCTAGTTTAAAATTTTTACAAATTTTTATTATAAACAAGTTAAAGTTGATAAAACTTATGTCATATAACACTAGCAGTGTTATAGAATTCCATTCACAAAGTTATTCTTTTTATGGAAAAAACTGATATAAATAGAAAATAGGAATACTTACTACTAGCAAAAGAAAAACAGAAAAAGGAAGGGGGGGAAGCCTTAGTAAGAGTCACGCCAACTAGCATTCTCTATCCCGTAATGGTTTTTATTTTATTTTTTAATGATAACAAATTTGCAGGTCATTTCCTCTCTTATTTTTCTCTCTCTTCCTTGAAGATATTATTTTATTGTTGTTTGGTCTACTTTTCGCTCCGATCCACGTGTTTTCTCCAAGTTTTGAAAAACAGTAAAAACATATACGTTCTCAGAATTTTGTTTCCAAATCCCAAAATTTTAAAAAAATTGTAACTCAAAAACAATGGCTAAATAGTAGTATATTTTTAAGGTTGATTTTATGTTTTTAAAAACATAACAGTTTTCTAGTTACACAGCCAAACAGGCCCTTAGTGTTTCCTTATTAAGGCCATGCCATCAATACTGTGGAGAGAAAAGGGAAAGTTTGTTTTGAGAGGGAAATACCTGTATACATAGTTGACCATAATACCGGCACTCTGATGAAGGCCTTTTTCTGATCGGTCAGCCATCCAATTTATTCTTTCGATCATCTGTCACACATTTAAGATATAATAATTGAAGATCTGGAAAAAGCCAAATCTTTTTATTAGCAGTGCCAACTTGTTTAAGAGTATCTATTTCTTGATTTTGGTTGTTGGTCCAATTTAGGGAACGTCATAACTAAAGCAGCTCCAAAACTGCATATATGCCTAAGGTGAAAGTCCATCCATTTAACTTCACAAACAAGGAACAATATAACAGAAGTTCAATTTACTATGCATATTTGAGTAAAATGACATACGGCTCCATTTTGCAAGTGAAAGTTCGCAACAGAATCTAGAGCTTTTCCTCTTTTCTTCTCTTGTAGAAGGTACCTAAATCACAAAACCATCGAATGTTGGCAATTATGGATGCATAAAAGAAAATTTCATTTTAGCTTTAAGAATCATACTAGACTGAGCATTTATGCAGTCACAACAAGAAAGAATAAAGAACAGGATAAAATTGTTTTTCGAAAGAGAAAAGGATGAAGATATTGGAGTCAGTTTTTATATGGGAACATCTGCACACCTGGCACAGAGTCGCATTAAAGGGGGTTCTAGTATAGAAAGCAATTTATCTGAACTTGTCCATTCATGGTTTGTTGATGTCAGCAATTCTAACATGATTTCCATGCCATTTTTTCCAGCGGTGAATTCCCTGCAAGTCAAAAAAAGGTTATTAAACGTGCTAATACCATGCAACCAAATTACAAAAACGTGTTTTCAAACACAGTATTCATTTTTCCCCATTTAATTTCCAAACTCCAAAATGTACTAAGATGCCATAAAAATGAGAGGCTTCATCTTGACAAGGTTCTCAGTTCTCCTCAATGATAAAAAAAGAATTACTATGTATGGATTATACAAAGCTTACGTGGAAGCATCCGTAAGTGCTTTCTCCTCTTCAGGCTCAAGTAAGTTCTCCAAAAATGTGGAATCAAATCTGTCTGCCAAATAATTTGGCTCGTCTTCTCCTTCACTAAGCTTGCATTGAGATGCCAACTTAGACAGCAGCCATTGCATGAATCCAGGGATAGGGCTGAGGGTTGCAAAAGTCTATTTCAAAAGGAAAAATGAAATATATATATAACCTGAGCAAAGCTGTAATTAAAATTAAGACATAGACGGATTATTAGTATCTTGCATAATATTCTTCAGTTTTTTTACTGCAATCTGTGTGTTTGACTAAGACAAATACACACAGTTGAAGGGTGCAGACATTTTTTTCTTAATGAAGTGGGAAAGGAGTGTTACACAAAACGTCTTAACACAATAGGAATCAAACTAATAATAAGTCTAAGCATCTTCAAAAATCAATGCTAAAATCAAGATTCAAACGGAAATTGCCAAGGAAAACAGAACATGAAAAATTCCTTTATGCTTTTAAATCATTTCTTCTTTAGGATGAACAGTGAGGTACAAATAGTCTAATAACCATCTAATCTCAGGACTACAGTGACACTTAAAGACATAGCTTTCATTCGAACCGGAGAAGCAACATCTACCAATTAAAATATTCAATATATATTAGTAATTAGCATTAGAATAAATTAATGTTTTTAGCTCAACCAGTAAGGTGATAAGAATAAATTAAATAATCCAAATGCACGCACCTAAACAAGTGAAATGCTAGGATATTGTGATAATATGTTCTAAAGAGTCCTTTTGGCGTGCAGGGTTTGTTTAACAAGGAGTAGAACTCTTCAAATTTTTTAAAAGACGAAAGTAATTACAGATACTCACAGAAATATGTGGCATGTCTCTTTTAACCAGCTTTATCACACGTTTAATAAGAAACTTGCCAAGGTTGATCCCTGATAAGCCAGGCTGCAGAAACAAGATTTTGATCAGGGATAGGGGAAAACCAATAATAAAACTCTGATTTAAACTTTAGCTTATAGTTATGGAAGAGAAACTCAAGTACTGAAGGGCACTTATTCCTTACTCAAAAGTTATCCTCTTTTATTTATTGAAAACATTACAGAAAAAAAAAGAAGAAGGTATAATAGGATATATATATATATATATATATATATATATATATATATATATATATATATATATATATGTGTTTTTTTTTTGTTGTTTTTTTTTTTGTTTTGGGGGGGTTAATATATCTAAATATAAGGAAAATAGAACATGATTATTTATCAATCTCATCTTGAAGACTGATAAATATGCATTAAATAAGACTCTTATCCAATTTCAATTAAAAACATAATTTGAGGGTGGCAAATAATTGCAAAATTATACATGGTATAGAAGCAGCTAAAGAATGGGCATATGTAAAGACTAAATCTCAGTAAAATTGCATCATGTAGTAAATATCTAAACTTTTATCTAGGTCACTATCATGCTTTAAATAAAATTATTAGACTAGACAAGCAAACCTGAGTTGATGATATGGAGTAAAACAATGCACAAGTTGCCTTGCATTCAGCTGTGGGAGGATCATCCCACAAAACTTCCTGTAAAATAAATATTATCATACTGCCAATAAGAAGAAAAAGAAAGATACAAAAATTAGAGCGAAAGGTGGGAACTAGGGGAGAGGAGAGAGTACCTGTATTGTTTGAGCCACATTTTTTAGAAGTGCAACTTCAATGAAAATAAGGGGTTCACCTGAAGAAAGGTTTATTCTCCAAAAAATTAGTCTAGAAACTTTTAGCAATGACATATTCATGAATCATGGTATTCCCCCAATAACACAAAGGCAACCAATTTGTGTGCAGATATGAGAAACATATAATTTATAAGTCATTGCAAATGTTTCAAGTAAATGGACAAAGCTCATAAGTCGAATTGAATTTCCAAAAATATTATGCACTTTCAGATAAACAAACATAAGATATAAGTGGACCTTTCTCCCCAAATAATTGGAATTGGCTGAAAAAAAGTTGGAACTTTCTTTTGAATAAAGATGATAAACCATATTCCATTGACTAATGAAACAAAATCCAAATTCAAACTTTTATTCCCTTTTCTCATGCCTTTAGTTTTTTGAATTTTTTTACCAAAAATATTCCGGTCATGTGAGTACCACAGAGTCCATTACCAAAAGAAAATGTAGAATTTCTCTTAGTTGACAACAATACCAATGATACAGAGGAAACCAGCAAGAAAGTTTGATGATTGTAAAGCTTAAATGAAAGTATGCATGCCATGACACCATTATCTATGAGCAACTAAAAGGAACTGTTGAATGTTAACCCTTTCACCATCTTCCTCATCATCCCAATCTTCAGGCTACTTAGCAACAAGATGAGTAATCCTTTTTGGGATGTCATCATATACCAAGCTTAGATCCATAAACTTTCGGGATCCAGTTTGAGTGGGAGTATTGAATGTTAACCCTTTCACCATCTTCCTCATCATCCCAATCTGTAGGCTACTTAGCAACAGGATCAATAATCATTTTTGGGATGTCATCATATACCAAGCTTAGATCCATAAACCTTCGGGATCTAGCTTGAGTGAGAGTGTTGAATGTTAACCCTTAATTCAAGGAGAAAATTGAAGGCAAAATGATCTCCCACAATTATGTTCCATCTAGACAACAAGTAGCAGATATCTTAACCAAAGCTTTGTTTCTGAGAGTTAAGTGCATCACTTGGTTTGAAAAACATATATCGCCTAGTTTGAGGGGGAGTGTAGGAAATTAATCTAGGCATATGATTGGATCCTAAGCAGCCCCTGATTTTCAGGAGGTAGTTTCCTGATTTTCAGGATGATTTCCAGCTTTAATTTGCAGCTTTATTTTAGTGTATTACAACTGTGTATTTTAGTTATAACATTAGTATATATATATATATATGATCTGTATCAGAGAATGAAAGAGAAGAAAGAGAATAAGAATAATACAACTTTAAGAGAACTTGTTTTCTTTGGGAAGGCTTTTAGGCCTTGGCATTTTCAACACTGATTTACAACAGGAACTACTAACCAGGTATTGCTGGATGTAAATATCCAAAACATCGACGACCAACTCCCAGCCTTCTCTTAAGATCTATCAGATTACTGATTGGGTGCACAGCCTGTAAAACATGAACTAATTAATACATTATAAAGCCTGTAAAGTAACTTTAAATCAAACAGCTGGTCAGAAGATAAACATACCTCATATGCCACAATCTTTTCTAGAAAAGAGGCAGGGTCATCCCATGTGATTTGGTGAAGCTCTAAGGAAGCAGGACTAAGCACTATACTTAGTTTCTCCTTGATATAGGAATCCAATGCTCTCAAAGATGGAATGTTTTCCTCTCTATTATGCATAACAGGTCGTGAAATTCCTTAGAATGATTCTCATAGTCCACAATAAGGAATTAAAGGTAACAAAGAATTAAAATCTCTGTTTTTTATGTATTTTTCTATATGTTACATCAAATTAGAATCTTCCACAACTAAGATGAGAAATCAACAGAATCACTTAACAGGATAAAAGGCCCATGATGTACGAACCCATTCAATAAGCAACGGATTTTAAATTTGATAAAACAGCAAAACATTAATAAAATTGCCAAAATCCCAGCCAATTCACCTCAAACAAAAGAAGAATAAAAAGAAAAGGCATAAGAAGCATACAAAGAAAGAAAGAAAGAAAGGAGCGGGGAGGGCTAATTAACTTTTTGAGTAAATGATGCTCAAGTTAAAGGAACTTTAGAAGGAAGGATCATAATGATTGAGTGTTCTGAGCGATATCATTTTAACTCAAAAATTCTACCTGCATACATGAAAAGATAATTTACTATATAGGATCGAAAAACTGAGACCATATAGCATGAGCTGTAACCTTACGCAAGAATTGATAGAATGTCAGCTCGAATAGTAGTCAAGAACTTCAGCCCCCCAGGATGAGTGTTCAGTCGCTCAAATAGAACTTCATATCCCGGCTTAAGTGCCTGCCTCAAGTTCCATTCAATACGATAGAAAGAAGAGAGCATGCTTTCCTCCTCAAGGCCATCTGCTTGTGTCTTATCACCTATGCAAATTGTAAAACAACTCAGAAATTTCCAAAAGATTAAACTTAAAAGGTTAGATTTTATAGGTAGGAAATGATCAAAATACATAACTTACTGATGGGAAGCTCAAGTCCAAGATACTGCTTCATCAACTCACGAACTTGCATACGATTAAGATCGTACTCTTTGGCAAGCGATAACAATAATTTTCTGCGATTCTCATAACTTAGGCTCAAGTAACCCTACATTTTAAATATTGATAATTCAAATACTGTGTAACACTGTTATTTATGAATTAAAAGCCATGAATAAACCTCTGAGCAATGACAAAAAAATTAAAATTGAAAAAGCTTACCTGCGAGAACTCATTTATTTCAGAATCCAAAACTTCAGTTTTGTGCACTGTTACCGCAGAATGCATAGACTGGCGAACTTGATCAAAATCCCTACACGTGAATTTTTTTTTAATAATTATTATTTAAAAAAGAAAAGTATCAACGCAGTAAAAACAACACCAAGTAAATTCGGTAAGTTAAAATCATATGATATACATTACAAGTAAGTAAATTCATACGATATATAATAATACCTCTCAGTGTTATTAGAATCATGCTGTATAACACCTCCATTCGATCGGTTAACATTAGAATTCCACAGCGTTTGATCAATCACGTTGTGTTTCAATAAATTAACACCCTAAATTGAATTAAAAACGCAAGGTTTTTAATTAATTGATGCATTTAAAAGTCAGAAAAGGACAAAACGAAACAGAATTCATAAAATGAAATAAGAAATTGTTTACACTAAGAGGGGATTGAGCGAGCTTGCTTGGTTCGGTGGGTCTCATCCTGGTCCGCATTAAAATGGCCAAGCCTTTCTTGTTTCTCATATTTAAGGAAGAGACTTCGATAATATATATTTTTGGGACGAGAACGCCACCAAAAAGGTGGTTGACCTCTCACTTCATAGTTGGGAGTTTCGAATTGACTTGCTTTGGGCGACCAAGTAATCCTGTTACCCGATCTCTTGGGATCCAACAATTGGTAAACTTTCCCTTCCTGCCTCCTCCAGCGCCAAGGCAAGTCTTTGGTAAGTATGGTAATAAAAATATTTAGTATACAAATTTTTAAAAACGTAATCATTTAATTATAATATTTTTTATATTTAATTATTTTAATTTTTATTAGCTTTTCATTTTTTTTACTCTTTTTTTCCTCTCCGTTTTCTTGTTTTTTTTTATTTTTTTATCCTCCTTATTTTTTCCTCTCATTTTTATTTATTTATATAAAATTAGCTCTTATTTTTTCCTACTAAGCCATCAACTATAAACCTTAATATCCAAATGATATTAAGAATAGAAGCAAAAATAAACTATAAAGATGAATATTTTTATAGGTATACTTCAGAAGATCTTTGAATGATCCAAAATTAAATTATCATAATAATAAAAAAAAATATTTAATTATTAAAAAACTACTAAAAAATTGCCAATATATATCATAAGTTTCATATTCATTGTTAGAACTTATAATAATTATTTTAGTTATTTCTTAAAAATTAATATTATAAGTGATTATAAATAATAAAGTTTAATTAAATGGTAACAGTGGTTTAATCACTATAATTTTAATGTCGAACATTTTTTATAAAACATAAATAGTTTAATGAATACTCTTATAATATTTTTAAATAGGTTAGGATCCAAAAATCAATAATATTAACCAATAAATTTAATCAATCATACATGACCATTGAACTACTATGACCTAATAATAAATATGTCATTATTTTTTATTTAATTTTTGTATTTATTTTACAAATTATTAACTAATTTATCAAATTGTGATAGCATCTACTTCATTAATTTAAATTATTCTATAATTAAAAAAATTGTTAGATTTATTGGTTAATAATATTGATCTAAAAAATATTGCCATTTTTAATTAAATATTTGTAATAATTGTGAGATCTTAATTTTAGTATAATTTCTATCTAAAAAAATTTTAGTATAATTATTTCAAAAATAATAATATAAATTTGACTATAAATTTTCATAAATAAAAATTTAAATTAAATTAAATTAAAGTAAATTTTGTACATTCTAATATTTAAAAATAATTTTAGAAGGTATGATAATGGATGTATATATGCTTGGGATGCTATTTATATCATAAATAAGGATATGGTTTTTTTTAATGAAAAGTTATAGGTGATAAATCTTAACAAGTGTGTTAGAATATCTCATCTAGGTTGGTATCTCCTAGATCTTCCTTATCTAACCCATCAATTATGAATATTTTAAATAAAAAAAGATGCATAAATTAAATCTTAGTAAAAATCATAATTTGACTTGCTATTAGCATCAAAAAGTGGCTAACAAATAGTGGGACATTCTATCACAAAATCACAGTACAAATACTAAGAGTCTTAAAGATTATACTATCACTATAACGGTATCCTCTCTATAAATATAATAACGATAGAATCCCATGCAAGTAGTTTTCTCTATGCATTCAACTCAATAAAAATATATCTCCACAGCATGTAAAGTGATCAAGTTCAAAAAAGAATAATAACGTAAATAGAGTGTGACTCCAATCAAAATTTTTGTCACCTAAAAAAGGTAGTATATATCATCGCATGGATGACGCAACTAGTTTTGTCTAAAAAACATATGAGACCCTACATGGATATAGAAACATTAATTAACGAATGAACTTAATGTCCAAAAAATTCCTCGATAACTAGATAATATTAACAATCCAAAAGTAATATTATTTGTATTAGCCTTGATCCAGAAGAAGATGCCTTCTAAGTAAACTTTATTATCCGTGGAGCTCATCTTAGGGTGCTTTATATCAGTAGATGGTAGAGGACCTAAAGATCATCTATTGTATTTCGCATAGATTCGCACCGTAAAAGTCTCACTTCTTGAATAAATCGCCAAATTATAGTAAATATAGAGCTTAGAAGCATATCTCATTCCTCAAATTGATAATCATTTATGATTATCCATATCACCCAAATGATTGAAACAATCCCTACTTTTCATAAGTTACCAATTTATGACCTAAGATTAATGCCATTGCGATTATCCATAAATCAAGGATGAAAGAATCTATGCAAGGCTACCTACCAAATATAGGAGTACTAGAGATCCCATAATACACTTGCAAAATAAAAACTAAAAAAAAGAGAGATATTTTCCTCAACTAACCCACACAAGGCACATCCAGAAAGAAAAGAATATCCTCTTTTTTTTACCTGGCAATTAGTGAAAAGTTTTTTATGTATATAATGTCAGAGTAAGATATATTGTGATGATTACATGAAAGAGGCTCAAATAGCATTGACTCAACTCTTAAGTTTCCTAACCACACATAAGAAAACATAGGTCTCATTAGTTATGACTCTTCGTTTAATTGAACATGTTCAAATTCTTGTGTTTGTACCTATCCCAATAACTATCAAGTGAATCCCTAAAATAATATCTAAATATAAGTCCATAAAAGTAAATGCCGTTTATCTGTCCGTAAATAATTTTTCAATAAAAAATGCATCGATCAATCTACTAAAAAATTGTTAATTTTTTCCGATGAAAGTGTTCAACATGTACAATTTATAAGAACATTTGAGAGAATACAAAAATAAATATATAACACCCTTTATTTGATTTGCTTGGGACATATCATAAATCTAAATTTTTGATTTTTTCAGGAAAAAAAAAAGTATAAAACACTAAAAGTTTAAAATGGCTCTGAATTTAAATTTCTAATTTAAGATTGAATGAAGATGGAGGAAATTGAATCACATGCATCCACTACTAGTTACAGAGGAGTTGGTTGTTGTCTTTGCGCATTGCATGGCAAACAACTGTACAAAGATGGTCTAAATCATCGTGGGAGTTTAGGCCGGACTCATTATAAAGCTTCATTATAATATCATTATATATTATATTATATTTTATTATAGAATTTTATATTTTTAATATAATATATTTATTAATAAATATTAGAAAACTAAATATAAAATATCTTTTATTATAGAATTTTATATTTTTAATATAATATATTTATTAATAAATATTAGAACATTAAATATAAAAAATAATCACACATATGTAATTATTTTTACTTTTATATTATTCTAAAATTACCTTACTTATAAAAATATTGTAGCAATAAACAATGTTTTTTACTTTTTATCTATTGCAATATTTTTTTATTAAATTAGTTATTCTTAAAAATTAATAATTTTAAATTTATTTTATGATAACATGAAAGAGGTTTTTTTATTTATAAAAAAAACAATATACATGACTATCAATCAAAATTAAAACTGTGATTTAAACTATGAAAATGTCTCAAATAAGTTTGGGATTTTAACACATTCACTTTAGAAAAATAGTCGGTACTTATCATCATGACCGATTATATATATATATATATTGAATGTTAACTATATATTTAAAGATAAGTTATTAAAATATATGAAATTAGAAAATAAAATATGTATTAAGGATGTATCTACTATCATATACTCTTATACATATTTTAATAAATTTAACATATATTTTTTAACAAGTAATAAATTTTTTAAATTTAAATAAATAGAATAATTTATTTCATATATGGGCATATATACACCTTTTATTGTAACTATGTAATAAAAAGAATTATAATTGAAATCATTAAGAAAAAAATGGGTGTTTATTAATTAAAAAATTATTAAAAATAAAATTAATATTATATATAATAAATTAACCAAGATGAAGAGAATTTATTACATTAAAATCTACTAATATAAGGAGAAATTAAATTTGTATTATTTATTAAATTTTACTTCATATTATATAAACATATTACTTAAAAATACTCCATTTATATTCTAATAGATTAGATTAAGGTTGTCAGTTGTGTTATCAAGTAGATATGTTTGAAGTATAATGTAATTATATTTTAATTATATAATAATCATGTTTATATTGTATTAGCATGTAATTTCAAAATTATTTACATTTATAAAAAATGATAAAAAATTATTATTATATTTTAAAATTAAAAAAAAAAAGTCAATACATTCTATAAGCAATTTCATCAAAAGAAGATTTATCTATCACCTATTAGTTTAATGGTATTTGACGCCCCTTAACATTAAACTATGGATTGGAAACCCACTCAATACATTCTTATAATTTATCCAACTAGTAACATTTTAGAATAATGATTAATTCTATACTTAGTATGAATTAAATTTTATAAAACTTTGAAAAAAATTAATTACATATTTCAAAATAATAATTATTTATTTTTTATAAAAATAAGGATTAATATTAATCATTTAATTATTACATAATTTATTCAAAATTCTTATATTTTATCAATTAAATAATAAATTATTAGTATTTAAAATACTTATAATTATTTTTTATTTTTATTAATTATTAAAAATATTAATTATAAGTTAATTTTTTTAAATAATAATAAAACTATTATAATTTTAATTAAGATAGTAGTGTTAGGAAATTTAAGAAAGAAAAAGTAATTCCCTAAATGGCCACCAGGAAATTAGACGTTGAAGGAGTCCTGGTCTATTGCCAATTTGCCAGTTTCGGCAAACTTTGATGGTCCACTAGCTTTCCACTTTCGGTTATTTGCCATTCAAACATTTAGCTCTTGTCTAACAAACCAAAAAAGAAAAAAAAAACATATTAACTCTCATTCCCTGCTTTCGCTTGTTCTTTAGAAATTCCCAAGCTCAGCTTCACGGTACCTGTTTCTTTCACGGATCTGATCCGAACCCGTTAAATGGCCTTTGGTGCTGATCCTCCGAACTACGTTCAAGACGCTCCAGGACTTGAAGAACAAGAAGATGGGTTTGTAGATATTGGCGTACTAGATCAACCCGAGTCAAGAACCTCCCCATCCAGCTGTATTAGTTCACGATTTGGTTCTACGCTTCCAAAGAGCCGTCCAGCGTCACCGTCTCACTCACCCCGACTCGGTCCGAGTCGTTTATCGAATGCGGAAAAGCCCTTCTCTTGTTCTCCATATGACTCGTCGTCTTCCTTTTTCAAGGTGTTTAATTTCCTGGGGAATGAGAAGCAGCAGTTGAAATCGAAGCAGCGGGGGAGAAGGAAGGAGGGTAGGGTATGGTATGCCAAAAGGCGAGTAAAATGGCTCGTGGCCTTGATTGGATTATTGGGTTTCTTTGTTTTGGTTAATTGGATGATGCTTTTGCGGCTGCCATATAATGGGGTCGACTCCAATGATGGGTCAAAGGAGAAGGATTCTTCAGATTCTGTGACGGTCACAGTTCGGGTATGTGTTTTTGGGCTTTGAGCTTCTATGGGGATCAATTTATTTCATCTTGTTGCTTTAATTGTACATCCCCAGCATTTTAAATTACAATTCAACCTTGCTCAACGTTTGGATGTCAATTTCACCAACTCTTACCGGACAACACGAGGAGGATGAGCTTTGTTTATTGCTGAATCATCAAGGATTGATATAGTATATAATTCGTTTAAACTATATGAAAAGTGTAATAACATATGAGAAATCAACACAACACTAATAAAAAGAAAAATGTTCCTACAAACAAATCAAGGAGATGTTGGGATAAAGTTGGAGAACTTGCAGTAAATTTGTTAGTAAACCCAATATGTTTTTCTGTGAGTAAGCGTGTATTTATTATTTCGTAATTTACCATTCATATGGTTGTATTCTTTTTCAGAAAGGAGGGATAAAGAAAAAAGCTCAGAAAGGTAATTATGGGAGGATGTTGGCTTTAGCTGCTCATGCTTTGGCAGAGGTATTTCAAAAAACAAATTTGTCGGGTTGTTGATGTTATGGCTGAGCAGCAATTTGTCTTAGAGCATCTAATTTTCATCCTATCGTGTAATTCTTTTGCTTGCTTTAATTGTTACTTTGTTATGATTCAGGGACAGAATAAACCTGAGCCAAAAGATTTATGGCTGGAGCCCTTTGTTCCCGCTTCTTCTTGGAAGCCTTGTGCTGACCAACGCAACTGGGAACCCAATAGTTTGGCACTTTTTCCCCTCTTTCCCCTTTTTTTGTTGTTGTTGTGTATGTGCACATTTGAACAACTACATACTTCTGTGCTTAGAGTACTTGCATTTTCATGGATATCCTATAGATTGGAACATTCTGATTCATGATCTAAAATCTAAACAACTTAAAACCTATCTTACACATACTCTTTTAGGATACTGAGAGTTGTAAATTTTTTGATACATATTCATGTGACGGACATGCCAATTTTTCTAATTTTTTTTGTAAATTTACACCAAATTGGAGTATCCAAATACCACACTTAAGGGTACTGAAAATGTAGAGTCCAAGTGACATAGCTTAAAGATTCTTACATGCAAATTTTTTTTTTCATGTTAAATATAGAGGGAACAAATGGATACCTTATGGTCACAGCAAACGGTGGGATGAACCAGCAGCGAGTCGCTGTAAGTAATGTTTGGGGCCCTAACTCTTATTATGACTACTTGCTTTTCTTTGCAATTTCATGAATTTGTATTGCTTGTCGAATTACAATTTGCTTGTTGTGTTTGGTCCTAAAAATATTACTCTGGCTTAAACAGGTTTGCAATGCAGTTGTTATAGCACGGTTACTCAATTCAACACTGGTAGTTCCTAGATTTATGTACAGTAGCGTATGGAGAGATGTAAGGTGATACATTCTGTTCCTTTTTCCATTTGAAGAATTCTTATCTTCTCAAGTAGTATGTTGAATGAGATTTCATACATTTTACTTTTTTAATACACAAATACAATTTGGCTTGGACTTCATCATATTTATTTAGCATAAATGGGTGTTAAGAAGGGGACAGAGTAGTATTATATGCGTTATTCATGCTCACTGCTCAAATTTATACACGGTTGATTTTAGTTCACAACATGCCTTTTTTTTGCTTCTTTGTTTCCCGTACCTTCTATGATGTGAATTAATAGTTTTGTTTTTGGAAAAGTGATGGTAACAATTTACATAATATCACAGTCAATTTGGCAACATCTATCAGGAGGAGCATTTCATCCACTACCTGAGCCCTGATATTCGAATAGTCAAAGAGCTGCCCAAGGAGCTTCAGTCATTAGATTTGGAGGCAATCGGTAGT
The DNA here is from genome assembly GCA_033030585.1 of Hippophae rhamnoides. NCBI lineage: Eukaryota > Viridiplantae > Streptophyta > Magnoliopsida > Rosales > Elaeagnaceae > Hippophae > Hippophae rhamnoides. The sequence continues at coordinate 26,636,380 of CM065432.1, forward strand.
GTTGTACGTCCTCAGTAAATCTGAATAGTTCTCATGTGATCCACTGTTCTCTTCTGTGATTTATTGCTATTTATTAAGTGTTAGAATACTGTTCCAGGTGACAGATGAAGATATCATGAAAGAGGCCAAGCCAAGTTTTTACTTGAAATATATTCTTCCCATTATACTAAAAAATGGCATTGTTCATTTTCTTGGATTTGGAAATCGCTTGGCATTTGATCCAATACCATTTCAGTTACAGGTAAATCACTAGCACCTTAATCTTTCACAACATTCTGGTTGATAAATCATATAATATGCATCCTACCCTTAATTAGTTGCTATCTTACCATTTTGTCTACTGTGTTCTTCCTAATTGGGCATCTAGAGACTTCGATGCAGATGTAATTTTCATGCTCTACAATTTGTTCCTAAAATACAAGAAACTGGTGCTTTGCTTCTTCGAAGGTTGCGTCAACGTGAAGGTTATCCTGGATTATTGGATGATTATCTTCTTGGTCCATACGCAGAAGCAGTTGCCAAAGAAAGTCAACTCCGTCAAAAGAAAGCTTCCAGATATCTAGCTTTGCATCTGAGGTTTGAAATTGACATGGTGGCTCATTCACTATGTGAATTTGGTGGAGGTGATGAGGAGAGACAAGAGCTGGAAGCCTACCGTGAAATTCATTTTCCTGCATTGGCACATTTAAAGAGAACTGCAAAGTATGTCTCATGTTCTTTTTCTTGGCTTATGGTCTTTACATGTATATATCTATTGTGATGGTAGATTGACTTTTTTCTGATCTGTTAAACAAATTCTATTTTAAGACTTCTGATGATTTTATTGGAGGCCCATATTTTGGTGAATTCTTCTTTGCAATAGATGTAGCTAGGTGCTTGTCATCTTTATTTGTTGCCGAAAGTCCTAACTCTTTTTTTATTTATTTATTCCATATTGCTAAAATAATGTCAAGGTATATGTTATTTCCAACTAATTTTCTTCGGAGAAAGGTACAAACGTGATATGGACAATTCTTTTGACAATATCCTTTAAACAATGAGAATTTCTGTCTCCAATGTGTGTATTTTAAGTCACCAACAATAATTATGATTTCACATGCTTCAATTTTTTCTCATATTTCAGGCAGGAAGGTTTAGTATACAGAATACTCACTTTTTATATTAAAAATTTGGTAATCAAGATTCAGGGTTGAATCATATACCCCAAACCTCCTATTTCATTTTGGGCTAGTATCCTCAATTGATTTCTCTTTGCAGTTATTTTCACTGTCTCTAAAATTTTCATTTATCTAGAGATGTTCTTTTTCCTCATAACTTGTAATTGAGCCTCTTCTTTCTTAACTTCTGATTTCTTTCAGTAATCTTCTTAAAAAGTTTAAGACAAATGGAGTCTTAGAAAAACGTACAAGTATATAACATCCACACACCCATGTAATCATCTAGATTGTGAATTTGGGCAAACTTGTATTTATATTGTGAGTTAGCCCTTTTTTGGGGAGTGTAAAGGGTGATTAAACTAAAAACAATATGCAACTACGTAGTTTCATACTAATTTGATTTTATTAATTAAGTCAAATTTTTATACTTGTTACAGGTTACCTTCACCCCAAGCATTGAGGTCAGAAGGCCTATGTCCTTTGACACCTGAAGAAGCAGTCCTTATGCTTGCGGCTCTAGGATTCAATCGTAAAACACATTTATTTGTGGCAGGTTCACATATATATGGAGAGAGGTCAAGGTTGATTGCTTTGACAAGCTTGTACCCAAAGCTGGTTACCAAAGAAAGTTTGCTTTCATCAACTGAACTGGAACCATTCATGAATTTTTCATCTCAGGTTATAACATTTTCTCATTTTAACTTTAGTTTTACTACAACTGTTGCATGCAAAGCCAATTACCAATCTCATTTTCCGTTTGGAGTTCCATTGACCTACAGACATTTATATCAGTTCTTGGCTAGTTTTTATTCCTTAGGTTTTGGGTTCTCTTTGGACTTATAATTGAAATCTGTATCCTGAATAAGTATGATGCTGCATTTTTTTCCTCCTGATTTTGGATGGTGATTTTTAGAAAAATTGCTTTTGTGACAGTTAACTTGATAACTTTATCAAGTTAAGCCATTACCTTTGTATAAACAGTGGTTTTTCTGAGAATGTGCTTGTTAGCTTGATTTTCAACATTCATTTTAAATCCTGTTTTCCTTGACAATTGAATGATGAAAAGATGACATTGATTCTCATTTCCTGTAAGCTATCATACATTTTATTTTTGTGTGCCATGGATTCACTTTTGTATTTCTTTGCAAAAATGAAGTTGGATCATTCTTACTCATTTCAGTTTATTTATAAACATTACCATTTCCTGCAGCTAGCGGCATTGGACTATATAGGCTGCACTGCTTCAGATGCTTTTGCAATGACAGATTCAGGGAGTCAGTTATCATCTTTAGTATCTGGTTATCGAATATACTATGGTGGAGGAAAGATGCCGACAATACGGCCAAACAAACGCAGGCTTGCTGCCATCTTCACGAAGAACTCCACAATCGGATGGCATGTGTTTGAGCAGAGAGTAAGGAAGGCAGTTAGACAAACTAAACAAGTCCTGACAAGGCCTAAGGCACGAAGCATTTACAGGTATCCACGTTGTGAAGAATGTATGTGCCAAATATAATTACTTGTTTGCTTTTATTATGCCTGTACACTGTAACATGTAATGCTACCCTTTTTTCTTTTGATCAAATCATTCTTCCAATTGTAATTTAGAACATTTTCATTCATTAGATATTTCAAATGTAAATGATTACAGAGTTGAATGGATGATATTTTTTCCTACAGAAGTTATTTTCAATTAAACAGTTGAATTTCATGAATATGGCGAATAATTATTTCCCTAGACCAGCAGAACATTAGGAAATACACTTAGAGCTATCCCATTGAAGTGGTTATTGATGAACTACTTTGTCAAGTTAGATGACTAGTCCAATCAGAAAACTTCATCAATAAGAACTTTTCCATTATTCTTACAATAACCAATCTATATTTCTAGATTTATTCATAGATAGAGAAGCTATGTTTCTTATATTTTTGACTGCGCAACCGGAAAGACTGTCAAAGTTATCTTGACTATATGATTTAAGGTTCCTGTTAAAACAATTTCACCAAAGCTGAAGTCATCCATTGCTTTTGTTACATTAAACTGAATGTTTAAATCTTGGGTTCCTTGTGGAGCTATGGTAAACCATGGTGGATGGACATCAACTACAGTCCCATTAGGAGGCAGCACTGAACACAGGTATGTCTCTGGCTTGCTTTGCACATTCTTCACTGTCCGTTGCACCAGTTGAGAACCAATCATGTTCGATATTGTTACTGAAGGGAGGTTCAAATTTGCTGGATGACTGAGAGTGTAATTACACCATTCTCCAGTTGCAGTTCTTATAGTAGCTGGATTCGTATGGGGCAATGAGCACAAGAAGCCAATGTAGTCTTCATAACCTGCTACACAATATGCCGTCATTCCCATCAGTCTAAAAGCTTTTACACCATTTTTTCTTTTCTTGAGTAATACAGAGAAAATTCAAAGCCATCTAAACATGAGTGTAAACATCACCTGAAGAGAAGACCAGGCCTGGATCTATGGCATGCCTTGGACTCACAAGGCCAGCGCCAAAATCAAAAGGAGTAGAGGGATATGAACTGTCAATATCTGATCCTTCCGCCATTATAAGATTTCCATTGCTATCATACTTGGTGGCAGTGGTGGCAATTGCAGATGCAATCATGGATGGTGTCCATGAAGGATTGTGTTGCTTGATAATTGCTGCAATTCCTGCGACATGAGGTGCTGCCATGCTTGTACCGGATACTATTGCAAAATTTTGTCCTAGATGTATAATCATCAAGAAGTCCCTTTTCTACATTAAACATCAACTTCACAAAAAGCAAAGAAAAGAACAGATGATGTAGTGATAGATGCATAAAAACAATGATGGTTCTTTCTCCAAAAGCTTAAACTTTTGGGAGAAGGGCCAACATATAAGCTTTTGGGTGAAGGGTCAACATTGTTTTTATACATCTATCATATATTAGAACTTAGAAGTTGAGCTTTTAAGGGAAGTACCAACATTATTTTTGTACATCTATCATGTGTTAGAATTTAGAAATTAATGGGAAATCAACTCTTCTAAAAGTTCAAGGCATTGGGAGAAGAGTTAACATTGTTTTTATACATCTATCATGTAGTATTAGCAGAAAATCAGAGGCTGTTTTTAGTAGTTACAGTAGTCACCTGCTAGGATGGGTTCTGAAGCACTAATTGGGCTCCAAGCTGCCCAAATTTGGTGTCCTGGTGCAAGAACATCAGGCTTTAATACATCAACTGGAGTCCTATCACTATCAATGAAATCTGGCCCCCTTGAAGAAAATCTGCTTACAGTGGGTGCTTGATCCATGAATGAAGCTACTCTTCCTTCCCCTATTGCTGCTTTTGCTGTGAAATTAGTCATATATTCTGTCTCATCCCTGTAAGTTTTTTCCCCATAGTACTTTGATATAACCTATACATATATTTTGTTAAAAAAACATGTAATTAGTGCCAGGTAAAACTGCAATGAACCAGTTGACAAATAACATAGCATCAATTACCTGAGTATTGGCAACATTTGGGATTAAGATGCCAGGAACATCAAAAGGTAAAGGTTCTGCTATAAAATCCCCATAGTTTGGATTTGCAACCAGCACAAAACCCATAAAACCAAGAGCTTTTGCAGTGTTGATTATGCCATTAAGAGTGGAGGTACCATTCGAAAAGCCCCCAGAGAAAGTGCAGATTACAATACTATTTTGCACTATATTGGGTTCCAATGCTTCAGGATATTGGCATTCTTCAACATATGGTGCTGTTCTGGGAAATGATCCGTTTCTCTTTATTGCATCTTTAGCCCATACCAGCTTATACAAAAACAACCCCCCTCCAAAAGTAGGTCCTACAAATAATAACCAACCAAAGTTGTCATCTGTTCGTCTAATGGTACGGTAAAGACTTCTTCTTACATATGTACATACTTGTGTTTGCTTTGTTTATGTTGAAAGTGATTTAAAACATTTGTATCAATTTTTCCATATTAGATTTAAAAGAACTGTTGTGTTTCCATAAGCACTTCTATAGGGCTGTAAAAGTGCTTTTGAGAAAAGAAAAAAAACGACCTTGTAAAAGCGCTTTGAATCAAATAAGTCATAGGTTGACATACCAAGTAGATTTTGATCGTAAAAAAACAAAATACCAATTATTGTCAACTGGGTTTGAAGTATAACAAAAGCAAACCTGATAATCCAAAGCCTCCAAGTTTCTGGCCATTTCCAAGAAGAAGAGAAGCAGGGTAGGTTCTATCTGTACTGGAAGCAGCTACTCCCACAGCCCAGGGACTATAAGACACAACGCTTGAAGGATCTGGACCTTGATTCCCTGCTGCTTGAACCACAAAAATTCCAGCTCTTTGTGCAAATAACATTACAATATCAAATGTGTTTAAGAAGGTAACTCTATCTTCTGGTGGCTCGTCTGGTCCAATTGATAGTGTCAGAATATCCACTCCATCAAAAATTGCCTTTGGTATGTATTGTATCAATCATCACCAAAAACAAAACTTCATTTTTTTCACCGTTCATTTCATAAAATCATCTAAATGACTAGTTAATTTACTTAGCTACCTGATCAATAGCTGAAACCAAATCTGTTAGGGTTCCTACCGTTGGATAGATAGCCTTGTAAACAGCAATTCTACATTATGAAAAATAGCAGCACAATAAAAAAGAATACTATTTAAAAAAGTTGCTGTAAAAATATTAATAATTATTTTTATGTTTTTATTTATTTATTCATTTATTTTTATTTTATTTTTTCTTTAATTCTTTCGATAACATTTTATTTATCTCTATCTAATGTAATTAAAAAAATAAAAAAAATTGTCTTTATTTTTATGCGATCAGCTTTTTCATAACAATATGATTAAATTTTTACAAAAAAATAATTACATAACTTAACTATCATTTTTTGTAATAAGTAAAGTATTCTAGTAATATTTTTCTATTAATTTTATTGCTAAATTAAATTAAACCCAGTTGGCATACCGTGCACTTGGCGCCATCCCACTGGCTCTACCATAAAAGAAGCCATTTACAACTACTGGAACTCCAGCATTTCCAGCAGCAATTGATGCCACATGACTTGAAACGTTGCAGGAGGGAAAAAAATAATTAATTGAAAAAAGAAGGAACAAATGAAGTTTTCATTGATATTTTCAATCGAAAACAATAAGTGAAAGAAACAAGAGCAAAGTTTTATATAGTAATAATGAACCTGCCATGTCCAACTGAATCAAAAGGTGAGAGAAAATCCACTGAAGTGTTAAGAATAGCAATAGCTTGAGCCCCAGCTGAGAAGAACCTAGCTGACACTATTTTCCCATTACATGAACTCATCGGAAACTGTGGACCCGTCTCGCAATCACCAGAAAAATGAGAAACATTTGAGGTTAAACTAGGGTTTAGGGGATCATAAGCAAAACTTGGGTGCGTTGGGTTGATGCCAGTATCTACAAAACCAATTACAAGCCCTTCACCAGCTTCTTTAACATCTCCTCCTAATTGTTGTGTCCAAATTGCTTCTTTATTCAACCCTAGAAATGTAGGAGTATATGTTGTCATCATTTTAGTTCCTCTATCTTTCTCTACCAACCTTACATTTGGAGCTTGTTTCAGCTTTTTAGCCTGTCATTGGGAAGATTTAGTTTGCACTTATTTAACTATATTCAATAAATGAGAATGAAATTGAGTGAATGAGTTGTGATTCAACATCATGAATTCCATTTATACATGTTGAAGGTCTGATTAGTGAGTTTGAGTTGTATAAAACAGAAAAACTCTATAATAGAGTTGGAGAGTAACCTACCTGAGAAGGGGTGGTGTGAAGAGAAAAACCATTAACAATGTGTTTGAAACTATAAAGCTTTATGTAACTTCCATTTTCTAGGGTACTTTGTAGAAGTTGATCATGAGAATCCACCAAACGTTTTGCGTGGGCCTTGTAAATTTCACTGATCATTCATGCAATATGATTATTAAAAGTTATCAACTTTTACTTAATAAAACCATTAGCAATAACACATGAATGCATACACATATACAATAAAGGAGTTTGAACCCACATTCTTTTAGTGCTTATAAATAACACATATCATTACACTACGTACATACTAATCGATAAAATTGAAAATATTAATATGATCGCGTTGTTCTAACATAGTGGCATCAAAGTCTTTCTATGAAGCGGACAAATTGAAGGTTAATTCCAGTGTATGTGAGCGTTATTAAAAAAATATTAATAAATGGAAAGCATTACTCGTAAATAACCTGCTTTGGTTAATACGTCCTCCTTGTTTAAGAGCTTTGAAACTATCATGAAATGAAAATGTATCTTCTTCCATCATAACTAAGTACAGTGCTCTTTCCTCTACAAGACAAGCAGTAAAACCCAGAAAAATTCCGACAAGTGCTTCAAATATTGAAGCCATTGCGTTGGTTATCAGAAAATTGATAGTTTTGCTTTTGTATTAGAAATAATACTATATGTCTAATGGTGTATTTAGGGTAATTATTGATATTAAGAGAAGCCATAACAAACCAAGCAAAAAGCTAATGATTAACCACGTTGATTATGTGAGGAAGGCTCTTTATGTTTGTGAATTAGATTGAGCGTTACTATTTGGTTTCGCTTAATAAGTGCGCATATAAATCATAATATTCATGCCATCTCACACAAAATAACCTTCATAGAATGCCACCTTTATAAGGAAAGTAATCTTATGAAAAATAAAGCTTTTAATTCTAATAGCATGTTGAAGAAACTTCCATATATGTGACTTCACTCTGGCACTGGCACCAGGAATGTGAATCAGAATTATCTGAAAGAAAGCAAATAATGAGAAAATTCACGGCACTTGGATTATAAGTGGATTTAGTGGATAATTAGTTTCAAAACTTTAATTAAAATTACATATAGATTCTCAAATTTTTATAACTTATAATTTGGTCTCCAAATTTTTAAAACCTTTCACCTAGTTTCCTAAACTTTTAAATTTTAAAATTTAGTCCTCAAACTTTAAAATTTTTATATATAGGTCATACATTTACTATTAAAATACATATTTATGAATCAAAAATTTAAGATTTATGTATAAAGTTTTAAATTGAAACTAATTGTAGGATTTAAAAATTTAGAAACCTATGTGTGAAGATTTAAAAATTTAAGGTTCAAATCGTACGTTTTAAAAATTTAAAAATCTATATATAAATTTAATTAAAACTTGGAGATTACTTATACAATTTAACATAAATTATGTGGTAGAATATTACATCTATGATTTTCCCAAATGCTATTTACATCCGATTACAAAAAGAGACATGCAAAAGTATTAGAACCAACCCATGTCAATCCAACTCAATTGTGTAGGTTTTATAGATTTATTGACTTAAATTACATTAGTTTTAATTTTTCAAAATCAAATTAATTATACATGCATGGGTCTATTTTTAAGATTTCAAAAACAAGTAAAAACTGACAAACCAACATAATTATATATTTTTTAATATCTTATATTTAATTTTTTATTTCTCTCTTTAATTTATATTTTCCCTCATTTTTCATGATTTCTTTAAATATTTAATGTTCAAACATTACATTTTAATTTTTCATAATTTCAAGTGTTTATTTTTTCTCGTACTTGTGTACTTGATAAAATAATTTGTGTATGTTTATACTAATGTTGTAAAATGTTGTTTTAAATATTGAGTTTTTTCCCTTCTAATGAGACAAGACATAAGTCTAATTGTGCTACAAGTTGTAAGCTTTAAATGTAACTTTCAAACAAGTTGTAAGCTTTAAATGTAACTTTCAAAAAAATCTTAAAGATATAAATAATAACAATTATAAAAATAAATGTTAATCAAGAAAAATATGTCTATACTCTAAGGGAGATTTAGAGGTATAGCTCAAATATTAGAGCCCTCACTACTAGGCATAGAGTTCAAGACATTAATATGCTCTAATTAAATAATATATACTATTTTCATGTATAAAATAAGAATAATTAATTCATTGAAAAAAAGAATAATACAGTGAACTTTCATCGCTAGAAAAAGGAAAGAGATAAGTAGATAATTAAAAACTAATTAGTATTCAATAATTTTTATTGTGATATAAGTATTTCAAATTTAAACATCATAATTAATAACAAAATTATAAATTCAATAAAATTATGAATTCAAAATAGTGTTAGAAGAACTAAAAATATTATGTTCCCTAATTTGGTTTATGACTTGATGACAATCAATTTTTACAAAAATAATTTGTGTTTTGTCGTGTTCGTGTTATGCACGGTTGACCAAATTGCCACTACTACTCTTATTACATATTTACATGCACAAAGTAACATTCTGAATAGACACATCAAATACGTTACCAACTAAAACAATGAAGCCTTTGTCTTTCATAAGAAATTTGTCACTAGAATTACCAGGTCTTGAGAAGGTCCCGATCAATTAAGATAGAATATAATGTTAGAAATTCAGAACCTAAAAACCAGCTTGTGAGTTAAAAGGCTATCCATGCTTATAACCAACATTGCTACATGTCTCCTGGTCGATGTAGGACAAGGATCTTTTAACACTCTCCCTCACATCGATAGTTCATCGATGGATGATGGTGGGCTTACAGCTGCGTGCCATAGGATAAGCTTCCCAGATGCATCTACTCAGACCAGGTCCAATTTTAATACCATGTTAGAAACTCAAACCTAACTCTAAACCTAAAAACAAACTTATAAGTTAAAGAGTTGTTTAAACTTATAACCAGCACTGTTGCCAATCTCCTGGTCAATGTAGGACAAGGATTCTTTAACATACATCAACACTCCAACTAGTTTTCATAACTTCAACAAGTCATTAATATATAACTAATTTAATAAGCTTTTCAACACATAACTACGTACAAGAAAATGAAGTCAAACCCTAAACAAAGCCACGTGTTAATATCAAAATATGTGAGAAACATCCCATAAATACTAGAAAAAAAAAGTGTACCTTCCGCAACCTTTTGGTAGACAATTTAGAATTACTTCTAAATTATATTGCAGCACCTTTCAAGCAAAAAAGCAACTGACTCAAATCTTCCCAATTGAATAAGTCATATTTTCCCATTAGAGTTGTACAACAAATTTTCCGCATTCATTACAGTCTTACAAGGTAATTAATAACTGATCTCGTACCTTCAAATTAGCTGAGTAGTCCACAAAAAGTGAGCTATCGGCAAGAACACGGTCACAGGACTCCGTTTACCAAAAAAAAAAAAGGAGCTTAAGAACATGGAAATATACTCAACAAGAAATGAATTCATACTTGCAGCAAACCTGAAAGCCAACTAACAATTTAAAGTAATATTACACCATGAGAAGTACGATATGATGAGCAGCTTATGCTTGAAGAAGAACAGCGACCAAACGCAGATAAAGATCCATAAGAACGTATGATCCTTACGGAAAATGACAGTACCATGGTCTAGAGAACCAGTAAAGACTTGACCAGTTGTGGCCTGATTGCAGTAATGGAAAGCCTACCTTCTCATCTACATTCAAATATCAGCTCCTCAAACATTTGAATCAAGAAAACCATTCCCAAAAGGAGGGAAAAAGTCGACATAAAATAAGTACCAATAAATATAAACTATACTTCACTGTTATAAAGTAATAGAAATCAAACTATAGGCCAGCTTCAGGAAAAACAACAAGAATTAATCTCTATCAAAGGCCTGAAGAATCACAAGAAGCAACTAATGGCTCACAAAGATTAAAAAAACCACCAAAAGTATACAAAGACACTAGAAATACTTAGTACACACAAATTTGCATATTTATTTACGCTCACAACAATTATGATATTTCAAGTGCCAAAATAAATTTGTAAATAGAGAAGTTACTCATTTTTCGAGAAATTTCTTTTGCCCTGTAGCTAGAGATGTAAAATGAACTGTCTCATCCCATCTCATGTCTCATTTAATGTCTCTAATAGACTCATGTTATAATATTGTCTCATTTTAATTAGACTGTAGTCTTAATGTACTTAACTTTAAACATATGTATTATTTTTTCTTATTAAACTTACATTATAAATAATCATGTATTATATTTTCTATTATTTTTGTATTCTTACTGTCAAAATATTCTCTGATAATTATCATGTATTTTCATATTCTTTCGTTGTAGCTTCAGACAATAGCCGAGATACGTATAAAACCTAAAATTAAACAATAACCATAATTCCCGCATATCCATGTTTTATTGATCCACTACCATTATTGTAATGCTCCATGTTTTACTCCACCGGAAGTTATCGTGTCTCACACAACAACACACACCAACACCCTTCTCAAGTCATGGGCGCATATGTCTCTTATGCCCAACTTGTCGTTGAGTTGTGTGTTCCTCGGCACACGCATTTTGCGAGTATATCGCCCAATTGATCTTCTCGATTTAACAAATGGAAGCTTAATAATCTTTTCTTCAAGATTCTGTTTCGATGAAGTTCCGATCTACTTCAACGTGCTTCGTGCGATCAGCGTTGAACTCGGATTGCGTAGCGATGGCAATGGCCGTTTGTTATCACAAAATAAGTTCATTTTAGAGTTGTGAGCAACACCAATCTCAAGCTAAGGTTTTTCAACCAAAGGAGCCTCACATATTCCTCGACCATTCCTCGAATTCAAAGACCGGATAAGTGCAATTATATTTTGCTTGCTTTCTCCATGTAACAAGATTTCCCCCCCCACGAAAGTAAAGTACCCAAGAAGAGATTTCCTATCCTTCATATTCCCCCGGGGCCCGACCGAATCAGATATCCAAGGACTTCCTCAATTGACCATTCTTTTGAAAACATAAGTCCTTTCCTGTGGGAGGATTTTAAGTAACGAAGTATTCGCACGACCGCATCCATACGGTCTTCACTTAGGCAAGCATGAACCGACTCACGACACTCACAAAGATACGCAATATCAAGTCGAGTATGAGATAAATATATGAGTTTACCTACTAACCGTTGATATCTCTCAAGTACCTCCGCCGGTACTCGTCCACATATTCTCCGAGTTTATGATTTTGAACCATTGGAATATCGACAGTTTACAATCTAGTAGTCCCGTCCAAGTAGTCCGCAGTATATTTCCTTCGGGGAAAGACATATGCCTTGTTTTGATCTTGTTACCTCAATACCTAAGAAGTATTTCGAGTCCTCCCAAGTTCTTCATTTCAAACTCATTCGACACTTGTTCTCAAGCTGTAGGATTTCTTCTTTATCATCCCCTCGTAATGATCATGTCGTCTACAGACTATAAGTACGTTATCTTCCCTAATCGATGTTTTAGGAAAAGAGTATGATCGTAGTTGCTTTGTTGGAACCCATATTTCTTCTCATTGCCGAACTCAACCTACCAAACCACGCCGAGGTGATTGTTTTAGTCTATACAATGCTCGTTGTAATCTACATGCGCTGCTTTCCTCGATGTAACAAGATATCCTCGCGGGATATCCCATGTAAATCTCTTCTTCCGTGTCACCATGAAGGAAGGCATTCTTTACGTCAAGTTGCAATGGCCAATCTAAATTTGTCGCAAGAGATAACAAAACTCTCACACTTTTTAGTTTAGCCACAGTGAGAAGGTTTCTTGATAATCTATCCCATGTTTCGTGTATATCCTTTGCTACAAGCCTCGCCTTGTAACGATCAACTAACCCATCTCGCTTTATACTTAATGGAGAAAATCCACTTGCATCATACCATCTTCCTCCTCGAGGCAACTCGCTTAACACCCACGTGTTATTCTTCTCGCACGTGCCTCAAATTCCTCTTTTATACCTTGAGCCCATTTTGGATCGATAAGGCTTCTTCAATGCTACTCGGAATTTGACACGACGAGAGGTTTGCCAGTGAATGCCCGATAGGTTCCGATAATCTTGGAAAGAGATACATAATTTGCTATTGGATACTGCTGTCGTTTTCTCTTCTCGGGGAGTATCGATTCGAGGTTTACTCGATCGTGTCTCGAAAGGTAAAACATAACCAATAGTGTATCTATAGCATTAGTTTGTAAAGGTGTGATAGGATAGCTTACCTCAGAGTTGTTCTCATGCAGAGGATCATTTGGGTACTGTAGAATTGGAGGGTACATCAACCACTTCATCTTCTCGAGATTCAATTACTACTTCAAATTTTCCGCTCTGAAGTTCAAGCTCGGGTCAGATACGGGCTCCTCCATATTATTGGCACGATCCGAGTACGCTGACTAGTGTCTAATATTTCAACATCAAGCCACTCGTTTCTTCACCATAACCTCCTCCTCAAGAGTGTAATTGATACCGGATGGGAAAACATTCTCGATTCAAGGAAAGTGACATCCATGGTAGTATAGTTTCTTTTAGTAATTGGATCATAACATCGTGACTTTTTTTGTACACCATATCCCAAGAATACACATCTGGACAAAGACATGGATCCAACTTAGTTCGTTGATTTTTACGAGGTGGACAAAAGCAACACATCCAAAAATTCGGGCGGAAGCATTAAAATAGTAGGTAAGGGAAGATGATCGTATAACACCTTTAATCGAGTCCGAAATTGTAAGGTTCATGGGCATTCGATTTAAGAGATACACAGCTGTAGTAACAAGATCACTCCGTATTTATTAGGCATAGTGCACCGATTAGTAAGGCCCGAGCCGTTTCTAAAATATGCCTATTCTTCCTCTCCGCACCCCATTCTCGTCAGGGTTTTCAGGAACACGAGGTTTCAGCGGAGAATACCGCGGTTGTCCAAGCATGTCCTAATTGTTGATTAACATACTCCCTCCATTATCGTACCTAAGTATCTTAATTTTTTCGTAAAATCAGTCCGAATCACGGTGCGTGAAACAGTGAAATGTAGCAAATACTTCATCTTTATGTTCGAAGGTAAAGCCATGTCATTCGTGTACAATCATCAACAAAAATAACAAACCAACGATGACCACGACGTAATAACCTGGGAAGGTCCCCAAACATCGTAATGTACCAAAGCAAAAGCGAGTCATACTTTTATTCACGCTCATAGATAAGACGCCCATGACTTTTTTGCTAGGATACAAGTATCACATTTGAAATCCGAATACGTGATATTTGGAAAATAAACTAGTGAGAGGCAGTGCCTTAAATACCCGAATGATGGATGCCCAAATCTACTGACATAGCCAACTGGCTGCTCCTTCGTTACAAACAAGATGTCAGATGTGATCGCTCTTCCCGAATCGAGGTCATCCACATAATATAGCCCTCTCTCCTAGTACCACGCCCAATGATCTCCTTAAGTAGAATATCCCTTGTAGAAGGAAAAAGTAGAATACATCAATACTACATACGCTATAAGGTCTCGGTGACTCGACTTACGTACATTACATTAGCCTGCTTGATGTAGATGATACAAGCAAAGTATTAGATAATGATAATGAGTGGAGATAGGTCATTGCTCCGCCGTAATCGGATAAGCGACTCCCATTTGCATTGGCAACACGGCTCCGTCTTGGCTGGGTTGTATTGGAGAGATCGTTTGGGTCAAGGAAACTTGTTAATAGATTGTATTAAGAAACTTGTTAATATTAATATTTGATCTCTAATTACACCTGTAGCACACTATAATTAATGTAAGCAAATTTGTATACATTTAGCATTTTTTTATATAAAGACAATTGGGATATGTTTAGGGACTTGAGAAAAAAACCCATTGTCGATGACTAAATAGCTCCAAACCGAAAAATCAAAGACAATTTTGGTGAACTAGGTGTTCCATGATTTACCACTCAAAAAAATCAAAACTTAGTCATAGATGGAAGAAGAAATGTAGCACCTTGTTTGGAAGATGAGAAATCAAACTTGACCACCCACAATCTAACATTTCAACTAAAAAGCATGCCAAAAATCATAGCAAGTTGAAAGAAGTAAAAAATGATAGAGATTGGAGATGTTGTACTGGAATAGATAGAGAAGAAGTACCCCGTCAATGATCATTGTAAGAAGCAAAAAACAATGCTCAAGTTATAAGAATAGAATTCCAGATGGGCATGAATTTGAAAGAAACATCATAAAGGTATAAAGATTTGTAAGAAACTTGACATTAAGCTTCTCCAAGCCATTTCATCAAACATGTTGCTCACTCTTCTAAAAATTATTTCAATAGAGAAACCAGACCAAAATTTCAGAAAAATTTCTCAAACAGTTCAACTCATATGCATAATTGAAGTGGAAACCATCAGCCATCTCATGACAAAAGCCAAGGAAAACTCAAAGAAAAATGACATAACAATGATGCAATCAAATTAGAGGTGGTGCAAGGCTGATCGGAACCAGAAGATTTGAGAGGGTTGGAGACGGTCAAATGAAGTACGGGTTGGTTCGGTTGGAGAGAGTTAGGGCACATACTGCATGTTAGAATATTATAAATTAAAACTAATCAAAACTACTCAACACTCAATGACAATTTTTCAGAAATTTTTAAAAATTCTCAAACTTTTATTTATGATTTCTTAACTTATTATATTATATAGATATATGATTTCTTAACTTATTATATTATATAGATTTTGAGAAATATTTATAAAAATAACTGATAAATTAAAGCATACAATATAAATTTATCGAGTAATATAAAACCATACACTTAGACCCTTACTTAACCCATTTCAACATCATGATTTGTATCTTTCTAACATAGTATCAGAGTTAGGCTTGGTTTTATCGGTGACTTGAGTTTTATTTTTAACAGTTTCATCGTAATTTTATGAGGTTATCTCTGTCCGTATGGAGTGATGTTATTAAGTTTCCTTTAATCTTACATCGGTCAAGAGTTCGGTAAAAATATTGCTTATAAGTTTAAACAACTCTTAACTAAATGATATCTTATTTCGTTGAATTAGACTTAATTTTCTAACATTTATATTTCTAATTAATTCAAAAAAAATTCACCTCTCTCTTTTACTTTCATATTTTGTGGGTATTATTGAGACTACACGTAAGTATGAAAGATGAAGGAAGAAATAACACGCAAGTATATATATATATATATATATATATATATATATATATATATATATATATATATATATATATATCGATTTCTTCGAATTCTCGGTATATTTTAATTTGTAATTTGTTTGGCTCTATATATTTTATTTATCAGAATATGAAAGAGGTTTTTGAAATTGTAGGGGCGTTGCCAAGACAAATCCCTAATTTATTGGATTTTATGTAAAAAAAAAAATCTAATGCTGTCAAAATCGTCACATTGAGAGAGGTGTGAGAAAATTTAACAATAAATCAATTGTACTGAAAATAAAAAGATCAAAATGTTCATGTTATGATAAAAAGGGCAGTAAAATATCCCTTTTAAGAAGTAAAAAAAAAAGGATTGAAGGGGTATATAATCCAATTGCAATCTGCTGTCAATTTTCCTTGGGTTACGATAAATTTGGGAGATCTTATAATTTACATGGAACATTTCGCTAGCTTAAAAAAATAAAATTTCATCAAAAAATCGTGAATTTTTCAATTTGTCATTTACATATTTAAGCATCTTTTTTTTTTTTTGTAGATACATCAATTTTTTTTAAAATATTATATAAATTATCAAACCCATTCATAATTTGCAAGGAAACAATTGAGCAACAAAACTGTTCTAAAGGATTTTTACTGGAATTTCTTATTTGACGTACGTAACAGGTTGATTTCGTGTCTAATATATTTGTACAAAATATGCTCGAAAATATAGTTTCGAGTTACCCATTTGCTCTCATGATAATTAAATATACATTTGAGAATACAATAAATTTTATTTTATTTGCTAGATATAAAGTATAAGGGAAACGTTTATAATAAGAAAATAACATACAATCTCAAAATGACCTTTACTGTTAATAAAAATATTTAATAATTATATTTTATTTTATAAGTTAAGGAATATATATGTTATAATTATATAAGAGTTACAAGTAAATTAGATATGCCTAAAATAAACTAGATATATATTAATAGATATGATATACATTAATATATTATTAGATATACATTAATAGTTCTCCTTAAACTCAAGGTAGATGTGAGACCAGTTTGACTTTATCAACCAAATTATGAGTATGTTCCTTAGTAAGTGTCTTAGTGAAGATGCAAGTTGGTCGTTGGAGGAAACGGGGAAAAACTTGAAAGCACCATGAGCAAGATGAGAACGAATAAAGTGACAATCAATCTCGATGTGTTTAGTCTGTTCATGGAAGACATCATTGTAAACAATATGAATGGCACTATGATTGTCAAAATAAATGGGAGTAATAGAAGATGTGAACATCCTTAAGAAGCCATCGTAGCCAAAGAAGCTTTGATGTAGTATCAACAAGAGCACGATATTCTACTTTAGTACAAGAGCGGGCCACGAAGGTTTGTTTCTTACTTCGCCAAGAAATCAAAGAAGAACCAAGGAGAAAACAATAACCTATAGTGGACCTGCGATAAGTGGGATCTCTTGCTCAATTAGCATCAGAGAATGGTCGAAGTACAAGAGAAGACTGAGCTGAGTAAAAAATGTGATAGAAGAGAGTGCCCTTCAAGTATCGTAGAATACACAGAATAGTAACATAATGAGTCGACTGTGGAGAAGAAAGATACTGGCTCACCTGATGAACAACATAAGAAATGTCTGGATGAGTAACTATAAGATAAACTTGGCTGCCAACCAATCGTCTATAAAGAGAGGAATCAAACAATGGTTTCCCTCCCGAGAGTGTCAGATACGCATTAAGTTCAATTGGAGTGTCAATAGTCTTGCTATCAGTGAGTCCAACCTGAGATAAAAGGTCAGATACATACTTGGATTGAGTAATATAAAGACCATCCGTGGAACGAGTGATCTCAAGACCCAAGAAATAGCTTAGATGTTCAAGGTCTTTCATCTCAAACTGCTGACTAAGAAAATCCTTGAGTTCTTGAATGCCATTGAGGTCATCACCAATTATGATCATATCATTCACATATATGAGAAGCAAAATGATACCTTTATCATTGCGACAAAGAAATAAGGCAGAATCATAAGGACTGGCAGTATAACCCAAGCGAAGGATGGTGGAGCTGAACTTGGCAAACCATGCTCGTGCAGCTTATTTAAGGCCATAAAGTGCACGTTGAAGGCGAAAAACCTTGTTTGTTTCAACAGAAAGACCAAGAGGAGGTTGCATATAGACTTCTTCATGCAGATCCCCATTAAGGAATGCATTTTTAACATCCATCTGAAAAAGGTCCCATTTACTGGTCGCATCAACAACTAAGAGAGTACGAACAGAGGAAATACGAGTAATTGGAGCAAAAGTCTCTTCATAATCAATCTCATACTCCTGCGTAAAACCTTTTGCAACAAGATGAGCCTTGTAGCGCTTGATGGACCCATCAGAGCGAGTCTTAATCTTATAGATCCACTTACAACCAACCATAGACTGACCAGGATGGAGAGTAACCAAATCCCAAGTATTGTTTTTGGTTAATACATCAATTTCTTCTTTCATTGAAATCTACCACAAAGGGTTAGGAGATGCATCATGATAGGTGTGAGGCTCATGGAATGTAGTAAGGGCAGTGTAACAATGATAGTCAAGTAAATGTGCAGGGATGGATCTTACTCGTGTTGAGTGGCGAGGTCGAATGTTGTGTGAAGGATCTTCATGCGGAGCAAGAGCAAGGGGCTTATGCTCAAGGTGGGGTAGCTCGTCATTAACCTGTTCTTCTACAACTTGTCTAGAAAAATCATCAAAAATATATGAAGATTGAATAGAGAAATCCAAAAGAGGATTAGCAGTATCTGTAGAAGGAACAAGAGACTTATCTAGAAAAATTTCTAAAACATTTGAGTTAGTTAGGGAAGAACGAAAGTGAGAAAGTTTAACAAATAAGTGGTGTTCCCAAAAGACAACATTACGGGAAACACAAAGATGATACAAGATAAGATCATAGCATCGATACCCTTTTTGAGTTTCACCATAACCAAGAAAACAACAAAGTTTAGATCGAGACTAAAGTTTGTTATGTTCATGAGGCTAAAGAAGAACGAAACAGGCAGATCCGAATGAGTGAAGGTATTAATAGTCAGGGGATGACCCAAAAAGGCACTCATACAGAGTTTGATTATGAATGACAACGCTTGAAAGGCGATTAATGGCATGAACAATATGAAAAGTGGCTTCACCCCAAAATGGGGTAGGAACTTTGGCAAAAATAAGAAGAGCACAAACAATGTCAAGAATATGATGAAGTTTTCTTTCAGCTCGACCATTTTGTTGAAAGGTGCTTGGACAGGTTAGATGATGTACAGTGCCATAGGAATGTAACAAAGCTTGAAAAGTTTTGATATATTTGGAGAATTATGTTTCAACCATTTTTGCAAAGTTACTATATATTGGTAAGATTTCAGAACGAGATTTTATAGAAAAGATCTAACTATAACTAGAATAATCATTAATAAAAATAACAAAATATCGAGATCTATCAATACTAGTAACAGGACAAGGTCTCCAAATATCAGAATAAATTAAGTCAAAAATACTATTAGAGATAGATTCATTATTATTGAAAGATAAAGCTGGCTGTTTTCCTAACTGGTATGAAATGCAATCAAAATTATTTTTTGAAACAGAACCCAAGAGACCTTTAGAAGCTAACTATTGTACCCGAGTGGATAGGGTATGACCAAGACGAGAATGCCAAAGTGCAAAAGAAGGTAAGGAAGAAACTACAACAGCAACAGAGGCAGGAGCAACAGGTAAAAGATGAAGATTGTTCACGAGAAACATACGCTTGACCCTAGAATCGGTCCTAAGCTCTTACTCCATCCTCAGATCCTGCACAATATATCTAGAATAGTAAAAAATGAGACGATATCTTAGTTCAGCTAATTATCCCACGTAGCATAAATCATAGGATAATATACGTTACCAATTAAGATTACATAAATAATTTGTTATTTTTTTTAAATTAATTGTAGTCACATAAGAAGTTTGAGAGACTGCTTGCATAATATTATCTAATTTTTAAATTGTTAAGTATAACGGGTGAGATTTAAAAAAGTTATTATATCTTTTATTTATCTTTAAAAATTTTAATTTGTTGATACATAAAAATATATAAAAAAATTATATAATATTTTATGGTTATTTATCCTATCCTTAAAAGTTCATATTTAAAAAAACATGGCCAAAAATATGCAATAGTTTATGAATAATTGAAACTTATATAACCTAAAAATAATTATATTTTCATGATCACTAATCTTCGTGACATAAAAATTGATTTATTAATATATGTATGGCCGCTAAAAGACCTATTTGATATAAGTGACAAATGCCGCCGAGATACATTTGCTTTTATAGTTATAGTAATTAAGTTTACTAATTATATTTACATGTACTTTTGTTTCTTGATTTTAGAAAAATGATATGAAAATAACGAGTTATCAATTTTTTGTGTTTTTTTCCTCATTTTTTATTTTGAAAACTATTGGGTAATTATGATGTCAAATGTAATTGAAGAAAGTAAAATTTAAAAAAAATAATAATAATAACGACAAAAACTAGGAGACTAAATTTTTTGTTTTTTTTTTGGCCAAGAAATAAAAGCGACTTTAGTGCTTCAATTTCAAAGAATACCGGAGCACATGCAGTCCTCCACTCTTAACATGACGTAGAAAGCTCAAATTTAGATTATAGTTTAAATATTTTATTGTTCAGCCATGATTTACGTATTGCATGTTTCATGGAAAAATTAAGTTTAATCACCCAAAATCAGTAAAAGTTGTACACTATTTTATAAATGCTGTGTGAATTTCAAAATAAAAATCTAGTGAAATTGTGACAAATAAGTATAATGCTTTGTAAGAAAAAAATTGAATTTAAACATCATCTAAAAATTTAAGTATATATTTAATTTACGTGTAATTGTTGAAATTTTAAAAGAAAAAAACAAAAATATTATACTATTGATATAAATAATATATATTTTGTTAATTTTTTTAAAATTATATAGTTTACTTAAAGATATCAAATAGGATGAGTTTTTATTTAACACATCTTATATTATTTATATTCTTAATTGGTTAGGATAATATTAACGTGAGAGAAGTTGTTACATCCCATTTATATCAAATGGTTCTCAAATATATATATATTTTTTTCTTTATAAGAACTCATTTTATGTTAATAAAAAGTGTTTATGTATTATTTGTCAAAAAAAAAATCAAGTTATTTAGGAAAAACAACTGATATTATGTTATTAAAAAAATATGTATTTTGTTGAGCAAATTAAAAAAAAAACTCAACTTATCAATTAAGAAAATTGAAAGTAAATTGAAATAAAGAAAAAAAGTCATTTTAAGTTAAAATAGATATCAATCCATAAGATAATGATAATCTATACATTGTGATGGCTTTTAGAGGGAGTAGGTTATGCTTAGATTATAAAATTGTTAAGAACAAATTAAATGAAAATGATACGAAATGAGTTGATTATTTGACATACATATGTATTGCAAGCAGTATTGAGGGACCAATATATGTTATTGTTTCAATTGAGGGCTACAACATATATTATGAGTACTTTAAAATTGTAGCTCAAATTGGTGGCAAACTTTAGTGGTTAAGGTGTCTCCCTCTTGCACTAACTTAACCTACTCATAAATGTACTAAAAGAGTTTATAAGTAGTATATGTATCTCCTTAATCTTCTAGAATTCTTATAAAATCTGGTGGCCAAATTATTTTGATAATTTAAATCATTCCCCACCATTAGGGAAGTAAAAAAGGTGTAATGATGTGACATTCTTTAAAATTTATCTATTTTCTAGAATTGAGAGTCCATAAATTACTTGCTAATGTAATATAAGTCATCAACGCATTCATTAAATATATGGTGACAGATCACAAGTCGCAGCAACAAAATACTCAAGAAATTATTTAAGTTATAGTAGGAGAATAAGATGATTTATAATAAGCATGAATAATTTGTTTAAACTTGATAAACATATTTGAGTAAAAACAATAAGTATTTCAAGGAAACATTAGAGTAAAAATAAGTGATGAAAATAACCAACTCTAGCTTTTAAGTGTTTGTGATAATGATAATATTATTTTTGTTACAAGAGAAAAGAAATACAATACTGTATTTGCATGTACAAAATATTTTCTTTAAATGTGCATATAGAAAAAGTAATGTATTACATTTTCTTATGAGCAAAATGAAATTTGATATAATATTAACTAATCCATCCTTGCTTTATAATTATTACAAGAACTATCCACATGAATGATTGAAAATTTTAAACGTGGGTGAAAATTATACATGATTTTTTTAAACATAAAACTAACACCCTCAAAACTTATAAAAATACAAATAACATTTTTTAATACTAATTTATATATCATTCAAGATAAAAATGTTATTTTTGTTATTATTTTATATATATATATATTTTTTATAAATAAAAAAAAATGAGGAAATGGAATACATAATTTTCACACTTAATTGTACTGCTAGCATTAATAGAGAATCGATGTATATAATTATTAGTAGGATTTAAGTCTCATAAAATAGAAAGTTAATGACATAAAAATTAAATTTAATAAATTTTTTTTACTATTGATATGTTTGTTTACGTAGTGTAATCAAAATAATAATAAATATTAAAGTAAAATTTATAAATTATATATAAATAAAATTAAATTAGAAAATAATTTTTTTAAGTTTTAAATAAAATAAAATGAGAAAGTAATAATAAACGATTATACGAGTCAGAAAAATAGAATATTCAACTGTATTATTTGTGATGTATAAAATGAATAAATATTATTGTCATTATTAGAATGTTTTAAATGTAATTTTAAATTAAAATTCTAAATCATTTTAATTATTATTCATTTATAAATTATCAATCAAATCAAATACAAATAATTTCAAACACTATGCTTTTGTAATGTCAAAACAAATACTTTAAATCATGAGCATTTATTCAATATTCTTCGTGTTTCATCCATTCATTTTTATTACAAGATTGATTGGTTATTTTTTAAGATACACTTCTATTTATATCTAGCACTTTTCATTTGATAGTTGATACTAAAATGAATTTCCCTTGAAGTTGTACAAATTTGTCATTTTTTTTTTTTTTAAATGAAAATCGAGTTGACACATTGCAGATTAGATTAGGACTTTGTTTGACAAAAATAAAATGCCCGAATCAAGAAAATAAAATGACTTGGATATCCTTAAAAATGGCGAAAGATTAATGTAATGTTGCCTATGTAAGTGATTAAAGTAACAAAAAGACAAATAGTGACCTCCACGTATTTTTAAACGATACTCTTCAAGTGAACAAAATACTTTATTCACGTTATTTTTTTCAAAGAATACATAAACCATTTATTTAATAAAAATTAAATAACTTAATCACTGTTTAAATAAATTAATAAATATATGATAAACCTATTAAGTTTGTTTAGAATATAATTTAATAATATATAATATTAAATTAAATTTCACCTTAATTCTATTACTTAACTAAAAATACATTGAATTCATACCGATTAATCTTACACACGTACGTTATTAAAAATAAAATAAAATTTAAAATTCTCTAAAATGTATAGTTCATACTCTTACTCATCAAATATTTTTCATCTTCTTCCAATTAAATAATTTGTTCCGCAAGAGTCTCATCTCTTCCCATATCAGTAAACCTAATTTCCCTATTTTTTGTTTTCAAGCAGAAAATCAAGCTCTAAACTTTAAACCAACCAAAAATGAATGACTTGATGACCAAATCCTACACCAACTATGTGAACTTAAAAAAGGCAGCCATGAAAGATCTTGATTTAGAAGCTGGATACTTAGAAATGTCCAAACTAAACCAACTAGACAGCGACCTGAGTCTTTTTCTAAAAGAAGCAGAGAAAGTTAAAGAGGAAATGACCTCTCATAGAGACATCCTGGGTAGTCTCCAACAAGCCAACGAGGAGAACAAAACCCTTCACGAATCAGAGGCCTTAAAGGCCTTACATAATCATTTTAACTTTGGCAAATAACCCTGCAATGGTTACCTAAAGCTTCCATTTTTAGTTGATTGAATTTCCTTACAAATCTTCTAAATTAGATTATTTATTTCATTAAATTTAATAAATTAAAAATATCATTATTTATTATCTTAATTATGAAAAAAAATAATTCTATTAAAAAAAATTATATTATCTTAATAATTTTTTATTGAAATATTATTATTTTATGAATCGATTAAAACATAATTAAAACAGAAATTTTTAATAACAATAAAAATAAATTTTAATATTAAATTATTTTAAAAAAATCAACATAATAATAATAATAATATTCAAATACAAAATTATTTTTAATATTAAATTATTTTAAAAATTCAACGTAATAATAATAATATTCAATATAAAGTTATTTATATATATATAATAAAATATTGAAATAAAACTTTGATAATTAATAAATATTAAAAAATATATTTTGTGAACTCGTAATCTTATTAAAATCTCATATTTTAATCGTATTTAAAATAAAAAATAATAATATTTTAATAAAAAAATCATTAAAATAATATATTATTTTTAATCGATTATTTTTCTATAATTAACGAACTAAATAACATTATTTATAATCTAAAAGATTAAATGAAATTATTTATAATCTAAAAAATTAAATAACATTATTTATAATTTAAAAAATTATACAATATAAATAACATAATTTAAGAAATTTTTATGATAATTTTTTGAATATTTTAATATTAACGGAAAAGTACCAAAACAAAATGAGAAAAAAAAGTGTTTGGAAGAAAGAAAACGAGAAATTTAGATAGGAGAGAGAGTGGGAGAATAGTGACACCAAAGAATGGAAATAGGACTAGAGGTAGTTCAGAAATTTATTAATTATTGAAGGGTTATTTGCTTAAAATTTGACGAGGAATACGATGTATGGTCAAATTTAGAAAAAAAAATTATCTTTTTAACTTTTATTAATATACATAGATAGATAGAACATTTTTTTTTAATTTGATGGTAAAAAGTGTACAAAATATAATTTAATTATATATTCAAAAGAAACTAATAATTTGGAAACATATTTGTATATTTTTCTTAATTTATAATTAAAATTGATAGAAAAATAGTGAATAACAATTTTGTTTTTAATTTATTATTATCACCTACTCTTCAAATATTATTATTATTATTTGATATTTTACTCATTTTTGCTTACTAACAAACTATGGGAATGTGTTATATATCATCTCCTATCTAATATTTTTGTATATGGGTAGAAGAATAAAGGATTAGTTTGTCTATTGTAATAGTTTAAAAGATATATGAACTTTAAACCATCAAATTAAAATAAATTCAAAAAATATTAATCTATTTTCAAATAATAAAAAATAAAAAATAATTAATTTAAAAGGGAAGAATAAGAGAGAGAGAGAGAGAGAGAGAGAGAGAGTATGATCATTAATGCATCCACTAAACTCCTTGGATGAGGCCCCAAAATAGTCCTTGACTACTACGAGGTCTTCGTCAAAGGCAACTTTAAACACATATCTTCTGATCCCAAGACTCTTGCATGAGATTTCAAAATATGAAAAAGCATGATAGCGACCCTTAATACTCGTTCTTAGAAGAAATGGACATTGAAAATCTACATCGTTTAAGATATCCAGTACAGGACACGTGACTCTCAATCCAAATATATAAAAAAAAACCCACATATTCGAAGGCAATATATATATACAAGGGGGGAACATAAGATACAGACAACTTAAAACCTTGCACCCTAAGGAACAATCCCTACCACCACTATCCCTTCAATTCTTGTCCCCAATAATAGTTTTAAAATTATTGAAAGAAAAAAAAAAGGGGGGAGGGGGGGAGAGGGGGGGGGGGGAGAGGGGGGAAGAGGGGGGAACGGAAGGACATAAAGGAGAAAAATGGTGAAAGTAAAAGTGATAAAAAAAAATTGATATTTCACAATTGTATCCCAATAAATTAAAAATAAAAAAAAATAAAAAATTGCCGTCCCATTAAATTGGTGATAACTTCTATAAAAGTAGGGTTTTTTTATTTATTTTTTTAAACCCCTTTATACTGATTTGTACATTCGAAACACATGTTTAAAAAGTATTATTTATAGGTCAAAATATTTATTAAAAGCATATCATGATTTATCAGTATTCCAATAATCGTTCATAACAATCATTTCATACCATATTCTCTTTCAACAAATCAAAGGGACTTAACAAGCATTCTATATGCTCAAAAATAAAAAAATGGGAGGTTAAAAGTAAAATCAGTCATTCAACATTCATTTCATACCATATTCTCTTTCAACAAATTAGAGGACTTAACAAGCTTTATATATACTAAAAATATATTAATAGGAGGTTAAAAATAAAATCACATTCAAGGTTTTGATCATTTCATACTATATTCTCTTTCATACAAATTAGAGGAACTTAACAAGCATTTTTTCGATAAGGAATTTGCAATAATTATGATTGATTTAAGTCTTTGGAAAACGTTAGAAAGGAATTATAATTTTGGAAAAGAATAAACACAAATGGTAAATTGGTAATGATCTTAGGATGAACAGAATGAAAGTAATAAAATTTTAAGTATGCCATCTTCAACCTGTGTAAATTAGTTAACAAGTTACCCCCAACTTATTGCTATCCAAAACTCAAAATTATCTATAAAATAACTAAAAACCAAACAAGAAGAAGCTTGTAGGACATCGCATAGATTTTCATTAATAAATATAGTTATAGCATTGTAGGTTATCCAGGATGATGCATATATATCCACATAGTAACAATTAATAACATTTGAATCCCAATATACAACAGGATGTTCAAATTAACATAAACCAGTCTTCAATGTTTGAAGGAAAAAAGAGAGACTAGAGAGTCATACCTAAATATTAATAACTTCCCTCTAACATTAGCTTAATGCAGAAAAACAAGTGCAACTCACTGCAGATGATATTCTCCAATGCAACGACATAATCATCAATAAGAAGTAACCCCTATTTCAGAGGAGCGCGGGAGAGATATCCATGGGAAATGGATTTCCCAAGACGGTATCCATATAATAATGAGGATGAGCTGCATCCATCACCACAAACTGCATGTCCTCTGAAGGCTTCCAATGCCTTTTTCTTTGGTTGATAAACCAGTTGTTTATCTGCTTCTGATCAAGACCAGTAGATTCGGCAAGAGCTAACTTTTGTTGCTCCTGTCAATAAAATATATATAGGTCACTTAAATAGCTTAAGGTGAAAAACATGCATGTAATCAGTTAATAGAAATGAATTTAATTCTTAAAATTAATACCGAAGGATAAGGCCATTTGTAATGTCTGCTCCACCAATCAAGAAGTTGTTGTCTAGCTTCTTTAGGTAGCTTCCCCTTCTTTCTCTTCTTCATGAACTCTTGCTTCAGACTTCCTAAATATCCACTATACTTGCGCAAAAGTTGACCTTTTAATTCCTGGTCTTCTGCTTGGGGATCTATGAAGTTGTTCACATCAACTTCTTCTTCAGATGATCCATTCCTATCCATAGCTTCACAACATGCTGAAGACATAAACCATATTGAGGTCATCAACTCAGGATTAATACATAAAAATTCATAACAAAGTACTAATCAAATTACTAGATCCACAACTCATCTGTCCTCTCATATATATAATTTAAGTGGACACATAATTAACAATGACAAAAGATCCTAAAGGTCCAACACGTTAGTTCAACAATTATTGGATTAGATACATCATGTCTCTTAATTTTTCAAAATCGAACAATTTAAACCTATAATTTATGAATTAGTCATTATTACGAAAAAGGAAACACTTCTAGTCCTATAATTATTAAAATAATTACTTTTAGTTCATCAAATATATTAAACTGAAGACTTGTAATAAAAAATAATTACACTGTAGTGTCAAACTTTCATAAAGAATGGGATTGAAGGTGTCTAATTCAAAAATTATAAGACTAAAGTATTCATTTACACATTATAACAAAACTAATGAAACATTTTTCCAAAAAGCTACGAGACTTTTAATGTTCAATGTGATAGTTACGGGACTAAACCACTAAAATTAAATAATTAACACACTCCTAATGCCTTGCTTCCATTAACAATATAGAAAATCCCATCATGATAGAAACCATTTATTGTGCTTCCATTTTAGTTATGTATAATATGAATAAATTCATATATTTCATTAGTACCATCGTTATTATTTTCACCCAATTAAGAACAGATGTAGTAGAGACGCTCATCCACGCTATGCCAAGTTGCAAATAGAGCCACGACCCACAAAATCTATCATTTTGCACCCTTGCAGGTTTTCAGGCAACTTAACCGAATCCACAGTACAAGCCGATCATAAATAAGGGGAGCATGCATTGATATAATCAGAATCAAGACTGGTAACAAAGTTTAACTTAGACAAGACATCTCAATGATAACACGGGAAGCCATAATTGAATGAAGAAGTTTTCATCAATGACTTCAAGTGTTGTTCATAATAACCATACAAGTGTTTTATTTTTCGGATTGGGTCACTTATAGACTCTAAAAAATGTAAGCAAGTAAAAATAAATAGTAAATATTTACTTTGGATGACTCTCACAGCTATAGTCCTAGAAAAATCTAAAACAAGTACAGTCCCAAACGGTTTAATAGAACCTTCTTGTTCAAATCAGTCCGTTTAGTTTTATTGAGTTAGGATACTTAGATTCTTCATATTTCGTAAGAAAACCCGTGTCTAAACGACATGACATGAACATTAATACGGGCACTCGAATACTCTAATTTGATATAAATTTACAAAAGAAAAAAATTAGAAAAATAAAATGGACATGTTAGATACCCAGATATATATCTAAAATTTAAGACTCGATGTACTAAAAGAATCTAAGTACCATAACTGATTTGCATCATTTAAATTCTTGGAGGAATGTATGTTTCTTGATCATCATGTATTTTTCATTCAAATTTGAATTATTCAATTAAACAGCTAGTGTAAAATTTAAGGCAAACTGAATGGTGTGAAGTGCAGCTTAAGAATATGAGGTTATAGAGTTAGGTTTCTATACTTTTAAGCGAAAAAAATTATACTAAGAAATGGTTTAAACTAAAAATGATTGATTTAAGAGTTTTGAAAGGTTATAATTTGAAACATTGTGCTTGTTTTGTGTTAAAAGATTGTCATCAAATAAATCATAGGCTGTTGGCTCAATTGTAAGTTGAGAAATGATAGGACCACCCAAATTTACACTCATACTAATTATGGTGTGTCATGTGTCAAAATTTTATTGAAATATGAAAAACTATACCATTTTCAAAGTTATTTAGACACATGTCACGCCATAATTATGTGAGTGTAAATTAAGATGTCCTTTGCATTTCTCTTGTAAGTTTATTATGGATTATTTTCTCATGTATCTTGGTGCCCATTATGTGGAGCTCTAACTGTTGTCATAGCATAACATAACATAGTCAGAGTTCATCATTCCCATTTCTTAAAAGTATTAACACAAACGATCTTCAATATGTATTACTTCTACTTCACATAGTACAGTTCGAACTTTAATGTTGCAAGTAGATTGATATTTTACTGGTAACATTTCATAATATATGAGCCCTAAACATAATATGTTTCACTTATGAAACTATATATGTATAAATATTTGCTAGCAATATTACATATAATTGAATACTTATGAGTGAGAAAATCTTATATAGGACAAGGTAATGCACACCTACATGTGCACCATTGATAACATCGCTTTTATTATTATTAATTTTTTTTTTTTGGTTTATTTAAAAAGAAGGGTTGAATGTAAGGGATGTACCGCCTGACCATAACCACGTTCCACATAAGACTCTCGTATATGTATACAACAAAACATTGTTGTATATGTGCTATAGTACATAGAAAAAAGAAACAAAACTCGAACCAATAGTGTTTAAGGATGGGTAGAACTGAAGAGTCTAGAGGAAGAAAAATATATATTTAAAAAGCAGGTGATCTGTGACTCCATATACTTAGTGTTAGAAAGTTGAGATAAGACGAAATATTAATTATACTTTTATATATTTATAACTTCCCATAAATGTTGACTCCCAAACACTGCAATTTAAAAAATGGGATTACTAGATCCTAAATAAAGAACCTCAAACTCTGAAACTAACTCTACTAAAAGTTTAAACCATTAAGAAGAAAACCAACTATATTTTTATACATTTATCACTTAATAATTAATTTATAGGTTATAATTCCTTCTTAGATTGACTGAACAAATCAAACAAGGAATGTATCAGCAGGCAACAGGTTATAACCAGAATAATATTCATCATAATTTGGATCCATGGAACGAAACATAAAGCTAAAGCACTAGTATAGCTGATGAGAACATAAATCATTAACAAGAAGATAACGATTCAAGGCATACACGCATGAAGATACCATGGGCACAAGTTAAAATAACCAAAATTTGAAGGGCACACTGCACTATCGTCTAGCAGACCCTTTTCACAAAGGCAAGAAACTATACATGTAACAAAAACTTATTTATTACTCCTCGAATATTGGAGATGCGGTAAATCAAGCCTATAAAAAAATTCTTTGTTTGTGCATATTTTCTTGGAATATGATATTTCGAAAACACAGTCTTAATCAAGCAAATAATTAGGTTGGTTGAGTACATAGAAGCAACCAACAACTTACACCTCCAAGTCTATTTCTCGTCAGCAGTAATCTTGCTGTAAATCTGAGAATGCTAGAGGTGTGAAAGCAGTAACTAAAACACGTGACCTATAAATTGGAGACTAGGGTTCTTCCTAGAAACCCTAACAATGATAATCACCAAGTGCTACTCTGATATCAGTTAACATTTAGCTACAGACATTAAAGAGTCTTTGGCACCGTACCACTACCAGTACAAGAGTGTTGAGACATTTTATAGCAAGTTTTAATAAATGCAATTAAAGAAAAAACTTCTAGCTTATGTCATAATCAAATTAGTGACTCTAAAATTTTTGTTTCCAGAAACCATCTAATATAAGTCACAACTGCCCCTAGCTAGTTAAGAACATTTCACACGCTTATTAAGAATAAAAAGTTATCATTTCATTTTGAACATATTTACATCTATCATAATTGTTTTTGAAATTCGAGAAATTATTCAATTTTTTAAGATATTATTAACACGTAGCAAAATTTAGGTCATAAAGTGTATAAAAACGAGGGCAAATTTGTGTCTATAATACTCCTCTTATTATTAAACTAAAAATGTAAACATGGATGTTTCCAGAGAGGATATCTAAATGTAGTTTGGAGAGCCAAGCGATTACGAAAGCGACATTGATTTTTATATTTGTACAAAAAGCAAAGATGTCTGGAGAAACGATGTTCAAAAGTTCATAATCACAAGCCATAATGAAATACTACTCATCATTATACACAAACATCGAGAAGACACAGAAGAGAACCAAAGCAAAGCTTCAGCTCTATGTTATTTGAAATTAACTAGCGTGGTCTGTGTTGAGACTCCTCGTACTGAAAATAGTACCAAATATAAACAAAAATATGAAATGAAAAAAAAAATCAAAGCCCGTTGAAAGAAACAAAGAAACAAATATAAGCATTTAATTTAAAAGAGATCTAATGAACCATACAAGTATCATCCTTTTGAAGCAATAACCTAAGTACCCTCTTTTGGAAACAGTACACATATTTATTATTTATATAATTTTTAAATTAATTTAAATCAACTTCTTGGAAACAGAAAAGAAGCCATGCATATGCCAGTTGTACTATTACATACACCAAAGACCAATAAACGAAAGAGAGGAAAAAATTATTACCAGAATCGGAAGTAGAAGAAATAGCGAGGGATTTGAATTGGTACTCAATCTTTTGAAGGAAAAGCATGGCTTCTTTAAATGGTTTTGAGAGTTCTTGTTCGTACTTAGTTAGCATCTCGCAGTAAGCCTCCATGAACTGATCCAGAGCTGGATCTTCGCCGAGACAGCCAGGAGTGCTAGTAGAGCTAATAAGGTTCGATGTACAAGCTTGTTCTAGCTTAGCCACAACTTCTGGCGGCGCACCAACCTGCAGCTAATAAATTCTGTCTAAGAAGTTCTGATTTGAAAATTAACTCTACCTGTCCCTATCATAATAATACACCATCCAGTTTCTCGAATTAAAGTTTTTCGCACAATTATAGGATTTAGAATTTTAGATCGTAAGCAGAAAATAGTTAATTAATATTTGAAGTTGTTTACCTTTTGACAATTGACATAAGCAGCCAAGAGACGTTGGTAGTGAGGATGAGCCATGATCTTAGCCTTAACAGGTGAAGAAGAAGAAGTGGTTGTTGTAGTAGAAGCATTAATGTTATCCATGATATAGCACCCAGCTAGGTTATTGTGATTCTGATGAAGATTGAAACAAGAAGCGCTAGTAATATTGCGATTTAAATTATGATCTTGATTATTGTTGGGTGGAGGAGGAAGAAATGGGGTATTAATATTATTGTCTGAATTGTGAATGGGATGATGATGACCTTGATGGGAAGTAGTCATAAAAGGCATCATCATCATCATTGGACAATACCCATTACTACTACTACTACTATTTTCTCCAAATGATATCATACAAGATGTGCCATTAGAACCACCACTACCACTACCACTACCACTACCACTACCTTCCATTCTCTGTCTCTCTCTCTCTATTTCTCTCTCTCTCTCTTTCAAAAACAGCTTATTCTTTTAAATTCTAAAATGCTTAATCACATGGGCTTTTAGAAAAAGGCAATAAGGCAAAATCTTTTGGGTCTAAAAAGCGGGAGAGAGAGAGTGTTTCAGTTTCAGGGTGGCTCCCGGGTTTTAAGCTACAAGGTTTCAGGCTTTTTCACAGTATATCCTTAACAGTGATAGTGGGTATACTACTTGTACTGTTCAGTTTTATTAATATTACTGCAGACAGGTTAATTATATATTGTCTATTTGTTTTTTTTTTAATTTATTTTATCTGATGGTTGCTATAGTTGCTGATCAGTTTTCTGTCAAAGCTGGTTAATATGAAAGAGTGTGAACTAGAGAAACAAAGAAAGCACGCCAAAGTTTGCAAAGAGAAAGAAGAGAGGGGAAGGGGGTTTATGGAAATGAAGAGAGAGAGAGAGAGGGGTGCAAAGCTTTACCTTCCCGATGAAAACTCTCTCCGTCTTTTCTTGCTGTGGCAGTAATGCACTGCCATTACTGGCAAAGAATAAGAGAGAGAGAGAGAGATAGCGAACTAATCGAGGAAGAGAGCAGGACAGGGGTCACTTAAGAAGGAGAGAGAGAGAGAGAGGGTAGAGGGCAAGAAAGGTTTTTGGTGCACGGAATCACCTCTCTTTCATTCTCTCTCATGTTTTTTCTCTCTCTACTGTTGCTTTACTCTTCTTTCCTCTTCTTTTGTTTTTTTTTTTACTTGTGTGGTTGATTGGCAATCTGTCCACTCATTTTAATATTCTCTTTTTATTGTCTTCTTCTCTCCCAACTCCAGAATCATAAATTTCTATTTATCAGTAATGCAGTACATAGTAAAGGCCAAGAAATTATTATATTGTATCCATTACTTTGGAATATATTTAGAATATAAAAAAGTAATATTTGGTTAAAATTTATTTTTAAATTTATACTTAAATTATTCAAATTTTAAAATGTATTAATTAGATCTCAAATTTTTAAAAATTTATACATTAATTTCTAAATAATTTATTTTATAATTTTTTAAAATTTGATACATTAATCATAATTTAGTTATTAAAATAATATTTATGAATCAAAAATTTAATATCTATAATTAAAATTCTAAAAATTGATTACTAAATAATATAATTTAAAATTTAATGATTAAATTGTATATTTTAAAAATTTAAAGATAAATATATAAATTAAATTAAATTTTAGAAACTAATTTTACATTATATTCTTTTATATTATAATAATTATGATATAACACATGTTTAGTTTTTAAAAAAAATCAATTTTTTTTATTTTAAAAATTATTTAATTATGTTATAATATAATTGATATAAAAATAAATTTACTTAATACTAATTTTAGAGTAAGTACGATAAAATAAAAAGAAGTAGGAATTCTAATTAGATATTTTAATATACTAGTCATCCAAGGAAGAAGATGATATATTTTTATTTTATTTTAATAAATATATAAATTTATTTTTATTATAAATTTAATTAAATTAAAATTCAAACTACTCTTATTTTATCATTAAGTTATATTTTTTTATTTTTTAAAAATATTAGAAGTTTGTTTTATAAAAAAAATTATGTACTTAAATTTTAAAAATCTAAAATAATATAATTATTTATAATTTATTGTTATTATTTACAACTAATCTTTAATAAAAAAAATTTAATTATTTAATATAAAATTATGTATCTAGTTATTTTCATTATCATATAATATTGTTTTTATGTTTTTTATTGGCTCAACATTTCTTGAATTTTTACCATAAAATATTTATTAATAACTTAATGGTTTTTTAATTTTTTCTTTACAAAAATATTTCAAATATCAATTAAATTTTTATTTATATGGTTCACATTCTCTATCAAAAATCTTTTATATATATTATAAAAACATTTTAAATTAAAATAAATAACAAATTTTAAATTTTAAACAAAAAAAATAAAGAGAAAATCCCGCATTCCGCCCCCATTGTGTGGAGAACCCTATACCCATTCTTGAACACCCAAATAGCCAAATGCTGTTCTTGTTAGCAAATAGTGTTTATCTCAAGCCAGATAATTATCGGATTTAACAATTTACTTATGTTTTGATCCATTGAATAAATTATAAATATTTCACAACTCATTTTATCATTTGTTATAATAATAAGATGGTGAGAAAGGATAAGCTAAGTAAATTGATATTTAATTTACATTTAAATTATTTTTCTCTTAAAATATTGATTGTATCGTAATTATTTTGAAAAATAGATAATTGATTTATTTTTGTAGATTATTATATAATATATTACTGTATAAATGATTTATCATCATAAACGTCTTATTTATTACTTTTAAAATACAATCCTTATAAATTATTATTTTCTTTTATTTTTAATTGGGTATTTGTTTTTTTTAAATTATATTAATATTAAAATTTATTAATTTAAATTACTATTTCGTTATATATTTTAAAAATAATTAATAATTTTTAAATATATGATACTTATTTTAAATTAATTACGCTCCAAAATAAATAAACACAAACCAAAATATTAATTTTAAAAAAATATAATTTAAACTCGTATTTATTAAGTAGTGTATCGCAATTACGATAAGTTTATAAGAATGGTCGTAGATATTTATTTTATAAAATAATAGACCTGTGATTCTTATTTATTTATTTATAAAAGTAAATGATTCATTATTTTATAAAATAAATTTTTTATAAAGATAATTAACCTATTTTATCTTATTTTATAAATAAAAAACTAAAATGAATGTTTATTAATCATAGGTTACTTTTTTACTTTATTTTATATTTCAGTTAAAGGTAAATTAGTGAATGACGTGAGTGAAGAATTGAACTCATACCGAATCGTTTAAAGTGTTGTATGCTTAAAAGACAACACCCAAATATTGCAGTAAAAATGAAATAGATATCTAAATTTTTTTCCATCATCTCAGATTTTTAATAAGGAAAAAAAATTGGCTGGAATGGATACTATTTTTGCCTTCTTTGAAGGTAAAGTACCAACAATGTCCTATAGCAAAACATTCATCTTTCTTCCAAGAAAATTTGGCTGTTGACTTTTATTTTGACTAAAATATACCTTTTGAGGATTAGCTAACTAAACAAACCTCACTTAAAAATCTTGAAAAATAACAATCACCAAATATTTTATAGGACTATAAATAAATAATTTTGAGGAGAGAGAATGTTTAGTTTCATCTTTTTCTTCTTCTTAAAGAAAAATAAATTTTATTATTACTTATTATTTATCTATCTTTTTCCTTCAATATCTTTTTTATCCATGCATTAATCAATTCATAATTTCTTCTTACTTTACCTTATCCTTTAAACTCCTCATTACATTTTTTGAACTAAAAAATCAATTTTTTTCTATTTAAAACTCCTTAATTTCTCTCATCTAAGAATATAGTCTTCATATTCATACAAGTCTTTAAAATTAGTCATCAATCTCAAACATTTTGCCTCATGGAGAAGGTTTAAGATGAAAAGAAAGATGATATAAGTTTATTTTCTTCTTATTGTATGGTCAAAACTACTATGTTAATACTTTATTGTAAAATCCATAAAAATAAAGTTAAATGTTAATTTTCATGTTCTTATTTTTATAAAATTTTTGTTTTTCCCTGTAATAAAATTAAGTATTTTTTTTTCGAAATGTTATGTAATTTTGATATCTTTTAGTTGAATTAATTTTAAAAATATGATTTTTAATACGTGAAATTAATCTTATTTAACACATATATGTCCTTAGTATGCTCTCCGTCTTTTTCTTAAGTATACACAAATAAAATTTGTAAATATCTCTTAC
This sequence comes from Hippophae rhamnoides, assembly GCA_033030585.1. NCBI lineage: Eukaryota > Viridiplantae > Streptophyta > Magnoliopsida > Rosales > Elaeagnaceae > Hippophae > Hippophae rhamnoides. The sequence continues at coordinate 26,673,195 of CM065432.1, forward strand.
AGTATTTTCAAAAAAAATTGTTAATTTTAAAGAATTTCAACAAATAAAAATATGTTCTTTTAAATTTACATTGTTAAAAATTTCATCTGGGAGAGAAATAAGTCTCCAGAAATGAGTAAGTTGTTGAGAAATGAGACGATAATCAAGCAATTGATGTGAGTTTTTAAGTTCATTTTCACTAGCTATTTATTCAAGTTTTTGAGTTATGAACTTATCCAAACTTTTGAGCAGATTATTGAACTATTTGTTCTTATAATAATAAGTTCTTTATATATGTTTATGTGTGTCTCTATTTTATTTTTAGTTAAATAAATTTTATATAATAAAATTGATGTATTTATTTCTTTGTGTTGTTTAACTTTAACAAGTGATTCCTTTATATTGTATTCTTTTTATTAAAAAATTTATAATATCTTTTTTAATTAATATATTATGATTTTAAGAAGAAAAAATAACCAAATTTATTGCAAATATTTGTTCTTATTTTCTCTTCCTCACCACTTCTTTCTACCAATTATGCACGAAAATATAGTAAAAATATATAAAATTTAATTTTTTAAAAAAATATTATTAATATCGATGAATATATAAATAAATTTAAAAAATCACAAAAAATTATTAAAATTTGAAAAAATTATATAAAATTTTAATAAATTTTAATAAATATTAAATAAACAATACTAACTATCTTAATTATGCCAATTTTACAATTTAATGATATGTTTGTGACATATATATATATATATATATATATATATATATCAATAATAAAATATAAAAAAAATTATTTAACAAATATAACTATAAATTTTATAAGGCAACCATAATTTGTGGAAAGTAATAGCAATAAAATATTATATAGAAGTACGAACAAATTAAATATCGGATCCCTTAGAAATATATTTATTTTGTTTTTGTTTTCAGAAAGCCTTCCTCTCAGCTATATCGGAAGAAATATGCAGAATTTAATTTCATAAAAGTATACATAATATTATGGATATCGATAAATATTTAAAAAATAATTATAAAATTTATATAAGTTATTGTTAAAAATTGGGAAATATTTTATAAAATTTTAACAAATATTAAAATAAACAATAATACACAACCTTAAATAAAAGGAAAAAAAAAGTATATTGTGTAAGAAAGTGGAAGGCGGGAAATACATAAAGTTTAACTTAATAAATTATGGTACACCTGTTAATCTTATATTAATAGCTATAATTATTTAAATGTTATATTAATAGATATAATTATTTTTTATAAAATTATAGATAATTTATTTTATTTTTACAAATTAAATATATTAATCATTTTATTTACTTTAATAATCTGATTGTTACATTGTGAATACTGAGTTATTTTTAAGCTAATTTTATTGATTTTTATCACTTTTATAAAATTAAGAAATGAAAATGAGAAGAAAACTATAATATGCGAAGAAAGCAAATATGATTTCTTATCCAGTGAAAACTGATATTTATACAAGAATCCAATGACCTCTTATCATGAATTCCCTCACTACTTACCTTACAGCACGTATATCATGTATATTAATTTTCCGTTAGCTATTATTTCGATTCATTTCTGTTTTTGAATTAAATAATTTTTTCCGTTTTCCTTTTCCATTTTTTAAATTTTCCGTTGTGTTTCTGTTCGTTTCCTATTCATTTTGTTTCTAAATTAAAGATTTTTTCCTATTTTTATGATTTAATACTTCCAACTCTCCTTTCATATCCCGTGCCTATATATATACCAGTTCATTAAGGAAGAAAAACGTAAAAGATAAGAAATGTTTTTTATTGTATATTTTTTATCTAAAATTAGGTTCTTTTAATAGAATTCTTATATTTTAAAATTCATAAAATAATAATTTATACTGTAAGTTTATTATTATTTAATCGTTGCATCTAAAAAGATAAATTTATGTCGTTCTCAAAACACACACAGTGAATGAAAAAGTTATCTTAAGGATATTATGTGATACATAGATCTCGATTATTATTTATTTAAATTATATATATTATTTAAATTTTATATTTATATATATATATATATATATATTTATAATTTTAATAAAATAATTTTATACTTAAATTGTTTGTCTATGTATTATTTCTTACAATCTTAAGATAACTTTTTCCCTTTATTTTTTGGAAAAAATAAATACAATTTTTTTTTCAACAAATATTTTGAGACAAATAAATTATTTATAATATGTTATATTTATATGTTCTATTATATATATTTTATTATAATTACTGTTAAATTTTTTCATTTTTATTAATTCTTTTTATCATTTATTTAATGTTATTTTTTATTGATTTTAATCTTATATTAAATTACTTCCACTTTTATTTTACTTGATTTCATAACTTTCTGTATTTTTGTTATAATTGATTATTTCATATAATTATAATTTTTTTATATTGTTATATTTAATTTAAGTATATTTATTTTCTTTATTTATTTTTTGTATTTAACAGATATTTTGTGTATTTAACAGGAAAAAATAAAGAAAAGATTATGGAATCTGTAATGACCACTCTAGTGTCTCAAATTGAAAACCCGAGTATGAATTTTGTCGACCTTACTATGGGTGGTTTTACTGTGAATTAAATGAAGAGGACTTATGTGATTCATGTGGTAACCGTAATATTATAAGTTTCTGTTCCAATGAATCATACTGTGATAGAGAAATCGGAGAAGTTTAATGACTTGAACTTCAAGAGATGGAATAATAAGATAATATTCTATCTCACCACCTTTAATTTAGCAAGGTTCTTAACTAAAGAAGCTCACAATCAATCTGAGGGTGAACAAGATTTTCAGTCTGTTAGTACTATTAAATCATGGAAGTATTCTAATTATCTATGTCGGAATTATGTTCTAAATAGTCTAATCGATTTCTTTTACAATGAGTTCAGTAAAAAAAAGACGACCAAAGACTTATGAGAATCATTGGACCGGAAGTATGAAACTGAAAATACCAGTGCAAAGAAATCTTTGGTTGGTCGCATTTTTTATTATAAGATGATGGACTCTAAATCTATGAAGTCAAGCACGTGAAATCCAAGATATCATAACATAGATGTATGATGAAGGGATGATACTTAGTGAAACCTTCCATACTATAGTTATTATTGAAAAGTTTCCCTTTTATGGATAGGTTTTAAGGCCTACCTTAAGCACAAGCGAAGAGAAGTGTCTTTGAAAGACTTAATGATAAGATTCAAAGTGGAAGAAGATAACAAAGCTTCCTCTAAAAGAGATTATATCTTATCAGTATCTAAAGGCAAATGTGATGGAATATGGTCAAAGTTTCAAACACAATAAGAATAAGGGCACAGGAAAGCTGGGTAAATGGGCTAAATTGAGACCTAAATAAGCAACTTTTAAGAAGTCAAGCTTCATAGAGATTTGCTTTGACTATCAGAGGACAAGGCATAAAGCCCCAGACTATAAGTTTCCAAAAAGAAATAAAAATCGTGAGGTAAATATGGTTGATGACATCACTCATGATATCTCCAACATTGACCTGTGTATAGTCATTTCTGAGGTAAACTTGGTGGGATCAAATGCAAAGGAGTAGTGGTTTGACACTGGTGCAATAAGGCACATATGCTTAGATAATGGGCTATTAACCATTTTTGAATATGTGAAAGATGGAGAGAAGTTATTCATGGAAAATTTTACCACATCAACCATTCAAGGGTAAGGCCAGGTCAAAATAAAGATGACCTTTGGTAAGGAACTCACATTAAAAAAATGTACTCCATGTGCCAAACATCTATAAGAATCTTGTTTCTAGCTCATTGTTAAACAAGCATGGCTTTTGGATGGTGTTTGAATCTGATAAGGTCGTTGTGACCAAAAATTGGATGTTTATGGGAAAGAGATATGTATCTGATTGGCTATTTAAACTGAATGTAATGATTGTAAAAGCTAAGAATATTAATAAGATTAATTTTTTTGCTTATTTGCTTGAATCTTCCAACTTGTGGCATGGTAAACTAGGAATGTTAATTACGATACATTGCATAGACTGATTAACACAGAACATAAAATCACATTCCAAATAGATTTAAAGCATAAATGCGAGACTTGTGTTGAAACAAATATAACTAGGTCATCGTTTAATTCGATTGAAAGGAATATTGAACCCCTCGACTTAATTTATAGTGATCTATGTGATTTGAAATTTCTCCAAATAAAGGGTGACAATAAGTATTTATTATTTTTGTTGATAATAACACGAATTATTGCTATATGTATTTGCTTAAAAGCAAAAATGAAGCTATAAATAAATTTATTCTTTATAAAACAGAAGTTGAAACTCAACCTAACAAGAAGATCAAGGTACTGTGTAGTGATCGTGGTGGTGAATACGAGACACCATTTGGTGAATTTTGTGCACAACATAGAGTTATTCCTGAAACCACAGCACCTTATTCACTTGAGCAAAATGTAGTTACTGGATGTAAAATTCGTATCTTGAAAGAAATTATGAATGCAATGCTATTACGTTTTAGGTTGCCATAGAACTTATGAGGGGAAGCTATATTGTCAGGTAATTCCCTTTTAAATAATGTACACCGAAAAAAGACATAAAAGACATCGTATGAATTATTTAAAGGAAGGGTACCTTCCTATAAATGTTTACAAGTGTGGGGTTTCTTTCTAAAGTACCCATACTTATACCTAAGAAGGTGAAGATAGGCTCAAAAATGATATATTGCATCTTAATTGGATATGCATATAAGAGTAGTACTTATCAATTTCTTATGCATGAGTCAAATATCCCAAACATAAAAAAAACACAATAATAGAATCAAGGAATGCATCGTTCGTTGAACTTTTATTTTCAAATAAATCTCAAAGAGAATTAAGTTCGTCAAAAAGTTCGTATGAGACTATGAAAAAATATAGTCAAAACAAAGAATCTGAATAAAAGATTGAGGATGAGGTTGATGTTGAACTAAGATGTAGCAAGAGGATTAGGACAGAAGCGTCTTATGGTCTAGATTTTTTGACCTATTTGCTAGAAAGTGAATCTTAAACCTATGAAGAGGCTATGAATTCTTCTGAAGGTCCTCAATGACAAGAAACCATTAATAGTGAAATTGAGTCCATTATGCAAAATCACACTTGGGAACTAGTTTATTTACCTCCAAGTAGTAAAACACTAAGGTCTAAGTGGATTTTCACAAAAAAAATGTAAATCAAATGGATCAATTGATAAGTAAAAGGCCACACTTGTAATTAAGGGATACAAACAATGACATGACCTTAATTACTTTTATACATATTCTCCTATGATGAGAATAACATCTATAAGGATGATAGTTGCTATCACAACTCTACGAAATCTTGAAATACATCAAATGGATGTAAAGACGGCCTTTCTAAATGGAAAGTTAGATAAAGAAATCTATATGGACCAACTCAAGGGTTTTTCATGCCTAGGAAAAAAAGAAAGGTATGTAAATTTGTGAAGTCTTTATATGGCTTGATACAAGCACCAAAACTATGGCATGAAAAGTTTGATAATGTTATGAGGACAAATAGCTTTAAAATCAACGAATGTGACAAATGTGTATATGTTAAGGACAAAGAAGATGGTTATGTTTATTGTGTCTTTATGTTGATAACATGTTAATTATGGATAGTAATGATCAAATAATCAAATCTACTAATTCTAAGTTGAATTCAAGATTCGATATGAAAGACATGGGACCTCCTAATTTAATTTTAGGAATTAAAATACTAAGAATATCAGGCGATCTCATTCTAAGTCAATATCATTATGTTGACAAAATACTTGGGAAATCCAACAAGGATGACTCTGGAATTATGAGAACACCAGTAGATGTAAATCTATGCCTATATAAGAATAAGAGTGAGACTGTGTCTCAACTAGAATATTCTAGAGTGTTGGAGAGTCTTATGTACTTGATGATTTGTCGAGACCATACATAGCATACGCTATAAGTAGAATAAATAGATATACTAATAATATAGGATCTGGTCACTAGAAAGGTATTATAAGAATACTTAGATATTTACGATATATACATAACTATGAATTGTACTACACAAGATATCCACTTGTATTAGAAGGATACAATGTTGCAAATTGGATATCTGATATAAAAGACTCAAAGTCTATTGATGGATATGCATTTATACTGAGTGGTGCAACTGTTTCATGGAAGTTCTTTAAACAGACGTGCATTATTAGATCCACGATGGAATCTAAGTTCATCATTTTGGATAAATGTGGTGAATAATTTGAATGGTTACGTAATTTTGTAGAGGATATTCCTAAGTTGGTGAAGCGTGTACCTGTAATATGCATTCATTGTGATAGTCAATCTGTTATTGGCAGGGCATAAAACAATATGTATAATGGTAAGTCTCGATATATACATCATAGATATAATACTAATAGACAACTACTCTCAATTAGGGTTATATCTATTAACTATATGAAGTCAAACGATAACATAGTTGATCATCTAACCAAGGATTAAATTGAGAGTTAGTTGATAAGTCATTGAGAGGAATGAGACTGAAACCCATGAATGAATAAAGATTTGCAAAAGAAACCCAACCTATTTGACTGAAGATATAGGTTCAAAGGGACAACATAATTGTAAATACTTAGTGAGATCATTATGGGGGTTTACTCCAAGTCCATTCCTATAATGAAAATAGTGATACCCGTAAGATATAGGATAAGCTAAGGCTTTTAATGATTCTTATAAAGAGAATACAAAATGGAGTATATGGTTTACTTTTTATGGATTACTTTTAAAAATAAGATATCACCTATGTGAGGTAGGAGTGGGTCCATTTAAAAGAGAATTTTCTAAGGCTTAATTATTTATAGAGTCTCACAGAACCAAGCATATGTTTATGACCAAAACAAATATAACAATGAGAAGTAAATTGTGTCAGGAAAGATTCTTGTGTCAAGTATATCATTGCTTACATAAAAGGCAAAACAATTCAAAGACATCGCATCTATTGGTCAGTCAAATAAGATAAATATACTTTCACAAAGGAAGGTTCAAAAGATAACACCTACCTATTCTTTTATTCGTGTGCAGGATTGTTAGAAAACTTGAATAAAAATCTTCCATTCTTTTAATTTTTCGTTACCTTTGATTTCAATTCATTTCCATTTCTGAATTAAATATTTTCTTTTATTTTTCTCCTGTTTGTTTTTGAAATTTTCTATTCTTTTTCGATTCATTTTTATTTTTAAATTAAAGATTTTTTTCCATTTTTCTCGATTACATTTCTGAATTATAATGGGTATATATACTTGTTCATTAAGAAAGAAAATAGGTAGAAAATGAGAGCTGAGAAAACAAAGAAGAAAAAAGAAACAGAGAAAAATGAGAGGTTGAGAAAGAGAAGAAAGATAAAAGGAAGGAAAAAGAAAATGGGAAAAAAAGAGAAAGACAAGAAAGGTAAAGAATTTTTTTTATTATATATTTTCTATCTAGAATTAGGTTACTTTAATAGAGTTTGGATACTTTAAAGTTCATAGAATAATAAACTGTGATGTAAGTTTATTATTGTTTAATTATTATATCTTGAGAGATAAGTTTCTGTCGTTCTCAAACACACACAGTTAACGAAAAAATTATCTTATATACATTACATGATAGACATGCCTCGATTATTATTTATTTCAATAATATATTATTTAAATTATGTATTTATATATATATATTTATAATTTTATTCTTAAATTATTTTTCCGTGTATTATTTTCTACAATTATCTAATCTAATACAGTCCTTAGTCTTATGGTTCATTGAGAACCACGAGTTTACTTCTAAAACTCAATTAACTTGGACTTGCAAGAGGTTTTGTGGGAACATTTCTCAATTGATTTTCAGATTTACACTATTGTACTTCTAATTTCTTTTGTAAAATTAAATCTCGAAGGAGAATTAGAGGTAACCACACAATAATACATTGAGCACTTTAAATATCATAAAACTCTTCTAGTTGCATTCAAATTTTCATTAGTGGAAATACTAAGAAATTGACATAGTTTTCTCATTATAAAACTTATTTATGGAATTGCAATCACACAATATTGTAAAACTCTAACCATGTTTCTAAAAATTATAGAATCACTCAATACACAATCATCACTTTTTCTCAATATTATTCCTGAAGCCATATATGTTAGAACAAGTTTACAAAAATGCAAAGCAAACATGGAAAACATCTCCTTAATATATTTAGTTTGATATATATTAAACTCATGAGAATTAAATGTAATTTTAATCTCTAAGAAAAAAACTCAATTGATCTTGTCGTTTAAGGAAAATTGATCGTTCAAGGTTACGACAAACTCTTATAACAAAATATAATTGAAACCATTAAAGACAACATCATCCATATAAACCAATACAAACATACACATCATTCCTCTTAACAAAAAAACTAGAATCATTTCACATATAAACAAACAAAAAAAAAAGCTTGAGTTAGTAACCATTGTTGAAGTTTTTGAAACCAAGACGTCTTGGTTTATTTTATGATATATAAAGACTTCTTAAGCAATCAAACTTTGTAAAGTTAAGTAGAGTTTTCAAACCCATCTTCTTGATTGTTAATATGTTTAATTATATATTTAAATATTAATTTTTTTATTTTTGTTTTTTAATCACATTTTTATTAAAGTAATGTTATATAATGTCATTTTATAATTGTGTTTTGGTTTGTATTTAATTAAAATTTTGATAGTTTCGTAAAAAAATATAAAATTGAAAGGTTTTTATGAATTTTGTTGCACTGTGTTTTATAGATTATATTAAATTTTATATTGATAATAGTTGGAGAGTTTAATATAGAAAAAAATAAAAATAATAATTCTTAGAAATTATTAAAAATCTTTGTGCGGTGAGAAGAGTTGAGATTTTATAATTTGTAAGTTAAAAATATGTCAAAATCTATCAAGTTATAAAATATTGTAAAAGCAATAATTTTTTAAATGCAACTAAATTTTTAAATAACTCTAAAATCTTAATCAATACGCTGATATTTTTTTATAAAATTCAAATTGAATATAAATAAACTTGTAGAGAGCCTCCATTAATTAATAATTAAGAAATTAATGAGTTTGGTTTGTAACTATTTTGTAGCCGTTATTCGATCAGAACAACTATTTTATACCCGTTCGGTTTGGTCCGATCTGGTCCGATTTTACGGTTTGGTCCGATGCAATCCGGTTTTTGGACACCCCTATTACAAGTGATAGACTCCTAGCAAATAAAGAATAGTAAATTCTATTCTTACTCATCTTTTACTTTTATGTTTACATGAGTTTCTTATTATTCATTCATACACCCTCCTTCCTTTTATCTTTAAACTAATCAATTCAAAAATTCTTAATATTTTACTTTATTATATAAACTCTTCATTAATTAAAAAATATAAATCTTTATCTCTTTAAAACTCATTTTATTTAAAAGTATTATTTTCATAGGGTAAATCTTTAAAACTAGCCATTCAATTTAAAAAAACGTACATTCATCTCTTGGAGGATAGTTTTTTACGATGAAAAAAGAGATATAATTTTATTCTCTTTATAATAATATAAGTTAAAATTATTATGTTAATTATTTACCTTAAAATTAATTATTATGATAATTTTCATATTATTTATCTTTATAAACTTTATGATTTTTCGTATAACGTGATTATGTACTTTTGTCGTACTTTAATTTAACTATTACTTAAAAATTTAGTTTTCATCTGGTCAAATTGATTTTATTTTACCTCAAATTTAAAGCATATTTATTTTATTTGTTTTGATTATCTGTATTAAAGTGAAGTAAAATCTCTTCTCAAATAAATGTTAGTATAGTAGGGTTTGTAAGCTAAGGTTTGAGGATTGGTGGTATCATAAGTTTAATAATAAATGTTAAATAAATATCTATTTTTTAAATATAAATTTGTAATAATTATTATAACGTATTATAAAATTTTATAAAAAAAAAATAAAAATATTATTCTAAAAAAGCAATTATCACTCATTTGATAAAAAGAAAACTCTCACTGCTTCCATTATATTAGTCAGAGTCATAGCATCTAATCCATAATTATGTAGCATAGCTAGGAAAAAAAAAAGTAGGATTAGCCAGCTGCATAAAAAAGCTGGTAAAGTTAGTGGGACAGTCCGAATGTCTCTTTGTATCTCGAGTCTCTAGTCTCTATCTCAAACACTCAACAGCCTCTCTTGTTTTTTTCCCTCCCAATAAAGGTTACAGCTCTTTTAACTCCATATCGATAAATTATTAAATTAAATTAATTTTTATTTAAATATTTATTTTCTTTAAAAAAAAATAATTTATTGTCTCCGTTTATTTTAGAATATATGATAAGATAATATTTTAATTTATTTAATAAAAATTTGATAGAAATAAATTCGATTAGTATGAGTTTATTTTTAAAGTAATAATAAATAATATCTTATTTTATTAATAGCTATTTAAATAATAATAACTATTTACGCATTTCAATAATTTGTTGTTATAATCAAAGGTGCAAAGACGATGTTTAGTTTTCCTCCACTACATATCTTCGTTTCTTACTGCTTTAGGTCAATTGTGAAGAACCCTAGAAACAGTACCAATCAATACTGAACAAATTTTGTGATTTATTGTCCCCTCTGATCTTTTACTCCACTCTCTCTGCACTGCACTGCACTGCACTGCACTGCACTGCACTGCATCTAATTAATGTTTCTACCACTTAATCTTTATTATTATTATTATTATTATTATTATTATTATTATTATTATTGTTATTATTATTATTATTATTATTACCAAGAACCACACCCTTTAAGTCACATACGTCACAAAAGAAGAGAAAGAAATACTAGAAAGTAGATGAGTGTTCTGTGTATTTGCTTTGCACCCCATAATACTAGAATAAGTCGTGGAATCTCTGCAATTTTTGTTTGATGTTAGCCATGAATTCTACTTTTGATTACATTATTTCTGAAGTGTTACATCAATTTTTTATCTATATTATTTATTAATATTCTTTAAAAAATTAAATTATTTTTATAATTTTTAAAATTATTATAACCTATGTTTATGTTTAGATTAAAAATATTATTAGTAAAAATTATGTAATATTTTTTTTGAAAAAAAGTTTATTAATTATGAATTATGATGTTATTATAATTGATATAACATTTAATTATAAATGAATTTTTTTATTAATAATTATATACCTTACCGATTATGATTTAACCATAAATTATAACATAAATAACTAAATGTTATATTTATATATATCATAATTATTTAATTTTTATAAAAAAAATTCCACTTTATTATGAAATTAATCCATTAATGCTAATTAAATTAACTTCACCGGAGCAGCAAGGAGGACTGGATGGTTTATTTTCTGTATAATATATATTAAGGGACTGTTACATATTTATCGATATCTTACGAGTATAAGTTACACATATAATAAGTGTTTATAAGTTATACATATAATAGGTGTTTGGAAGAAAAAGAAAAAAATTTCCACACATAAAGAAATCTAGCAAAGTTACACACATGATAGAAATCTCCAACGAGCTTACAGAACTTATAATTTTTGTAAGTATTATTAACATTAGTTATTTTCATTGAAAAAATATTTAAATATAATTATATATTTAAACTCATCATCAATTATTTTTAAAAAAAATCAAAAAAACGTTCAGATTTTGAATAATCGTAATTTAGATATATCTTTCAATTAGTATAATAGATAACACTATATACACTTAGTGTTGTTCATAGATATTATTTTATGGATAGTTTAATTAAGGGTGATAGTTCAAATGATGAAAAACTTGAATTTATTTTTCAAGTTTAATGTTAAAAGTTCTAAAAAATTATTTTCTAAATGTTTTAGAGTTATAAAATAAAACTCTAGTTTAAATGTAAAAATAGAAAAAATAAATAAACAACTTAAGACATGAAAGCTTTTCTTATATATTAAAAGAAGGAAAAAAATATTTTGTAATAACAAAATATTACGCAAAATTCTAATCTTGTAGGTTTAAGGGAAGAAAATAATAAACTTGCTCCAGACAATAAAAAATTATTACAAGAGCTCAAAGAATCATATGCACAAACAACCAATACATCTATGGTAGCAAAAACTATTAAGCTTGTGTTTATCTATTATTTTTGTGGTAAGAAAGATCATATAAGGTCAAAATGTAGATTTTTGATGAATGCTCCTAAATTAAATAACTCTTTCTATATTTCTCATAGTAGGATTAATAACCATCATTGATCTATGCATGTTGTCTCATATTCTTGGATGAGTAAAAATTATAATAACATGTTTAAAAATTCAACATGGACGCATGATGTCTTAGGTTTAAAGAGGCAATTGAAATTCAATATTTTTTATTCTATGATGCATTATAATCATCCTATTATGCATACTACATTTTCATTTGGAATGAATGTGAAAAGTACAACTAAGTCCAAAAACATGCCTATGAAATCTAAGGTAGTTGAATTCCAACTTAAAGATATAAAGAAATCAGAATTCAAGAAAATTTGGATTAGAAAAAAATATTTTTTTTTTCGATTACTTAACCGTATTTTATTATTTCACGTAGATATTTTTGTTAGAGTATTTAAATGATCATTGGTGAAGAATTTCTATTTTCTTTATTTTATCTAATAGTTAAATTTACAAAGAAAAAATGAAAACTATAATATTTTTTGGGCCAACAAGGTATCAAACTTATTCAACACGTATACACATACAACCTTATTTTTAGTGGCTTAACTCATTTTGATGTTTATTGGATAATTGATTATGTAATTTTGAGGTGCACACACACATATTTTTTACATATGACCATCATTATTGACATAAACCACACACTCACGAACACACATGCATGTTATATTTGAATTTTATGGTTTTTTTTAAAAACTCTAGGGCTTCAACTTATTTTGATTGTAAAATTGCATTGAGTTCTATTTCTTGTTTTCTAAAATTTTATCGTATAGAGATATCTAGTATTGAAAATGCTACCTAATGTGATGTGTGAATTTACCACAATGAGTGGAGGTGACTACTTTACAATTACTATGAAAGTCATCATGTTGGGTTCGTAGCTCTTGCATGTGAAAAAATAAATTAAAAATATTGTGCAAAAGCGACTATGCTTGCAAAAATTGTACTTGACATATACAAAAAAGAGCCAAAAATGATTTAAAATGAATAAATAGTGATGTGACCCATTTATAGAATAAATATAAATAAAATTTTTAAATTATCTCTTGGTAGATATATCGTATTATATGAGATTGAAGACTTAATTACAGTTTTACATGATAGGTGATACGTTTTCTTTTGAGTTTTTTCTTGATTGATCATGAATGACTTAATTGACATATTTATAGAGTTCAAACATATACACTATTTTTAAGTAAATATCAATACGTCATTATATGTACTAAGTGTGCTTATTTGCCTCTTCTATTATACATACTTATTTATGCAATAAATAATAAAAATTTGAGTAAAAAAAATGATTTCTCAATTGCTTGTATTCTTATTTGTGATTAAATAAGTTTATTACCTTTTGTTGTTATTTATAAAAAAATCAATTTTTTATTTTTTTATTAACTATTTAGTTGGTTTTACAGTTAGAGAATTATAAGACTTAGGGAGAGCTTAAACCATATTACACTTTACATTGTTCTTTTACATGTAGGGGGAGTTTAGCTCCATGCTTTTCTCCGATACTATGTTATTTTTGTATGTGAAAAAGGATAATAGTGATTTATCATTTCATATTATTATGTATGTTGGGAAAAACATATTTAGGGTAAGAATATTTTGTATCATTTTGTTTTATGTTAAACTTGATTCATTTGAATGCATTCACTATATGATTGCTCTCTACACATATCTTATTTATATGTAAATTGGACTCATGTACAATGAGGCTTTTAAGCCAAGTTGTTATATACCTTGTTTAAGTGATTTCAATTATATACAAGCTTGTTTAGTTACAGTGAAGATGGATTCATTGAACCAAAGTATAGTTCCACTATGGAGTCAAAGATATCGATATATTTTTATCTTATTCCTATAAGTGTCATATAATGAGTAAGAGGTTTTGCTATATAAAAATGGGTAAGGGAGAGTTTATAAGAACTATAAGTATTGGCTATTTTCGTAGAGAGAACATTTATATGTAATCTTTTCTTTAAACTCGCTATCAAGTTTATCAAGAATATCAAATCTCTAAAAAAATTGGAGAAACACTCAGATTTTGGACAGTAGTAATTCATTTATATTTTTCATAACTATCGCACATAGAATTACATATATGTTTAAGTGCATTTAATATAGGCTCTTAATTGGATCAATTAAATATTTCATGATAAGTATATTAGCATTTTAAGATAGAAGCATCGATCCCTTTAGTATACAATTGATCTAACTATGAATCAATCTGTAATCGATCACACTTCGATCATTCCCTCTTAGCATAAAAAAAGAACACTTGAATACATAGAGGGATCGATACCTCATGTTACTTAGGCGTAACCTATTTTTGGTATAGATCGATCTATCTTATAGAGGGATCGATCACGCTATTGGAAACTGGCATATTTTATACCAATCAGTAGCTAACTACCTATAGAATTGTGACACATTAGATGTGTGACGTTTTGGCTCTTTAGGTTTACTACATATACGTCACTCTTCTCTCACGATTACACACACATCTACAAAAGATTTTAGGAGTATAAGGTTTAGCAATCAAGTTTCTTTTCTTTCTTGCTTCTCTTTAATTAGCTTGAACTTTATCTTTTCGTATATTTATATATATGATTATGCTGGTATAAATATAAGCCTATTTGTTTCATATTTTTATTATTCATATGACTTCTTTTTTTATTAGAGTCTTGTATGTTTAAATCAAATAATTGTATAAGTGATCATGATTATTTGGATTTAATTATTAAATTTCAAATAAGTTATTTTTATTAAATTTGTAATTAATGTGATTGTTTTAAGATTTGTTAGGTAATTTGATTTAATTAATATATTATTTGAATCATCTAGATAAAATAATTCATTATTAAATCAATTTTATAACACACACGGATACTTGTATTTTTTATACTAACCCTAGTTACAGTTGTTCCATAAACGTGTTTGATTAGCGATGAGTTAATTAAAACGTTGATATAGATACTGCTCACGCTTACTTGAAAATTGTGAAAACAAATGAAGGGTTCATAAGTTAGGTGCATTGAGATAGTATTCTAAAAAAGGTAGCATAATATCGAGTTTGTATTTGAACGTTTGATTTTTATAGTAGAAAGTTAGGTAGTCCGGTAGATTAATAGATTTACCATTTATACGCGATTGCATGTCTAGCCGTTTTGTTTAGGTTATTAAATTATAAATTTATAACATTTAAAAATAATCTATTCAATCATTCTACGTTAATTAGGTCAGTATTATAAACTTTCAATTTAATAAAAATGAACAAAAATTCTACAATTATTAAATGTTATATAAAAGTCTTATAATTTTTAAAAAAGATACACATTAATCCTACGTGAACAATCCATCATTTTTTAAAAGTAGTCATGTGTCAAGCAAATAACTACATTTTAAGATAAATTTTTAGAACTATAAATTAATTATAAATTAACTAATTTATAATTTCAGTAAAATTTAAAATGTAATTATTAACTCAAAATTAACGTTCATCTTTTTTAAAAGCTATTAGATATTTGTGCACTTTTATTAATAGTTAAAGGATTCTTAAAAATCTATTACTTGAAATTTCAATTATTGTATTTACTAGATGTTACTTGAAATTTCAATTATTGTATTTACTATATGTTATTCGTTATTTTTAAAATATATTTTTTATGAATTAAATTATTATTTTTTACACTTTTTATTAGATATTTATTTTTTAAATAAAAAATTACATTAATTTTAAATTTTATTTACTTAAAATATCATGGAATCACATGTTATAAAAATAATAAATAATTTCTATTTACAATGTGTTAAATTTAAGCCCTACATTCACTTCTAATAACATTTGTAAAAAATCAGGGTACCATATATGTTGTTAAACCTTTGTTTTATGGTACAAAATTTATAACTTAATTCACTTGTTTTTAAATTAAGAAAGTTATACTTTGGTCACAATCTAGTGATTCATTTAGGTATTTTTACTTTAAAAATAAAATTTAATAACATATATGTTTTATGTATGTTTATATTTTTTTACAAGTATATACGTAAAAATTTATATTTAATTAAAAATTATTCAAATATTTTAAGAAAAAAACTTTCTTTTAAGATTAAATAATTTTTTATTATCTAAGATCTAAAGTTATATATTAAACAATCAAAATTTAATTTAAGTTTGATCGAATAAATTTGTTAAATTTTTTAAATAATTATTTTAATTAAAAATTATTTTATTACATATATGTTTATCAAAAAATATAAATATATACGTATCATATTTACTATTAATTTATATTTAATAAAAAAATTATCTTTTATCATTATAATAAAAAAATTTATAAACTCTCTCAATATATTGCATAATTGCTACTCAACGAGAGAATCCTTACCGACATTAATCGAGATATAAATGTTAAATGCATATATGTTTATACTAAAATATACTCTGATGCATTATATGTTAAATTTTTCTTTCAAAATGTATAATTTTTTTATTTTTAAAATGATTTCATCACGTATCATATAGTATATTAATATTTGTATAAATACATATTAATTTTATTTATATACAGTAAAACTACGTCCCTATTAAAGTTTTTATTTTTAATGATTATTATAAATTAAATATTTATTAAATAATTTAGATAATTAATAAAATATTTAATTTATTTTTATATATAAATATACTAAAGATGAAATAATAACCCATACATTTAGAATTTTCAAATCATATCAAGCAAACCACCTAAATATTACTAATAGGAAGGAAATGAAGATCGACGAAGAAGGAAAATTCCTTTAGAAACCCCTCTTCAGGAAAGAAGGAGAAACATTTGATGAAAAACTATTCTGTTGAGATTGTGAACCAGTAATTGAAAAAAGAGAGTAGATCTCATGGGATTTTTTTCCCTTTAAATTTATCTTTCCTTTTTTGCATTCTTTTATTTAGGGATAAAAAAAAAATCCGATAAATGAATTTAAATTGAGAAATATAATTTGATCTTTTAGATTTAGATCGGATTAGATCGATAAATTTTATAATTTGATTAAATTTGGATTAAAAATTATACAATTCGTTCAGATCAGATTAAGATCGAAAGATTTTATAATACAGTGTATTCGATTCAGACCAAATTATTATTAAATTATAAATAAATAAATATTTTATTTTATAATATATTATATTTAAATATTATGAATATTATAATTATGTTATATTATTATTTTAGTTTAAAAAATAAATGTAAATATTTATGTATTATTTTATATACGAAAATAATTCATAAATAAATTTTAATATCAATTTTATCTTCGATTTAAAAATATATAATATGTTTGAATTCAGATTAATTTTAATTAATTATATAATTATATCAAATTTAAATTAAAAATATTCAAATTCATTTACTTAATATTAAATTTCAATTAACCAAAAACAGAAAATTTTGATTTGCCAGTGACCTTCCACTTATTTTTATCCATTCATTATTTAAGTAACTAATATTAGACAATTTTATTCCATAAATGGACATATAATTGTAAGTAATGTAGTGATTCTTTTTTTTCAATTAAAATAATAAATAACTTCAACTCAGAACGGTTAAATCATAGGAATAGATATCTTTCAAAATTAATCTATCTTACTTTATTAATTTTATTTTAACATGAATATTTTTTTAATAATTAATGAAATTAAAATAATTAATAAAAATAACTAAATTAGCTTATTATCCGATAGAATAAGATTCCGTGCCTATTTTTATTTATAAAATTTAAATAATATATTATTAATTTAAAAATTAATATTATTTTTTATTAATAACTTTAAATTTATGTACATATTAGATTTATAATATACAATTAAGATTTAAAAACAAGTATAAACAATCATATAAAAAACAAGTTGAACATCCTATTACTTATCTAATATCTTTATTACTCATTTTGAGTATTAGCTATTTTAAGTCTATTTAGATTAGTTTTATTATTTTTGTAATTTAATAGTATTATTAATTAAGTTAAAAAATTTAAAAAATAATATTTTTTAAAAATAAAATAAAAATTATATAATTTATTAATAAAAAAAACAATCTTTCACTCCACACCTAACTTCTTTTCTTTTCTTCCTTTTATTTTCTCTCTCTCACCTCTCATTCTCATTTTTCCCTCTCCAAGACTCTTTCTCTCTCTTTCATTCTTTCTCTCTCGTACTCACTTTTTTATCTTAATTTTATTTTTTATTTTTATTAATATAATAACATGAACAATTAAAAAAGATATAAATGCAGAGAGAAAGAATAAGAAACATCTTTTTATTTATTTTTAAAAACAATATATACATGTATATAAATGTAAAGAACATATATACATATATTATTACTTTAAAATATGAATGTTAGTAGGTACATAAATGAATAAATATGTTCATTATCCATACTTGTTGACTTCTATTATGGTCACCAAACTCTACTACAGATCACAAAATTCCTATTATCAATCATGAAGAATGGACATGAGATGGACCAGAACGGTTTTTCATATAATTGTCTTTGAAATTGAAGTGATAAATACATACTCAAAATTGTTCAAAAATCAATACAATTTGATAACGATTTTTATATGTGTGTAACAAAGTTGAAAGAATAATAAATAATACTCAAAATTAAAGCGATATTTTTTAAACTCGTTACAAAAAATTTAATATAAAATCAATGAATAAAAGATGGAGATAGATTAGTAGTATTGAGTATTAATATATCTAAAATTTGAATATTTGAAAATTAAACTATTTATTGATGTAATAAATATATATATAAATTAATTGAATAAATATAATATATATCATGTACAAACAAGTATAGATATCAATATAACTGTAATTATTCTGCAATTATTACTTTGTGATTGAATAATACTCGAAACCATCATTGAAATTAATCTGATAAAAACTAAATTGATAGTATAAACAATCACGAATGCTCAAACCCGCATTTAAAATATCAATTCCTATTATTATTGTTTGGACATCTGGACCGACTCAAAGACTGGATCTTATAAACTACCCAAGCCAAATCCAGTCCAAGATAGACGATGAAGTATCCTAGATATCACACCCATGGTACAGACCGAGCCCAATGACACCTCGAGTCTTGAGTAAGATCGAACCTAACGACAGCTCGAGCCCTGAGTAAGACCGAGCCTACGAGCTCTTGAGCAACATAAGTAAACTCGACCTGGATCTCTAATTAATTATACTTTAAACTAATTATGATCTCTTGTCATGTAGTTACGTGTACACATTATATAATTGATACATATATTCATAAATGTGCTATAAATAGATAGATTTTTCATGATACAAATATTCAACTCTTTGAAATAATCTCTCTTTCTAATATATTAAGTTTCAATAATTAACACCATTAATCTAATAGATGAATATTAATATAGGATCATTAAATTTAATTAATTTTTAATTAATAAATTAAATTAAATTTTATAGTTAATTTTATAAAATAAATATAATCCATTGAATATTAAATTATCCATTCAATATATATATATAAATTAAAATACGTATACCTAATTTAAAATTTATACTTGAAACAAAGTGGTAGATATATAAAATATTTATTAAAATATCTTCCAGCCGCCTATATTTTAAAGATTGTTTTTTGTTTGGGAAGTAACTATAACATTAAGGTAATGATCAAAATGTAATATCATTTGTAACATAGAATTTACGGGAAATTATTAGAAAATCCTCTTAAATTTTATAAAATAGTAAAAGTTCTCTTAAAATTTAGAAATTATTAGGCAATCTTCCCAGTTATTATTTTATTGTAACATGCTTTCCAGAATTTTTTTTTTACAAATAACTCTATTGAAATATTTTTGAAATAGTGTTAACAAAAAATGTGATTATTAATATTCAAACATATAAATTACTTTTTGTTATCTCATGGAACTTAAAAAAATATTTATAATTCACTCTAAAATTGACTGTTTCGTTAAAAGAATATTATATAAAATAGAGAGAAGCCATAAGACTCAACCACATGAATAAATACGAGAATACAGACAAATGGATTAGGTGATGATAATATTTTGAAATTGTTGATAATGGTTCGAAAATATGTCTTAATATTAATGTACATTCTCTGTGCCAAAATCTTTATATATAAAAAGCTTGGTCGATGAATCACATTTTTTTTTTATTTTTTATATTAACAAATATCAAAATATTTATATAATAAATATATTTTTTATTTTTTATATCATTAAATAATAAAATATCTAATTCACTTATTACCGGATCATATTTTTGTTTGTTCTACTTTTTGTTAACTTTTATACTAATAAATATCAGAATATTCATATAATAAATATTTTTTTATGTTTTTTATTTATTTTTTACACTAATAAATATCAAAATATTCATATAATAAATATATTTTTTTATGAATTATCCATATAATAAATATATTTTTTCATGAATATTTATACAATTATTTTTATTACATTCAGAGTGATAATTTATATAATTAATAATTATATATTTAATGAGTGATCGATCAATTCACTTGAAAGCATATCATATTTTTATTGAATGTTCATATAATAAATACATTTTTATTATATTAAGAGTTTCAATTAATATATTTAACGATTAAGAATTTGATAAATATTCAATCAATTTACTTATAAATATTGTCATATTTTTGTTAAATTAGTAATTTTATGTCGAGGTTATATCATATCTCATATTAATTAAAAAATAATATATTTAAATAAATTATTTTTAAGTAAAAATACTTATTAAATTCAATTAATTCATGTCTATCATTTATATAAGATTAAAATTTTAGATAATAAAAATATTAATTAAATAAATTCATATATTGTTATATTATATTTAATTTATTTATTAAATAAATTTATATAATTATTATCATGATAAATTACTAATATTTACATTTTAAATGTTACTCATAAAATAATAATAATTATATATTTATTTATCGGTAAAATAACAAATCAATTAAATATTATTTTTTCTAGTTATAATAAAAATAACTTAAAAATAAGAAATTACTTTTTTATTTTATTTTGTAAAATAAATAATTTAAAATAATAAATATTATTATATATTTATTAAATTTAAATAACCAATTATAACCAAAAACTAATATTATAAAATGTGATGAAATTTATTTGTTTTTAAAATATTAATAGTAAAATTTTATCAATTTAAATAATTATTTTAAATGTTTTAATTATTTATTTTATATTTTTTTGATTTACTAGTTTAAAAAGTATTGAGTAAGACAAATAATTTATTTTTTTTATACTTTTTTAAAAAATTCATAAATTCATAATTTCATTAATATAATATTTTCATAAATTTTTATTATAATATCATGTAAAATTCCACCGAGCAAATACAAAATTGGGCTCATGATGCTTCCAATCAGTGGGTCCTTAAATCTCCAAAATAGATTTTCCGTACGCAATATAAATCTTCATTTAAGATATAAAAGATAGACATTCCAAACTCATTATCATCAATTTTAAATACAAAACAGTTAGCAGAAAAAAGGAAACTATACGACAAAGAGTAACCAAAGCCATTGCTGTACCCAAATTGATGAGAAATGCAATGCTTGGTATTTTCCAGTAAAGACTTGGATAGCACTTGCCTCTCTCTCTCTCTCTCTCTTATTTTCTTTTTACAATCCAAGGTCGATCCAATATTGTTTAGGGTACTTTAATATGTATGTATTAAGAGACATTATTAAAATGGTCATACAGTCATACTCATATACTAAAAGGCATACTATTACTAGGGTTAGGGTTAGGGTTAGGGTTAGGGTTAGGGTTAGGGTTTAGGAAGATACATATATATATATACTCACAAATGGTGAGCAAAACCGTCGTAACAGCGTAAGATAATAAAAAACAAAAAACAAGCAAAAGGAAAAAGTATAGAGAGATGTCAGGATGATGGTAAGAGAGAGAGTGGCAGGTGTTTTAGGGCGACAGATGGGTTTGGGGGCCCTTTTTTCTCTCTCTAACTCAAGCAAAGCTTTTATTTTATTCACTGATTCACTTTATGTCAAGTCAATGAATAGTAACATATAATGGAGTAAAGGCATATACAAATTATTTTGATAAAGGAACAAATCAAGGTGCTAGCTAGCTAATTAGCTATCCATATTATGTGATCAGTGTAGCTCACAAGTTACAACCCTAAAAGCCAGTTGAGTTCAATAATCATATATTCCATTTTTTAAATCTGGTTTAATTTTTTTATTATAAACTTAAAAACTATACTTTACATTGACTAATAGTCTAATACTAATAAAAATGTATCTAAACTAATTATTTTTAAGTGGGACATTTCCTTTTAGCATGTTAATTGCTTATCAGATACTTTCGACCAACTTTTTAAGTGTACTTTAGTAGGTAGTTTAAACAAAAGTGAAAACTTAAATATCCTATTTTTTAATAAGATATTAACTTTATAAAAATTAGCAATATATATCAATTTTAACCCAATTAAAATAATTTCTACTAAAAATAAAAATTACAATCATAATAAAATAATTTAAATCAAAAATAAAAATAAAAATCACAATCACAATCACAATAAAATAATTTTAATTTTAATTTTAAATAAATGCTTGTTATATTTTTCATATTGATTGGATCTAATCCTACAAAACAAGAGGGAAGAACAATAATTTATGCGAAATAAACTCTAATGTTTACTGGGGAGAATATTATTAGAATATTAGTATGGTTTTGCTTAAATCACGTATTTATTGTATGTGAGCGTTGTCAATTGATCGTTAAGTAATCAATTTATAACATAGATGAATATTATCACTTCAAGTGTATATGATACAAAACCCTCCACCAATGATATTATATTTTAAAATAATAATATATCTAAATTTTTATATTTTATTTTAAATTTTAAAAAAATTAAGGTAACTACATTAAATAAAATATTATTATATTGTTAATGAGCTTACTCTTAATGCCTATCGTATTCATTAATTAATTAAGTCAATAACTTATGATATAATATTATATATAAATGTTCTTAATATAAATAATTTTATCAAATGATTTCAATTTTTTAATTATTGTCTGTTCACGATACGAATTTCAAACTTGATAATGATTTATCTGTATCTTATTTTGTTGTTTTGTATTATTTTATTAGTGGTTTGAAATTTATTTTATTTTTGACTTTTCATATTTTGAATTGTATTTGATATATGTTTGATGTTATACATGAATCATATCAATCAATACACTATATTTGTTTCACATGTCAGTTTGTATTTTATCTATATATTGTTTATTTTCTTGAATTTATTTTTAGATTTCACATTCATCTTAAATAAAAATGCATGTTTGTACTTAATTTGAGTTGTTTATTCATATAATAAAAAAAGAAAAAAATTGAAATATTAATAGAAAAATCTACAAAAATAGGAAAAATAATTTAGGGAGAGAATTACTTTGAAAATCCTTTATGTAGATATTACACATAGGGGGAGTATATTTAAATTTTTTATATGATGATTACTTATTTTTATGAATATTATCACCTTTTTTATTACTATATAAACTACTTTATTAAATAATGAGACTTTTGGGATAAGTTGCATAATTGTTTGTGTTTTTACTTTCATCATATACATGAGTTATCAAGATTCAAGCGAATACAATTTTATCGGATCGTAGGATAGTTTTCTCTATGTAAAATGTATTTTTCTTATGAGTTTAATGTAATAAGATAGATATATTTTGTTACATGAATATGACAAAAAGTGAGATTGTAAGTTTATAAGCGTCAATAATATTCGTAAATAAAATATTTAAATATAATTTAGTTTTTAGATAAATCTTATAAGAATATTTTTTAAATCGAAGAAACTATCTACCTCCAAACGAACATATATTTGGTATATCTCTGGTGTTATGCACGTTATATTTTATATTAAATACATAGAAATATTTTGCACTAAGGTTAATAGATCGATCGAGACATGTCCGGATCGACCGAGATAATTAGATCGATCTACCTTGAATCATTGATTTAATTTTTAACTATGATAGATCGATCGAGGTTTAATGTTCGATCGATTGAGTACTAGATCGATCAAAAAATGATTTACCTGTCTCAAAACTTATTTTTTAATATTCTAGTTTGATCGAGAATTAGTTAGATCAATTGATCGAGTGACTAAGGTTTTAACTTTAACCTAATTGTTTACTCGAGTAAAACATATCAATTATTATTTTTTCTTATTATTTACTACTTTATGAATTGTTTAATGAACATAATTGTAATTGGAATTTAACCCAACATTATAACTTTAATCTCCCCCGTATAACGAACCTAATGTTCTATAATTTAATTAACCATAATCGAATCAACTTTTGTAACGTATGCTTTCTATCCATATATGTTTTGCAAAAATATTTCTATCAGACGTCTTTCATTAGTTAATCAATCAAACATTTTGTGGTTATGTTTAATTGATTAATAAACCTACAATATTTGTGTTATTGTGCTTTAATATCTGTTATAGGGTTGTTAGTGATTTTGATTTATCTATTGTTTTGTTAAATCATCTAGTTAGAATTTTTCATTGTTTAATCCTCTCTAAAGCACACATTGTACTTGTGTTTTTGAGTTAATGTTTCAGATGATAGCTGAACGAGTTCAATAAATTATATGATTCAAGTTTATCGAAATGTTAGTTCGGATCCAAACATCTTGTTTGTGGAGATTGCATGCGAAAAAAACAGAAGACTTGTAAGTAGGTTACTTGATACATTATCCTAGTGGATAGTTTGAGTCATAACTTTGTAATCAAACATTATTTTTATTATGGATGTTAGTTGGTCCTGTAGATTAGTAAATTTTCTTTTATGTTATTATTATGACTTAAATTGTTTTCAATTAAAAATCTGTTATTATTTTATTTTATACGTAATTATATGTTTAATCGCTCAATAAAGTTTTAATTTAACATATTTTTTAATTATCTATTCATTCCGTTTTAATTAATTAATTCCTTAACTTAAAATTTTAAACCTTAATAAATAAGAAGTGAGAGAAGTAAGGAAGATGAGATGAAATTGATGAGTATAAACATCGTAAAATCCTTATTAATTCTGTTCTTGAGTACAAGGTTTTTATAGAACATTGAACAAAGGATTCTGTTAGAGATGTTTTGACGAGTCATAACAAACTAGGGGTGTCCACGGTCCGGTTCGGTCCGGTTTTCCTTAAAAAAAATCTAACCGGACCAAACCGTTCATATTACTAGAACCGGACCGGACCGGACCGTTTGAAACGGTTTTAAAAAATAAAAACCGGACCGGACCGTTTGACTTATAAAACCGTTCGGTCCGGTTTATTTCCCGGTTTGGTTCGATTTTTTTATAATTTAATGAAGAAAAATGTGAAATTTTTAATATATTATTAAACCGGTCCGATCCGGTTTGAACGGTTTAAAATTAATACAAACCGGACCGGACCGTTTGATTAGTAAAACCGTTCGGTTTGGTCCGGTCCGGTCCGGTTTTACGGTTTGGTCCGGTCCAATCCGGTTTTTGGACACCCCTATAACAAACTACTCAAGGACCCATGTGTTTACAGCTCACACATATTCTCTTAAGCTAACATGAACTATCCTTTTAAGGTGGGTTTTTCTTTTTAATTGAATTTGGTGCAAGTCTTGTACGGTGATTATAATTATAAGTCTATGACTTACATAAGCCATAATTCAAAATCATAAAAAAATTATATAAAGATGAAATAATTTTTCTTTTGTAACATTTATCAAATTTTTACATTTTAATTTTTTCCCCCCTCTTTGATATATTTATGCAAGAATTTGGTTTTAAAGAGTTTATGAGTACTGAAGACATTGAAAGTGAGAAAAATTTGATGTGTTGGTGGCAACAAAAATAGGGCTAAAATTGACAAATGTATCAAAGTTACGTGGGAACAATGTTTTGAAGTATGGGTTTAACATTGCTCTTGCGTTTTTGCATTTCATGTTGCTCTCAACTATAATAATTTTAACTGACTAATGTTTTTTATAAATAAAATAGTACATAGTGCAACATGTAAATTGAATTGTAACGTAATATTTTATGTCTTAAACAGGTTCCGTTAACATCTCATTCTATTTGGTTTGGTATAGAAACCTAATAATCATTATTTTAAATTTAATCTAAATATATAACTTTTTTTAATTATTCAAATTTTGATCGAATTATACAAAAGTACTTATATCTTTGTACCGTTTACAGATAGATTCTTTTTTGTAATTAAGTTAGATCTTATCCATTAATTAATACTAATTTTATCATATCAATTAATTAACACTAATTAGTCAACTTGAGAGAATTTTGAGTAGATTAGATAAAAATTTAAGTATTTTTACCTAAAAAAAATCTATACACTTTAGTATAAAATAAACTAAAATTTGAATGTCTTAAAAATTATTTAACCTTAAAACTTAATATATCTATTATATATATATATATATATTCCTTTTTCTATTGTTTTTATACTCTATTTAAGTAAAGATTAAAGAGACAAATGTAAAATTTTAACTTGTCAAATCTCAGTACAAAAGTGAAATGAAGTGATAAATTGCATTAGAGCATAATTGTAACGTAAAATGGAAAAGAAAGTATAAATATAACTATTTTTTGGGTTATCTTTTTCAAGAATTATATATCTTATTTATATATTATACAAAATATATATGATATCCAAACGTTAGAGAAAGATTACAATAAAATAAAAGAAACAAAATTGATAAACTTAGAATAAAAAAATAAAATAGAAGAAAGAATAATATTGAATATCATGCATTAATTGAATATCTCATCATAATTTATACTATTCATTAATATATCAATAGTATAGACAAGATTAACACTGAATAAATATATTTTTGATAAGTAGAAGTAATTGATTGTTATGACATACACATAGATACGAGTAACTTGACTTTTAAGCTTCAAAAATAAAATCTACACAAATATACTTTTATCATCAACAATTGTTACGAAATATCTATTACCGGTTTACACTTCTTAAGAGGGACTCAAATGTCTAAATACACAAAAAAAGACCTTTTAATTTTAACACGATTAGCTACAAATGGTAACTTATCAGTCTTAGTTATTCACATTGTTTACAAAATACTTTTTTTACTCAAACTAATTACATAAATTTGACATTGTTTTAAAGCCTTTTTAGCTGTATCAAAGGGAGGATAACCCATCCACTCATGCCATTGATACAAAAAGGCATGGAAAAACATTGACACTCTCAATCTTGGATAGTGCTTGACTAGAACAACCTTCATTCTTGATAGCTCTTTGGATCTTGTAAAGTATTTTTTTTGCTTTGTCCTTGAAGAATCACCTTTGTCGTAGTAAGATCTTTAACATAAAATCTAGATGAATGAAATTTGATAAAAATCTTATTATCTACACATAACTTATTAACTGATAACAAATTAGTGACAACATAGGATGTGTGTAGAAGATTAGTTAAGGATAAGTTTCTTTTACAGTTAATACCAAAGAAGAAACCTTGACTAATACTAGAGACGAAGATTTTGTCACCATTATCTAGGAAAATACCCTCATCACCATCATAAGAATGTGACTAACCCTTATATATAAAACCCAATCACAAGATTGATTTTCAATAGAACAACCATTTTCAGCAACATTTGTTGAAACAACAAGGCATAAGGTGACACTTTCTTTCCAATAAGCAAGTCTTTCAACACAAAACATGCATTAGCCACATTCTTATAACTTCTAGAATCATCAACATTATTTCTTGAACTACTAGAGGCAAATTTGGCTCTAAAAATTGATTATGATGAGTTACATTTTTCTTAGATACCATTTTATCATAACTTTTCAAATGATTATACAAAACATCTATTGTAGGTCTTGTTTCTCTCATGTTCACCAAGGCCACAATGGACTTGTAAATAGGTCCAAGACCACCAAGAACGTATAAGAACAAATTTTTAGATTCAACAAGCTCACCTGTTGTTGCAAGGTGATCAACAATGTTCTTTGCTTTACCAATGTATTAAGAAACTATCAAGTAATCTTTGCTAAAATTTTACAATTGAGATCTCAAATCCATTATTTTGGTTGAGAACAAGAGTGAAACACTTGTTTGAACTCCCTCTATTGATTTAAGGCAATAAGTTTTTGAGTCAAATTAGTGCTCATACTCTTTATCATAAAACTAAAAATCCAACCTTTTCCAATTCACAAACAAAGGATTTAACACATTATCGATAAATCTTGATAGTTTCATCTATCAAATGCTCCAAACCAAAAGCTATGATATAAATATCTATCTACTCCTTCCAAACTAAGTAATTATCTTTATCAAATTTCACATATTGTATCACATTGGTAGGAGGAGTCATAGAAATTCCTTCTACGAATGGATCAAAGAAACAATTGGAGTCTTGATTCTGATTTTGAATAGAATTTTGATTCACATGAGACATATCTTGACTTTCATATGCAACATTTTGATTTCTATTATCATTAGCAACAACATCTCTATCAGACACATAACCTTTTTCAAAATTTGACATTCACTACTAAAATAGTGATATTTGGGCTAAAAATTTAGCCTTATTCTTTTTAAAAACTAAGGCTATAGGGTTTTGATCATGGTATAATAAAATCCATAACAATAGTGTATACATATAGTTTCAATTTTTATCAATAATCGCAACCATCAGTTAAACTACAAAAATTATTTAAATATAGACAAATAAACTTATATAACCATGATTTTTAAATGAATGTGATCTAATTAAAATAATAGAGTTCCCATTATTTTTAAAACCAAAATCAAATAATATATTTTGTGGGTTATTTATTTAAAAAAATAAAAAAAATGAATTTATAATTTTTTTAGTTCTTTATTAGTTTAATTTTATATATTTTTTCTCTTTTACACCACATTAAATTTCTTTATCAATTTTTTTTTTATTTTTTTCTCCTTTTTTTCCTCCCAGTTTTTTCTTTTTTCGATCTTTTTCTTCTTATTTCTCTTTTTGTGTGATTTGATCCTAGTCTTTTTCTTCTTCTCCTCTAGCGCATCCTCTTCTTTCCATGTGCGACCGACTGTTTCTTTCCTTATCAGTCGTGACCTACCTTCGACCATACGTCTCTCCATTTCTCTCTAGTCCTGGTTTACTGTGGAAGATCCGAGAAGGATTTTTCCTCTCGAGTATTACCCTTATTGGGTTGTATTTTCTCAAGGTCAGAAGTTGAGTGTTCATTTTCTCTAATGGCTTCACATCTTACTTTTATAACTTCTTTTATGGGTCTAACATATTTAGGTTTTGTTTCCTTTTGTAGTTGAGTTGGCTTAACTCTTACTTAAGCAAGATCTGGCCCTATGTTGATCAGGTGAACAAATTTTGGGATCATTGGTATTTACTTTGTTTTGTCCTTTACTTTATTTTCATCAAACTAATTTTGGGTTTTTAAATTTGGTGACTTAGGTAGCATCCGAGATGGTGAACACTATGATTGAATCGATTCTCAAACAAAATAGACCTATAGTTTTGGCGTCTCTAAAATTTTCTAAGTTTACAATTGGAACTGTGGCACCACAATCTACAGTTTAGTTCAATTCTGGGTTTCTAGATGTCTCCCTATTATACATTTTTTTGTTCTAAGTACTCTGTTAAGATATGGAATATTGAGGAAATGAGTGAGTGAAAAGTTTAAATTTTTTCCTGCATTTAAGAAAAGTTTTCATTTAGATTTTTCATCTCAAATAATCACCATTCCAAAAGTTGAAGATTCTTCTATTATTCAATTTTTGGCCCTTTTATAACTCTAATGTATAAATTGATGTAGGTACCATTGGATTTTAGTTATGTATGAGCTATTAAAAAATAACATATATTATTTGGATTCAATTTGGGGTGAAGTGATCTCCAATTGAAAACATTATGAATGTGTTGGTACATTCTAGAAGCTTCCTATGGTCATGCCATACGTTGATATTCTTTATTTAGCATTGTAGATGCTGCCAAGGAAGAATATTTTGAAGAAAAGCATGACAATGTGACATGCAAAATATCTTTTATATTGATTTAGATTGTGGACAATTTGGTTAGTATTATTATTAGTAAAGTTTTTGCATGTATTTCATATTTTGGGGTACTTTAATTAACTAGCTAGTAAGGCTTTATTATGTTTTAATGCATAAACTCTCAAATGTAATTACACTCTTAGTTTCAATATAATAAATTTTAGTATTTTCAATTGATAAATTTATTGTAATTTATATTAAAAAATGAGGTTAATTGAGATGTTTATGGTCACGGTTTAAGTGTAGCCGAGATAATAGACATATCATTTGGTCTTGGTTTTATAAAACACTATATCAAATGATATGTCTATGACCTCATCCTTTTATAAGACTGTGACCAAATGATATGTCTATGACATCAATCTTTTATAAGACCGTGACCAAATGGTACGTATATGACTTTTATCTTTTATAAGACCGTGACCAAATGATATGTTTATGACATCAATCTTTTATAAGACCGTGACCAAATGGTACGTATATGACTTTTATCTTTTATAAGACCGTGACCAAATGATATGTCTATGGTCTCGACTTATATGTAAGAATCTATAGTCTCTCTCACTTAGGCATCGGTTTTTATAACCGTGGCCATAGACCTACAGTTATGATTAAAAATTGAGACCATATATCAATTTGATAATAATGATTAATATCTCATTCCTAAAGCTCTGATATCATTTAGAACTAAGCAACACTTAAGAGATAAATAAGAATAGAGAAAAGAAATTCGTGTATTGTATTGAATTGTAAAATGCTTGGTTACATAAATAGAAAGCTACTAGCACTATTTATACCATCTTATAACAAGTAGAAACAGTACACATGTAACACTTCTCTAACAAACTCTAACAACCACTTGTAGTTACTTCATCACTTAGATGTGATTTTTTTGTCATTTTTATTTTTGTTTTTCTTATTCTAAAAAGCTAGATATGTTCGATGGCTTCTATTTTGGACAATGCCATTAATATATAGTGTTCACTTGATATTAATTATATTATTATTCAGTTTAATTTAATATCAATTTAATTAATGGTTTTAATTTGATTAAATTGATAATTTTATTAAGAAAGTTATGTATAATATATGTGATAAAATTGAATGGTAAGTTTGTCTTTAATTTTTTTTGTTTTTTCTTCTTATTGTTTCTTTTGCGGTATTACCTTGAAAAATATAAAAAAAGAGGAGAGAAAGGTAAGAAAAGGATAAGAGAGAGAAATAAGAAAAAACAATAGAAGCATAATTTAATTTTAATCACACTTAAGTGATAAAATGTATAAATGTTACTTTAAGTTTTTAGAAGAGTCAGTTTTCTAATAATTTTTAACATAATATTAGAACTTGTGATCTTGTGTTAAAAACTCAATAAATGTGATTGTTGATTTGTAAATTTTTAGCTTACATGGTGCATAATTTTAATATTTATGAGAGAATGATATAATGTGTAAAAGAATTGTTTACATTTCTCCTAATAGTTAAGTTTTTAAAGGAGTTGCTTTCCAACAACTTCTAACATGTTGTTAGAGCTAAAAGTTCTATATTCAAAACTCATTAATTCTAGTTATTGATTTACAAGTTTTTAATTTCCATAGTGCATAGAGCTAACACTTATGTAGAGTGATAGAATATATAAAATTATTGTTGGTTTTTTCTAAATGACTTAAGTTTTTGAAAGAGTTGGTTATAATTTCTTCTGACAATAACATATATGAATAAATTTTCAATTTAAGTTCAATTTGAATTAAATTAGAACAATTTCTTAGTGGAGTCAACCATGGTTGTCCATAAAAGGAAATAAGAAAGCCCTATATATGTATGACTAATAAAAAGTTTTGGTCAAATATATTAACAAACTATGAAAGGAGAAAAAAATACATATAAATAAAACGAAGAATTAGCTACAACTTAAGGAATTATTTCACTATACTATTAATTAGTATACAAGTATGAGACAATGAGAATGGTTTAGATCACATCTTGCCTTCTTGATTGCTTGTGATTTTATTAAAAATAATTTTTGTCACTTTAGAGATATGCAATTTGAGGAAGAAATATATTATATGTGATTTTTAAGCATTAAAAGCACTTTTGATAATACCTTTTTATAATCATGAAACATCTTTTTATTATCAAAAGTGTTTTCATAATATCTAAAAATAGAAACAAATAGATCATAAGTCATTATGTAATTACAATTATCTTGTTTTATTTTTCTACTCTAGTTCTACGTATTAATATTGTTGATTTTGAATGCTAACGAGTGTGTAACTCAATGGTATGTAATAAACTTAAATATGTAAAATGTTTAAAATTCAAGTCTCGATTAAAGTATAAATAGTATAATTATTTTAAAGACATTGTTGACTTTTAAGGGAGTAATATATATATATATATATATATATATATATATATATATATATTGTGTAAATTAACTTGTGACTATATATTATGTAAATTAACTCATGCCATGTGACATAATGTAAGATCTTAGTCAACATATGATTCATACATCAATTTAGTCAATATTGAAATCAACAAATGAACATAATTATAAGATAAATATCTAACGGGATAATTAATCAATAATTATCACCTAATTATCCAACAAAGAGATAATTGTAATAAGATAAATTTCAACATTAAAATAACTATATCATAATGAATAAGGGTCATTAACATATATAATCTTCTCTTTATATATATTCACCATTTACATTTCATACATGATTACCTAATATTTGATCGTAAATAAATAATTTCTCCCTAAATCTCTTTTCATCTCTTTAGATTATAAGGAGACACATTAGTTTTCTCATTTATCACAAATTACTTGGATTTACTTAAACATTGAGAGTTCAAGGAAATCACACCCCGTGATAGTCCAAGATTTAAACGATGTGTAATCTATTTTCAAGTTCACAGTAAGAAGAAGTGAAATAAATCATCAATGAACTTATATGTACCTTAAAAATAAATAAGTGACATATAATACACATTTTCAAAAATTATTTACTAAAATGCATATTCTAAATGCAAAGAATCTCTAACTTTTTCTAAATAGATCATGTGATAGTTTATCACTAATTAGGCCTATAATGTAATTATAAATAATTATTGTGTTGGTAAAAAAAGGTAACTATCAAACACAATTTTTAAGGAGGGATAAAATATCAAGATATTAACAAAGAAAATTGAAAATTGTATAAATATTTTATGTTATATGAGTTTTAAATGATTAAATAATATTCATATTAACTTAAAATAAATTTATGTATATCTTTAAAATAAGTAAGTGATTTAAAGGATTATTAGATCATCTTACCTTAATTTAAAAGTCATGTCACAAAATAATTAAGTACTATAGTTTATTTTTTTAAAAAATAATTATAACTAAATTCCATGTTGCATAATATTTTTCCATTATTGTTAATAGTAGGTTGAGAGTTAGCTAGGATTAGATGAAGGAGGGAAAAAGTCGGGAGTGAGGATAATAGTGAAAGAGTACTAGTACATTATAGCATATGAAAGCATGTTGTAAAGAGGGGGATATAGGGAAGGATTAATAGTAACTGTGGCCGACAATTAACAAAATGGCTTTTTCGTAGTCCAATATATGCCACTTTCCATGTAGGTAAACCCTGTTATGCTGAGAAGATGATGCCATGCCTTCTTAATAATAATTCTATGTCTTGTCATGAAACAATTCCAATCCTCTTTAACATGAACATTTATGAATTATTCTTTTACTATGTGAGGTGATACTCCACCAATTATAATACTTAATTTTATTTTTTTTTAACGAAGTGACTGATTTTTTTATTTTTTAAAAAATTTATTACACTTATCTTCCCCTTAATTTATTTATAATATCACATTATTAATAATCTAAAATAATAAATAAATTTTATGAAAAGAAATCTTTATTGAAAAATTACTTGTGTGGGTTTCTTACTTTTATACAACTTTCTTGTGGTTTTTAGAAAAACTTGAAGTCATGAATAAGTAAATTTTCTTTATCTTTTTTAAGGAGCATATATACTATCTAGCTAGATACACTGCCTATCATTGCACATGCCTCTTAACTTTATTGATATTAAAAATGTTCAAATTGGTAGCTTCAACTACAAAATTTAACGGTCAAACTAATGGTTTTAGTTATATAATATGAAATTATGTAAACTTGAACTATGATGAATAATTCACAGTTAAATTCAATTATTGACGACGTTAATGGGACTTGTATCAAATTAATTGTCCATTTATAAAATTTTGATCAAAATGAATTTTTTATTATTGAATTTATTAAATTAAAATACAACTAACAATAATTATATTTACTTAAATGATTGAAATGTGTTGAGTCCTATAAATCTGCATTAACATAATGTTATGATAAATGTAAGTAAATTTTTAATTTATATTTAACTTTATATTTTATCTACCTATCACGCATCATATATCGTGATAAATAAAATAATATTTTATAATTAAATGTTATTTTATAAATTTAATTATATTTATAAATATCAAATTATCTTGTAATTTGATATATATTATATATTTTTTTAATTTTTAAAATTTAGTATTTAAATTTTAAGATTTAAGATTTAAATTTTAAAGTTTATCGTAACAAGTTAACTAGGGTTTAACTTTAAAGTTTATCATCCATAAAGAATAACATAGTTAACATATCAATCATTATATTCGTGTATATATATATTCCATTTTACAATTCATTGTGTTTCCCATTTTATCTCTTTTTCCCCTGCCATGTAAGGGCGAGAAAATAACTTAATTTTGTTTCTTTTGGCGAGAGAATTAATTCGAACACAAAGCTCATAAGGTGCACTTTAGTAAAAATAATAATCTATCTTGATCAATTGTTATAGAGCAGATAGAAGATGGAAGATAGGACAGAGGATAGATGGTTGAGACAATAGATAAAATAGAAGAATAATTAGATAAATATAATATAAGAGAGATAAAATTAATCATAAATAATTAAATAAAATAACTAATTATAATCATAAAAAATTAAATGATAAATTTAAATTTAAATAATAGATAACTAATAATTATTTTAATTAATCTATTATTTGTTTTGCATCAATCTATTACTTGATTTTAACGAATTAACATAAATGAATTTACTAGACCTATAAAGCGGTACCATAAACATCTTCATCAGATAAGTTAAATATGTGTGATTAATTGGGTAAACATAATAAGCTTCTAGTTATGATTGAGAAGTATGTTATTGATCAAACATCAATGTATGATTATGGTAACGAGAATCGATATAACCATTGGCATGACAATAGTGACATTCAATTTAGGATCCACAAAGGAACAATGAACTCTTTTGGGAAAAATATAACTTTGAGTTTAAGAATTGATTTGTGATCAAGGTTTTACGACTCTCTAACCTTATTATATTAGACTTAAATTTGAGTCCCACTTTTAATGTTTCTTTTATTTAATAAAAAAGAGGATTTTAGAGTTTTTTTTAAAATGTAACTTTAGGCACAAAGGAGGTATTAATGGTATTTAGAGGTTGATTGGGTTTATATTAGTATCGTGGGCTTGCAAGTGACTTCTTAAAGAAAATGTATTTTTTAATTTCTTGAGCCTTATGGTAAGTCTCGTCCACTAACTTGTGTGAATGCAACATAGCCTCTCGCTTAATGTCATTTTGAAGGCCATGGATAAGCCAAGTAACATCTAGTAAATATTCTTTGTATATGTCATAACAAAGATAAAGTTCTTCAAATCGAGCTATATAATCCGAAACATTAAAAGATTATTGTTTGAGACCTAATAATTGATCCATCAATTAAACTCTATGGTAGACTCGTAGGAATTTTTCCTTTAGCTTTTGTTTGATATATGATCAAAGTGAGATTGGGGAAAACCAATTGTGTTGTGTAGTCGCTAGTTGGCACACTACGAGTCATGCATGTTGTACCATTAAAAAAATATCCATATTGATAATCCAATCAATGAATATATTATGATCATGTTTTCTATCAAATTTAGGAGCATCCAATCTAACTTTTTGATGATCTTTATTAAAATCATTGTAGCCATGATTAAGTTGACCAATTACACGTTGTGTGGCATTGGGATGGCAAGACACATTTAGGTAACTTGGGTGGATGCATGAATTATATTGGTGGGGTGTGTAAGAGTATTCATAAAGGACATTATAGTTTTCAAATTAGAGTGGTGATTTCAATTCACTAGTTCGAGACATCTCGTTTAAGAGGTTGTTGTGTACATATAAGTGAGGGCTATTGTGTTAGGTAAAAGCCCATCATTGCTTTCATTTTGGATTGTAGGGTTTGATCATGATTTTGGGCCATACAAGATTCATCATATGCCTTATCTTTTTTGCTTATTGTTGATGGACAACTATTGGACGAGAACTTTCATCAATTGGGCAATAGAAGCCTTCTCTTGAGTTAAATTATCCATTGAGATTTTGAAGCAAGAATCCATAATTTAAGTGAATGAATTTATGCTTAAATTTATGAATTGTTTTGGTAATATAAAGTGAATAACTTATAAAACAATTTTTTTAAGATTGAATTCTTTTTTAAGGTCAATTTTTTAAGAGAAATAAACTATAGTGATGAGTGGAGGTAGTTAGCGATGGATTCAGGAGGCATGACTACTCAATATGAACTTTTCAATGTCTAGGGAGGATGCACATGTCGATGGTGTCAAATATTATCATAGGGGTTGGTGGTAGTAGGATAGATAGATTTAACTTTTTTTTTTGTGTCAAGATTGGGGCTTCAAGAGTGTCAAAAGTTAAGATCATTGACAACGGTGGGTTCGAAAAGTGGGGGTGTGATGGTTTGTTAGTGAAGGTAGGGATAGTAGTGATGATCGTGGTAACAATGGGTAGTTGATGGGTTTACGAGAGATATGATTGTTTGAATATATTTTTAAACTCAAAAAAATTTATGTTTTTTTAAATAAGAATAAGATATGATTTTATTTAAAAAAACAAAATCGGGTTGCTCTTATACTAAACAATGTAAAATAGATAAAAAAAATAGTCGGCAAAATATACGAAAATGATGAGATAATAAACAAAATGTTAAAATAATTAGAAGAGTATAATATATGAGAGATTATACTAATAATTAATATTCAATTCATAAAATAATAAACTAGATAAATATAAAATAACTAATAATCAACTTAAATAATAATGTAAATAATTAAATAATAAATTTAAATTTAAATATTAGATCATTTTAAATAATTAATAATTATTTCAAATAATCTATTATTGAATTTATATAATAATTTTTATTGCAAAATTAATAATTATAATTTGAACGAGTAGCTTGAATTAGTTTTGTTTATAAATAATCTTATCCACTATATCGGCCGACAGCAACATCAATTGAAATGCGAATGCAAGGCTGGGAGAAAAAGGGGCTAGCTATCTAAGCTACTTAACAAAAAGGGTAAACTATATAATTTTTTCCCCAACCGTTTAGTTTGACTGTAAATTTGTTCACAATTTCTATTTTTTAAAGAAATTATTCCTAAGTAAACGATACTTTTAAACCCTTTATAGATTTATTTTTTTTTCCTATTTTTAATAAAAATAAATATGTCTATTTTTTTCACTATATAAATGAATATATGTTTTAATGTTTTAGAAAATTAAAAATATTTTTTTATTATAAATTAAAAGTAAAACTATTTAAAATTAAATACCATACGATTATTTTTGGTTAAATTTGTTAACGTAAAAAACAACTTAAATGCAACACAAATTATTAAGTTAGAAACATTTTTCTTAATAAATTAAAAATTGAAGATAAATTTATAATCGCTATAATTTAGCCTATAAGTTAGTGATGGGCTAGTGAGTTACAGGCTTACAGCCCACAGCTTATATCCTCTTTTTTTTTTTTTGGCCATCCCAGCTCCAAATATTATATATATATATATATATATATATATATATATATATATATATATATATATATTTAATTACAATTTACTTTGCATATATGCTTATTTATTATTTTAAATTATGTAGTGTGGGATTCAAAACAATGTCTAAGAGAATAAAGAAAATACCATGACCACCGTACCAATCAAATAATGAGCCCTTGATGTTGTTTGAATTATGGAAGAAAAGTCATTTAACTCTTATACTTAGTAGAAAAAAAAACTACTAATTATTATATGGTTTTTTTAACATTATAAAAAAATATGTGTACAGTAATTTTTTAAAATATAAAATATATTTTTTTATAAAATATATACGTGTATTGCATCGATAGTGTTAAAAATAATTTTTTTTTAAAGAGAGTTATATAATATAATTAATCCAAAAAATATTTTCTACTATTTGTTCAGTACAATACACCATGTTTGCTCACATATTTATTCTTATTATTGTGTACGCATGTTAAAAGTTATTTTATCACTTAACAAACCTAAGTAAAAGATTTGTATTAGAAAAATTGTACAAGCTACGTATATATTTAGAGATGTTAAGTTTGCTAGTAGGAATCAAATTTTAGGAAAAAATTTCAATTTTGGCCCTTGATAAGAGAATGCTTTCGTAGGATTCGCAACTCCACCCTCCTTCCTCAGCCTATTACGTGATTTCCATTTTTCTTATTATGTCTTTTAAAATATATTATTGTAAAGTTTTATAGTTATTAAATAAATTTTAATTAAAAATAATATTTTGATCGTAATTTAATATAAAACGCTAATATTATAATTTAAATTTAAATACATAACAGTACAAATTTATTTGAGATTTAATAAATACTTAAACTATTAAAAATTTAATTACTCATAATTTATTTATTAATAAAAAATTCATATCTTTGTAAAATACTCAAAAAAATTCCTTAACACTATCCCTAGTCCCCACAATATTTGTTTTTGAATATTAAATAGGATAACCAATTCACCTATCTTATATGTATCATTTTGTATTTCATTGATGGTTAATAAATATTAAAAATAAGTGTGAATTAAAAAAAATAGATGGGAAGAAAAAAAACTCTTAACTTGTTTCACGTTGTTCTTTTTACGTCATTTTAGAGATGTTAATAAGGTTTTACCTTTAAGAGTTAAGATTGTACCTCAAAGAGTATCCATTCTTGTGAAGAGATAATGAGACAAACAACTATTGATTTACCACATGTACATGCGATGTTATCATCATCCGATCGATCAAATATGTGTGTGTAGTACTTCATTTTGTATTAAAAATATTTTTTTAAAAATAAGTCACCCTCAACCCACGTTTCTTTCAATGTTTGTTTTTTTTATGAACTTTACTCTCACGTTTTCTTCTATATCCAGCTTTCGTTTTCACCTATAGATAAAAGCAATTGACTCAATAATTTGACATAACAAAAATCAACTATCTCTCTTATTTCTTTTTATTCTTTGGTTTCAAGTAACATAGTTTCAACAAAAATGTAGCATTTCAATTTTTTACAATGCAGGAGAATTTTGAGGCATAGTCAGATTCTATTGAATCTACTAAAACTCAAACTAAAGATTATCAATATTGAATAGAAGATGACTTATTGTGTAACAATTTTATTTTTAATGATTTGGCTGATGATTTGTATGGCTACTATAACTATAATAAGTTTGCTAAGAAAATTTAAGATGTACTTCAAAAGAAATATGACACCGGGAATGTTGGAACAAAGAAGTACGGTATTAATAGATACTTGAAGTAACAAATGGCTAATGACAAATTTGTGTAAACTCAGTCACATGAATTACAAAACATAACACGTGAAATAATTTCTGAAGGTATGTCTTTAGATGAATGTTTTCCTGAACGTTCGTGTTTTATATATTACAATAATTTATAAATAAATTACAATATTAGTCTGACCTTATTTGATCTAAAAAAATTAGATCTTCTCAGATTCAGATCAATTTGGATTGGATTTGCATTAAAAATCTTCAAATTCATTCGAATTGGATGAAATTTAGATTGATAAAAAATAGATAGTTTCGATCCGTTAATCATCCCTAGTGTGTGGATGCATGTGCATATACGTCTTTTTTAGATAAATATTATTTTATTTTTTATTAAAAATATTTTTTTAACTAGTCAGAGAAGACTCAATTTGTTAGAAAGAGTCTCTCTCTGGCCACATTTCCTTTAACGTTCATTTTTTTATGAATGCTACTCCCGTGTTTTCTTTAACGAACACTACAATCAAGTATCCCTTAACATTTCTTTTCTAATATTCCCTCCAACGTTTTCCTCTATATCTAACTTCAATTTTCACATATAAATAGAGACAGTGGCTTCAGTAATTCAACACAACAAAAATCAACTATCTCTTTTATTTTCTTTTTATTCTTTGATTCCAAACAACATAGTTTCAATAGAAGTATAGCATTCTGATCTTTTACAATGTAGTAAAATTTTGAGACAGAGTTAGGTTCTAAGTTGTTTTGTCTTGAAAATGATGAGATTGATAACTACTTGTACAATTTGAAAAAAACTACAAAACGTATTAAAGATAGCTATCTAATTTGACTCAACCCAAACAATAATATCGGTCACTTCGTTCTTTTTTTTATTTTTGCAGCAACAGTAAATACGTGGATAAAAAAATCTATGTAATAAATACCTATACTTTTAGTAACTTTTGCATATCTTAAAATGGGATAGAAGATTTTTTTTTTCTTTCTACGAACAGGTATTGTTGACACACCCATGGCCCAAAAGCACTACCTTGAACAACACGCGCTATTCTCAATCTTTAAAAGTTCACTTCAGTCGTATAAACCTTGAACTAAACAACACTCTCACTCGCAAATAAAGCAAAGAAGTTGAGATGACATACTAAAAATTAATTTATCAGGTAATGTAAGGAAATTGAGATGACATCCCAAAAAATAATTTATCTGGTGGAATACCTCAATTTTTTATTAACCCATAAATCACCCTAAATCATCTCAAGTCTAGTTGAGACTTTCTTTGCACATATTCAACACCCCTCTTTAAGAATTCATCAGATGGTTCTCCTTTCCTTCAATCAAAGATACACGTTATTTTCTCACTTTACACTGTAGTTCAATTTCCTTCAATAAAAAATACACATTATCTTTGTATTACATTATGATTCTACTCCTTCAAGCCTACAACAAACCTTGCATTCACACAAACGAAGTCCGCAATAAACCTTAGGTTCACACATATAACTCATGCCCTCGTTGAAAGATTCAAAAAGGTGCCCACAATGATTAAGTTTGAGATTCTCTATAATACCATTTATAAGAAAATTGAGATTTCATCCTAAAATGTTGACATATTAAATAAAACTGCCTAACTCATGAATCACCCAAAATCTAATCATGGGATTTTTTTTCGCAAATACCCAACATGTAACAAGTACAACTATTTACTGGATGACAAATTTATAAGTATCCTGATGCAATACTTCGGTCACTTTAATATAACCGAGGAAAATCATAATAAAGAAGTCCAGCAAATTTTTTTTCATTTAGAAATTAGAACTAATGCCAAGTTCTAATCTTCGGTGCTTGAAAAGGGTTTTCATGCTTTAGCTAGTAGGCCAATCTCCAAAGCAATACTTTCACACCCAACTAGACAACACATGAAACACTAGCTAGCTTATGGGAAAGAACTAAATATCTGCAGAGAATCTTTTAAAAAAACACGACAATTTAAATCCCCAAGCACTCTTTACAAATATTGTCTTTAATTTGACAAGGAAAAGGGCAGTTTTATGGCAATATTTATGTGTCTCATGAAAATCGACTCATTTCTAGTAAAGAAAAAAAAATCAGACCTTGACTGTAGATGGAATTGGTTCAGTATTACCCGTCACAATGTGCAGATATCTAAAACTTCTGAATAACTACTGAGTTGGCAAGACCAGCTTGATCTATGGTTTGAGTTGGATCACTTAGAAGCTTGGGAGGGAACCCCATTAGTTGCAGCTGATAGTTTCCAGGATTCCCTGGCCTAGATGCATCAATGAAGGCACGGATGTCACAAACAGTATGGAGGTAATTGAAATGTCCAACCATGCGGGTACCATCAGCCAACCTAAGCTGAATTGAGGTATTTGGCAGAGATTCATCCACAACTGGAGCTGCCGAAGTGGCTGAAGAAGTGCTGTGGGAGGAAGTATTGCTTGGGTCAGGTGCAGCTGGAGCAGAGCTACCACCAAGAGTCCTTCCGACTCCCTGAAATGAAACATGGTGCTTCTCGGGTTCCTGAAAGCAAAAATACATTGAGTAAAGCTAAAGGTTGAAAAATTCATTATGATTTTAATATGAGAGCCAACAACTATAATATCCAGGAGTAGGGTACATCTAAATATCTATTACTGCCTACAAACTTTATAAAAATATGAAAGTTGATCTCTCGTTTACATTATGAAGGTGCGGAGGAAATACTCACAGGGCACTTCTCACTCCTCCTTATCAGGTTGACATGAACTGAGGACCTCCTATCAGTAGGTTCCAGCTCTCTTGGACACTCAGACTTTTTGATGCTCTGAATTAAAATAAAAAGCAAATAATATGATATCAGTGTACCATGGCCATAGATCATACAATCAAATAAAGCAAGAGCAACAGACATATTCAACGGTAAGTGTAATCATATGAGTTTTTTGCAATGTAAACAGTTATTAATAAGAGCTCTATTAAGGGTCGTCAAGTTTAATTCATTGACAAGAAGTGCTTAATATAAATACGCAAAATGAATCCGTCAAATTTCACAAACCACCACCTCAAGCAGGAGATTAATGGAACAGTCTCAAAGAAAGCACTACGTCTTTTATTTACCAATATATTTGTCCTTTATCATTCTGCAAGATTCAACACTTTTCAGCATTATTACCTCTAAGAAAGATGCATTTTCAGGATCATCCAAACTCCTCAACGGTCCATCATTTACAGTGAAACCATTGCTCCAAAAAACAATGTTGTGAACAACAGTCTCAGGCTGTTGTGGAGTTGCTTCTACAGGTTCCCCTGAAAGTAGTCTGCCAGTTCCAGTAAAGCTTCTGGAGCTTGAAGGAGTATTAACAGGTGCTTCTACAGCTCCTAATTGTCGAGCTTGATCAAAGATTGCATCTACGTCATTACCCTTTGAAGGATCTTGGACAAGCATTCCACTGTAAATCATAACGATTGATGTAAATTATCCTTCGAAAATCTCAAAGAAAGAAAAAACAGAGAGAATTAGTAACTCCTGCGAGTAAAAACCTAGTGAAAACCAATATAAGCATCTTAATAAAAGTTAGCATATCAGTTAAAGAAAGAACTAGCTACAGCGCTGTAACAATTTCCAATTACCAAAAGAAGACGGAGAAGAAAACAAAGGTACAAACAAATTGAAGGCTTTACAAGTATTTTACCCCATAAAAAAAAATGTGTCAAAAATGAAGAAAAAGTTCGAGTAACTCGTATCATATAAAGACCAGCTTCAATCGTCTCGGGAAAAAATGTAGCCCAGAATCCTGTTCTTATGATGAGAATAATACTCGTGACTTACAGCTTAATTTGTTTTAAGCAAAAAATGATAATAAACAATAAGCTCCTTAAATAGCACATTCAAGATGGGCTTAATCCAAGTAAAATATACAAATGCTGCTTGACAATGTAGGTTTCTATAGATTATATGTCCACAAGTTCTCCACTTTTCAGGTATTGAAGCAAAAACTTAATAATGAAATCAAGGTTTAACTTGCCCCAAATATTTTTCACGAACAAATCCATTATAGTGCAACTTCAGAACAATCATAAAATTACTTTTTCCCTCTATTCTATTCATTTGTATCAGTGGCGGAAACTGCCAGCGGATAAACTTGCAAAGAAATTAATTTATAGCTGAACTTTATCTAAATGGTTCTCCAATTTGGCACACCACAAACCATAAAACTTTTGTTGTTTATCAAAGTTTCAATAATAAAGTTCTCTTTCACCACGGGAAAAAGAGATTCGATACTTAATAGTACCATATTTAACAAAAGGTATGTATATGGATTCATATTTTTATAGTAATACTCTAATAATCCATAAATTTAATTTTAAATACATCAATAGTTCATAATTAAATCTAATTGGGATAGACAGTCTCGAAAAAACACTAAAGGAATCAATCTTGTGAAAGATGATGGTTTTGCGAGAAAACGAGAATCGGATGGATAATTTTTTGAGAAAAATTTAAAGTTTTTATCTCAAATTAGCACCTAACAAAATTTATAATAGCTTTAATGTTCTTAGAAATAACGAGTTGAAGATTGAGAGAGGGTCAATGGCAGAAAACAATTTTAAAAACGAGTTTGTCATGCATTTTTTGTCTATGTGCATGACACATGTTGAAATCTTCAATTAAATCTTAATTTTAAACTACTGTTGTATTTAAAATCAAATGTAGTGACTACTAGTTTACTACTATGAAAATATGCGTCCAC
The DNA here is from genome assembly GCA_033030585.1 of Hippophae rhamnoides. Classification (NCBI taxonomy): domain Eukaryota; kingdom Viridiplantae; phylum Streptophyta; class Magnoliopsida; order Rosales; family Elaeagnaceae; genus Hippophae; species Hippophae rhamnoides. The sequence goes on from CM065432.1 coordinate 26,718,180, forward strand.
ATACATACCTTTTATTGAATAAAGGTTACTAAAGTACCCAACCCTAAAAAAAGTCTACATTCCCAAGACTAAACCCAGCCCCCACGATGTAATCCTCTACTTTAGAGTACTCTTCTGTACACTGACCTGGCAATCTCCAACTCTAATAGAACAAATACTTCCACCATATCTTTAATAAATGCTTTTTAAATGCCATACACACTGACCAAGCCCACACGAGATGCAATTTTCTGCACACCATATACAGGAACTTCCAAAAATGCTGCTGCAAAATTCTGTAACAGCTTTTATACCGAGTTAAACTTGTCCTCACCTGAACTGCAATCATAAAAATCTTTTCATATCCCCGTCACTTTTTACCATAAGCTACTTGAATCACGTTCTCAATTCCCATAGACATGGTTTCCCAATTTACAGTCTAGAAAATAAGTCAGTTTAAGTGCATAGCATACCCCTTCGTCATTTTTAGCCTTCCCTCCACATATGTTTAACGCATTATTCAAAAATGCAATGTACATATTATTTTTATTTTTTATAACTTAAAAAACATATGGGTTAAAAGTCAAAGTTAACAAGGTCATATAAAAATAAGGCAAATAAATCGAGAAAATAGCTGTATAGGTATTGCAACTTTGAGAAAGATACACTTTAGTACACAAATTATTTGCTTAAGTAGACATGGTACACTAATTTAATTGAAGTCCTCTACAAATATAAAATACCATAAAATCTCTATAATTAAAATGTACAAGGGAAGCTTTCAAATATAAATAACCCAATCAAAAGATACCATTCTCGAAAATAACCCAACCTTATTAAAACATGTTAAAAATACAATTTTTAAAATATTTTGTACTTGAATAAAGCTTTATTATAATTAATGTACTTATTCTACTTATGTCAAAAATTTGTGTATTTAAATGTAACTTTCAAAAAGTTACATTACTTGTACAGCTTGAAATCCTCATCTCAATCCCTAATATCCAAAATGACCACACAGAGTAGTAACCAACCACTATTTCTAACACACCGAAATGGAGCTACAAAAGATACAATTACCATACATTGCTTGTGGAATGAAAATCTCAGCTTGCAATAATAGTAAATTCAGCAAGACTGCAACTTTTTCAATGGCAGTCTGTTTAATTTTGATAGAAATTGATATTAATTTCTCTAGAATAGTTTAAAAATATCTTAAATAATATATCTTTTAGAGATATATCGAAATGCTTGGAGAACAAGTAAAAATGTATGGTTAAGATTAAATGAATAGTTCTACGTAATCTTGATCCCTAAGTGAATCCGTGGACAATACTAGAATTATTAATTAAAACAAGTAGAATTGTTAATAACCTAATTGCTCAACTATAAATAGCCATGTTTATCACTCACGTAATCAAATTGTGCAACCAATTAAATACAAGCTCTTCTAATATTATTTGTCTATCTTTAATTCGAAGTCTTTTCACTTCTCTTACTTTGAGCAGCTATCTAACCAATACAAATAGTAAAAATCAAATACCCAACTATTTAATATTATCCAAGCATATCAATACCCATTACTATCAAATATTATTCAACTTCAATTTCTACTCATTAACATATTCTAAAAAACCATCGGTAATATTAGAGCTCATTCTAAATTAACATTTTTAGTTTTTTGTTGGGGTAAGTTACTCTTTTCATATAACACAATGGTCGAACACAATATTCATATTCCTATATCAATCTTCGTAGATAAAACTAATGATTTTTGGGCTATTTTTTCGTTCTCAAGACTTGTGAACTATTGTCGGTGAAGGATATAGTGTTCGAATGAAATTATTACGTTAAATGTAGCCTAAAAGAAATAGTTGAAAGAGAAGGAGCAAAAGAATTCCTAAGCTTTATTCGCTCCATAACAAGCTATGATCAATGAAATATTTTCAAGAATTATAGGATCAGTAACATCTAAGGATGCTTGAGTTACATTGTAGGAAAAGTTTCAAGAAAATAAAAACTACAATATCTTAGAAAAGATTTTGAAAATATTAAAATGAAAAAAAAAATGAGATCGTAAAAGATTATTATTCAAGAATAAAAGAAATAATAAATCAATCGAAAACCTAGGTGAAAATATATCCCAAAAGAAGGATGTAGAAAAAAATCCTCCTAAATGGTACTAAAAAATACAATCTGAGGAAACAAAAGATCTAATAACTTTGATAGCAACTGAATTAACGGGCTGATTAGAAACCTATGAAAAATGTCAATGTAGAGAGTATCTTTTAATTTAAAGTTAACATGTGATCTCAAAAATAAAAAAATGGGAGAAAATTTCAAGAAAATTCCAAAACTAAAAGGGGAAAAGAAAAATAACCAAACATAGGGAATTACCTTCCTTGTAGCATTTGCAAAAGAAAATGCCATTAGGGAAAAAAGTGTTGGTTCAAAGAAAAATTACAGTGACGATATTGCAAGAAAAATGGGTATGAAGAATAAGATTATAGACTTAAAACAAGTCAGTAAGCTAACTTTATAGAAGAAAATGATGGTGAAACTAATCTTTTCTACGCTATCCAAGTTTCCGATGAGGAGAAGAAAGACACATGGTATTTAGACAATGGTTATAGTAATCATGACTAAAGATGAAAGCATCTTCTTCAATCTTCATAAGACCACAATAAAAGTTAAGATTGGGAATGAAAAATATATCGAGACTATAGGGAGAGACACAATTACTATCTAAACAAAGAAAGGGAAAAAAATTACATACACGATGAATTATTAGTCCTTTCCATAAACCAAAACTTATCGAGCATGGGTCAAATGATCGAAAGAGGATATTTTCTTCACTTCGAATGAGACTCATGCATAATCTATGATAAGAAAGATAAAAATTTGTCGATAACAAGAGTAAAAATGAGAGAAAATCGATACATCTCCATTCAATGGAGGTACACAAGCGATGTAGCCAAAAAAGCACATGTGGATGACTCATGGCTGTGGCACAAAAGATTTTGGCACTTCAACTTCCACGCCTTGAAAACACTGCACTAGAAAAGAATGATGCGTGACTTACCGATGATTGAATGCAAAGAAGGCATCTATAGAAGGCAAGCAATATCGACAATCTTTTTCCACAAGCAAGGCATGGAGAACAAAGAAACCACTAGAGCTTATCTATACAGATGTTGGCAACAGTGCATCCTCCATCTCACAACCAAAACATATACTTCATCTTCTCTTTATTAACGATTATATTAGAATACAGGTGTATTTTCTACAAGAAAGATCAAAAGTTTTCGATATATTTAAGAAGTTTAAGAAATTTATGGAGAAACAAAGTGGTTATTGCTTGAAGATTATTAGAAGCGATCGTGGAAAAAAATAAATCTCCAACGTACTCAATAAATTTTGTAAAGATGAAGGAGTTGAGCATCAACTCGTTGTTGGATACGTGCCAATAAAAAAAGAAGTATTCAAATTGAAAAATAGAATAGTGATGGAGATAGCTCGAAAAGACTTTTCTAAGACCTTTTGGACAGAAGCTGTATACACAGAAGTGTATCTTTTTAGTGCTTAAGTATCAGAAATAAGTCAAAAATGTTGTATGAAAATGATCAAATAATTAGCCTTGTGATTTTTCTCTATTATATAGATTGTACAAAATAATTCTATATATAGAAACAAATCCCGAAATAAATAAAATAAAAATGGACAACAATGGACAATGAATATGGACAACAAATCTGTCTATGAACAGTTAAGGAAAGTTAAAGAAATTTGTCTACGGACAGCTATGGACAACTAAAATGAATATGGACAGCTAAGTTGTCCGTTGACATCTCCCTTCAAATTAATGTGGGTTGAGCAACGAGCATAAATTTGCGACTTAGGAAGTAATGTCGATGACGAGTGCGAATCTTAGTAAAGACATCAGCAATTTATAGTTCGGTGAAAATGTGTAGAAGAGTGATAACACGAGCTTCAAAAGCTTCACGGATGGAGTGACAATCGACTTCAATATGCTTTGTGTGCTCATGATAGACAAGATTGACCGTGATCTGAATAGCACTTGTATTATCAGTATGTAAAAATGTAGGACCAATCTCAGAGAAGTCTAACTCAGCAATCAAACCTCGAAACCAAACAGTTTTAGAACAAGCAAGAGACATTACTCGGTACTCAGATTCTGTAGATGACATAGAAACTCTGTCTTGCTTCTTACTCTTCCAGGAGATCAATACATCACTTAAAAACACGCACCAACTAGTGATGGAGCGACGTGTATCAGTACAACCAACTCAATCAGCATCACTATAAGAAACAAGACGAAGAGAATTGCCTGAAGGAAAGAATCAGCCACAGAAAAAAGTGCCTTGAACATAACGTATGCTCTGAAAAACAGCAGCCAAATGAAGATGACGAGGAGTCTGAAGAAATAAACTGACTTGCTGTGCAGTAAAAAAAATATCTGGTCTAGTGATGGTGAGATAGACAAAGCTACCTACCAATTTTCGATATAAACTTGGATCAACAAGTCACCCTCCTCTTTGCAAAGCTTGATATTTAATTCTATGAGAGTATCGACGGAGATAGCTTCCTGCAATCCAACTGTAGCCATCAAATCACTAGCATACTTGTGTTGATTGAGTGAAATATCAGAGGGACTACGATGCACCTCAAGACCAAGAAAATACGTAAGGGGCCCAAGATCTTTCATATGAAAGGATTTTGAAAAATGAGTCTTGAGCTGGACAAGTAAAGTAGAATCAGAACCAATGATCACAATATCATCAACATAAAGCAAAAGGACAACAATACCCATGTCTGATTTCCAAAGAAATAATGAAGTGTCATACTTACTCTGCTTGAAGGAAAATTGTAATAAAGTTGTTTGAAGTTTTTCAAACCAGACCCGTGGAGCTTGTTTGAGACCATAAGAGAGCGATGAAGTTTACACACATTGGAGGTCGGAGAGGAAAATAATCCCGAGGGTAGCTTCATATAAATACATTCTTTAAAATCTCCGTGAAGAAAAACATTCTTAACATCCATATAATGTAGTGGCCAATCATTGAAAACAACAAGAGCTAGAATCGTTCAAACAATAGTCATCTTAAACACAGGAGCAAATGTCTCCTCATAATTAATACCATATTCCTAATTGTTCCCAATGATAACAAGTTGAGCTTTATAACGATCCAAACTTCCAACAGAGAGAACCTTAACTGAGTAAACCCATTTGCAACCCAGAGGAACTATAGTGGAAGGATAAGACTCAATGTCCCAAGTCTGATTGGCCTCTAGAGCAACAATTTCTTCTTGCATAGCTTGTCGCCAACAGTTATGCTTAACAACGTATGAGTAGCATGTGGGAATATCAAAATTGGACAATGCAGTAGTGAGAGCTGAAATAGAATTGTTAGAAGAAAAACCATACCTATCCGGGGGTACAGGCACTCGAGAAGTGCGATGTACCAAAAGCTTTGGAAGTGCTGCAACTGACTGATTCCGATGCATATTAGGATCAAATACTAGGTAAGCCACCAAAAGAGACCGTGGGTGGGATTGTCTCGTATACACCATACTTGGTTTAAAACGAGAACTATTTTGAAGAAGATTTGAGAATTGTTGCTCAAAGGAGGGAAGGACCACAATAGAAGAAGAGGCTTGGATGACACACGAAAAAAATGTTGATTTTAAAAAAAAAAACATTCATAGAAATGCGTGTACAATGTAATGTAGGATCAGAGAAAATAAATCCCTTTTGACACATTATATCTTAAGAATGCAAATCTAACAGATTGAGCAGATAATTTATGTCGTTCATGAGGAGGTAAATGAACAAAACATAAACAACCAAAGATATGATGACTATCGTAACTAGGATGCTTAACAAACATGAGAAAATAGGGAGACTCCATACGTACAACTTGGGAAGGTAAACAATTAATCAAGTGATTGATTTTCAACGTACGTTAAAAACTCAATAAAAGAACGAAAAACCTCAGATTTAGAGCGAAGAAAATAAACTCATGTGAATCTGCTATGATCATCAATGAAAGTAATATAGTATTTAAAATTTTCATGTGAACTAATCGGGAAAGGTCCCCAAACATCACTATAGATAAGATCAAAGTAGTGAAAAGCTCTAGTAGCATGCAAGGGAAATGAAAGAGTTTTACTTTTACCAAGTTTACAAGAATCACACTCAAGAGATAAAGAATAACGTTCTTTATTACCAAGAAAGCTCGAGTTCAATACATGAGATAAGATTTGAGTATTGGGATGACCTAAACTACGATACCACACCATACTCAGATCAAGAATATTATTACAAGCAAAATACTTAATAGAAGAAACTATATAAAGTGTTGGAACATGTAAAAATAGTGGAAACAAACGCCCCACTTTAGGTCCTTTTGCGATCGGCTCTCCCGTTAACTGGTCTTACACAACACAACTATCACTAGAAAAATTAACAGCACAATTGTTATCAACTAATTGACCAACATAAATGAGATTCGTGGAAAGCTAAGGAGCAAGAAACACATCAATAAATGTAGAAGAGGCATTTCCAACAACAATGATTGGCAAAGAATTGTCATTGGCCGTCTGAATGACAAATTGACCAACATAGGGCCGAACATAAGAAAAATTTGTGGGATATTCGTCATGTGATTAGAAGCCCCCGAATCTACATATCAAAGTGTAGTAGAATTTTTGTCTTGAAATCCCATCGTAGATAATGCTAAAATTAGCATCTAATGCACCATTTCAGGAGTGCAGTAAGTTGTTGCAAGAGGTGCAAGATCAGAAAAAGCACTTGAGGAAGATCCATGTGCTACAGAAGTCGTTGTTGGAGGAATAACAAGAGTTTGAAATGCTTGAGCCTGACGATTCTAAGGGCAAATATAATGTTCTTTGATAATATGACCTTTTTTCTTGCAATAAGAACAATATTTTTTAGGACAATTAGTAACAATATACCTATATTCTTTGCAGCAGAAACATTGCAGATTTTTAGAAGTCACAGGTGATCAATGTCCTTGGATAGCATAAGTCATACTTGTCGTCGTAGAATTGCCATGAGATTGTTCCAAAATAGCTTGAGTACTAAGATCTTCTTCTTCTCAAAGTAAAAAAGAGCGAACCGATTCATATTTTGGACGTAGTTTCATAAGAAATTAATCACATTGGCTAATCTTGTGAAGACTCTGAATAGTTGAAAGAGCAACAACAGGAACATCTGTTGTAACCAAATCAGTATATTCATGCCAATAAGTCAAAAATGTCGAGTAATAGTCTTAAATTGAAAGACTACCATGTTGAAACATGGTAATCGCATGTTCCAACTGAAAGCGACGAGCATCATTATCTTGATAATAAACTTTCTTTAAATAATTTTACATGGATTGAGAGGAGCGATGAGCCCGCAAGTTGGTGACGATATGTGACTCCACCAAACCAAAAAGCTAAGACATGATTTGAGTATAAAGCATAGCCCAAGAAGGAGAAGGCACGACTTCCTTAGACTTGTCAGTGTTGGATATTGGTGCAACATACGTGTCATCAATATGACCCCAAAGGTCTTTTCCCTTAAGGAAGAGTTTAAACTGAAAAGCCCAAGTAGAGTAATTTTTGCCTATAAACTTGACACATACTGATGTAATGTCCATTGCAAATAAATGGAACCCGAGACAAAGTAAAAGATATATTAAAAAAAAATTAAAGGAACAAAGAGGACCTTAAATGGAGATTGTCAAAGAACACCACTTCATTAGAAAATGCCAAAAAATATCAATAAAGATTTCCTTAGAAATAGAATACCGAAAAAAGATTTCAACCTTGCTCTGATACTATGTTAGAAATAAGTCAAAAATGTTGTATGAAAATGACCGAATAATTGGCCTTATGATTTCTCTCTATTATATAGACTACAAAATAATTCTATACATGGAAAAAAATCCCAAAAATAATTATGGACAGCTATAGATAATGAATATGGACAGCAAAGCTGTCTATGGATAGCTATGGACAACTAAAATGAATATGGACAGCAAAGCTGTCTATGGACAACTAAGTTGTCCATTGACACAAAGAAGACTCTGATTGAAGACTAAAGCCAACGGAACCCTTCAACAAAACATCTCAAAGTCTTTGGATGCATATACCATGCTCATGTTTCAGAAACAAACAGGAGTAAGCTAGATGAGAAAACTAAGAAAGGAATATTCTTAGGCAATAGCACTCAATCCAAGGGATATCATATCTATAGCTCGGAATTAAAAAAAGATGATCATCAGTTGAACGTTGAGTTTGAAAAAGATGCTAAGTACAATTGGGAAAACAAAAAAAGATGAAAGAAACAAAACCTTTGATCTTCTCACACGGTAGCCACAAGATGTTCAAGTAAGAGAAGAAGTCCCAAGAAGACAAGAACCTGCTGATCAAGAAAAATCATCTTTGAAGTCTTTGCCAAGAAGGACGAGACTTTTATCAAAGATATATGACACGTGTAACATGACTGTCGTAGAGCCATAAAATTTTGAAGTAACTTCCAAGCAAGAAGTATGGGTAAAAGCTAAGGAAGAAGAAATAAAAATGATCGAAAAAATTGAAATGTGACAATTAGTCGATCTACTAAAAGGAAAAGAGGTTATTGGAGTTAAGTGGGTATACAAGATCAAGCTTAACTTTAAGGGAACAATTCAAAAACACAAGGCACGGGTAGTAACTAAAAGATACTTGCAAAAATTTGGAGTCAACTACAACGAGGCCATTGCTCCTGTTGCACACTTGGATACTATTAGAGCCCTAATAGCTCTCGCTACTCAAAAGAAATGGAGGATATATCAACTAGATGTAAAATCTACAATTCTCAATGGTTTTCTTGAAGAAGAGATATATGTGGAACAATCTCAAGGGTTCGTAGTGTAAGGACAAGCAGACAAAGTCTTCAAGTTAAAGAAAACACTATATAAACTAAAGCAAGCTCCAATAGCCTAGTATAGCAAAATTGACAATCATTTTATATAACAAGGCTTCCAGAGGAGCAAAAGTGAGCCAAAATTGTACATCAAAAACCAAGGTACAAATGCTCTCATTGTTTCTCTATAAGTGGATGATCTTATCTACACAAGTGATGATGAAACGATGATCAAAGAGTTCAAAGAAGAAATGATGAAGACAATGATTGATTTGGGGTTGATGCACTACTTCCTTGAAATTTAAGTTAGACAAAATGATGATGGGATTTTCATCTTACAAAAGAAATATATAAAGTCTCATCAAGAAGTTTAAAATGAGTGGATGCAAGATTGTTACAACTGTACTCGACAATAGTAAAACCTTGAGAAAAGAAAATGGCTCGCCAAAAGGAGATAGCTCGCAATTTGTAAGTCTCATTGGAAGTCTTTTATATCTTACGGCAACAAGGTGAGACATAACATATATGCCACCTACATATTATTAAGATTCATGCAATGTTATATACAAGTTCACTATAACGCAACAAGGTGAATACTCAAGTATCTACAAGGAACAAAGAACTATGGAATATGGTACAAGTTATCCCCAAGTTCAAGACTAGTCGAATACACTAGTAGTGATTAAGCAAGATTTGTCGATGACATGAGAAACACACCTGACTATGCATTCATATTGCGATCAAGGATGTTCTCTTAGGCATAACAAAAAATAAGCAACAATAGCATAATCATCAACATAAGCAGAGTACAATGCAGTGGTTCTCACTACAAGTCAAGCAAAATGGTTACAACAAATTCTTGAAGAAATGGGAAAGTCACAAGAATAAGCTACATAAATATATTGTGATGGCAAGTCAATTATAATAATGACAAATATTCCATTGTTTCACAGCAGAACAAAACACATAAGTATAAATTATCATTTCATGGTAGAAGTATAAATCAATAAAGAAATTGAACTGAAGTGATCAAAAAGCCAACATTTTTAAAAATATATTACCTCGAGCAAAGTTCGAATTAATGCGAGAGATGATTGCAGTAACTGAAGTTAATATTAATGAGAAGTGATAGAAATTGATGTTAATTTCTTTAAAATAGTCTATAAATATCTTAAAATAAAATATATTTTAGAAAGTAAAAGTGTTTAGAAAGAAAGTAAAAATGCGTGGTTAGGATTGAATTGAATTTTAGATAATCTAAATCCCCGAGTAAATCTCGTGAAAAATTCTAAAATCATTAATTAAAACAAGTAGGTGAAATTATGTAGAACCTATTTACTCAACTCTAAATACCCATATCCACAACTCATGTAATCAAGTTGAGTAACCAACTCAATACAAGTTTTTCTAATATCATTTTGTCTTACCTTTACTTCAAAATATTTTCACTTATCCTCCTTTCACCAACTACATAACCAATACCAAATCATAAAAACCAACTACCCACGCATATCAATGCCCGATGCTATCAAATACTATTCAACTTAAATATCTACTCATTAACATATTCTAAAAACCATCAAATTTTAACACCACATAAAGGTCCATATCTTATTCTTCTATATTAACCTGGTTCATTTAATCATGTATTCATGTCGACTATCATGGCAACTAAAACTTCAAAAATTTAAAGTAAAATACACATAATCATTACAAAATTCAAATATAACTAGTGATAAGCATTTCAATGCCTTCGTAATTGGCTCACAAGATTTAGAAGAAAGAAAACATAAAATTAGTGTTATAAACATATGAGAAAAGCTAGGTTGAGAGATTAACCTCTTCTCGCCACCAGTATAATACTCCTGAGGTCCATCAGAATCGCTGTCTGAGTCGGCGGAGAGGCGGTTCAGATCAGAAAGGGTACGTACACCCCGACTTCGACTGCTCGATGCCTTGGACGATTTTTTGTCCTTCGAAGCCATTCCTTTCTTCAACTCAACTCAACTAGAGAGAACAATTAAGTTTATTTGCAGCTTTGTTTTGCTTTTAGTTATTCCCATCCGTGTTCAGAATTCCACGCTCCTCTGATAGCGCGTGCTTGAGAAACCTACGTTCTTTCTGTTTTTGTTTTGTTTTCATTTTAGTTTAGTTTATATTTTCTAGTAGATAATACCACTCGGGCATTTTGGTATAAATATTCCTCTAATTTTTTTTTATAAGAGCAATTTCGTATTTTATTTTTATTTTTTTAAATACGTATGTTTAAAACCTATAATTTTTTAAAACTAAATCTTTATTTTAAAAAATATTAATTTTATATTTTATATTTTAATTTTTTTTAGTCTCTATCGTCTTATTATCTCTTTTATCTTATTATATATATATATATATATATATATATACCTAATTTATTTATATTAATATTATAAATTTTATTTTTATACTTAAAATTGTTTAAATTTATAAATTATGAAAGAGATGATAGATGGAGAAATTATTTTTATTTGTGAATAAAAGAGGAAAATGATATATTATTTTTAAAAAAGTATTATAAATAAAATGTTATTTTTAATAAAAAAAATCTAATTTTATCTTTTAAAAAATATAATTTTTTAATTTTTTTTTGGATTAGATTGATTATTTTTAAAAAAGTAGAAGAAAAAACTTATATATTTTAAAAGAAACGGAACTTAATCCTTATCAAAGAGCTATAGAAGTATTTGAACTCTAGTCCCTCGTTCACATCTCGAACAACCATCAAACAGTCAGACTCCAGTATTATCATCTGTTCACCTAGAGTAGTAGTATGCACCAAGTCTTAGACCTTAATCATAATTGGACGAAGCCAATTAATCTAACTAGTTTACATAATTAGAAGCTAAAAGACCAATTAAGTTTAATTAAACTATGAGCAGTACAGTTCGTTCGTCATATACAATAACAACATGAAAGCAAACTAGAAAAAGAAAATAAATATTTAAATCTTATACAATGTGTCCCTCCATTGCTGATAAGGGTGAAGAACTTTAACCAATTGTACAACTTGCATTGAATCCGATTCTAACGTCACCCGGTGAAATCCAACGTCCAAATTAAATCGTACCCCAAGCCAAATCGCCCACCATTCTAATAAGAGCGGACAGTACTTCCAATCTAACCTTGCAGAAACAAAAGCCTCCAAAGGAAGCTCCACCTGATAGTCGGACTGCTGCATTAACATTAATTTTATAGCTCTTAGCCGGCTATTATGGTGTCCATCTTCTAAGTTTTTAATTTTGCAAAAAATAATAATAAAATAAGTTTTAAATTTCTGAAATAATTATGAACCAAGTTTTATTATTGATATTCTGTTAGTTGATACGTGATTCTTTTTGTTTGAGACAAGAAAGACATATTAAAAATTATTTTAATGTTTCACGTAGTTACATCCATTTTTTATTGACCTTTAAGTTTATTTTATTTAATCTCTCTCGTCTAATTTTGTAATATTTGTATGATACATATTCAACTGTGGGCATTCTATCCGACATCTACTTAGGTAAGATAATGTTTTATAAATATAAATTAGAATTCCTTTCGTATTAATATTTAATGTTTAACTAATCGTACTAAAGATGCCTAGTATAGATACATTTTCTTAATCATTTGGTAACGGGGAAACAATATTCAAATGTTTGATTATTTTGAACTTAAAATAATTCATATAATATGTTGTAATATGAGAGGATCTAATCACCGAATAACTTTAAAATCAGTCCAATCAACTCTGAATTAACATATAAACATCAATATCAGTTAAATATTTAACACAATAAATGGCTGGTATTTAAATTCTTAATTATTTAACAATGAAATAATTAAACAGATTAAAATTTGACATTTAAGAAAAAGCTTATCACTATGTGTAAGAGTGATAAACATGTATATTACATCTTATAAATAGTTATAACTATTCAACATTAAAACATAACTTTTCAAGTTAATACAACTTCCTCTCATAATTATATACAATGAGATCTATACTCTTTCTTCCTAAATATATTTATGCATCAAAAGGAAAGATAATAATCTCCTCATTCTTGTTATTACCTAGACTAACTTAGGCATTGGAAAGCAAAAGGAAGCCACACCTCGTGATGGTCTAAGGTTCTAACGATGTATTCTCTACTCTCAAGTACACATGAAGCATATGTGCATCCAATCATTGATATTGACAAAAATCAATATTAACATCTACGACATATGTGGAAACGAGTGTGCTTTACTAGTTGAATCACAACTAGATAGAAAAAGATGTATTATGCTCTCTAGCATTTAGAACTATGTAGTCTTTGAAGAAAATATCCTAAAAGTTCAAAAGAAAACTGATCCAGAAGAAGTTCACTATGCATGGTCTTTAAAGGTCACATTTTTGTCCTTTCAAGATGAATCAACCTCTTGACACTAACAATAGAGCTCTAACAAGGGACATAATTGCACAAGTTTAAAAAATAAATACAACAAAAAAAACCCTAAGTGTTAAAGAGTGATGATATTTATGAGGATGGTATCTAAACCCCTACACTTACTTAGTCCTCATAGGGAAAGAATGGTCATGTGAATGAAAGATTCTATAAGGATTTCAAAACAATCATTGTGGACAAAATTACATCGTCGGGATGGTGAGGAACCATCACCCAACTCAATGCGCACCCAACCACTTACGCATAAACCCAAGCTGCCCACATCATGGCCAAATACTCCATGAGTGGTCGGACCATGGTCGGTCAAACATTGGTCCCTTGCTCTTCTGTTGGTCCTACACTATGTGGCCATCTCACGAGACCCTTCTTGATCCATGCTCACTTGTTCCCATGACGATAAAGTCTGATCATGTTCATTAGTTATTATGTTCTTCATTAGGCTACTGGGTAGCTCATGGTCTTGAAAGTTCGCACACTTGGATCCATGTCTTCCCTCCAACAATGGGAAGTGAACCCATTGAGTAGTGGTTTTTGATGTTGACATGACTCCTTAATTGGGAGTCTGATTTAGAATTTGTAAAAACCATTAACATCAGGACATTATCGCACACATTTTGAATCCAAGGAAAAAAAACAAGAAATTCTCATATGGGACCATGTAAGAGTGAACCTGATACTACTAGTGAGGTTCAAAAAATAGTGAACTCAAATGGTATTAGAATGGCAAAATAAACCTTCTAGCCTATGTACTCAGTCCTAGCAAGTCTAGGGGTTGATGTTGGGTGTCAAATATTTCACTTCATATGATGTAATATGAGTGGCCATAAGTAGTAAATAATTTGCAGATTAATATCAGTTAAATATCTAACATGATAAACAATTGGCATTCAAACTCTTAATTATCCGATAATGATATAATTAAGCAAATAAAATTCTAACATTTAAAGATAAGTTTATTACTATGGATAAAGGTCATCGGTAGGTATATTCTCTCATATAAATAGTCACTACTATTCAACATTAAAACATAACCTTTTAAGTTGATACAACTTATTCTCATAACTATCTACATTGAGATTTATAATATCCTCCTAAATATCTCTCTACATCATAAGGGAGATGCTAGTCTTTTCCTTTTTCTCACTACTCAGACTTACCTAAGTATTGAAAGCTTAAAGGCTGACACACCCTGTGGTGGTCTAAGATTTTAACGGTGTGTTTTCTGTTCTCATATACACAAAAAACAGATATGCATCATATCAATGATATTAATAAAAATTAAAATCAATAAATTAATTCAATAAAAATCTAAGGGATAAAATTTTACATTATAATATATTGTATCATTATATTTATATTGTTGAGATTAAAACAATGATTTTTTCTATTTTTTTTATAAATCTTAATGATTAAGATATGATGATATAATAAATTGTAAATAAATTACTATAATTGATCTTATCTAAAAATCTAATTATAAATATGAGATAGAAGGTTAAATTTATATAATTATTTTATAAATAAAAATTGTAATATTGTAATAATACGAAGAAAGTATTCTTTTTTTTAAATACTATATAAGGTAACCATTGTAATTAAAAATATAAAATATTCGCTTTCTCGTTCCACCAACTTAAAGTCCCTTCCTTCAATATATAACGACAAAATTAGACAATTTATTATAATGAAAAAGGAATAAAGGTGACGCTTGAGTTGCAAACTTGCAACTATACAACTGTTTTATGTCATATCTTATGCATGTGATGCATTTAATCTAATTTGACTCTATTCGTATCATTCATTACCAGCGGATGCTTACCTAAAAGAATATTGTAATTCATGACCGTCCGGGATGAAGGGTCGGTGACTAAATAAGTAATTAGTTAACTATTGAGACATATTATTTAATTTTTTAAAAGATATAATATTATTTTATTTATAAATTTTTTAATATAATAATAAAAAATATATTTAATGAGAACAAAGTTATCATATTAATTTTTTTTTGGCTTTTATAACCTTTCTTCATTTTTGGTTTAGTTTTGACTCATTTTTTTATCTATAAAGCACAAGCTATCAACATTTTTTTACCTATATTTTCTCAATTTGTTATTTTTTTTTTCAACTACGAAGAAATTATAAAAGATTAATAAAAAAATGAGGATAATTTTCTGAAAAATATAAAGGATTAATTCAGTCATTTACCTATTCTATTCCCATCACTTTTGAAGCTTAGAAAATATAAAGGATATGCTAATTCTCTCTATTTTTACCATCTTATTAATGAAGTTATCAGATAATATAGAATATTAGTATTTATTTTAATCGACACTTTTTAACCATAAAAACCTAAATTACATATTTTTTAACAATTAAAATAATTAAAAAATATTGGTTAAAATATCGGTTGAAAATAAAAATATTCAATAATATTTACTATTTGAACTTATTTTTATCCCAATTTAAGCACAATTTGTATAATAAATAGATTAAGATAGATTTATCTGTTTAACATCGATCTAAATTCATCTAAAACTCTCAATTCATATTATATTTGCGAGTTATAATACAACTTTTATCGATGATTCATATATAGATTAATCTGGTTATTAATAACAAAATTAAAAAGTATCTCAATTATTTTCATTTATGAATTGATAGGTGATAAATTATATGTATTTTTAAGGAATACAATGAAAAAAAGGGAGAAAAAAATGACAAAATAATTGAGTTTTGGGTTTTAATTTGGCTTGACATTCGATATGGGCGCCACTCTAAAGAATATTATGCAAATTTTCTATTTTTTGTGGAATTATATATATATATATATATATATTGGAGTAGTTTTAGATGGTGTGCCGTACTTTATCTTTATAGAGAAAACTGATATGGAAAGTTGCTGGGAAAATCGGGTATATTTTTCCTATTTTAAGTAGTTACTATTCATTTATGATTTAAATGAATAGAACTCAAACTAACCCGACAAAATAATGCTATTGGAAATATAATGCTAAAATAAACTAAAACAGATATTGAAACATAAATATTAAAGCAGAAAAATAATAACACCAGAAATTTAACGAGGTTTGGTATAAATGTTACCTAGGTCCTCGGGCGTCGTTGACCACTTCCACTATCTCCAAATGAATGAACTCCAAAATTACAACTAATTGGGCAAAATTGAGCTAATCAATTACCCTTACAAAAGAGAGGATGGTTTACAAATTTTGGGATGTTTACAAATGGTGAAGGAGGGCTTTATTTATAGCTCTAAAACCAATATCCATCTCCATTCCTAATCAATGTGAGACTTTTCTAATTTTCTCACTAAGGAGCAATATATAACAAATCTCCACCTTAGCGACTTAGTGGTTTTAAATGATTTCTTCAATTGTTAGATCAACGACGCCAGTGCTAATTCAGATTTGTAGGATGTTAATCAAGTCCAGACAATGTTTGAACTTGATTGTTGTTACTACCTTGGTCATCATATCTGTGGGATTCTCTGTCGTACTAGTCTTCTGAACTAGTACTCCACCTTCTTCAATAATCTCTCGCACGAAATGATAACGAACATCAGTGTGCTTTGTAAATGCATGGTAGACTTGGTTCTTTGCTAAATGAATAGCACTCTGACTATCACAAAACACCTTAATATGTTTTTGACCAACTCCCAAGTCTTCAAGCAAACCTCGTAACCAAATAGCTTCCTTCACAGCCTCTGTAACTGCCATATACTCTGCCTCTGTAGTAGACAAAGCAACTGTGGACTGCAAGGTAGACTTCCAACTGATTGGTGCTCTAGCAAGAGTAAACGCATAACTAGTAGTTGACCGACACTTATCTAAATCTCCTACATAGTCAGAATCACAATATCCGTCTGCACATTGACCAATGGTATTATTCTGTTGAAATACTAAACCAACATCTATAATATTTATAATATACAGTAGAATCCATTTCACAGCCAACCAATGTCCTTTACCATGATCATGCATGCACCTGCTTACAACACCAACCGCATGTGAAATGTCAGGTCTTGTACACACAATTGCATACATCAAGCTACCAACTGCATTTGCATATGGTACCTTTGCCATATATTCTCGTTCTGCATCATTCTTAGTAGATAATTGAGCACTAAGCTTGAATTGAGGAACTAGTGGAGTACTTATAGGTTTTGTCTGTTCATTCATACCAAAACGTTGTAGTATCCGCTTCAAATATTGACTCTAGGTCAAACTAAGCTTCCCCTTCTTCCTCTCTCTGCTTATCTCCATACCGAGAATCTTCTTGGCTTCTCCCAAATATTTCATCTCGAACTCCTGACTTAGTTGAGCCTTCAAATTTTCAATCTCTACTTGGCTCTTCGATGCAATCAACATATCATCGACGTACAATAGAAGATAGATGAAAGACTCATTTTGTAGCTTGCGAAAATACACACAATGATCATGTGTGCTTCTGGTATAATTTTGTTGCAACATAAACTGATCAAATCGTTTGTACCACTGCCTTGGAGATTGCTTCAATCCATACAATGATTTGTTCAGCTTACAAACCCAATTCTCTTTACTAGCAACAATAAACTCTTTTGGTTGAGACATATAGATTTCCTCTTCTAAGTCACCGTGTAGAAATGCAGTTTTCACATCAAGTTAAACTAGTTCCAAATCGAACTGTGCTACCAAGGCCAACAAAATTCTAATGGAAGAATGTTTACAACTGGAGAAAATACCTCATTATAATCGATTCCCTCCTTCTTCACAAACTTTCATAAATGGATCGTTTGTGTACTCAGTGCCATTATCAGACCTCAGACGCTTGATCTTTTTACCAATATGAGTCTCGATCATCTTCTTCCACTTGAGAAAAATCCCCAACACTTCATCCTTTTTCTTCATGAGATACACCCAAACTCTTCTGGAGAAGTCATCAACGAAAGTGACATAATAATGTTTGCCACTCATGGATGGAGTTCTTGTTGGCTCTCATACATCAGTATGGATGTAATCCAAAATGCCCTTTGTATTGTAAAGAGCAGTGCCAAAGCTTACTCTTTTCTGCTTCCCCAATACACAATGCTCACAGAATTCCAACTTGTAGGTTCTCACACCTTTTAACAGGCCTTGCTTTACTAAAATCTATAAAGCTTTTTCACCAGCATGTCCCAAACGCATATGCCACAACTTGGTAGTTTCTAAACCTCTTTCTTCATCTGAAACTGATGTTGATGCTGTCCCAATAACCGTACTACCAAGGTAGTAGTACAAGTTATTCTTCCAAACACTTTTCATCGCCACAAGTGCTCCAGAAGTAACCTTCAATGCCCCATTTTGTATGGTCACAGTGAAGCCTTTTGATTCTAAGACTCCCACAGTAATGAGATTCTTCTTCATATCTGGAACATAATGAACATCTGTCAAGACCCTGATTGAACCATCTTGATTCTTCAAATGAATTGTACCGATTCCTAAAACTTTGCATGGATAATCATTACCCATGAAAACAACTCCACCGTCTAGTTCTTCAAAGTTAAAGAACCACTCCTTGTTAGGAGACATATGGAAAGTACATGCTGAATCAAAAATCCAATCACCAGGATGAGATGCTGTTGACGAACCAACCAATGCAAAATCTGAATTTGAATTGCTTTCAGCTACACATGCATCAGATTGCACAGCTTTTCCTTTCTTTTGCAGCTTCGGACAATTTTTCTTCCAATGGCCTTTCTCATGACAAAAGGCACATTCATCTTTACCAAGTCTTCCTTTTGATAGAGATCTACCTCTCCTTCCTTTATGTTGTGTTTGCGGACGTCCTCTTACAGACAATGCCTCTGCTGCTTCATTCCTGCTTTCTCTTTTATCTTTCTTTCTAATTTCATAACTATACAAAGCAGTACAAACTTCCTCAAAAGACACTTTATCCTTCCCAATGAGTAAGCTCGTAATAAGATGATCAAACTCATCAGGAAGGGAGGCTAACAACATCAAGGCTAAATCTTCATCTTTAAAAGTTTCATCCATATTTAACAAATCTGCTACTAATTGATTAAAAGCAGTAATGTGGTCGTTTATTGTAGTACCTGGAAGGTATTCAAACTGGAACAACTTCTTCTTCAAATAGAGCCGATTTTGTCCACTCTTCTTCATGAACTTGTTCTCCAACGCCTTCCAAAACTTACTTGCGGATGTCTCCTTCATGAACATGTACTTTTGTTCTCTTGAAAGACACGAACGGATTGTACCACATGCCAATCGATTGATATTTTTCCACTCTACTTCATCTGCTCCATCTGGTTTCTCTTCTTCAATGGTGATGTCTAGACCTTGTTGAAACAAAGCATCTAGAACTTCGCCTTGCCACATGCAGAAATGATCGGTTCCATCAAACTTCTCCACCTCGAACCTTGCATTCATCACCATAGTTCTGCTTGACGTGGATGACTGGCCTTTGTTTGAAAGAAATTTTTCTTCCGCCATTTCTTCAAATTACAACAACTAGCAACTATATTCCAATAGCAAACAAACGGAATACAAACAAATGCCTAGGTAGAAAACCTTCAGCTCTGATACCAATTGTTGGGAAAATCGGGTATATTTTCCCTATTCTAAGTAGTTACTATTCACTTATGATTTAAATGAATAGAACTCAAACTAACCCGACAAAATAATGCTATTGGAAATATAATGCTAAAATAAACTAAAACAGATATTGAAACAGAAATATTAAAGCAGAAAAATAATAACACCAGAAATTTAACGAGGTTCGGTATAAATGTTACCTAGGTCCTCGGGCGTCGTTGACTACTTCCACTATCTCCAAATGAATGAACTCCAAAATTATAATTAATTGGGAAAAATTGAGCTAATCAATTACCCTTACAAAAGAGAGAAAGATTTATAAATTTTGGGATGTTTACAATAGTGAAGGAAGACTTTATTTATAGCCCCAAAACCAACACACATCTTCATTCCTAATCAATGTCGGATTTTTCTAATTTTCTCACTAAGGAGCAATATATAACAAAAGTCTTTTTCATTGAAGTTCTTGACAGAAGCTTGAAGAAGAAAATGTAGATTAGTGCTTAGTGGATATATTCGTCTCATAAGCTTCCATTATTAATCATCATAAGTTTCTTCTTTTCTCCTTTTCTACTATCTCATGAATTATTTTTTTATTTTGTTGAACTCTAAATATGGCTAGATTTTTAATACGTGATTGAGGCTTAGTTTTAATTAAGTCCTAAATCATGGATTTAATTTATTGAATTTGTAAATTAATTTATTTTTTAAAATTTATTTTAAAAATGTGTTTAATTTATTATTTGAATATCAATATCAAAATTTTAATTGATTAGGTAGCAAATTAGTTGATAGGATATTTTGATATGCTATTAAATTAAATGTTTAGTACCTAATATGTAGTTGTTTTTATTTTTAGTAACTATTTGTGAATTATTATTTACAAAATAGATTAAAGGCTTACGTAAAAAATTGTAACGTACCTCAATTTTGCCTTTAGTTATTATTTTTTGGAACTTTATACTATTGTTAAAATAAATATAACGAGGGTACCTACAATAATTATAATTAACTAATAAAAGTATTATCGGTTAATTACGAAAAAGAAAAAGTAAAGATTCGTATCTTAGGGGTACTTATTCTAAAGCTAATGTTTTCAAAATAATTTATTCAAAATGTCATAATAATTTTAAAATTGGAAAAGAAAATAATTTGTATTTTTATTGTTAAAACCTGTTTAGTGAAATAAAAAAAATTAAAAAAACCACAAGCACATGTCTCTCTCACTCTACTTCCAAGTTTACTTAATCTTGTTTAATTATTTGTTTTATTTAGTTTCAGAAAACAAAAACAAAAACTTGAGGTAGGGTACAAGTATTAAATTTATTATAAAAATAATAATTAGGTTAAATACTTATTTTTTTTTACGAAAATTTGGTTCTATTATTATTAAAAAAAACACATAAAATAAATGATAATGTTTATGTTTTTTTTAATTCTTTACCTTACAACTTATTCAAATAAAAATAGACTCTATCTAATAGAGTTAAAAATTAAAAATAAAATAAAATAAAGTTAATTTTATTCTTTTACGATCACTTTTTAAAAATAATGGACTAGTTCAATTGTCACAAAAAAATAAGTATAATACTTAAGTATCATTTTTATAATAATTAAATAACCTTAGCGTTATTTTTGGCTAATAAATTAATAAGATTATTTTACTTAATCATCTCAAAGTAATGAAAATTATTTGTAATTATATTAATACAAATACAATTTAAAATAAAAGTAAAATTAAATCTTTAACATGCCTTTTGACCTTGATCATTAACAATTAAAAAAATTGCTTAAAAGAAAAATGAGGACTTGATATTTTACATTAACAAAAAGAAAACAAATAATATATATATATACATTTTATATTAGATGTACTTGAAGCCACACTTCTTTTAAGTTTATTTGGAGCATATATTATTATATTATAAATTTTTTTTATTGTAATATAATTATTTTTGGGGAGCCAACAATCATTTTTATACATATAATTTTAAAGTATATTCAAGCACATGTTTAAAAATGAAATTCATTTAAATATATTTTTAAGAGTAATATTTATGATCTAAAACATTTTTTTAGAGTTATAACATAGTCTTAAGACCGTTTATCACCGTAGTTTTTAGAGCTCCAAAAACCTTTACTTTTGAATGCATTTATTTTTTTTAGAGTTATAACATAGTCTTATGACCGTTTATCACCATAGTTTTTAGAGCTACAAAAATCTTTACTTTTTAATGCATTTATAAAAAGAATATTTTAACATGTGTTCAAAAGTAGTGAAAAAATATAAAAATAAAAGCATCGTATATATAAAGAAATTATTTTTCAACATGTATTTAAAAATAACAAGATAAAAAAATTTAAAAAAAAACTTTAAGAAGTAGTCATCTCATGCCAATAAACTTCAATTAGGAATGGAAAAATAAATTTGGAGGGTGATCGTAAAAGTTTTATTTTTATTTTAAAAATATAACTTAGAATATATATTTATTTTTTGTGATAGATTAATTTTATTATTATTAAAAAATAACTGCAAAAAGTGAGATGATCATTTTTTTCTATTTAATTTTTTCTTCAATTCTATACTTTACAACTTCTTCAAATTAAAATGGAATCTATCTAATAGCTTTGAAAAAATAAATAAAAATGAAAGGAAAAAAATTAACTTTGTTCTTGTTAATAATAGTAGGATTAATTTACCACAAAAAATAAATATATAATTTATCATTTTTGAAATAAGTAAAATATCTTATCCTTATAAGATAATTTTACTAATTAATGACCATTACTTATTAAAACACAATTTCTTTTAAAAAAAATTAAAATTAAATACCTTTTGGCTCTGAACATTAACAATAAAAGTTCTTTCCTTAAAAGAAAAACGAGGATTTGATATTTTACATGACTAAAAAAAAGAATGAAAAATATAATTTTGATTTAAATGATAATATTTATTTATTTAATAAACAGGTACATACATTTTATATGAAATCAATAGAATTCACATTTTTTTCATGTTCATTTAGATCATATATTATTATACTATAAGATTGTTGATTATAATATGATTATTTTATGAAAGTTAATAATTATTTTTATAAGTATAATCTTAAAAGCACATTTGAGCACAAGTTTGAAAATGAAGTTTATTTGAATACATATTTAAAAGTAATATTTATAATTTAATATTTGTTTTTAAGAATTATAACGTGGTTTGTTGGTGTTTCTATCACCCTCCATTACCATAATTCTTAAACCTCTAAAACTCTTATGCTTTTAAATGCATGTATAAAAAAATAACGGAAAAGTAAAAAATAAAAACATGTGTACATAAAAAAATTATTTTTAAATATGTATTTAAAAATATTGAGGTTAAAAAAAACATTTTAAGAAAGTAGTCATCTCATGCCAACTAGCTTAGGGATGAATAAATAAATTATCAAATCTGGTTGAATTAGAAAATTGAATTGTATTGTACAATCAAATCTGATTTATCATTTATTTTAATTCGATCCGGTGTATAAATTTTTTAATTCAATTAAACCAGATGGAGCTATTTCAAATCTTATATATTAATATATATTTGAAAACAATGCAGCTTAATGGATAAGCTGATGTTATTAATGTTATAAGGTCTGAAATTCGAAGAATGATGAACACCTTTTGTTGATTTAAAGTCTCCATCAAAATTAATAAAAATGTAGGAAATAACGAATCGAATCCACACAAAGAAATAAGGAATAACGCTCTCCATTGACTAATAATTTGTGTATTTTTTTTTTACCATTTTATATATTTAACTTTATTAAAATTTATACTAAATTTAAAATTAAACATAATTATTCTAGTTTAATTTGTCCAATCCAATCTCGTATTATAAGAAAATCAATTTGGATCCGAGTTTTTAATTCTTTTAAAAAATTTGGAATTAATCAGATGTGTTCAACTCTGAACTCAATAAACACAATTAGATATTTAAAAAATATATAAAGTTTGAGTTCTAATTATACCTACAAAAATAATACAATTATTAAAAAAAGTATTATATCATGTAATATTTCAATAATTTTAAGAATAAATTAATTTTGTTAATAAGGCAATTAATGTGTATATTAAGAGTGGGTTAAGTCTCTAACCCTACGTTTGGTTGGAGGGAATTGAATGGAATCAGAATAGATTCCTTCTATTTTGTGTGTTTGGTTGGACGGAATGTAGAATGGAATGGAATCAGATTACTAAAAAAGAAGGATTCACAATTTCTTCTCCCCACCTTGGTAATCATAATTCCATTCCCATCTAAACTTTTTTTTTCCAATTTTACCCTCACTTAAAATATAACCTTAAACTCAAACCCAAAATTTCAAAACCCTAAACCCTAAACCCTAAATCCAAAATTTCAAAACCCTAAACCCTAAATCCCTAAACCCCAAATCCTTAAACCCTAAACCTTAAAACATAAATCCCAAAACCCAAAACCCTAAAACATAAATCCCAAAACCCTAAACCCTAAACCCCAAATTTCAAATCATAAAGCCCTAAACCCCAAATCCCTAAACCCTAAACCTTAAACCCTAAAACCCTAAATCTCAAATCCCCAAATCCCTAAACCCAAAATTCTTAAACCCTAAACCTTAAAACATAAATCCCAAAACCCTAAACCCTAAACCCCAAATTCTAAATCCTAAAACCCTAAACCCCAAAACCCTAAATCCCTAAACCCTAAACCGTAAAACATAAATCCCAAAACCCAAAACCCTAAAACATAAATCCCAAAACCCTAAACCCCAAATTCCAAATCCTAAAACCCTAAACCCCAAATCCAAAATTCTAAAACCTTAAACCATTTTTAGGAAAATAATAATTTTAACCCTAAACCTTAACCTACAAATATAACCCCAAATCCTAAATCCCTAAACCCTATTTAAAAAATAATAATTTTAATAATATATTTCTTTTTAATTAAGTAATAATTATTTAAAAAAATAATGATTTCAATAATGTATTTTGTTTGACGAAAAAATAGTAATTAAATGATACTATTTGAACTTTACAGCATGTAGGGGTATTAAGGTCATTTATAGCTTTTTTCATTTCATTCCAGTGGTAAACCAAACACTGTAATCTTAATTCTGAGCTTGATTCCAGTGGTCGAACCAAACAAAATTGTTTTCTTTCCATTCCATTCCATTCCCATTCCGATTCTGATTCCGATTCCATTCCACGAACCAAACGCCACCTAAGTGAACCTAAGTGTTCGATTAGTATCAAACGTCACCTTATTTTTGGTGACAAGTGCTATTAGGATTAAAGTATCAAGAATATTAGGAGGTTTGTTAGAGTTGATTAGAGCTGGTATTAGGCACTTGGTTTTTCTGTTCATTCCTTCGTACTTGTACTGCCGGTGTGTTAGCATTTATCACAGCCCATGAACCTGTATTTCATGCTAGAAATAAACATATTGAGATTGATCATCGTTTTTTTAGCGATCAAAAGTAAAAGGAGAGCTTCTAGTTGTTCAGCAGCATGTTAGCTCCTCTGATCAAATTGCTGATTGCCTCACAAAACAATTGTTTGTTTCTTCTTTTCTTTTTCTTAGACCAAAACTAATGGTTTTACCAAAGCTATTAGTTTGAGGGGAGGTATTAGGAGGTTGTCAGGGTTGGTTAGAGCTGGTTTTAGGTACTTGGTTTTTGTGTTCATTCCCCCATACTTGTATTGCTGGTGTGTTAGCTAGCATTTATCACAGACCATTTAAGTGTGCTTGTGCCTAGTATAATGACAGCAGCATTGCAGTTACAAATGCTGTTAGCTTGTCGTCATATATAAGACACATTAGGTTTATGCTTTTACTCATTTATGATTTTATGTGGTTTTTAGTATTTTCTTGATAATACACTCCAAGAATTCCTTTCAAGAAAAGCTTTCAAGATTTCTTCTTGAGCTGAATTTAAAGAAGTTATATAATCTATCAAAATATATTTTAATTTTTTAATTCTTAAGAAACATATATAAAATCATATAATTCATCAAAATATATATATTAAAGATAAATATATATGTTTCTCTAATTCTTTAAAAATTCAAATACACTCCAAATAACTTTTAAGGTAAATTTAGAATTTTAAAAATCAAAAGTTAAAAAATAATAATTTATTTTTGAAAAACACTAAAAAAGAAAAAATAAAATAAAATACATATTTAATTTATATTTGAAATAAAAAAAATTGAAAAAAGTATCGTCAAATTTGTTTGTGTTTTTATAATTTTTTTTAGATTTTTTTTTTGTTTTTTCAAAATTAAAAATTCTTAAACTTTTTCATGTTTTAAAAAATTTAGCATATGTTTTTTAATTTCAAATCTAAATTAACTTCTTTTTTTGAGTTTTGTATATTAGAAATCCGTATTTTAAATATCTATTTTTTTATTTTAAAAATTCAAATTTATACTTGAAATTTTTGTTTTGGAAGTTAATTGAAGTTTTTAAAAAATTAGAAGATTTTAAATATATACTTTAAAAGATAACAGTGAATTATATTTTGATGAATTACAGGATCCTATATATTTAATTTGAAGGAAAAAATACTCTAAAAACTCAATAGATTAGATAAATTTAACACTTAAGTCTATTAATTTTTAAATATTATACTAAAAGTCCATTAAGTTAAAAAATTAGAATATTAGATGTACATTAATATCTATCCTTATATTTTGAAGGAATAAAGTGGTACACTTTGAAGAGTTACATAATTTCTAAAGGCCCTAACTCTAGTATGTTATTTTTTTTCTTTTGCTAAATAACCCTATCATGTTATATGTAGGCTTGTTTGGAGCAAATTAATTTGAATATTTGTTTCTATTGTTTATTTTAGTCACAATTTAAAAAGACTTATCACTAGTAAAATAGCTTATAAATTTGGTGCAATCATATAAAAAATAATTAATTTAAAAATAATTAAAAATATATGTTTAGGTTACCTAAACTTTTGAGCAACTTAACGCAAAGCCTTATATTTTTTTTTTTTACATTGAAGTACTTAACATCTAAATTTTAAGGTAAATGCCTTAATTGGATAAATTTAGGTAAGTACGTACCCGTACATATATATATATATTCTAACTTATACGTGTACAAACTTGTCCACTAAGGTTTGTGTTAAATTATAAAATGATAAATTAATAAATATATCACCGAAATATCATTAAAATTATAAACATATAATCTAATATTATTTCGTAACAAATATAACACTGAAGTATCATAATATTATAAAAATATCATCGGAATAATTTATATGGTATTTTTGTAATGTTTTCGTGCTACAAATATAGCATCGAAGTATAATAAATTGTAATAGGATGATATTTTTGTGTAATGTTATATATTTATAATCTAATAAATTTAGATGATATGTTTATAACTTTCTTGATACTTCATTATTATATGTTAACTACCTATGCCTCTATTTTTTTATTCATGTGTTAACTCAGTCAAATATTGGATACCTTTTATTTTTTTTTTTGGTTCATAAAGAGATAAGGTGGCTAAAATTTAACATAAAATTTTAATACAAAGGTAATCAAAATTTTACGATTAGAGATTACTTATTAAAATTCAAAAGTTTAGGTACTTATTTATTAAAAAAGTAAGTTTGGATATATGTGTTAATTTAAACAAAGTTTGAGTATCTAATAAGTAATTTATCAATAAAAAGACTTAATTGCCCTTCACACGTGTGTTTATTGGGATGTATACTCTGAAAGTCGATCACGTGACATGTATACTATAGGATATGATTGTACTCGATTAATAAATAAATATTCATTTAAACATTTGTACAATTTTAGTGGTGTTTAACATTAGTGATTCAATCACGAGAGTTGTCTCTGACATTTTAGTGGTGTTTAACATTAGTGATTCAATCATGAGAGTTGTCTCTGGCATAATGCTTGACATATTTGTTCATGCACGTTTATTCTTATCCCTTAAAAATTGGGTGTTCACGTAGAGAGTGTTGCTTGGTTAGTAATACCAATAATGTATAACTCGTAGCTATACATGATGTGGTAACTTCCCTATGTCACGAATGAAGTAAGTTCTTCACAAATTAAAGATAAGCACGTGTATTAGATGACATTATAGGTTAAATGTATAATATTAACAAACTATGGTCACAAGATCTATATGTACTAACCGATGATAATACTAAATCATATGGAACAATGTAGTCAAAGATATACTGATAGAAATAAATCATACCGAAAGTCATAAATAAATTTTAGATGCAAACTTTCTAGAATAGAATACCAAAAAATCATAGGATTTACATCATATAATATTATTAAGGATATGGACTCAAGAGAGATAACTAGATCATTTAAAGACGATTGTCTACTATTGTAAAAATACTATGATAATCAATCACGTACGGATGAACATGAATGGGAGGTTGGTTTATGATTTTTCTCAACCAAATGACCTTAGTTCCCCAATAGGACATCATCTCTCTTTCAAATGGGGAGAAGAGTGATAACTGTATTTTATATAGTTATTTTCATCAATTTTAGTAATGATAATTGCTATGTTCTATTAATATTTAGTTAATTTTTGTTAAATAAATTAATATTTTCCTTTTATGTGCTAAAAATACATTTTTAATAAAATTAAATAATTTGTATCGAAAATGTACTTAATTTCATATTTCTGTCCACAAATATAATTTATGATAATATAGTTTCTTAATTACAATTTGTAAAAATCGAAAATATAATTTAAATTAAAATCGGGCTTAATTTCAATTATTAAAAGTTTAAAATTTAATTTAAATTACCAAAAGGGCTGTATTGCAATTTAAGAAAGTTTAAAATGTAATTTGAAATATATTTGTGGGTGAAAATATAATTAATAAAAGTTTAATTTTTGCGCAGGAGAGATGAAGGCCACGCGCAACATCACACTCGCCAAACGTGGACCGTCCGATCAAAGAATCAACGGATCAGATTAGCGCGTGTTCATCGAAGCCCGACGAGGAGAGTGGGTACGGATCCTCGTTCGCGCGGCTCGGCGTGCAGTGGGCCCCGCGCGTCGCGCGAGGGCGGCGTCGAGTGGGACCCACACTGGTCGGTTGCGAAGATTTCCCCGAGGCGCATCGGACCGGCCGTTGGATCGGATGAGACGGTCAGTTGAGCGTGGAACCAAGTGTCGTGTTGAGCAGTATGTGTAAAAATCGTGTGTGACGCGGATTATGGAAGCAGCGTGCATCCTCAGATTTTACAGAATAAGAATCTTCCACGTGTGCCACTAATATTTAAGCTAATAATATTCCGACACGTGGTATGTTATCATGAGCGCGACCGCACTGAATCAACCCCCGTTTCCAGCCGTTGCCGCTCTTTTCTCGGCGCCCCAATCCGGGTACATTCTACGTGCGCCCGTTCCTTTCAGCGAATGAGATGTGGCCACGTGTCCCACTATATTTTTCAACAAATAAGATCGCGACACGTGGCAGAGCATATTGAAAGCAAAATCAGAAGCGCGCGTCGTGTCTCCCACTTAGTTTAAAATAATATTTTTGTCGTAACGGTTTGTACCCCACGCGTTTTATTGTTATTTTAGATACAAATATAATACGCGTGTCTGCGTAATTAAAAAAAATGTATTATTTTTAGATGTATTTTTTAGCTATAAATAGGAGATAGTTTTTAGTTTTGATAGAGTTTTTTTTAGTTTAGAAATTTGGTGGTGTTCGGTTTGAATTTGCATGAGAACACACAAGCCATTTTTGGCTTTTGTTGTGTTACATTATAAATATTTTCGCTATGTGATGTTTTAATTTTCCTTCTTCTTCATCTTATTTTTCTGAATCTGTTGTAATTTTAATTTTAATTTTATGGAGTAATTTAATTTTTCTAGGGTTGCATTTGATCTAAATTTATGAAGCTTTTATTTTAATTATTTTTTTTATAGATTTATAAGACGTTCGATTTGTTCGTTCTATTTTGTGCTTAATGCTTTTTGATTATTTACGAATTTTATCAAAACGAATTGTGGCATAAAAATAAACTTGAGGAAGGCATTTTTGTGTATATTGCTCGTAAATAGAATGACATGTATGATGAAGGATAGGAATATACCCTAATTGTATATGTGGCCATTTGAAAACTTAGAACTTAATGAATCTTATTAAATTTAATTCTCATAGAGATATAGTGAATTAATTTAACGAGGTGTGTTTGTACGGAGCTCGGAAGAGATGTATGAATAAAAAAGAAGTTTTCGGTTGACAAATTAAATGTACCAAAAAATATAAATCCAAAGAAAATAACATGATTTGAGTGGATTAGTTTAGTGAAAAATTGCAATCCTAGAGTTCTCTTATTTTCTTTTATTACCTTTTTCCATATCAACGATTATTTTGGATAAAATTAGAGAGATACAATTTTAGTACTCAACAAACTATAGTAACAAATCTCCGTGGGAACGATATTTTACTTACAAATCTTTATTACTTGTGACCGTGTATACTTGCACGATTTTATGTGTGTTGCAAAACACACAACAAGTTTTTGGCGCCGTTGCCGGGGATTTGTTTTACTATTTTCATTGAGTCTAGTTTTCTTTCATGTGGCCTATAAGGTTGTGCCTCAATTGGGTAACCCCAAATGTGCAAATGCTTATGCTTGGCTTTTTACTTGTCCAAAGCTCATAAGGGGTTTTGGCAACTGCTTTGCTCAGCACCCTATTAAGGATGTATTTTATGATCTTTAAAGCTTCTCCCCAAAATGACTCTAACAAGGAGGGATAATTAAACATACTCCTTACCATATCCTTAAGAATTTGGTTTCGTCACTCTACAACACCGTTCATATTGGGTTTGCCTGGCATGGTGTAATGCAGAAAAATTCCACACTCATTGAGGAAAATTACGAAAGGTCTTGGACGTTGTTCTTCTGATTTGTCATACCTCTCTTAGTACTCATCCTCACGGTCTGATTTGACAGTCTTAATTATCTTTCCAACTTGAAGTTCAAATTAAACTTTGAACGACTTGAAAATGTCAAGGGATTGAGACTAGAGTAATCGTCTATGAACATAATAAAGTACAGTTGTCGATTCCATAAAGTCGTAGGGAATGGATCATAGTTATCATTATGTATAAGTTCTAAGACATTTGTAGCTCTTTTAGCACCTAATTTTGTAATTTTTATTCGTTTCCCATTGGTGCACTCGACATGGACTTCAAAGTCTATCAAATCTAAGGGTTCAAGAATTCCATTTGACACAAGTATCTGAATTCTCTGCTTAGAGATATGACCTAAACGCTTACGCCATAAAGTGACAAAATTCTCACTCAATTTTCACTTTGTACCACGTGAATTTTTTTGCATTATTTTGTTATAGAAACTAACAACATCAAGCATATACATATCAATTATAGAATTGGAACTAATAAAATTTGAATTTTGATAGAGATTAACTTTATTATTTTTAAAATAATAAGAAAACCTTAATTTATTCAAACTAGAAATAGAAATTAAATTTTGTCTAAAAAATGTATCCAAATAAATTTTAGTTTTCAATTGTAATATGAAAGTCCTTGTAGTCTCTATCGTAACTTTATTGTCGTCGCCCACAAAGATGAACCTTTCAACATCACCTGGTTTATGTGATTGTTTGCGATATTTATGAACATAACATATAATTGTAATTTTAGTTTCTATGTGTATCTTAGAAGAATATTTTTTAAGCTGAAGAAACTATCGAGCCTCAATGATTACATCTCAGGTATATCTTTATTTTTATACATGTTAGATTGTATTTAGACACATAAGAACAATATAAAAATAGGATACTCGATTGATCAAGTATTGACTAGATCAATCGAGCTATATTACATATTGAATTAATTATTTATATGACTAGATTGATTGAGAAATTAATACTCGATCAATTGAGCACTAGATCAATCGAGATTAATGACTATATTGATCCATATTTTGAAATTTAATTAATTGATACATTGGATTGATCAAGAGGATATTCGATCGATCGAGCTTGTTAGATCGATCGAACAGTTGGGGGTTTGATTTTAAAACCTATTTCTAATACGAATTGGATTGGATTTTTAATATATTGTCCTTATTTCTTAAAACTCATTTAACTGATTTTATGGATAATATGGTAATTTTACTTTAACCTAAAGTGCTTTAAAATATTTTATAGATATAAACCTAAGCACATAATTAAAACTAACCACACAAGAGCTTAATTGTGCTTATTCTCTTAATAATTTATTTTCTTTCTTGTTTTGTTAAAAGTTTTCAAGTAAGTTTTTATTAAGTTAATTTATTAAACATTTATGGTTGTATTTGATGAACAAATAAGCATACGTAATAATTGTGTTATTGTGCTTTTAACTGATTATTCTAGAATTGATAGTTGTTTTTGTTTTATCTGATACATTATTTAGATAAACTCATTAGGGTTATTCATTATTGAATTTTATCTAGGACACACACTTGTACTTGTGTTTTTGTGCTAACATGTTAGGAGACAGCAGTGCTGGTTCGATTGACTCTTGAGACTCGAGTTTGTTGGAACACTGGTCCGGATTCGAATGCCTTTCTTGTAGAGACTGATGAAAGTAGTGACTTATAAGTAGGTTACTAGGGAATATTACCTAGGTGGGTAGTTTGAGTCATAGCCTTATAACTGGATATTTTTCATAGTGAATAGTTAGGTGATCCCGTGGATGAGTGATTTTTCTCTTAGGTCATTGGTGTGGCCTAGGTTGTTTATACCTAAAAATCTTGTGTATTGCTCTTTATTTTTCACATTACTTTATTTACACGTAATTTCATTCTTGATCACTTATGAAATTTTAATTTGTCATACTTTTGTTGATGTTCTGCTAATTAGATTGATAACTAAATAAATGAACCTTCATTTGGTATCAGAGTTGTCACTAGAAACACTTAGTATGTTTAGGACTTTTTTATACATCACTTGAGAGAGGGTTCATCTATAACCTGTGCCCCTTACTTTGATGGGTCTAATTACCCCTATTGGAAGGCTCATATAAAAGCCTTTTGACTGTCCCTAAATGAAAACGTTTGGAACTATGTGCTTTATGGTTGGGGACCATCTACAGTTATCAAAGATAATATTGTAACTCCCAAACCTATGAAATACTAGACCACTAAAGATAAAGTTGATAGTAATTGGAATCAAAAGGGTATAAATGCTATTTTTAGTGTTGTGTCTACTGATGAGTTTTATCGTATTTCTCATGTTGATACTGCTAAACATGCTTGAGATATTTTAGATGTAACCTAGGAAGGAACCACATAAGCTAAACAAACTAAACTTTGCATACTTGGTAGTCAATTTGAAAATATTAGGATGAAAGAAGATGAAGATTTCTTTGGATTTTATATTAGATTATATGATATTACTAACACCTCTGTCAATTTTGGAGAAAACTTGATGATTTTAAGATAGTTTGAAATATTCTTTGATCGTTACTAGATTGCATCCATGAAAAGGTCACTTCCATTGACAAAAGCAAGGATGTGGATACCATCAAAATAAAGGAACTAGTTGTCTCACTTCAAACTTTTGAGATGAGCTTTCAAAAACCTCCAAAGAACAAAGGTATCACTTTGAAAACTGCTATAATTGAAGACGATAACAATGATGATGAAGAACTGATACTCTTAATCAGAAGATTGAACAAAATCCTTAACAAAAACAATCCTTGAAACAAAAGGACAATTAAGTTATCAAAAAGATTAGAATATGAGAGAACTTAAATATGTGAGTTATGATGGTAAGAAATTTAAACTCACTGGACTTCAATGTTTTGAATATATGGGTTTTGGTCACTTTGTATTTAACTGTGCAAATAAGAAGAACTAAACTAGAATGACTTTTAATGCTACACTTATTGACTCTGAAAGTGATAACGATAGTCTAGTTGAATCTGACACCAACTACTCAATATTTAATACAATTATTGGTGGATAGTCCAACAAGTCTGATATTGATTCAGATGATGAGAAAAGTGATGCTGAATTTTTACTTAACAAATTTAATGTCACTAGTATTGATGAAGTGTTTATAGATTATGTAAGATGTAAAAGGGAACTAGCTAAACTAAATGATAAAATTAAATCCTTTAAATTTTGCAATTATAGAAAAAGAAAAAATTAAACTGTCTAAATATGCTAATGTTTTGAATTCAAGTCTTATAGATATTAAACAGGAAAACAAGACTCTTATGCAAGAACTTAAACAATCAAAAGATGCTGTGAAGAGGTTAACCATTGGAGTTGAAAGGCTAAATAAAATTCTAGATTATTGAAAACTTATTGGAAACAAGATAGGACTAGGCTATATGGATGAGTACACTACACCATCTTCCTTTAAATCAACTGAATTTGTAAAGCCTTTAGATATGTCTTCCTCATAGGCTATACACACTACTTCAACATCAAAAACTACATATGTAAGGCCTTCTAACCCGACTACTTATGTTACTCATTATACACAAAGAACATTTATACTTGTGATTGAAAAATCTGTTAAGTTTATGCTTATCTGTCATCATTGCGGTAGGAAATGTTATATTAGGCCCAAGTGTAAATTTTTGATGAATGCTCCTAAATTTAATAATACTTTTCATGCTTCACATAATAGGACTTATAGCCATTATCCATCCATGCATGTTGCATCATATTCTAGGATGAATGAAAACTATGGTAACATGTTCAAAAATTCTATTAGAAAGCATAAAGTTGATAGTTCAAAGAGGCAAGTAAAGTTCAATATAATTAATTCTATGACTAATTATGAGTGTCCTATTATGCATGTTGCATCTTCATTTAGAAAAAAAAAGAAAAATCTAAAGGTAAGTCTAAGAATATGCAAATGACAACTCAGGTAATTGATTTCCAACCAAAAGATATAAAGAGATCAAAATTCAAGAAAATTTAGGTTAGGAAATATTGTCTCTTTTCGGTCACTGATAACTGTATTTTATACAGTTATTTTTACCAATTTTAGTAATGATAATTGCTATGTTCGTTGAATAATCATTTAATTTTTGTTAAATAAATTAATATTTTCCGTTTATGTGCAAAAAATACATTTTTAATAAAATTGTATAATTTGTATCGAAAATGTACTTAATTTCATATTTTTGTCCACAAATATAATTTCAAATAATATAATGCTTAATTACAATTTATAAGAATTGAAAATATAATTTAAATTAAATTTGGGCTTAATTATAATTATTAAAAAAAGTTTAAAAATTTAATTTAAAATTAGAAAAGTTAAGCGTAATTTAAGAAAGTTGAAAATGTAATTTGAAATATATTTGTGGGTGTAAATCTAATTAACAAAAGTTTAGTTTTCGCGCGGGAGATGAAGTCGGCCAGCGCGTGATTACAATGTCCTTCAGCGGACGAGTCAGATCAAAGGATCAGCGGATCGGTGGCGCGTGTTCGCCAGCTCGAACAAGGAGAGTGGCGACGTTAATCAACTTTCACGCGGCTCGGCGTGTCGGTGGAACCAACGTGTCGCGCGGCCAGGCGTCGAGTGGGCCACGCGTCGAGGCTGTGAGTCACGGCGATCGGCGGCCGTTGGATCGGATCAGCGGTCAGTTGAAGCAGCGTCCGTCAGAGATCAGCGCCTGCCAAAGCGCTCGTGTTGCGATCCTGTGTGGTAGCGGTCCGTTGGCGGCGTCATCTTGAGTTTTCACATAATAAAAATACGCCCGTGTCCGTGAATATTGAAGCGAATCAAGTCAGGTACGTGGCTATTTACATGCAGCGGCGCCCGTGGATCACGCCCGTTCCGGTAGTTGCCTCACGCCCGGTAGCGCCCGTCAGGTCGCCGGATTCTACGTCTTGGCCGGTTTGTGCACCAATGATGTCTTTGCCACGTGTCACCTGCAATTGTGTCCGCGAATCGAGCGTGACACGTGGCGTGCGGGAAAAGAAAAAATATCAGAAAGCTTGGCTCCTCGCGCGTGAATTAAATAATAATTTCGATACAAAAATCGATACGCGTTTAATTTATTATTTTCGACACAACTTTTTGTCCCCCGCGTAGAATTAAATTTAATATTTTAATGATGTATTTTTTAGCTATAAATAGGAGATAGTTTTTAGTTGTAAAAAAAGTTTTTTTGGTTGGAGAAGAGTTTTTGTGTAGTTTAGAAATTTTGTAGTGTTCGGTTTTGGACAGCAGAACACGCAGAAGCCATTTTTTGGCTTTTGTTGTGTTCTGCGTGTGCCAAATATTTTCATTTCTTGATGTATTAATTTTCCTTCTTCTTGTTCTAATTTTTCTGCATCTGTTGTAATTTTTATTTTTAATTTATGAAGTAATTTAATTTTTCTAGGGTTGCATTTGATTCAAATTTATGAAGCTTTAATTTTAATTATTTTTGATAGGTTTATAAGACGTTGGATTTATTCGTTTTATCTTATGCTTAATGCTTTTTGATTATTTCCAATTTTATCAAAGCGATTTGTGGCATAAAAATAAACTTGAGAAAAGGCATTTTTGTGTATATTGCTCGTAGATAAAATGACATGTATGATGAAGGATAGGAATATACCACTAATTGTATGTGTGGCCTTTGAAAACTTAGAGCGTAATGAATCTTGGTGAATTTAATTCTCGTAGAGATATAGTGAATTAATTTAACGAGGTGTGTTTAATGCGAACTCGGAAGAGATGTATGAATAAAAAAAGTTTTCGGTTGACAAATAAAATGTACTAAAAAATATAAATCCAAAGAAAATAATATGATTGGAGTGGATTAGTTTGGTGAAGAATTGCAATCTAGAGTTCTTTTATTTTCTTATTACTTTTTTTAATCAACGATTATTTTGGATAAAATCAAAAGAGAAATAATTTTTAGTACTCACAAACTATAGTAACAATCTCAGTGGGATCGATCTTTACTTATAAATGTTATTACTTGCGGCCAGTGTATACTTGCACACGAGTTACGTGTGTTGAAAAACCGCCTATGATCCTTTATTGTCGTTTGTTATTGTTTCACCTAGATATTTTTATTTGAGTGCTTAATTGATCATAGGTGAGCATATTTAGTTTCTTTTTTTGTTTTTATTGAGGTTTCTTTATTTTCAAAAATAATAAAAATAAAAAGTAAAAAAAGGAGGGAAGGAGATATGTTTTAAAATTGACATGATTATTATATACTCCATTCATAATTATTTTGATGGTTTTAGATTAAACAAATGAATATTTTGGCTTGTGCATTTACATATTTTTCACATCTGGTGATCGATTTTGATATAAACCTATTACCTATTCACATACTCATTGAAGACATATGTATGTCATACTCGAAGTTTATGATTGATTTTGTGAGATTTTAGGAAATGAGCTAACCTTGACTGCAAAGTTATTTTGAGATTTATCTTATACTTTTTAAAATGGTACTATAAAGAGGCATATAGTTTTGAGAGAGCTACCTACTATAATATGTGAAAGCTATCGTAGGGAACAGAGATGACTATCTTACAACTAGTGTGAAAGTCATTATACTAGATTTTTGGCTCGTGCATATTTTCTTACAAATAATTATATTAAAGGAAAAATAAAAATAAAAAAGCTTTTACATGTACAAAAAGAAAGAGCCACAATTAGTTATACAAAAAGAAAATAAATTACCAATACCTCATACAAAAAGAAAATAATACAAGAAGGCAATACAAAAAAAATATAAATTAAAGTTCTCTCTTCATAAGAAAATTTTATTTTGTACAAGTATGTATTCAATTTTCATTTTTATGATATGTGATATTTCTTCTTTTAAATCCTACATAACTAATTATAAATAGATTAATTGACATACTATTGTAGTTTCAATTTTTATCTCATTTTTGGTGACTCTTGGTATGTCACTGTATGTGTCAATATATTTGTGTGACTTATCTACATATATTTATGTTGTCACACTATGAAGAAAATTAATTCATTATTTGTGTATACTTTTATAGTATGTTAAGCCAAGTCTATTATCATTAGCTCAAAAAAATTATATATATCAATTTTTATAAATTTTGTTTTATTCTAATTTATTTAGATGAGTCGTAGAACTTTGGAGAAGTTTATTTATTTTTAGAAAACATATATTGTTTTGATCTTTTAATAATGTGTACTTTTTGTCATTAAATATATATTGTTTGCTTGCTAAACTTGTTGTCATTATTTCATAATTATGTTGTTTACTCGTATGACAAAAAGGGAGAGAAAAATTGAAACAATAATACAAAATTTACAAAAAATGAGAGATTTAATTTATGATGAGTTTTTTTATTTTTGAATTACTTTGAATTTTGTTGAGATATTTCACACAGAGAGAGCTATTTTTTAATTCTCATCATTTGTTTAATCTCCTTTTGAACATTTATTTTCTTTTTTATTATTATACACCATGAACTAATAAACAATGATTCTTTTGGGACAAGTTTTTTGGGTATTTATGTTTTTTACTTTCAGTGTAAATATAAGCTTTCAAGATTTAAGCAAAGATGATTTTATCGAATCATAAGATAGTACCACTATGTAAAAATTTAATTTTCCTATGACTGTCATGTAGTGAGAGAAGTGCTTTGTCATATGAATATGCCAAATGGGAAGATTGTAAGATTTATGTGAGTGTTGGTAATATTTATGAACAAAATATATAATTGTAACTTTAGTTTCTAGGTGTGTCTTAGAAGAATATTATCAAACCAAAGAAACTATCGAGTCTCAAAGATTACATCATAGGTATATCTTTATTTTCGTGCATGTTAGATTGTATATTAGACATATAAGAACAATATGAAAATAGGCTACTCAATGGATTGAGTAGTGACTAGATCGATCAAGCTGTATTATTTGTTGAATTAATTATTTATATGAATAGATCGATTGAAGTGTTAATACTCAATTGATCGAGCACTAGATCGATTGAGATTAATGACTTAATCGATCTATATTTTTGAGAATTAATTAATTGATATACTGAATCGATCGAATTATGTGTTTTATCGATCAAACACTTGTTAGATTGATCGAGTGACCAAGGCTTTGATTTTAAAACCTATTTCTAATACAAATTGGATTAACTTTTTACTATATTATTCTTATTTCTTAAAACTCATTTAAAATTAGAGTCAATACACCTAATGATCTCAAGCTGATCTTACCTCTAATACGTGAGCATGTTGTCTTTTATTCTTTGTAAGTATCGCAAGACTCGTTTGGCCACCTTCCAATGGTCTATTTATACATTGCTTAAATATTTTCCTAACATCTCAGTAATGTATGCTATATCTTAACACATACATACGTGAGTATACATTAGACTCCCTAATATTGCTAACATATAAGAAATCTTATGTATTTTTTTTCCTCAAAATCATTCTTAGGGTACTGATTGAGACTAAATTATTCTCTCTTAGCAACATGGGTATTACTTGGTTTGTAACCTTGTATGTTATATCTCTTGAGAACTTTTTTGATATAGTTTTTTGTGATAATCTCAAAATACTGAGAAAGAGATATCTAATATTTGTATGCCTAATACAAAAGAGGCATTACCAAGATCTTTCATCTCAAAATTCTTAGCTACAAATCTTTTGATTTCGTGGAATAAGCCTATATCATTATTGGAAAGCAAAATTTCATCGACATATAAAACAAAAAAAAATATACTTGCTCCCAAAGAACTTATAGTATATGCAATCATTGAGAAATTCATCTCAAAACCGAATGAGATGATCACTTGATGAAACTTGAAATACCATTATCGATATTTTTGTTTGAGCCTATAGATGGATTTCTTAAGTTTGCAAACCATATTCTTTAGTTCTCCTCATATAGATTGTCTCATCAATGTCACCATTGAGAAATGTTGTCTTTACAATCATTTGATGTAACTCAAGATTGAAATGCATTAACGATGCCATTATAATCTTGAAAGATTCTTTGGAAGAAATTGGAGATAGAGTCTATTTATAGTTAATGCTTTTCATTCTATGTAAAGCCCTGTGTAACATGATGAGCTCTTTACCTCTCCATATCACTTTCCAATTCTTCTTGGTCTTCAATTTTCATCTACATGCAATGGGTTTTGTAATGGGAAGAGATCCTACACTTCATCGTCTTTCATGGACTTAATTCCTTTATTCATGGCATCAAGCCGTGGAAAGTACTAACTAGAAGTTGATAGGATCTTCTTCCATCATTTCGATATCAAACTCATGTTCTTGGAAAAATTCAATGCAATCATATGGCACTGCACTTCTCATTTCTCTAGTGGATCTCCTCAATGGAAAGAGTTCTTAAGGTGGTAGAGTTTGTTTTTCTGGAACAATATATTGAATGATAGGTTCTCTAAGATTGTCTTGATCTTTTGTGTCTTGATCTTTTGTATCTTGATCAAAGTCTAGAATGGGATCCTGATCAATACCAATAGCACCTATATTAATATCAACATATTCCTTTTCAAAGACAAAATCCCTAATTGTATCTCTCATTGTAAACTTGACATCTTCAAAGAATTGGCTATTTTTTGACTCAAAAATCGACTTAGATGTGGGATCATAAAACTTGTACCCTTAGATATTTCAAAATATCCAATAAAATAGCAACTCATCATCCTTGAGTCCAATTTATTCTCATTAGGCCTATAAGGCTTTTCCTTAATTGGACACCCCTAGATGTTCATATGATTTAAACTATGCTTCTTTCCCATTCAAAGTTCATAAGGGGTTTTGACTGTCACTTTAGTTGGAACCATATTAAAGATATATGTTGTAGTATTAAGTACTTTTCCCTAGGGTGATTCTAGAAAGTTAGAATTACAAATCATACTCCTCACCATATCTAAGTGTCATGTTTTATTTTTTAGCAACACTATTCATTGTGGGCAAACCCGACATAAGGTACAATGGGATGATATTGCATTTATCTAGGAACTTAGCAAATGGTCATGTATGTTGTTCACCTGAATCTTTAGATTTGCCATAGTACTTATCACTACTATAAAATGTGATGCATATGATCATTTTGCTGAGTTGGTTCCCAACTTTTGCTTTTTAACTTTTTAACACATTCAACTATTGTAACTTTTCATAAATGAGAAATAAATAGCTATATCTAAAAAAATACGTCTATGAATGTTATAAAATATTGTTGATCATTCCAAGCAACTATAAGGAATGACCTTCTATATGTATAAGACTTTTAAACTTCTGTTGGCTTTAAATATACTTTTATTTGTTTGTTTCTCCTTTATAAAGTTAACATAAACATCAAAGTCTATTAAATCTAAAGGGTCTAAAGTTTGGTCAGGCACATGTTATTCTATTCACCATCAAGAGATATGACCTAATCTATTATGCCATAACATAGAAGAATTTTCACTTGCTAATTTTATTTTTTTATTTCTCGTGTACTTAATTGCAACTTTCTTAGCCTTCTTCCTTTTCTTTCCCTTATCCTTGCACTTGGAGGTTGAAGCCACATGAGCACTTTTTATATTATCATGATTTAACCTTTTCTATGCCTAAACACAATATAACATGAGCTCAGTTAGAGAACAAGTCTCTTTCTAATAGTTGTAGCTCACCTTAAAGTAGTTAAACTATGATAGAAGAAATATCAAAACTAGATGCACCAACAAGTCCTCAGGGAGTTTTAGCTAAAGTGCTCTCAACTTAGAAGCAAGATGAGACATCTTTATGATGTAATCCGTGATATTTCTATTCTTCCTATACCTTATTTAAGTTAGACTTATCAAAAGCGGACCTAATTGCCTTTTCATTCTTGACAAAACTTTTTCAATGTGTGCAAGAAAATCCTTAGTAGTAGTTATCTTTTCAAATTATTATGCCAATGTATGCTTCCAAAATGACATTCTTCAAGATCATCATACACATGCGATTTTATCTCTCCCATTTTTCCTTTTCCTTCTTTTCATCAGAAAAACTCTTATCCATAAGAGATGTACGAGTATCAATCCTTATCATAAGGTCCAGATCCATAACTTTGAGAAGTATCAAGAGATTATGTTGCCATGAATTGACATTGGAGCCACTTAGCATAGAAATAGAGTTGATGTTAGCAATTATATTAGTTGGATTATTCATAATTGAATCTAGAAAAAAAAATAAACTAAACAAGCTCACTTTAGCGACATATTGCCTTAATTAATTCATCTAAAAAAATATATAAACATATCGATACTTCAATTTTAAGTTGTAAAAAAACATTTTTGGTTAATGTCAACACTGGTCAACAACCAACACTGATCAAATAGTCAAAATTCGATCAATGTTGGTTAAACTTCGATCAAATCCAATGAATGTCGATCAATATTGACAATAAATAACGATGAATTATATTAGGTCAAAGCTTACTGAATCATAAAACTTATAATCATATTTTGAACTATTATCATTGTGTCGTATGATTCTTGAACTTTTATGAATTAATTGTTTATGAGTTCAATCCTATACATGTGTGCCTGTTTTCCTTATAATTAAAACCTTAATTACAATATAAAGGAAACTTAATTGCAATAATAAAGGTAAACTCTAGTTGCAATATCAAAAAGAAATGAAATCTTAGTTGAAGGAAAAAAAATATTTATATTAATAATTATGGTTGTTATTTTTTTAATTATACAGTAATCAAAATCCTAATTACAAGATAGAAAAATCTCTAATTACAATAGTAAAAGGAACCCCTGTAACCTTAACTATTCATTTGCACCACTAATCAATTATTATTCAAAAAGTTGAAATGCTTTCAACTTTCTACTAATATTATTCTCTTTTCATATCTGAAGGAGGAATATATATATATATATATATAACAGTTGCCGCTAGATGGAAAACGGTCGCGAAGGAGACAAGTTCTAAAAAGAGATGAATCCGTATATGAATCCATATATATTAATGCATCTCTGAATCCCTTACTATTTTTTTTAATCATAATAAACAGAAAAAAAATATTTATAGCTGTTTGTAAAATATGAACAGTGTCGAAAAAAACTTTATTAAAGTCATAAAAATTTACTTAACAAATCCAAAATTAAATAATAACAATTATAAAAATATTCTTAAATTTTAATCCATAATTTTAAAAGATAATAACAATTATTCTCTATTAAAATCATCATATTTGAAAACGTCAAAATCATTATAAATCGAAAACAAATTCGATTATTGATGATTCAACATAAATAAAATCTAATAGCATCTGTTAAAATAAAATAATTTTTGATGAAAACCATAACCTAAATAACTTATGAATATTCATGTTATATCACCAAAAATCATTAAATTTATAAGTGTTTTT
Organism: Hippophae rhamnoides; assembly: GCA_033030585.1. Classification (NCBI taxonomy): domain Eukaryota; kingdom Viridiplantae; phylum Streptophyta; class Magnoliopsida; order Rosales; family Elaeagnaceae; genus Hippophae; species Hippophae rhamnoides. The sequence continues at coordinate 26,761,542 of CM065432.1, forward strand.
TAGAAAATCTTTTAATTTTATCTCTACTCTTTCTTACTATAGAATATCACACAAGATTAGATTAATATATGTCATCTCTGTATGAACATAACCACTATATATATATATATATATAGTAAATAAATGTATAATTATTTTAGTTCAATTTTACACATTAAATATACACACCTTATTAAATACATTAAAATTTAAATTACTTGAATTTTAATATATCAATTTTAAATGAAATTAACCTTATATAACAGTAAATAATACATAATTATTTACATATAATTCAATTAAAGATCTAAGAAGTTATAGTTGATATTTATAGCCGAAAGCTAGACAAAAGTTAAAGGAAAAAGTGTTGAAGGACGGGTAAAATATTTAAGGTGCCTCTGATGGAATTTGTTACAATGTCCTTTTATAATGTGCTAAATTTTTATTCAATTTATTTTAAATATTATTTTATTTAATAAAAAATTGTAATAGCTCTTACTTTTAATAAATTACTATTGAAAATCTCTTACGAACTTAATTAATCATAATATTCATGATGATTGATAAACTTTATTTCATGCAAGTCATAAAAGAGTTTTTTCTTTGCAATTACATAACTAAAAAAATTAAAAACTCAATTTAAATTGTGAAATTTCCGAAAATGTGATTAAGAATAACACCTTTGATTTGAAGGAGGTTTGGTCTTTACAATCTCAACTAATCATATATATATATATATATATATATATATATATTTAAAATTAAATACATTTTTTTTAAAATTAATATATTTGAGTTTATAAAATATATGAGAGAAAATATAATATTTATTAAGATTGTCTATTTTGAGGTAGTAAATGATTATAGAAAGTAATTTACCAAATTTAAAATATGATTTGAACACATACAATAATTATAAAATTTACATGTATCAAAGAATTCACTTTATTTATGATAATATTTACACACTTTTATAAATTATAACAAAAACAATTATAATTGAGATCATTATGGAAAAATAATTGATATTTATTGGTAAAAATTTACAAAAAACATAAAAATAATAATGATATAACTAATATAATGACATAAAAATAATTAAGATAAAGCCAATGTTTCACATATATATAGTTGTGTATTCATGCTAAGTAGAGATACAAATTTGTTATTTATCAAATTTTACTTCTGTTGACACCGATTTTTGTCAACATCAATGATTTGATACATCTTTACTTCATGTAAACCTAAGAATAAAAAACACACTCTTATAACCTTGGACCAATACTGGGTGTGGTGGTCTTTGGTTCTTTAATGCTTAAGTAAGTCCAAGTAGGAAGAAAAATGATTAGACTAGTATCTCTCCTTGTAATGAAGAGATATACAAAAAGATATTTAAGGAGAAAGTGTAGATCTTAGTGTCTATAGTTATTTCTATTTATATAATATTGATACTTATTTACTAACTTAGTACTAAATGAGTTGGCCTGCAAATCATTTGCTGATTAGGATCTCATATTGTGCCACATAGAGTGAACTATTTTACACCAAACATCACCCCTTAACTTGCTAGGCATAAATACATGGGCTAAGATGTCTATTTTTCCATTTTGTCATCACTTAGGTTTCACGAATTTTTGAACATCACTAGCTGCATCTATTCCACCCTTGCATGGTAATTATTTTCATGTATGAAAAACTACTTATTTTCCCAAGCATTCAAAATGTACATAGAAATGTCTTGTTGTTAATGGTTTTTACGAATTCTCAATCGGACTCTTGGTTAAGGAAATATGCCGATGTTGAAACCACCACTTAATGGGTTCTCTTTCCCATTTTTTGGGGGAAGAAATGAATTCAAATTTGTGAACTTGTGAGCCTATAGGCTATCCAAGAGCTTGATGAAGAATGCAGTGACTGATGAATGGGATCTGACTTTAACATCATAGAATCAAGCAAGCACAAACCAAAATAGGTCACAAGAGTTGATCGTCAAGTAGAGGGCCAATAAAAGGAGTGGAAAACCAAGTACTTCTTTTACTTTTTGGTGAGGTCCATATATGATCTCTTCAGTTATGAGATGGTGGATGCTTTTTGAGCCTATCCCTAGTTGGGATCTGTAATCCATTTCATTGGTACATAATGGTGGACGGTTGTTAGGAAGTGAGTCCAAAGTAGTCCTAATAGTTATAGGTACATGCACATTGATATGTTCTTAAAAAACATGCATATATTGTAATTTATTGAAATTAAAAGAATGAATTAAGTTTTAATATCACATTTTATCTTAAGTATTTTATAAATTATATTTTTGAAATCACGGGGTATGTTTTTATGTATTTTAAGTATTTTTAGACTTAAAATATTCAAATGCAAAAGACCCATCAAATCTCATAGCCAGGGGTACAATTGTCATACATGGAAGGACCTAAATGCAAATATTTATAAAAGATATATCAAATAGGGATCAAAATATTAAAGTGTCAAAATTAAGGGCATGCGATGACCTGAGTATATATGCATCGGGGGTACAACACCCATAGTATGAATTTCAATAGAATTGGAATTAAAGTCATGCCGTGGCATGCATCTATATGTGTCGCAGACCGCAAACTTGGATTTGCACTCCAACTCATGTTTATAAGCTCATGTTTATACAATCAATTTCAAATTTGTGTTAATAGCATTTTAATTGTTTTAAACTTCTTCAGTCCTATCCTAACTACATTGTAATCATATGTAACTCTTTTACTATAAATATGTAGCCATGCTTAATAATAAGGAAGTCACAAATTAAGTTACAGATTATAGACACATATTTTAGAGAAAATATATTTAGGCCTATAGAGAGAGATAAGGTTAAAGGCAAGATAGGTTTTCAAGAGGCAATTGAGTAGTATTTCTTATTTTTTTCCTTGTTCTTCTTTTTCTTATTTTCTTATTTTCTTCTTATTCTTCTATATATTTTATTTATGAATCTTCCTAGCAAATTTATTTATGTGATTGTGGGCAATTTTCAATCTCTAGACTATGATTTTAATTAATAAAATGTTATAATGATTTTTAGATAACATCATTGATTTTTGATGAGTTTGAGTCTATGATTAAATTCTATGACTATTGATGAGTGCTCAAAAAGCACTAAAATTACCATGATTTTATGCTCATTAATTGATTAAAAATATATATATTTATATGTTTTATCATATATTTATATAAATTTGTCTTTTTCGGAATCACGGGTATTTTTATTGTTTTTCAGGTATTTTGGCTTAAAAACACAATTTAAAGACTCAAAGAGGAATACTTGAAGCAATACATCACAAATATATCAATAAATAAATGGGGAAAGGTCAACAAATATGGAAACATTGTACAAAATGGGTCGAAAAGGTCAAAAATGTCAAAAAGGAGAAAATCGCGCCGGGGCTTGACCCGTCTCGCGCGCCGGCTCCGTCTTGGCTGGCGCGGCACTGTTCACGCAGCGTCTTGCGCCTTGACCTCCAAGCCCCTCCGCGCCGACGCATTTTTGCCCCATTTTCCACGTGCAGCCCATGACGTCATCTTGGCGTCATTGATGACCTCGACATTTCCATTACACGTTTTTAATTTTTTAATATTTTTTTTAACATTGTTTTACTCATGTTTTCTCTCCATCCTCACCTATAAATACCCCGCTTCTCTTCACTTCAAAAACACACCTCAAAACACACTTCTCTCTTCTTTCTTTTCTCCATTTCTTAGTTTTTAGTTTTTTTTAATTTTTCTTATGTTTTAGCTAGGTTTTCTTATGTTTTAGCTAGTTTTGCTTAGTTTTAGAGTTCTTCCCTTTTTGGGAAGAACTAGTTATGTTTTTTTGTAATAATTTAGCTTTTTGATTCAATAAATGGGAGTGCAAATTCCGTTTGGAGGTTTTCTAGCAACGGGAATGGCATCAATCTTATAAGGATTTTATTTTCTTTGCGAGTTATTTTTTATGTTTTATTCTTACATGTTATATTTAATTTGTCGTGATTAAATTTAACTGTGCTTGTTTGTAAAAATGATATAATAATAACGTGGTTATGCTTGCGAAATATTAAATAGGTAAAAATCTCTAAAATGAATTCATTTTATTTTTATTCAAGATTTTATATTAAGAATATTAGAGAGAAATATATTATTTTTCATTACAAACATAAATCGAAAATTAGATTTTAAGGTTTAGTTATCCGATCGATTTAGAGTAGTGCTCTTTTATTTGTTGGTACAATCGCCTAGGTAGTTAGAGTGAAGCTCTATTTCAAAAGTTTTTATAAGAATTATTATCTGAAAATGTATTGACAACATGTTTTCGGTAGTAGTTTTAAAACTTGAAAGTTAGTACTCGGATAACTAAATTCTTAGGTTTAATTTGGACACCTTGAATAAAGTTTAAAAATCTAACCCGCACCAAAGGTGGCATTTAAATGGTTCATTTTCAATCTCTTAGAAAAAGGAATTAATTTAATTAACCAAATTAGTTATCAACCCCACCCATAGGTGTTAATTGATTTGTTTAGTTAACAAAGAATATCTAACCCGCCCAAAGGTGGTATTCATACAAAAAGGGAGAATCAATAAATATCAATTCATATCTTTAATAACCTAAATAATACGAGCAAGCATAATTAACTTAGTTATTATATCCATAAATACTCCACTATTTATAAAAGATAAAATTTGCATGAATGTTTATTGAATCTATGTTTATTTTTCTGTAATTAGATTAAAAACACAAAAACCCCAAAATATCGTGACAGGATGTTTAGGATTTAATTTCGTTTTTAAAAGTTTGAATAATAAATTAAAAACCACATACATTCCTTCCTTAGATCGACCTTGGGAGTATACTTATCATTTTCTACGAAATGATTCGTGCACTTGCGAGAGTTTTATAAATAATAAAACCAAAGTATTGGCAGAATCGGCGATGCCGGTTTTCGTTCATCAACTATGCATGTATGAATTAGAGTAATTAACTAATTTATTGCATGTATATGTTTAATATTAGCTTAAAATGTTATTAGATTATCCTAGGAATAAATAGATTTCTATTTATTTTTTTTAGCTATGGTTTTCACTAATATTCTTATTTGAAGTGGTTGCTTAATATGTGTTTCTCATGTATCTTATTTATTATTTTATGTTTTCTTTTTTATTTTAAAAAAATCTTTCAAAACCCCCCATTTTAATTTATTAATAAGGTAATAATTAGTGATATTTATTGTAGCATTTATCATGAATTTAATAACATTTGTTCTTAAATTACTTATCACTTGTACAATTTTATCGAATATACTTGTGTGTTTCCAAGTGTATCATATGTGTTTCATGTCTGGCGACATACACCATATTCGACCACACGTGGTATGTGATGAGTGCTCAAAAAGCACTAAAATAACAATGATTTTATGCACATTAATTGATTAAAAATATATATATTTATATGTTTTATCATATATTTATATAAATTTGTCTTTTTCGGAATCACGGGTATTTTTATTGTTTTTCAGGTATTTTGGCTTAAAAACGCAATTTAAAGACTCAAAGAGGAATACTTGAAGCAATACATCACAAAAATATCAATAAATAAATGCGTAAAGGTCGACAAATATGGAAAAACTGGACAAAATGGGTCGAAAAGGTCAAAAATGTCAAAAAGGAGAAAAACGCGCCGCCGCCATCCCGGCGCCCTCGCCCCAAATCACATGTGAAGTATCATGCGCAACTGCGCGGCGAAGTCTGTTCATGCGCGATCGCTGTTCTTGTTCACGCCCGCCGCTAATGCGTTTTCACCCCATTTTTCACGTCAGCTGACCCACATGGCGTCATCTTGGCGTCATTGATGTCCCCAGCATGTCCACTACACGTTTTTTAATTTTTTAATATTTTTTTTAACATGTTTTTACTCATTTTTTCTCTCCATCCTCACCTATAAATACCCCCCTTCCATTCACTTCAAATCAGACCTCAAAAGCATACTTCTCTCTTCTTTCTTTCTCTCCATTTCTTAGTTTTTAGTTTTTTTTCTTAGTTTTTCTTATGTTTTAGCTAGTTTTTCTTATATTTTAGCTAGTTTCTCTTAGTTTTAGAGTTCTTCCCTTTTTGGGAAGAACTAGTTATGGTTTTTTTGTAATTTATTAGCTTTTTGATTCAATAAATGGGAGTGCAAATTCCGCTTGGAGGTTTTCTAGCAACGGGAATAGCATCAATCTTGTAAGGATTTTATTTTCTTTGCGAGTTATTTTTTATGCTTTATTCTTACATGTTATATTTAATTTGTCGTGATTAAATTTAAGCGTACTAGCTATTTGTAAACATGATATAATAATAACGTTGTTATGCTTGCGAAATATTAAATAGGTAAAAATCTCTAAAATGAATTGATTTTATTTTTATTCATGATTTTATATTAAGAATGTTAGAGAGAAATATATTATTTTTCATAATAAACTTAAATCAAAATTAGATTTTAAGGTTTAGTTATCCATCCGATTTAGAGTAGTGCTCTTTTATTTGATGGTACAATCGCCTCTAGTAGTTAGAGTGAAGCTCTATTTCAAAAGTTTTTATAAGAATTATTATCTGAAAATGTATTGACAACATGTTTTCGGTAGTGATTTTAAAACTTGAAAGTTAGTACTCGGATAACCAAATTCTTAGGTTTAATTTGGACACCTTGAATAAAGTTTAAACTGTCTAACCCACCAAAGGTGGCATTTAAATGGTTCATTTTCAATCTCTTAGAAAAAGGAATTAATTTAATTAACCAAATTAGTTATCAACCCCACCCATAGGTGTTAATTGATTTGTTTAGTTAACAAAGAATATCTAACCCCACCAAAGGTGGTATTCATACAAAAAGGGAGAATCAATAAATATCAATTCATATCTTTAATAACCTAAATAATATGAGCAAGCATAATTAACTTAGTTATTATATCCATAAATACTCCACTATTATAAATGATATAATTTGCATAAATATTTATTGAATCTATGTTTATTTTTATGTTAGTAGATTAAAAACACAAAACCCAAAATATCGTGACATGATGTTTAGGATTTAATTTCGTTTTTAAAAGTTTGAATAATAAATTAAAAACCACAAACATTCCTTCCTTAGATCGACCTTGGGAGTATACTTATCATTTTATTCGAAATGATTCGTGCACTTGCGAGAGTTTTATAAATATAAAACCAAAGTATTGGCAAGATCGGCGATGCCGGTTTTCGCTCATCAGTATGTCTGGCAATATGTACCATATCCAACCACATGTACCATGTCTGGTCATATGTGCCATATTCAAAAATGTGTGCCATGTCTTATCATGTGTATCATATCCGACCAGATGTACCATGTCTGGTCACGTGTGTCATGTTCAACTATGTGTCCCATGTCTGGCCAAGTGTACCATGCCTAACCACATGTACCATGTCCAACCACATGTACCATAATCGATCACATGTTCCATGTTTGGCCATATGTATCATGTCCAACCAGGTTTACCATATCCGATCATGTGTGCCATGTTTATCCATGTGTGTTATATCTAGTCACATGTGTGTGCCAGGCCACAAATGTTGTGTTTGATCATATGCCATTCAATGTGTTGATGTTGGCCAAGTTTATCATATGTCCATTAGCTAGTCCGATCATTTTTAGTTTGATCGTGTATCCATTGGGCTTGTGCTTGGACTTTTTCGCTTTCATGTGATTTGTTTTCATTTTGTCTAAGTAAAGGCCCCCTGCTTGGTATGCTTGAGTTTATTAAGTTATCCAAGAATTTGGTCTTAAGACTTAGAAAACTTTTGTAGCCCTTGGGGGATTATTCCATCCTATCATGAGTGTTGTTGCACTTTGCTCATTCTTGGTAGTTTTTATCAATGGTTAGGGTTGGAGACTCAAGGTCCCCAAAGTGAGCAAATATGAGTTTGCATGGATGAGGGTCAAAGTTATAGAAACTCCTACATCTATGGCATAGTTATTGCCTATTTAAAGATCAATCAGGCTATGTAGTGGTAGAATGTAGAAGTTGTAGCAACTCTTGAACTTAGTGCATAGTTTTTGCTTATTCAAAGGACATTCAGGGCCCATAATGTTAGGGTGCAAAAGTTGTAGCAACTTCTGAACCTAGGACATAGTTATGCCTATTCAAAGGTCAATTAGGGCCCATTGTGATGGGGTGCAGAAGTTATAGTAACACCTAAACCTAAGGTGTGCTGCCTATCCATAAGTCAGTTAAGGCCCATCATCAGAATCTATCATCATAGGAGATAGAATGCTTGTTAAGCTACTCGTCGTGTTAGTCTTAGTGTGGATTGTAGAACCTATACCTATGCTACATCCTACCTTTAAGCGCCAGCTTCTATAGATGATGGACTCTATCTTTGATTTATCAAACATGTGAACCAATTATATTGGCATGTGAACTTTTATAGTCCATGCATCTTAGTCCCTTTTCCATTTAGACATCTCTTGTCCTTGTTGAATTCTATGAGTATATACAAGCTTAGACCAAATGCCTACAAATACAATTTTTATTAGAATAAAAATATTGGTAAAGAATTGTTTGTATATTTATCATAGTAGGACATTGTTTCTATATCATAATAGACTAATTTTCTCCTTGTAATGCAGAGAGATGTAGAGAGACATTTAGGAAGAGAGTGTTAATTTTAGTATCTATAGTTATTTCTAGTTATTTAAAGTAATGTTTAATGGTAAGAAGTAATGAATATATATAGGAAAAAATATACCTATTGATAACCCTTACCCATAGTGATAGACTTATCTTAATGTCAGAGCTTTTTCATCTAATATTGATGCTTATCTGTTGACTCGGTATTGATTGGACTGGCCTGCGAGTCATTAACTAACTGGGACATCTTGTATGCACCACATGGCGTGAATTATTTTACACCCAAAAACTTCACTTTATATTAGATGGTATGGACATGTTATTTAGAACTTGAATGCTAGTTTTTTTCTACCCAGTAGAATATATTAGGCTTGAAAATTGTGTCATATTCGTGTTGTATTCACATGATGGGTTTTCATGTTCGTGTTTATATGTTGGTTGATTAAATAAAATATTACTGTGTTTTGTATTATGTTAGGATGGTCACTCTTACACTATAACAAAAAGAGAAAAAAATATTATTAATTTTCAATTAAAAACAATAAAAAATAATCTATAGATCATGTTTGGTACCTTAAAGGTATTGACATAGATTGATTTATTAACAAATTAATTCAGCTAGAAAATTAGAACTTTTAGGAACAAATGGTAAGAATTTTCTGGCAATTGATTATCTTAAAATAAACTGTTTGTAACCAAGCATTCGAGAGGCTTGAAAACTCTCCCATTAGCTAAGATCTTTATAAATTTCCAATAGCCTTTCCTCATTCCTCTCTACCTTCTTATACCCATCCTTATGTGCTCCTACATGCAGGAGTAATTTGTAGCTAAATTGCTAACTAGTTTTTAGAACCAAAATTTCCATGGACCAAAAATAACTAACTACTTTTCCCACCTAGCCTATTTATCAAAAACAACCTTATTGCTCCATTTCCCCATTCTCACATAGGTAAATTAAACATTAGGCTTAAAATAACCTCTTTGACATATTCACCTTGTCCTCAAGGTGGAAGGTAGGGAACTGTTCTTGTATGAGGTAAAAGTCTTCCAAAGTTGCTTCATATTCTGGTAGGTTTTTCCACTCTAGAAACACCTATAACTCCTTAGTTTGGAAAGCTATTTTAGGTCTCACCTTCAACATTATTTCTTTCTCAATTATGAGCTCCAAATATACATCCATTTGGGGAGGTAGAAAGTAAGAGGAGTTGGTTACTCCCCTTACTGAACGTAGTTGTGAAACATGAAACACATAGTGTATAGAGGTGGATTGAGGTAACTCCAATTCGAATGCTACCTAGCCAATCCTTTGTAGAACCTTGTAAGGTCCATAGTAACGTAGAGCTAGTTTTCCATGGCTTCTTTTGGCTAGGGATTGTTATCTATAAGGCATGAGTTTAAGAAATACCAAGTCATCCACTTTAAAAGCTTCATGATGTCTCCTAGCATCTGCATAGCTCTTCATTCTCTATTGTGCACGCAATAATTGCATTTTCAAATAATCTAAATTAGCATCTCTATTTTCTAATAACTGGTCTACTACAAAAACTACTACTAAACCATTGTCATACCTTATTAGTGCCAGTAGAGGCATGGTATAATGTGTTGTACTAGTACTCAGCCCAATGCAACCATTTAGGGCATTACTTAGGCTTTCCTGTGGCAAATCAACGTAGATAGGTCTCTAGACACTTGTTCACCACCTTTGATTACCCATCAGACTATGGATGATAGGTTATGCTTTTTCGAAGGGAGGTTCCTTGTAGTTTAAAAAGTTCCCTCCAGAATTGTCTTAGGAAAATTTGATCTCTATTTGGGATTATTGAATTAGGGATCCCATGAACCCTAACTACTTCTTGAATGAATACACTAGCCACTATCATTGTCATGAAAGGATGTTTCAAACCAATAAAGTGTGCATACTTACTCAATCTATCAACCACCACTAGGATGGTGTCAATTCCCTCTGACTTAGGTAGGCTTTATATGAAATCCATAATGATGTCCTCCCAGACTTGGTTAGGTAGAAGAATGGGTTATAGAAGTCCAACGGGGATTGTGGCTTGTTTCTTACATTACTAGCATACAACATATTGCTGGATAAAAATGCTTATGTCTTTACACATCCCTTCCTAATATAACTAAGAGGAGACTCTTTGGTATGTTTTATTTTCCCTATAGTGTTCTCCAATGAGAGATGCATGAAACTTCATTAGGATAGTAGATAATAGTTTGGATCCTTTTAGAATAATCAGTCTTCCTTTGTAATATAGCACTCCATTGTTAATAGAGAAACCTATTACCTTAGGCTACCCTACTAGCAAGTCCTATTTTAACTTTTGCAAGAACTTATTGTCCTTAATTTTCTTTAGTAATGTATGTCAATGTTACTACTGGGGAACATCCATTTCTAATATAATTCTAAGGTGTTAGGCATCCTAAAAAGGGCATCAACTACTTTATTGCTAGCTCATATCCTATATTGGATGTCAAAATATACCCCATAAGCTTTGAGACCCATTCCTGGTAGTCAGTGCTCATGATTCTTTGTTCTAACAAAAACTTTAGGCTTTGTTGATTAGTTTTAACCACAAAATGCCTTCCTAGAAGATATAGACTATATTTTCCCAATGTAAACGCTATGGCCATTAGCTCTTTCTCATAAATAGATATTAATCTAGCTCTTGGCCCTAAGGATCGGCTAAAGTAAGTCACGAGTCTTTGATTTTGTAGCAAAGCTACCTCTAGCCCAAACCCTGAGGCATCAATCTTCACCATAAAAGGTTTAGAGAAGTCAGTCATAACTAGGATTTGTACCCAAGACATAGTGTCCTTTAACCTTTGGAAAGCCTTAATAGCTTCCTCATTTCACTAGAATTGATATTTCATGAGATGTTCAATGAATGGTAAAGCCAAATGGGCATATCCAGCTACAAACATCCTATAATACCCAACAATGCCCATAAATCCCCTTAGTTATTTGATGTTCTTAGGCTCTGGCCATGCTTGAATAACATGAATCTTACTAGGGTCTGAGCTACCTCTTGTCCGAGATAATATGGCCCAAATAAGCTACCTCATTCTTACCAAATTCACATTTCTTTTGGTTAGCATATAGCCTATGTGAGTCCAACAATTCCATTACTTATTTCTAGTGTAGTTCAAGGGTGGCCTAATATTGATTATAAACTAAAATGTCATCAAAAAACACAAATACAAGCTTTCTTAGGAAATGTCTATATACATCATTCATGAGTGATTGAAAGGTTGATGGTGCATTGGTTAAGCCAAAAAGCATAAACAAGAATTCATAGTGCCCATCATGTATTCTGAAAGTTGTTTTACGAACTTATTCTTTCTTTACTCTTGTTTGATGGTATCATGACTTTAAATCCAATTTGGAAAGGAACTGAGCACCATTTAATTCATCCAGTAGCTCTTCAATTAGTAGAATGGGTATTTATCCAGGACAATAATATTACTGAGGGCTCTGTAGTTCATATAAAACCTCTAAGACTTATCCTTCTTCTTCACAAAGATCATAAGGCTAGAGAAAGGACTTATACTGGTTCTGATGATTCCTGCCTTTAGCATATACCTAATGAACCTCTCAATCTCATCCTTTTGAATATAAGGATAGCTATATGGTCTAACACTTACAGGTCCACAACCTTCCTTTAGTATGATGTTGTGTTCCTTGTCTCATTTATGAGGCATCCCTTCAGGTATATTAAACACAACATTGTATTTTTGCAAAATAGTATGCACATACTTAGGCTTTTCCTCTTCTTCAACCCTATAAGCATCTATCTGGTTGAATTCTACCATAATTTCACTACCCTTTTACTTTAAGATCTTCATCATAGTTTTCAAGGAAACCTTGGATTTTCTTAAACATGGATCTCCTTTTAGGGTCACACATTGATCCCACATGGAAAATTTCAAAATCTATAACTTCTAATTGGTGTAAGTCATCCCTAGGGTCTCTAGCCATTGAATGCCCATAATGACATCTGAATTGCTCAAACTAAGGGGCAAGAAATCATATATGATTTTGATGCTATGTAATTACGGTTTCATCCTGTGTATACTCCTTCTCCCTTTACTAAGATCCTTGATCCAAGAGTAACCTCATACCCCTTGTTTTAGTGACTGGTATGTTGAACTATGACACAAATTTACTATAAATAAAGTTGTGTGTTACTCTTGGGTCAATCAATGTGTTCACCTCCTAATCACCCACACTTCCAACAATTTTCATAGTCTTTGGGTTAGTAAACCCCACCACTGAGTTGAGTGACACCTCAATTTCTATGTCCATTTCAACCATCTCTAACTCCTTTTATTTTGGATCCTACAACGTAGTTTCATGGTTCACTCATCATCATCATCGATGGTTATAACACTCAATTCCTTCTTTTTACAACAGTGGCTAGGAGCCCACTTATCATCAGAATAATAACAAAGAACTTTCTTTCTTTTCTTTTGCAATTTTGCATCGGTGAGACGAAGAATCTCCCCCACTAGTTTTCTTATCGATTACATTCCTTTTGGAATCATTCAGAATGATTTGATCAATACTGGTGAGTAACTACCAGAGTTTTAGGCCTTGTTACTCAGGTGGTAGATTTGTTTTACGATAACTAGCTTTTCCTCGATCATTTAGGCCAAGTTTATGGCTCGATCCAATGTATTAGGACATAATATCCTTAATTGTACCCTTATTTCAACCTTGAGCTCATTAACGAAGATCCCCATTTCAATCTCTTACGAGATATTTTCCAAAGGTGTTTGAGTGTTTGATGAACCTCCGGCAATGCTCATTCACAAAGCCTTCTTATTTTAGGGTAAACCATTATCGGTACAACATTTCCTCCTAAGTTGATCAGAATTGTTTGGATCGAAATTGTTTGAGGATCATCAACTTCATATCTTCCCAAGTAGTAAAAACTTTCTCATCACTCTCTTACTGGTACTAGAGGAGAAAATCGCCTTCAAAACTAACCATAATCACTTCTAGTTTTTCCTCATTGTTAATTTGGTGAAGGAAGTAGTACATGTTGGCTATTAGAATCCATCCATTGAGTTTCCTTAAAACCTACCCAAAGCTGGGCTCATCACAAGTGCCTCATTTGCTTTTCCTATCGATGATGAAGCCTATCTGTGGGTATCTTCATAGAGTTTGAACATTTGTTCAAATTGCATGTTCAATTGCTATGTTAAGGTAAGTATTTCTTCTCTCAAACCTTATACTTCCCTTCCTATCTTCTCCTACTCTCCTTGCATAATTTCCAAAACTTATTCCATTGCATCCATTCTCTGGTTTTCATTTTTAGCCATTTCTCACCTAGATTTGACTATTCTCATACCAATTTATCACAGATTAGTTTCTTAGCAAATGAATTCATCTAGATAGTTAGAACTTTTATAAACAAATTGTAAGAATTTTTTAGCAATTGATTATCTTAGAGAAATTTATTTACAAAGAAGAATTCGAAAAAGTTTAGAAACTCTACCGTGAGTTAAGCTCTTTACAAATTTACACTACTATTTTCTCTCTCCTCTCTACCCTTTTATTCCTATCCCTATGTGCTCTTTAACAAACTCTACGTGGAGCAATTTGTAACTAAAATTGCAAACTAATTTTTAGAGCCAAAATACCAATAGACCATAAATAACTAACTGTTTTTCCTGCTCATCCTGTTTATGCAAAACAACTTCATTGCTATCTTTTTTCTCATCCTTCTTGTAGAGGTAAACTAAACCTTAGGCCTAACATGTATCCTTTTTAATGAAAAGGTATTCATATGGATTCATATTCTCAAAATAGTATAATAGTAATCCCCTATTTAATTTGAAGTACACATGGTTTAATTTCATGTTTTAAATTAGGAATTTCATCATATGCTTGATACATGTAACATAAGTGAAGGGTGATTGTGTTATTCAAATAGTTTAGTAATTAGTAGTACCCCTATTTAATAAAAAGTATGTATATTAACCTATATTTGTATATAGATATATACTGGAAGTCTATACATTTCAATTTAGTTACACTAGTGGTCCAAAATTAAAATTAATTGAAATTTTCAACATGTATCACACACATGGATAAAAACTTATGAATAAAATCATCTCTAAATATGTTTCTCGTTAGCGAACTACCTCTCAATCTTTAACCTATTATTTCATCTACAGTTCTTTTGCATGAGTATTATTTCATATTATTTTGTCATATAGTGTCAAAGTGTTATGATATTTTTTTTTGCACTCATATCATTCATATATCATATCATACAAATTGTATCTCTTTGATTTACTAAGTTATTTTCTCTATTACCTAGTATATCTTATGTTAATTCTCAAATTTTTCCTCTTTAGTATTCATCTTTTGCTTTATATGTCTTTCTGAGAAAACTAAAATGTGTTTTTCATGCTTAAGTACTTGATCGTCTCATTTTTCCTATGTACTTGTTTGTTACCGATTGTCATATATATTTCTATGTTATATAAATTATTTACATGTAAGTAGAAATCTTGACTTATATGCATTGTTGTGAACACATTAATATATTTAGTTGAAATTCTCATTGATTTAAGTTATTCATAATTTGTAAATATTTCTCTTGTTTTAGTTTCAAAATCTAAGTCTTCTCCTTTATTTAAATGCTTTAGTATCAAATAAAACCTTTAAGTTTTTATCGCAAAACCATTAATCTATTATGATTTTTCTTACAAAATTATAATCTTAAATATGATTCGATTCTCTTAGGTTTTTTCAAGGTAATCTTAAATTTTTTTAATTTTTATTTAATTTTGGGATTAAATTAACTTTTTTGGATTAATAATGACTTAATGAATTTTTTTAATTTTCAATTATTTTTCGAACAAGTTTTTCTTTAATTTTATGTTAACACGTTTGAAAATATTGAATTCTTAATTAAATTTTAATTTTAATATATTAATTTATTTAAAATTAAATATAAATACTACTAATATATTATTATAAAATTATGAGTTTATATGCATATATTTTATTAAATAGGATTAATATTAACGTATTAAATCCTCTAAATAATACAATTATGACACTTATATTATACGTAACAAAATCTCTAATTTAAAACATAAATTAAAATATTTATATACCTTAAAATCAATTAATAACTATTATTATACTTTTAAAAATATGTAAATGTAGGCGTATTTTTTTAATTAAAAATGGTATCACAAACTAGGGGTATCCACTGGTCCGGTTTTAGAAAAAAATTTTAATCGGATTGAATCAGACCGGATCGAACCGAACCGTTTGAAAATGGTTTTAATTAATACAAATTGGATCGGACCGTTTGCTTTATAAAACTGTTCGATTCGTTCCAATTCGGTCTGGTTTTCCGATTCAGTACGGTTTTTAGACACCTTGAGAAATAATATGAAAATTTTAATATATTATTAAACCGGTCCGATCTGGTTTGATCGATTTAAAAATTAATATAACCGAACCGAATCATTTGAAAAATGGTTTTAATTAATACAAACCGAACCAAACTTTTTGATTTATAAAATCGTTCAATCCGGTTCAATTCGATCTGGTTTTTCGATTTAGTTTAGTTCAATTTGTTTTATGTACACCCAACTTACAAACCCTATTAGATCCATGCACTAAATACACCGGCAACCTAGATGACCTTCTACCGCGTACATTGCCTGAGCATCGGCTGTACCTTAAAAGGCTCCATTTTGAGGCGGTTGGTGTCGTAGCCGCATTTTAACAGAACAGTAGGTTGCGCGCCATGCTTGGCATATAAATAAACAGTTGGAGGAATACTTCAGAAGCCCAACTAACAAAATACATAGCAATTAGTCCATGGCGTTTATAGGGCGGATAGTGAGGAGAACAGTACGGACTTGTCGAATAGTCATATCCTCTAAAACCCTAAACCCTCCGCTTTCTAACTCTCGTAACATTTCCAATCCCCGCCGTTTCAATCACCGTAAGTTTGTCTATTTCAATTGGAAGAATTGCCCTTTTTTTCTTGTAAAGGTCGATCGTGATGGTGGATGCCTATTACGAAATATCTTTGTTTGCTGCTTATACGATTCTAAATGCTTGCTTTGTGTTAGCGAAATGAACGATAGTTATGGTTTACTGTCGGTTTAGTCATCGGATTTGAAGCAGTGTTTACTATTTTTTGCTTACAGGCACATGATTTAAAATTACTTCATTAGAACTACTCAAAAACTTATTGTTAATTTTCTACCAGTGCTGAACTACCCAAAAGTTTATAATTTCATCAGATTCCTATGGGTTCGGTACTTTAGTAGACACTTTTTAACCAAAAGGTATTCATATGTTCTTAAAGTAGTAAAATAGTAATGTCCAATTTACTTTAAGGTATACAAATGATATAATTTTATGTTTTAAATTAGGGATTTCATAACATGCTTGACACATGCAATCTAAGTGAAGAATAATTGTCATTCGGAGGGTTTGATACTTTAATAGTACCCCTATTTAACAAAATGTATCCATGTGTACTATATTTTCATACAATATACTGGTAGTTCGTACATTTAATTTTAAGTGTATTAGTAATCTAAAATTAAGATTTAATTTAGAATTTCAGAATGTGCTACACACATGAGCAAAAAATTAAAGACTAACTCGTTTTTAAAGCTCTTTCTTGGCACTAAACTACATCTCAATCTCTAACCTATCATTTTTCTGTAGCTTTTTGCATGAACATCACGTCATATGTTTTCATCATGTAGTGTCAAATTATTAGGATTATTTTTTTGCAGTCATGTCATTTATATATCATGAACCACATATTATTCTTCAACCCACCATTTCTTGTGCAACTTTTCGCATAAGTATCGTGTCATATGATTTCATCATGTAAGGCCAAAGTATTAGCACCTTTCTCTTTGTAGTCATGGCATTCATATGTCATATCATATAAATTGTATCTCATATGATTTATTAGGTTATTCTCTCTGTTACCTAGTATGTCTTAAGTTGATTCTCAGTTTGTCTCCTGCTCTTTAGTGTTCATCTTTTGCTTTATAAATCTTTCTGAGAAAACTGAGGTGTGTTTTTCAAGCTTAAGTACTTGAATGTTGTCTTTTTTTAACTGTATTTGTTGCTTGTTGTGGTTTTTCATGTGTATTTCTATATCATATAGATTGGTTACATTACTTTAGGACCTTTGACTTACATGCATTGTTGTAATTAGACTAGTATGTTTAGTTGACATTTCTATTGGTTTAAGTTGTTCACCTTTTCTGAGTATGTATCTTGTTTTTAGTTTTGAAACCTAAGTCTTTTCCTTTACTTAAATATTTTAGTATTAAATAAAAACCCCAAGTTTTATCCCAAAATCATTCATCCCCTATTTTGGTTTTTCTTGTAAAACCATCATCTTCTAAATAATTCAATTCCTTTACGGATTTTTAAAGACACTTTCAAATTTTTGTGATTTTGTTTAGTTCTGGGGTTAAACTAAATTTTGCTTTGGTGAATAATGTTTTTATGAACTCTTTTTATTCTTTAATTATTTTAAAGATAAATTTGCCTTAATTGTTTTCCTATGTGTGTGATACATATTCAAATTTTCAATTAAATCTTAATTTTGGACTAGTGGTATACCTATAATTAAATGTAAGACTACAAGTATACTGTTATGAAAATATGAGTCCACGTGCCTACCTTTTGTTAAATAGAGATATTCTAATGTGACAAACCTTCTGAATGACAGAATTACACTTCACTTATATCACATGTGACAAGTCTGTGATGAAATCCTCAATTTAAAACATAAAATTGGACCATTTGTGTACCTTAAAGTAAATTGAGAACTACTATTGTACTACTTGGTGAATATGGGTCTATATGGGTACCTTTTGATAAAAAGGGTACCACTAAGGTACCAAACCCATTCCTATGTGCTGCAATAACCAATTTAGTTCCCAGATGGGTTCTTCAGGTGAAATGCTGTATGTTAGCATCTAATAGTTATATTTATTCTTCTTCTTGTTAGTTGCAGGATCCAACCCGCATCAGCTTAATTCTAACGTAACTGGAGTGCCCAAAATTTCTTACCTGAACTTAGTACTTCCTGCTGCTTTAGTTAGCTTGTTTGGATTTGCAGGATTTCACATAGTGCATGCAGAGGCGGGAGAGGTATGCATTATTTATTTTTCTCAAGTAACATACAGCAAGCTTATTTCTGCCATATGAGTTTGGATATTGTTCATGATATGGTGAAAATATTTCTCTCTTTTAATTGCACTTCCAAATTTCTTATTGATGTGACTGTCACTTTAGCTTTCTACAGGCTGCTGTCAAGCCTTCAGTGCCACCAGATTCTCCTTCTGGTTTTGGGGACTTGGAGGAAATAGCTAGGAATGAACGAAGGCGGATTGAAGAGTTGCTACGAAGTAAAGGAGTTGGTTATGGTTCCTATCCTCGCTATACTGTTGCAACTAAAGGAAAAAAGGTTAAAAATCAGTTATCTTGCCAAATGCCATATTTTTAATTTTTAATTACCTGCTGACCCTTTTATAAACTTTTGACTTTTAATAGGATACCTTTAATTGTGGATTATTGAGCAACATCTGCTAAATCTTTCCATGTTGACAGAATCATTTGATTGACTAGCGGGTGTACACTTTAGCGTGATTAGTTCTATTGTGACAATCATGTCTCACATAGTGATGAGCAATAAAAATATTAGCAATTACATTTATTCTTGAATAAAGATCTAATGGCTATGGTATATTGTTGCTCACCTTTATGCGAGCAGTGTTGCTCATTGTAACAAAATTCTTGAAGTGATTGTTAGACGTGGAAAATTTATACTTATTAAGCCAGGAACCATTTAATAAGAAGTGGGAGCTCGAATTTAATTTACTTAAAAAAATGGTAGTTGAGAAATAGGGTTCTTTTCACAAACATATCACTGACTGGGTCTTTTTATGCTCATAGGTTTCCATCAAATTTCAAATTCCTCCGGCATGTGAAGTTTCACAGCTGATTGCGAACCTTGTTTCCCATCTTGGATTGAAGGTTGAAGATCAAAGTGGTGGTTCTGATATGCTATTGCGTGCTTGGGACAGGTTATAGTGCAAGTTTTACTCTTTTGTATTAGTCAGTCATCTATAGTTCTTGATTTAGGTGGCCATTTTGATTAGGGCTATGTGTTTTGCATGTTCTACTGAGGGCATGTTCGGTTTACAAGATTATAACAAGGAATGAAATATCTATTCTTGTGTTCGGCCAATTCTCATGTTGTTTGAATTTTAGTTCCTAGAAAATGCTATTCTTGTGAATACAAATTTCCTTGAGCTATGAATTTGAATCACTCACAATATGTGAGTATTAAATATTCACTCTCCTGAGGGATCACAATTTAATGCATTTTTATCCAAAAACCTCCTTTTTAAAATGAGCATATTTTATATTGCATTTGTATGAGATTAAAAATTAGTTTAGGAAAGTTTACGAAAATTATTGCAATCCTTCATGTTGTATGCGGAAGCTAAAATACAAATTCCAAATACTTGTTCTGTGATTACATACGAATAAAAAATCCATTTTATAGCCTCCTTTTCATGAATTACTAGTCTTGACTCATCAGTCATTTCAATTCTACGAGCAAAAATGCAAGTCCCATGTTTGTATTTGTTAGTCATTAGCATCAAAGTACTAAATATGTTCTATCTTTTTGGTACTATAGTGCAGTTGCTTGGCAATTAACGCTTGCACCTCCAGAAAAACAGAAGGAAACTGAAGAATTATGTATCCTCATTTTTCATACAATCGTTGACTCACAAACAGCTGTAAAGTCTTCATTTTTAGTAATTTTGTACCTATATTCTTAAGAAGTTTCAAATTTCATTTTCTTTTCCCTTTTGTTATTTATCATTAGTTTTACTGTGTGGCAGTTTTTCACATTATTTAGTACAAGCTGTTGCAGGAAATTGAATTTTTAAAACAAGGGAGCTTGAGTGAGAAGGAGCTTGATGCATTGGTGTCTGTTTTACAACTCGCTGGGGGAAAGATAGGCCAAAGTAGGAAATCCTTGAAAAAAAAAGAAATGCCACCCGTAGATAAATCAGTTGCTAGTCTTGAGTCCATGGGAGTGAGAGTTTATGGAATGAACGAACCTCGGTTGGATTTTTCAAATGGCAAAATATGTTGGGAAAATATTGCTGGGTATCAACAGCAAAAGCGGTATGTGAAGCACATGGCCCTTTTCATCTATAGCACCACTTCATCTTATCTTTTATAGGAGGCAGAAATCATCTTTTGCTGTTGTTTCGTTTACGCCTTGTCTTAGTACTTTTAAGCTTCCATACAGTGAATTTAGTAAACAATGCCAGTTTTACGTAATAGTCTTAATATTGTTTTTTTTATTATTATTTTTTTAAGATAATTATGTAATTCTTAGTTCATAGTTATAGGAGTTGTTAGAATATGTAGTATAGATTGAAAATTTGATTTTATATAAGCATTATGCACCACAATGCATATGTGACGTGTGGCATATCTTGTTAAATAATGGGAGGCATAAAGATGGTATCTTGGATATGTATTAAATCCATGACTTAGAAATGGCCTCTGCTTGCCATCAAAGAGGAGCATGGGCTATCATTCTGTTGGCTTAGTTTAAATGTGATTTTGTTCTCACTAATATTGAGCGTCTTTTTCGAGTTTCTTTGTTCCACCCTGGTTTATGATCATAGAGATCCATTATCAAGTTGAATATATATATATATATACACACGTAAATAACTTCACTGATGCCTAATTTGCCTTCATTTTTTGCTGATTTTCTCACCTGACCCCAAAGGAAAGTAAACCCAATTTACTTGTGTTGCTCTCTGTAGAGAAATTGAAGATACTATATTGTTGGCTCTACGCAGCCCTGAAGTATACGATGATATTGCACGAGGGACAAGGCATAAGTTTGAGTCAAACAGACCTCGAGCTGTGCTCTTTGAAGGTCCACCAGGTATGCTTTGCAAATAAACCTTTGATTACATTAGCAATAATGTTTAAATAACGTACCAAAGTAAGTTATTTTTCATCTAAATCCATACCGGCATTCAACTTAGTGCAACCAATTTAGTATTACAAAACCTAGGGAGAGTTTCAAGAATGCATGTTTGGGTTCTCCCATTTTGAAGTCTACCATTCCAGAAAAGAGATCTTGAAATGACTCTTCTTCTGGCCAGATCATTGTACAGGCACTTGTAGTAAATGCAGTTATGTAGTGAAATACTGATACTAAAACATTGCAGAAAAGCTAGATTTTTTTTTATCAAGATGTTGGGTAGGCCATTACTTTTTATAACTGGTTCCAAAATAACTGACATATAAATAAGTTTTAATTCATATAAGTTATTCTTCCAAATACGAAAGGAGTTAATTGAAGCAGAATGTATGATGTTATTCATTTATTTTTAATACCAGACCGCACCTTTTAACTGTTTGGATTGGCCTAGTTTAGTGAAAAAATTGGCTGTACATTATTTTCAACCTAGATTTAGATATGATGCTTGCGGATATTAACGTACATGTTTAATTTCAGGAACAGGTAAGACATCTTCTGCTCGCGTTATTGCTAATCAAGCAGTGAGCCATTAGACACTACCTATTTCTTAATTTTTATTTTTAGTCTTGTTACCTGCAATTTATATTTTTTTAGGGTGAAGGGCATTAGAGGTCTTGTAGGTTTTGTAAAAAGAGTGTTTAGTTATAGTTTATAAGTGGAGCACTTTAGTCCCGTAACTTTTATTTTATTTATCACTTAAGTCTAAATTGATCATTGACAAAAAATTAGTAGCTTTGAAAAAATATTTAGGGGCAAATTGGAATTTCTCTGTAAAAATTTCTTTAATGTTAAAATAATTAAATCTAAAAAAATAAAAATAAAAACCTGCTAGACTGCAGAAATAAAATCAAAAATTGCCCCTGAATCGCTCTATCTTTTGTGAAATTTTCATTTAGTACAATCTACACAGACCAACAAAAATGTCTTTCAAAACAGTCACACATGGGCTTTAGAGGTCATTCATGTAAATGGGTTCTAGCTCTATGACTGATTTAGGGGTTCTTCCTCTTCATCACCACCTAATGCGGCCACTAAATCACTCAACGATTGGCCAAAAAAATTATTTTGTGGACGTGTGTCCTTTTGTTTCTCCTAAATCAGCTGATGAGTTGTCCTCTTACTCTGGGGCTACACCTCCCAAGAAGGGTAGGGGTGGTGTGGTTCAGTCTGGTGAGCCACCTTGGGGTTATTGAAGGGTGTTTGGTGGATCTAAATGATGCCAAAGCTTACAAATTCTAGACACAGTCTGTGGGGTGTTTGGTGGATCTAAATGATGCCAAAGCTTACTATTCTAGACACAAAGTCTGTGGAATGAACTCCAAGTATCCTAAGGTCATTGTTTATGGTCTAGAGCAGCGATTTTTCCAGAAGGGTAGCAGGTTTTTTTATGTTTTATTTTTGTTAGATTTGATTATTTTTAACATTAAAGAAATTTTTGAAGAAAAAAAATCCAATTTTGCCCCTAAAAATTTGGTCAAAGCTCCCAATTTTTGGTCTATGGTCAATTTAGGACTTAAGTGATACTTAAATGAAAGTTATAGGAATAAAGTGCTCCACTTAAAAGCTTCAGCAATAAAATGCTTATTTTACAAAAACTACGGGACCTCTAGTGTCTTTCACCCTATTTTTTACAGTAGTCTCTTCCATTATTACCTTTTAATACTTCTATGAATGCCAGATATTTTGTTTTCTTCACAAGGAGTAAAATCACTTTGAATTTTTCCAGCCTTGAATACTGTGATATTTGAAAAACCAAGGAAAATTTTGTATTCTGCTTAGTATCACATTGGTAATAAAATTATGAAATCATGAGTTGCTCGCATCTATATTAATTGACATGCAATTTTCGTGCCAAAGTACATAATAAAATGAACATCACTTGTCAATATTTATGACAAATATACTCCATGATAGTATATACAAATGGATTACATATTGCTTAAAGTGTCTTAGAATTGCACTTGTACTTGAATTGATGGACTGAAAAATGAACATCTGAGTTGCTTTGGCAGGGTGTTCCTTTGTTATATGTGCCCCTCGAGGTTGTCATGTCAAAGTATTATGGTGAGAGCGAAGGCTTGCTAGCAAAGATTTTCTCACTTTCCAATGAGCTCTCCGATGGTGCTATCATTTTCTTAGATGAGGTAGTTGAAATAGATAGAGCCTTTTTTGGCTTTTGATGTATTTTGTAGAATCAGAAACGATCTGGTCATATTAATCATTAGGTAGTATCTGTTTCCTACCGAACTTTCAATTTTGATTCAATTTACTACTTAAAACTTTTTTAAAAAAAATTCAATTTGATTTAATTTACTGTTTTAATTTTTTTTTAAATTCAATTTGTTATTGAATCTATTACTTTTTTCTTATGAAGCAAGTTGTGTTACTTTTTGCAAGAGTAGTAAATTGAATCAAAAATGAAAGTTTGAGTAGTACACGGAATGTTTACCCTAATCATTAACCTTGTTCCATTTCTCATTATATTTTGGTCAACATCTTCTCTTAATTACCTTTGATGCTCTTTTTTATATTCTCTTGTTTGTAGAGCATATGAGAATCAGTCTTGAGCACAAAAGTTTCTTGTTTATTTATCTTTTTAATTGTTGCAGATAGATTCTTTTGCTGTTGCACGTGATAGTGAAATGCATGAAGCTACACGCAGAATTCTGTCAGTGCTATTGCGACAGGTAAAATAGTTTTCTCTACAGCCTTGTGCCCTGTATAGCATGAATCTTTTAAGCATGCATGTTAGATGAGGATTAAAATTCAAAAGAACCCGGCATTCCTTTTGTGATATTCACTTAAAATCATGTTGTCTAGTTGGGCTGAGTTTATCTTTATGTTATTAACACATCATTATCATAAGCTATTAAGCTACTCAGAAGATTAATATTTAAAGCTTAAGTACTGGTCTATGGAAGCGGCAAAAGCTTTGTCCTTTGTGCTGTACAAGCATTTGCTGGATCACTTCCCTGGACTGAAAATAGCTTAAAATGTTTCATTATGAATTCTGGAATAGGCTTGAATCTCCACACTTATTTACCCATGTAAGGTGTTGACATGCACATAAATTTAAAACAGATGCATGAAATTGGGAATTTGGAAGAATTAATACATGGAAAAACACATAAGAATTGATACCTTATTCGTAAGCTTTGAAATGCAATGATGAATGCACCAGTAAATAGTTTGCAAAGTCTAATACGCTTTAGGTGTTGGAATTTAATGAAGGGTCTAACTGTCACAATCCTATCCTTTAGTAAATATAATACAAATATGCTCTTTCATTCAGATCGATGGGTTCGAACAGGATAAGAGAGTGATTGTAATTGCTGCAACAAACAGAAAGCAAGATCTTGATCCTGCCTTAATTAGGTATAAAGGTTAACATTTTATTTCTCTGGTGTGAAATTATCTGACTTTAAGTTGATGAGTCTTTTCTCACTACTTTGGTAATGTTCGTTCAGTCGGTTCGACTCGATGATAATTTTTGGTTTACCGGATCAGCAAAACCGTCAAGAAATTGCAGCTCAGTATGCAAAGCATCTGACAAAGTCTGAACTAGAAGAACTTGCTGTAGTTACAGAAGAGTAAGTTTTACATTTCTTTTTAGAATTTGAGGTACTGACTAGGGAAAATTATAAGTTCATCATCAAAATGACATTTCTTCACACATTCATGGCAGAAAAACGCACACATACACATGGACACATATTTCTTCACACATGCTCATGAATCAGAGAAATAGGGTCATTATACATGAGCAGCACTTTCCTTTCTGAATATAATCTAGATACTTGCATACTCCACTGCATCCTCGCTCTACTTCCATTTTTGATTTTTGCCCCTTTGCATCATTCACAGCTTTATAATGTTTGCATTACGATGATATAATTTTATTTCTGATTATTCCTTTCTGCATTCAGAATGTCAGGAAGGGATATAAGAGATGTGTGTCAGCAGGCGGAGCGTTCGTGGGCGTCAAAGGTAAAGAATCTTGTTGTGGGTGTATTGGTTTCTGTACGTTAATCCTGGACTAACATTTATTCGTGCCTTTGATAGATAATTCGAGGACAAGCATCCAAAGATGGTGAAGGCTTACTTCCACCTCTAAATGAATACTTAGAAAGTGCAATTAAGCGGCAAAAGAGTCTATCTAGTATACCAGGCCAAAAAATTCAGAACTCCAACTCTGGCATGAAGAAACATCAACTAGTTTAGCAGACAAAAGCTTCCATACTTGGTTTTTTTTAGAATCAAATTCGTAGCAAACTTGTTGAAATATACAAAAGGAAAAATAAAGTGTCCTTGTCGATAGAGGCAGTCCTCGTGCTTTAACCAAACACTTGTGATATCATACAATCCTTGCAGTAATTTTAAAGGAAAAACCAAAAATTGATTGTTTCTACTGCATTTTTCTAAAATTGATTAATTAAGTATAAATATTGGCATATGTAATACACTTAATAAGTCATATATGTTTATCTTTAATTTGACAAAATTAAAAATGTTATAAAGTAAGATTTCACTATATATACATATGAATATTTTTATTATTTTCATCAAAATTTTATAAAAGTGCAGAACATCTTATAGAAAGACTCGAAAATTTAAAAGTTAAAGACATTTTCATGAAATTAGTCAATATTTTCAAGAAAACAGTGAAATTTTAGGATATTGTGAAGGTTATCTTGACGAAAGTTTTGCTGGAAGCATAGGTATATTTTCATCCATTAATTAAGAAAATGAGTAGAGGTATACCGAAGGCGTAACCGACGACAATTACATAAAGCAAATAAATTTGAGAAGGAAAGAAAAGGGATGAAGGGTTGGTCGACACTCGACATAAGTTGTAGGCTTGTTGTAGCCGTAGTAAAATGAAAATGATGTTTACGGTTTTAAAGAGTTCTGATTAATTTCTTTTGTACGAAAGAGTTCTGGCTGATTGATCATAGATAAATACAAATGGGTGAGGAGGAAAAAAATCAATTTTTTTTAAAAGTAAAATAGAAAAATATTGGTGATAAATTTTTTTATGGGTATTTGATGAATTTAAATAATTTTGATTTCAAATGAAATCATAAGTTAATCGTAGATGACAAATGATGAGAATAAAGTTAATCTGTAAATTCTTTTCACTAGTGGATGGAAGAGTAATCATAGATAATGGCTCCAAACTTACCCTCTCAAGTCTTGGTCAGTTCAAATTAGAACTTAATAATCATTATCTTTTGCTTAAGAATCTATTGCATACATAAAAGGTTTCAACTAACTTAATGTAAGTTCATATGATATGTATTGACAATAATGTCTTTGTATAGTTTTATCCTGATTTATTTTGTATTAAAGATCCACTTAATTAACAAGTCATCTACTAAGGTAAGTGTAAACAAAATTTATACAGAATAAACAGAGCTCTTTCACATGTAAGTCTATCTTCTCAAGTGAAATCTTTTCATGTTGATGCTACTGATTTGTTTTCTCAATCTGTCATGTTGCCTGATTAGCATGCCAAGTTTGGCCATCCATGTTCTATTGTAGTTAATAAAGTTGTATCCACTCATAGTCTTAAATGTTATAGGATTAGTTTAGGTTAGAATTTTCCTGTTGTATCCACTCATAGTCTTAAATGTTCTAGGATTAGTTTAGGTTAGAATTTTCCTGTGTCGTTTGACAAAGCACACAAATTTTCTTTTTACTTAAATCATACATGTTTTTCTCAATTATTTGATTTTTTATATGCTAACATGTGAACAGCTCTTATTCGTTCTGTGATTGGTGCAAAATATCTCTTGTTGTTGGTTGATGATTATTCACACTTTATGTGGATATATTTCTTATCTACCAAGTGTCAAACTAAAATTGCTATGGAATTGTTTAAAACAATGTCTAAAAGGCAGTTCAATACAACCATTAAATTTGTCTAAAGTGATTGGGGTGGTGAGTTTCACCTTTTCTCTACAAGTTGACAATCATTAGGTATATCGTGGAAAGTAGGTTGAGGTATGTTGTTGAATATAGCTTGTCCTTGTTGTCACCAAGAGATGTTCTAGTCAAATATTGGAGCTACGTTCGTCGTGTTGTTGTGAATTTGCAAAATAGGCTCCCTACCAAAGCTTTAGATCGTGTCTTTCCTACGAGCTTGTGTAATGCAAAAGTCCAAATTGTCCTTTCCTTAAAATATAACAAAGCTTAAGAACATGTTTGAGTATTTGAATCAAATAGAACACCATTGATCATATTTAATTAGAATATGACATGTTTTATATTTATTTGTAAAAAAATAGGATGTAAAGTCATCGCATATTATTTATTTACTTTTTATGGATTGTGTTATCTCTTAGATATGAGATTTGAATACTCACGTGATAAAATCCCTAATTCAAACGTAAAATATAATATTATTTATCACGAGATTTATTATTATAATGATAATGAGACACAACTTTTATTCGTATTAATGTAAATGTAGAGGAGAAATTTGAATAATATATTACTTTGATTAGTTTAGCATACAATCATTCTTGCCTTTTTTTTAATTTTTAATCTAATTTTTTCAATAATTTATTTATGTTGAAATATTAAAACATAAAGAAAAAAGAAATAGCTTGTTTCAATAATATAACCGGTAAAAACACATACCATTAGCTATGTTTGGTGTGAAAACTATTAATTTTTGCTCGTTATCTTTTACGAAAAAAGCTACATAAGATTAATATGTGTACGAAAATAAACCTACGTAAGATTAATATGTGTATAGGATTTATGAGAGCAACCACACTATATCTATGAAATTAGGTTTTTTTTGTCAAATATGAATATGTGGTATTTTCATTATACAATTATAAAGCTCTAAACCTAATTGCTAGTTTAGACTTTAAGTGTGAGGAGTCCATGGACATATCACATATAATCAAGTATTTGATCAATCTCATTATGGATCTAAATAAATGCATGCTTATTTAATATTTGATCAATTATAGGGTTTTTAGGTGAAATCTATGCATGGAGTTCCATTGGTGTGCAAGTCAAAAAAAGCACTTCATGGACTTTAACAAACCCCACGGGCTTGGTTTCACAAGCTTAGCACTTGTTTGCTCTAAAAAGGATTTCTTGGTTCTAAACAATAGCTTATTGTTGTCTATGTTGATGATATTATCATCATAGGTAATGATAATGTTCTCCTTTAGCAAATTATCATGTACTTAAATGCTAATTTTGTCTTAGAAGATCTTGGTGATCTATCCTTTTTCTTTGGTATTGAATTTCTAAGAACTGTTAGTTAGTTGCATTTAGCATAAGTATAGTATATTTGTGATCTCCTTCACAAGGTTGGATTGAGTTTCTGAAAGGCACTATCATCTCCTATTTCAAGCACTAATTCTTTGTCGAAGTACGAAGGCACACTTTTGTTTGATCCAACTTTGTTCTGTAGTATTGTTGGTGCACTTCGATATTGCACTATTATTAGACCTAAAATTGCTTTTGTGATGAATAAGTTGTCAGTTCCTAGCAACTCCTAATAAGGTGCATTGATTGGTCGTAAAAAAAAGTGTTACGATATCTAAAAGGCACCCTTGATTATAAAGTGTTTCTTCAAAATTTAACTCTTTTGGACCTTGTTGTATTTACAGATGCAAATTGCGTAGGATGTTCTAATGATAGAAAAAATACTAATGAGTTCTGTGTATATTTTGATGATAGAGCATTAGTCTTAGTAACTAGTGAGCTACTTTGGTTAAAATCACTCTAGTAAGAATTACGTTTGTTCATTGTTCAAAATTTTATTGTGTTTTATAATTAAATCATGTTATACATGCAAAAATTAAACATATTGAAATAGATTTTCATTTCGTTCGAGATTAGGTTAACAAGAATTTGATAGACGTTTGTTATGTTGTTACAACTGATCAAATAGTTGATGAGTTTACTAAAACAATTCTTATTCTATATTTTATTGAATAGAAACATAAACTATTGATTCTTTCACAACTTGAGTTTAAGGAGGGAGGAAATAATAGTGCAATGTTATATCTACTTATACGTTACTTAAGTTGTATCGTAACTAATGTATACTTAGCATTAATGTAACATTTTTGGCTTGATCATCGAGCTATCATTATATATAAAAAGATTGTTATAACTGCAACAACAATGTAACAACTTTGATTACATTCTATCTCGTTCTTGTGCTACGTGAGCATTCTAAAAGCATTGTTGAAGAACATATTTATAAAGAAGAAAAGATTATACAAAATAGCATATTGTTACTCGTAATATTACAAAAAAACCATATTAGAGCAAAGCAACAAATCGACTTTAACAAGCCATAAAGTTACTTACTTTTACGGTAAAATTTACAATTAGGTAAAACTTTCATTAATAAATAATAAGATGAATTACTTTACTCCTGATTATTTGATAATTATCAGGTAAATTAAATACTTAGTACACCTTTTTAGTAAAAAGGCTACGAAGATTAAAAAGATTACCAACATTTCCGCCGTCAACACCGCCATTAACGCTGCTACTACTTTGTTTAATGCCATGGCCACCATTGGAAGCAACACCTAGAGTACTATTCTGATCATTCCCACAGCTCAAATGGGCTCTGTACCCAATACACATCGGCACATTCAAGTTCAATACTCTGGCTTTAGACCCACCGGCGGTAACTTTTCTCCGGCGAGATTCCGACATCTCTTTTCTCGCACCCTTCTCAGCATTTTGGACATTGGCCTTGGAGCTCTTCAAATCAGAGCTACCTCCACGCCGAACTTGCCATACCGGACTGCTCCTACCCAAATGAACTCCGACCCGACCCGGACTATTCGGCCACTTTCTAGACTTGGACTCTCCGGCTGAGTTACTCCTCGAACAAGGCGCGCTATTCACTTTCCTGGTATTCGTAACTCCGAACATAGTTTTGGGTCGGGAAACAGCATTTGCGGCAGATGTACTCCGAGAAAAAGGCCATATATTGATATTCAAATGCGCTAGAGAAGAAGAAGAAGTCGTTGAATTTCCACTCCTTTCTTTCTTCTTCTCCTTCTCTTTATCATCTTGGTCAGTTTTGTTGTTCTTATTCTTGTCAACTTTTTTGAAAATGTCTTTCCAACGCTTTGAGGCTGATAGAGGAGCGGTTGATTCGAAATTCGCCGCTGATATTTCAGGTCCTGGAACTGGTTTGGGTTCTGGGTCCGGGTCCGGGCGTGATGGTTCCGAGTTTTCTTGTTCTGGATGAGGGTCAGGTGGGTCTGAGTTATTCCGGAGAGAGAGGAGATGGAGAGGAAGAAGAACGCCGTCCTGAAAGAGTTCGTCGGCGGAGAGGAGATTGGGTTGTGGGAAAGATTGGTTTCGGACCATCCAGAATTCAAACTCGGGCGAGTTAGAGTCCCTGTTTCTTCTTCTTCTTCGACTGCTGCTCAGTGATAGTGTTTGATGGGTTTCTGGATTACCTGTAGGGCTTTTCATTGAAAGAGAATAGAAGAAAGAGAGGGGTTTAAGTTTCAACTTGAAAGTTTAAAGCGAGAGGGTGGTAAGAGGTTAGAAATTCCCATCTTTTTTAAGAAATTTGCTAAGCTCAGAGAACAGCTCAGATTTAAACCTCCATTTAGTTTCCTTTTTAAACATTTTATTACTTTTTTTTTTAAAAAAGAAGTCATTTATATTTAAATTTATACATATATATATATATTAAGATTTCATCAAATTCAAAAATATGTATTATAATAATTAAGTTATGATTGTAAAATTTTAAAAATTTAATTATAAAATTATAAAATTATAAAATTATAAAATTATAAAATTTATATTATATATTAAATTTTAAATTTTTTTTAAAAAAATATATATATATATATATATAAATTTAATTAAAATTTAAAATTAATTTTACACTTTATGCATAAATAATAAGAATAGTTTTTTTTTGTTTTTGTTTTAGTATCTCATAAATAGATAAAAGTAGCTCGTGCAAAATCACAGAAATATTATTTAATCAATATTTTGTAAAAAAACAATAAAAAAAAAAGATATTTGAGTACCAAAATCTTTTTCTCTTTCGTTACTTATTTTTTTTTCCCTTCTCTTATTATTTTCTCTCCCTCACGCTCTTTTTACTCTTCTTCATTTTATCGTACTTATCATATCCCTCTCTTTCTCATGTCTCTTTCTCTTTCTAAAATTCTCACCATCCAGCAAAAACACTTAACAAAGTGATTAATATCCAACTAAAAAAAAAAAGATCCATCAACAAACGAACAAATAACTGTCATTTCAAAACATCAAAAACAAAAAAAGGATAAAACAAACAAAAACACCCACGTCCACACTTCATATGAACAAACAATCACAAACAAGACATATATAGCCATTAAAATAGAGTGATGCCAAGCCCTAGGTCCATGGCTAAATCCCAAGCTATATCTTCTTGGTTTTGGATCCACCCAAATAGAATAATCAAACGGCTCACGAGTAGACAAGAAGAAGTACTGTTAAAAAAATTCTTAATTTAAAGTTCTTTTTCATGTAAAAATCTATTTTTTTTAATTATTCAAAATCAAGAGGTGTGAAAAACATTTAACAGTAAAAAACTAATTGAAAAATTGAGATAATGATCAAAGTATTCCTATTATAATAAATAAGGTATTAAAATGTTCCTTTTTATAAAAGTGACTATAAAATTCAACATTTAAAAAGGGACTGTAAAGGGGTTTAATCACAGACAACATATAAATTTATGAAGGGATATGGATGATTATAATTTATTATAATATCATATCATATTTATAAGTAATATGAGATAAAAAAAATTACTTTTTAATATTAAAAATTTAGATAAAATTGTATAATAAATTATATAAGTTATAATAAAAAATATTTTATAAGAGATAAGAGATAGAGGTACCATTATATTTAAATGCAAGGAGAAAGGTAAAATGAATAACTCTATATAAAACCAACAGATAGAATTATTTTTAGTGGATTATATTTAGTTAAAATATAAATATTAGTTAAATTTTTGACACATTCTTTTGAAGAGTTTTCCGTATAAAACTTTGGAAAATTAAAAAAAAATAAGAATTTTAAGATTTATAAATGAGGTTTTATTAAATTACACTCAATATTAAATAAATATAAATAATTTTAGTTTAATTTAAATAATTTATCATAGTTTTTTATTATTAAAAATATATAATTTTTTGATAAAATATATTATTTTAGAAGTTATAATGAGAAATTATCATTGATGCTCTTGATCTTTAATATATCTTCACATATGTTTCTGATTTTTATAAAATAACTTTAATGTTCTAGATTTTTATAGTTAATATCACTGATATTTTTTAATAGTTAATGATGTTAACTTTCTATCTAATGACGTATTTCCTTTCATATGGCTCTGATAGTAAATAATTTTAAAATCTAATTAATTTTTCTTTGATTTTAGAATTTTGAACAAATAAATATTGATTAATTTTCTAATTTTAGGGATTTGAACAAATAAATCAATTGGAATCTAGAGTTGTGTTGGTCTTATCTTGTTTTACTAAATATGAGTCTACTTTTGTCTTCTATTACTTCATGTCTGATCTTTAATTACCTTATTAGAAGTCTCATTTTTTGAATCGAGAGCAATGTCTTATTACCTTTAACCAATAACATGATCCATACTTCTATTTAAGACATAAGAAAGACATTAAGTTTAAGTGAAAAGCGAACTTTTATTCATTAAGAAAGTAAGACTATTATAATCTTAGTTTCCTACTAATTTACTCTATATGAGATTGTTTATACATTTTTTAAGAAGCAAGTGATGTTTGGGTTTTATGGTTAAAACTTGTTGTGCCATTCTTCTTTAAATAAGAGCCATTTTATAGACATAAGAGCAATTATTTTACATACGTAACATAAAGACACATGGAAGAATAATGAATACATATTATCTTAATATCTTCATTCCTTTCTTAAAATAAAGACATATGGAAGGATAATGATTACATTTTATCTTATCTCTTTCTTCTTTGTAAAACTTTATGCTGACATTTATTTATTAAAAATCACTTATCGGCATGCTTCTTCTTGATATTGGAGATATAAATCCATCTCTATCGTTTATACAATAAAGGTACTTGTAGTTCTCAGTATGCTTTTTTGCCAGTTAGCAAAATTTTTGTTTGGTTCTTTTAGTCACATCCTACTCATTGTAGTTGAATGATGCTTCATAATTGATAATTTTCTCAATATCTTCTTAAATTATTTTAAAGTTATTGTGTGAAATCATAATGATATTGTTTGTGGAGTAACCCTGATTTCAAATAATGTTCTTATTTCCAATGTATATTTGACTAAACATTATTATTTTTTTCTATTTAAGAGCTTTTTTTTATCAAATTCTTCTTCTGGTAGAACCATAGGTTAGTCTACTATTCTTATTAAAGATGTCATTCTTATTTTAATAAAATGATAAAGACTAATAGGGTTTTCCTTTGTGCCAATCCATTATAAAATTGAAATTTTTTAAAAATATTAGACGATTATTTACATTTACTCTTTCCTAAAAAATTTAATTTTAAATTTTTTTGAAAATAATAATTTAATTCCATTTAATGTTGCTTGGTTAAAATTTTTCAATCAACTCATAATAAAATAGTTGATAAACAAGTTTTGAATATACTCCTTCGATAATGTTGAATCTGTTACATATGATTGATTTTCTTCTTGGTGTATGGACTTTTTATATTGTGAAAAATTTCATAGTTTTAAGTTGATATTTTTCTTATTTTATTGCTAAATTATAAAGATTTAACCATTGGTATAGGTTTATGTTTATTTGTCTTTCCTTTTCTTCATCGGAATAAGAAATATATAATGTATTGTCTTGAAGATTAGTGGTCTTGGTATCTTTGCTAGCATTATCATATTTTATTTTCTAGCAGTTTGCTTTTTGAGTGTTTGTGCATAGTTGCCTTCTAAGTTGACAACTATATCACTAAGTCTGATAAGCTTAAGGATTTTGAAATTAGTAAAATTTCCTTATGCTTCAATCATATTAGTGAGTGATTTGAATGTTAAATTTGATAATCTAGTTATTACTATACTTGCTTCTAGACATATCTTATATATCTCTAAAGCTAGTTCATTGTAGATAGCATAATATTTTTTCTTCTTGATTCTTTTATTTGATCTCTTCCTTATCTACGATTTTAGACCATAAAGCTTTTAAGGAGTTATCCTTTTCTCTTTTGGTTAATTTTGAGGTTTTATCCTCCTTTGAGATTTTAATCTCTTTCTTTGTTGGAAAACTAGACTCTTCTTGTTTTTCACGTATGAGTAACTTTTTGAGATATAAAATCTCTAATTTATCATCTAGAACTTTTATTTCTTTCTCTTTGATTGTGATTTATATGTCAAGATTGTCCATCTTTCATGCAATTATAGAAAATTGTTAGTGTGGTTAATTCTTTAATTAAAGCATAAATCAAACTATTAGTTTTTCTTGGTAGATATTCATAATCAAATTTGTAATGATTAAATCTATGCTCTCATCTGATTAATTTTTTTGTTTGTAATCTTCTACGATATTAGTTCTCAAGAAATATCCAAATTTTTATTATTTATTCTAACAATAAATCTTAAGGATATTATATATATAGCAAAAATTTTTATTGAATGTTTTATAGCTAAATATTCTTTTTTATTACTATATTAGTTTAGTTCAGCTCTTTCAAAAGCTTCTAAAGTAAACCTACAAAAATATTTATCTTTATCATTTACCCTTACTTTTAATATGGCTCCCCAATATTCATATAAAACATTTGTTTATATTATCATTTTGTCATCTGGTCCTAGATGGTGAAGTGTTGGTATATTTTTACATGTGCTTTTACCTTTTTCATGTACTAAGTATCTTAATCAGTCTATTTTAAAACATAATCTTTCTTAAGTTTTGCTTATAAATATTTTTTTTTTATTTTTGCTAATTTTCTAATTTATGTTTCTGCGTATGTCAAACATCTTAAAAATCTTTCTAATTGGTTTTTGTTAATGATAACATTGAAAAATTATTGTATATTATTTAACACATGTGGTGTTTCCCATCTTCTATTTCAAGTCCTAAATATTTGATCTTTTGTTCGACTAATACTATATTTTTCCCATACAATATTATTCCTTCTTTCTTACATTTTGTTTAGATTTTTAATATGTCAGATTAATATATCATCATTATAGACACAATAAAGGGTATGATATTCTTTAAAAAATTTGTCAATATATCATTTAAAAATATTCATAGTATTTATTTTAATGCAAATGGTACAACATTCCATTGAAATTTTCTTTACGAATAACTAAAGGTTGTTGATATTTGAGATTATTTATCTAATATGACCTTCCAAAATCCACATTTTCAATTAAAACTAGAAAAAATATTTTTTTTTCTTTTGATTAAGGCCAATAACTCTTCCTTTTTAGGGATAAAGTATCCATTATCTATCATTTCTTTATTTAATGATTTAAAATTTATAACAATTCGTTTCTTTTCTTGTCTTAGCTTCTTTTTCTACTAAAAATGATGAACTTCAATATGGACTCATGCTTGGTTTAATTACTCTTAGTTTTAGAATTTCTTGAATTTTTTTATTAAACTCTTCTCTATCTTCTGGAGTGTAGACCATAGATTTTACTCTTATAACCTCACTACTACAAGGCATATATATGATCTTCTTGAATTTTTTTCATTAGGTTTCCGGATTCTTGCAAATCAAAGCAAACCTCTCTCGTTTTCATTTAGATTAAGGTTGCATTTGGGTTACCAGTTTATCGTTTTCGATTTTGATTTTTCCCCATTTCTTAAATAAAAGTTTTTCCCTTTATTAATCTTTGTGGAATTTATGGGTTCATTTGTTTTTATTATTTGTTCTATGGAATTTTCTTTCATGAAAATCTTAAATTGATGTGGAATTTCATCAAAATCATTTTTAGTTGAAGAAAGTTTGAATCTTTTTAAACGGGAAGTTGAAGAAAAAATATGGAGATGCTTTCATTCGTGGCAATAATGGGAAATAGGTTCATTCCTTATGATATTGGCTTTGCTTCACTGATTATGCTGAGTATAGAAAGTTGTCAACAATATTTTGTTGCTATTTCTTTGATGTAGTTTTGTACGTCAGTACCACAAAGAGGACTTTAACTGACGGGGCTTAGTTTCATTTTACCTTCTTACAACTTGATCACCATTTTCTCTTTATTTTGTATTTTAGGGTTTCACATACCTTGTGCTTGTTACTGTTCTACCATATGGCCACACCTTTCACGGTCACTACTTGTGCCATGGACAAAGAGTTAAACACCAAATGTGGTAATCTATTTTGTGAATTCTGAATTTGATTTTGACCTCTAAGTAGTTTCTAATAGTTAGAAAGGAAATGGAAAGATGAAAAAAAATTAATGATTTTCCTAGTAGTGTATTGGCTGGATTTATCTATTGTTATTTCTATTATACATTGTGTTTATGGTTCATTCTTATTTTATCTATTGTTACCAACGTAGCAGGCACACCAGGCGCACCAGCGTAGCAAGTGCACCCGGGCAGCAAGTGCACCCACGCAGTAGGCACACCGGCGTAGCAGGCGCACCAGGGCAGCAGGCGCACCAGCGTAGTAGGCACACCAACGCAACAGGCGTATTGAGTTTTGAGTCTCAAAATAGATAAAAATAAATACTATACTTAAGTTATTTCTATTGTACACTATGTTTATTAATTTTTAGTGTATAATAAACTCTCGAATGTAATTATACTTTTAACTTTAATATAATATTATTTTTAATAAATTTATTATAATTTATATTGATTTAATTTTTAATATTATAATTAATAATTGTATTTTTTAATTTATGTATACCCTATGGCCTTAGTTATTAGAAAATCGAGACCATAGGCACCCCTATAGTCTCTCTCACTTAGGCCTCGGTTCTTATAACCGTGGCCATAGACCTACAATCACTGTTAAAAACTGAGGCCATATGTACTTTTTCTAGTAGTGCCTTATTAGTTTTTTTTAGTTTTATCTTGTTACATGTTCAAGCTTATTAATATTTGGATTTAAATGATAATCTTAGTTTACTATTTTACGTAATTTTCGTATTTTCAGTAACCTCGTATCTTCTTGTATTTCTTTTTAAGAATGGATTTTCCAAATCATTAAATTCTAGATCATCTTCATCTAGTAATTTTTATTCCTGTGTATATTTTCTAAATGTGATTTCTGCTTATGGTATATCTCACCACAATTTTTCTTTTTATGTTTTTCAATAAACTTTTCTAATAACATACTTATGACATTACTAATATTCAAAATATATACTAATATTGTTATACTTATTTTATCTATATATTGTGTAAATGGTTGATATAAGTTTAAGAAGTTATTTTCCATTAAGAAATCAACTCTTATTTTCTGTTGATATATAGTAGTGATATGAAAATTTTTTCTCCTATTATAATATCAATATCTTTTATAACCTTATAAAGTATAATTGTTATATTATTTTATATTATTACTATTAAGTCCTTTAGGGTTGCAATTCAAAATTCTTGTGAAAAAAAATATATTTTCTTGCTACACATATACTGACTCCAATATCTATATAAGTATGTAAATTA
Source organism: Hippophae rhamnoides (assembly GCA_033030585.1). Taxonomy (NCBI): domain Eukaryota; kingdom Viridiplantae; phylum Streptophyta; class Magnoliopsida; order Rosales; family Elaeagnaceae; genus Hippophae; species Hippophae rhamnoides. The sequence goes on from CM065432.1 coordinate 26,799,965, forward strand.
TATATATTATATCATTCGAATTTGCGCCCTGTATTTATGCAAGTACTATTAGGATTAGTAATACAATATAGGTCATTCATCCTTAGATGTTTTCTCTGAAACTAGTTTTTCTTCTTTTTCAGTTCACTCATTAAGTATATTGATTCTTTTTTATCAATGTTTGATTCTTCTATTGGTTATAATTCCATATTATAGACTTGTTGTAGTATCTTTAAAATTTTCTTATATTCCTTATTATGAGTTAACCTATTAGGAAACTTATTGGCATAATGAACTTCTTCATTACATATTCAAGACCTTTAAGTTTTCTTGCATAATCGATAATAATTTTCTTTTATGTGAAATTTTCTTCTTCTAAAATATTTTTCTTATAATGTTCCAGGTTATATATTCTCTTATATTTAGAAAAGATTTATTTCCTAAATTTACATTTCTTGAATATTTTTTTGTTTGTAAGACTTTATACTATATTAATACTTTTTTAGCATTTGAAATTCTTACCATCACAACATATGTTAGGATTTTATATAGCATAATTATATTCACTTATTCTTTGACATTGTAGAATTACCAAGATTTTAGTTCTTTTATTCTTCCTTCTAAAGTATTTGATATTACTATAATACTTATATTTCTCCAATTTTCTTTAAGAGTTTTGTATAGAGTTTATTGTAACTTTTGATAAAACATTTCCTTGAAGTATTATTGTTGTATTTTTAGTATCTTGTGGTAATACATTTCATATTCATGTAAAAAAATCTATGTGGCACATATTACATATTTTCATATATGCTAAATACCATATAGCCTCAATTTATTTGTAGTTCATTTGTTTTAATGATATGATTTCCTTTATCTTTTCCTATGAACACTTTATATATTTTATTTACTAATTTATCTAAATATCATTTTCCTGTTAAAGAATCTCCTTGCATCCTAAGATGTATATGATCTGGTAGATTACTAAACTATATTTTAACATTTTTAATCATTTTATAGCTTGATAACACTCTACAAATTTATGGAACTAGTACAAAAAAGGTATTAAAGTCAGTTCGCTGAATCGACTTTAAATTTTATGACTTTAAATTTTAAATTTTAAATTTTTTTAAAAATTTACTCATTTTCTATTATACTCAAATTAAAAGCTGTATTCAATCACTAAATAATAGCAGGAAAAAAAAATCTGTTTAACAAATAGTTTAAATAATACAAAAAACTGAAAAATAAAATATTAATTAATATAAAAAAAATTACCATGATGTTGTTCTATGTTATTCAAGATCATCATATTCTTCTCCTAATGTTGTAATACAAACCTACATATATAATACAAAAATTTATATACATAAATAATAACGCATAATAACAAAAAAAATATGAATAATAAGTGCGTATGATTAATAGAAATACTTACAAGAGTAAATGAAGTGACAAAATGAAGGAAATGAAGAAAAAATGGTGTTTTGTAAGTGAGAAATAGGTATAAAAAATTTAAGTATTTTGCTCAAAAAAATAGGGGATTTAAAAGATTAGTTAGAGAGGAAGAAAACTCACTAATCGACGCTGGAATTAGTGGTCGTAGGTGGTCGGAAATGAAAATGAGAAAGAGTGGAGGAGAAGTGGATGAGGTTTTGGATTTTTGAGAGTTATGCAGTGCTTAGAATAGTTTTTGTCTGGGAAAGAAAGAAGAGAAAAGAATTTATCCACGTGTGTAGTGTCGGTTCTACGTGTCAACCGATGCTATGCTACGTGGATAGTGTCAGTTGACACCTAAAACCGACACTACGTCCATGTGTAGTGTCGGTTCGACACATCAACTGATGCATCGTCCTACGTTGATAGTGTTGGTTCTACACCGAACCGACTTTAAATTCATTATAAGTCAGTTTTTTCCAAAATCCGACTTTACATATCAATTTAAATACCCTCTTTTGTAGTAGTGTGGGTTTTTACTAGTAGTTTTAGATGTATGGATTAGTATACTCATTGCATTAGCCCATTCATCTATTTTTTTTCTATCTCTAATACAATTTAAGTCTAGATAGTCAGTTTTATTATTATTTTCTTGAAGTTTGAATTATAGTAGTATAGATCTTCCCCATTATAATCTTCTTTTCATTTTTGGTTGTTGTATTCTCCTATATAGAGGATTAGGTTCATTTGGTCATTGCCTATTCCTTTCATTTTTGTGAGGATCAAAAATGTATTCCTGAATTATAGGGGGTATTACTGTGTTTCTTTTCATAATAATATTGAATTTTTTTGTTCATAATCTATTTATTGATTACTATCATATCATCTTCTTTTTATTAAAGCATATTTTTTCTTCATAATTTTTTCTCAATTTTATATATGTTAATGTTAAGAGGCTTACTAATATTTCTACCTCCTTATTTTCAGGATCCATAAATTTTTGTTCTAATTGTTTTCTATACTCCATTAAGTTAAAACCATAGATTTTTCTTCATTTTTTTTTCTTTTTTTTTCATTATGGAGAATCATTCAATCAAATTTTCTTAGAACTTATTCCTTTAATTCTTCTAATGAATTTCTTTTTAGAATATCTAGTTATAATATTTTGTCACAACTATTTTTTCATATTTATTTAAAGATTTCTTCTTGTGTTTTATTTATATTTTGTAAAGATTCTATTTTCCTCCAAAAGAATTAAGCATTTCATTATAGCATTTTAGTCATTTGATATGCTTATTAGGTTACCATTATTTTCTAATTCTATTCCTTATTAATCTATTTTTTGAAATTTTTAAGAGATTTTTATTTTACAGTTTATTAGTTTTCTTGTTATTGTACTATTACTTCATGGATAATAATTTTTACTTCTTTAATTTCATGTTTTGTTTTTTATAAATTCAATTCATGATACATTACTTTTTCTTCCTAGTAAAAGAAGTTTTTATTTTACATCTAAGTTTCATTCTTTAAGTATTTTAAAATATGTTAATATTCATGGTTTTATTATTCATCTAATTTCTTGAAATTTTTTATCTATTTTTATGAGTTCATTTTGTCCATATATAAAATTATTATGGCTTTTTGTTAATGAATATTCTATTATGTTGTATACTAAAAATGAATGATTTTATTCTTTTATTAAATTTTCTATTTCAAATTCATAAGCTAAACTTAATACACGGATAAGAATTTTTACTTCTTTAATTTCATGTTTTGTTTTTTATAAATTCAATTCATAATACGTTACTTTTTCTTTCTAGTATTAGAGGTTTTTATTTTACATCTAAGTTTCATTCTTCAAGTATTTTAAAATATGTTAATATTCATGGTTTTATTTTTCATATAATTTCTGGAAAAGTTTTATGTATTTTTATGAGTTCATTTTGTCCATATATTAAATTATTATGGCTTTTTGTTAATGAATATTATATTATGTAATATACTAAAAATGAATGATTTCATTCTTTTATTAAATCTTCTATTTTAAATTCATAAGCTAAACTTAATACTTGGTTTAAGTTTTTATCATTAATATTAATGACAAACCTAAGATATATTGTGAATTTTAATTTTAGTATCCTAGTTTTCTATACATCATTCTTAATAAAACATTTTTTCTATTAATTATTTTATTGTCTAAGAATCTTAATTTTCTTTGTGTATCAATTTATTTTTCTAAAATGTACATTTATTAATATTTGTATTGCTCATAAAATTTTCTTTTATCCTTTTGGGAGATTTTTGATAGTTTATCCATGATTATTTCTTTGTTAATTAATAGTATGTTATACCTTTATTTTGCACCTGTAATATTAATACTTATTTCTTTGTTACTTATTCCATAATAAATTATATCTTTCCTTAGAAATTGTTTTTATTCTTGAGAATAATTAATCTTTAAATCCATATCATTCCTTAAGATTTAATCTTGCTTTTTGTAATTCTTTAAATTTCTTTTTGTTAATTATCATTTTTAAAGAGAAACATTATGAGATATCTTGTGTTTCTATTTCTATTATTTCTATCAATTTTTTTATGAATAAAATATTATTATTGACTTTTGTTACCTTTAACTTTTATTATATTTAAGTATTTATAATGTTTTTAAAACTTGAAGAATATTTGTGATATCATTTTAAAACTTAGAAGTATTATTGTTATGATCTCGTTACAAATTGTAAGGTTCTATTTTTGATTATTCGGTATAGCTTTAATCTAGAATTTTTGGAGATTTGTTTTTTGTATTTAATTAAATTATATTTAATTAAAAAAAATCAAAATAGCATTCATAAAATTGTATCATGTTTATCTCATATATTTTTATTATTAAAAAAATATGATATATTATTTTATTTTCAACGTCTTTCAAATTAAAAGTTATTTAGATCCATTCAATGTTTAATATCATCCAATTAAACTCCATTTAATATTATTAGAGTATTATTTTTATTATTTTAAGTTTTTGAATATTGTTTTTTTTTTGTAATTTTCCAATTTTCTTTGCTTATTATAATTTTTACAAAGATAAATATTAATATTACTTAATTGTTTTACCCATTTTTACATCCATACTTTTATATAATATCATACGTTGTTATTATTTTAAAAATTGGAGAAATAATTCATTTTTTTAGATAAGACATGTTAAAATTTAGATGGTATTAATACAAAAATAAATACAAAATCAGGTCCCTAATAATCCTCTCTACGAAAAATTTTATGTGACATTCTAGAGCAATACTTATTTTGGATATTGATTTCTTACAATATGCTATTTTTCCTATTTTGTTCCACAAAAATATTTTCATGGTCTCTCTCTCTCTGTTTTTTTTAAGATATTGAGTATTTTATTAAATTGATAAAAGATTACAAATCAGTATAATATAAATTTAACAAAACCTAGTACTATAGCTTGAAGAGCAAAATAAGATAAACGTCCATGTAAAAATACATAATAGAATAATAATACAATCGAAAAAATATAAGCTCCAAAAGAAGTGCACTAAAACCATGTCAGATCTCCAAGCTGTTCAAAAGGATGCCAGATGAAAACATTTCGAGTATCTTGTAAGATATGCATAAAACCATTACAGTGCAAGATATGGACTTACAAGCAAACCCACACTCATACAAAAACTTACCTAAATATAGCATAAAACCCAAACTAGATGGTAGAAGAAGAAAAACAAGAAACAAAGAAGGAAGGGGGAAACAAAAGAAATAAAAAAATTATAGATTAAGGAGAGAAGAAATGAATCATAGAGGAAGAAGAAAAGATGAAAAATAAAAAAACATAAAATAAAAATAAAATCTCCACCGTAGAGGTCCCTCCAAAGAGGAGCTTCTCTGATGGAGGGAAAATAAAATGATGAATATGATTTTCTTGCAAGAAAGAGGAGAAAATATTGGAAGAAAAATGAATAAAAAGGGTGGTGGTCGCGAAGCTGAAAGAGGCCTCTTAGTTTACTCTTTGCTCTTTTCTACCTCTTAGGTTTTCTATGTTGTTGTTAAGCTGTTGTTCATGAGATAACCTTTTTCATACTCCTTTTTTTTAGTAATGTTATATGTCCCATGTCTTGATAGTTCAATTGTGTTGGGAAAAATAGATAGTTGTAAAGAAATAAATTTCACACACCCCCGGTAATTTCCTAAGTCAAAATAGAACAAAAATAACACCAAGATTTTAGCGTGGAAAAACTTTCCAAAATGAAAGTAACAACCATGGGACCCGTAGGCCTCTTAAACTTTAACTATAATAAGATGAGATTGCACACTTCACCTTTAGGTGGATCTCTCACAAAAATACAACAAATATGTATCTTCAATTTGTGGGTAAAACTTCACAAATTGGCTCTCTTAATTTTCCTCTCAAAAACTGTCTTAGAAAACTCTCTATGTTTTCTTTTCCTCTGCTTCTGATCTGATGAATTTTGAGATTGAAGCAAAGGCTTTATAAAGCCAAAAAAACTCCATTCTTCACGTATGATTATATGGAGACAAATGGCAGAAATTTTTGACTTTTCTTTTCTTTCTTTCTTCTTTCGGCGCCACCACCTTTGAATGTTTCCTTTCCCTTTTTTTTCTTTGCTGCTGGCCCATATTAGTTGGACCAACAAATCTCCCCCTCCACCTTATGTGGGACACGGCTCTTCCACACCTGCAATCTTTCTACAGATAACAAACTTTTCTCTAGTCACGGTCTTTGTCATCATATCTGCCCCATTATCATTGGTGTGAACCTTCTCAACTTGCAGTAGTTTATGTTCCAACACATCATGAATCCAATGATACCTTACGTCGATGTGTTTGGACCTTGAGTGGAAGGTTGGGTTCTTACTAAGGTGAATTGCACTCTGACTGTCGTAATAAAGAACATAGTTTTCTTGGTTCTAATGCAATTCTTATAGGAACATTTTCATCCATAAGATCTCCTTATAGCCTTCAATGATTGCAATGTACTCTGCTTCTGTGGTACTTAAGGCAATACACTTTTGTAATCATGATTTCCATGAAATAGCTCCCCCTCCAAATATTATTAGGTACCCGGATATAGATTTCCTCGTATCTACGTCGCCAGCCATATCTGAATCTGTATATCCTTCTAATATAGGTTTATTATTACCAAAGCATAAAAAATGACTGGAGGTTCCTCTGAGATACCTGAGTATCCATTTGGCAGTTGCCCAATGTTCCTTTCTAGGATTTGATAAGAATCGGCTCATAATGCCAATAGCATATGCAATGTCTGGTCTGGTGCATACCATAGCGTACATTAGACTGCCAACTGTCGATGCATAAGGCACCTTGCTCATCTTTGATTTCTCCTCCTCACTTGAGGGACATTGAATCACATTAAGTTTGAAATGGCTTGCAAGTGGACAACTAACAGGTTTAGCTTTGCTTATGTTGAATCTTTCAAGAACTTTTTCAACATACCATTTTTGGGAGATCCAGATCTTTTGCTTTTACCTGTTGAGGGTAATCGTCATGCCAAGAATCTGCTTGGTAGGTCCTAAGTCCTTCATTGCAAAGGACTTGCTTAACTCCTTCTTCAACTTGTTAATCTTGTCAATATTTTGACCCACAATTAACATATCATCAACATAAAGAAAAAGAATAATAAGATCACCATTAGAAAATTTCTTGATGAAGACGCAGTGATCAGCCATTGTTATATTATATTCATTTTTCTCCATGAATAAGTCAAACTTTTTATACCACTGCCTTGTTGCTTGCTTTAGACCGTACAAGCCTTCTATAGTCTACATACCAATTTCTCTTTGCTTTTGACTTGGAAACCTTTGGGTTGCTCCATATAGATTTCCTCGTCAAGATCACCATGTAAGAATTCAGTCTTTACGTCAAGTTGTTAAACCTCCAAATTAAGGCTGATTACTAAACCAAGAATAACTCGGATTGAAGACATTTTAACTACTGGTGAGAATATTTCATCGAAGTCAACACCCTTCTTCTGCTCAAATCCTTTCACAACCAATCTTGCTTTGTAACGTGGTTGCGAGCTACCTTCTTCACTTTTGATTCTGTACACCCACTTGTTCTTGAGAGCTTTTCTTCCCTGTGGTAGTTTCATCAGGTCAAATGTATGGTTCTCATGCAAAGATTAAATTTCTTCCTGCATGGCTTTTAACCACTCAGTCTTATGCTGATCAGTGATAGCTTCGTCATAACTCTCTGATTCTCCCTCTTCAGTGAGCATCATATCCTCGTTAGGAGAAAATATACGAATCATTTTTCATACTCGGGTACATCTCCTTGTCTGTACTTCTGGTTGGACTTGTTCAAAAACTTGTTTTGGTTTTGAACTACCAATTGGTGGATTGACATCATCAGTATCTGGTGTAACTCACTCGTTATCAGGATTTATTGGTAGGAGTGGATCTAGATTAACTGGAATTTCATCTGACTATGGTTTCACGGATTTCTCAAAATCCTCGATTGTTTGGTCTTCAAGAAACACCACGTCTCTACTTTTGACAATCCTTTTGTTAATAGGATCCCAAAGTCTATAACCAAATTCTTCATGGGCATATCCCATAAAGATACAATTCTTCACTTTTCCATCCAACTTGGACCGCTCACATCTTGGGATGTGAACAAATGCTCTGTAGCCAAATACTTTCAAGTGTTTGTAAGAAACATCTTTCCCCTTCCAAAATCTTTCCAATACGTCGTAGTTCAGTGGAACTGATGGAGAAAGGTTGATTAAATCGAATGTTGTCCTCATTACCTCCCCCCAAAAGAAGTTTGGCAGTTTTGCATTTGAGAGTATACATCTGACTCTTTCACAGATGGTTCTGTTCATTCTCTCTACGACACCGTTGTGTTGAGGTGTCTTTGGTACTTATTTTTCTTGCCTGATGCCAAAATTTCTACAGTACTCCTCGAATGGTCTAAGATACTCACCATCATTATCTGCACGTACACACTTCAAATGTCTACCAGTTTCTCTCTCCACTTTTACATGAAATTGGTTGAAAACTTTATGCACTTGATCTTTAGTTTTCAAAGCAAAGGTCCATACTTTTCTAGAATGGTCATGAATAAAGGTCACAAAATAGTGAGCACCTCCTAATGACTTACAACTCATTGTACAGACATATGTGTGTATTAAATCTAGAATATTTTCCTTTCAAGATGGTGCGAGACTACGAAATGCAACTCTATATTGTTTTCCCATAATACAGTCAACACAAATTTGCAAGGGTGTACCTTTCATTCCTGGCAAGAGCTCATTCCTGGAAAGAATTATGAGACCTTTATCACTCATATGGTCGAGTCGCTTATGCCATAACTCGGTAGGAACTTCTTTCCTAGTGGTATTTACTTCTCCTCTACACAACCGGGCTACTATGATGTAGAGTGATGTATCTTTCTTGCCTTTCACTACTACCAAATTGCCTTTGGTGAGCTTCCACTTTCCTTTACCAAAATAATTATTGTATTCTTCATCATCAAGCATACCAGTAGAGATCAAATTGAGGCGGATATCAAAAACATGCCTCACATCTTTTAGAAGTAATCTGCATCCAAGATTAGTCTCTAGATAAATATTGCCAATGCCAACAATTTTTGATGCATCATCATTTCCCATCCTCACACGTCCAAAATCACCTTGAGCATGATAGGAAGTGTCTGAGTCAACTACATAAGTAGTGTCTTGACATGCAAGATTGACATAATCAGCATCTTGAACAATGAAAACTTCTTCAATGACAGCTGTGGTGTCATTTGTTCGGGTTTCTACTTATTGATTTCTGGATTGTTTCGCCTTTAACCTTCTACATTCTTGAATGAAGTGTCCAGGCTTGCCGTAGTGATGACACTTCTTGTCATGCCTTGATCTTGACTTCGACCGTCCTCTTTCTTGACTTTGGTTACGGGTGTTTGTACTTTTACTTCTCCCGTGCCATTCTTGCTTGCTTTGTTTCTACATGACAAGTACTTCAGTTTCAAGAGTATATCATTCATCTTTTCGTCAAGACTCTTCATTTAACATTCTATCTTTTACCATATCCATAGTAAGCTTGCCATCAGGAGCTGAGTTGCTAACTGATACAACTAGAGTATCCTAACTTTTTGATAGAGAACTCAACATTAATAACGCTTGTAGCTCATCATCTACAGTCATCTTCATAGAGTTGAGTTGATCTACAATGCCTTGGAACTCACTCATATGTTTTGATATGCTGCTTCCATCTTTATACTTCAAATTGACTAATCGTCGCATCAGATTAGCTTTATTCTGTGCAGTTGTCCTCACATACATTTTCTCCAACTTTTGCCAAAGAACGTAAGCATCGTGTTCATTAGAAAAATTTTGAAAAATGCTCTTGTTGATCCATTGTCTAATTTGAGCAGCACACTTTCGGTTCAGAACGACCCATTTAATGTCTACCCTGGTTACTTCTTTCTCCTTCAACATTATAATTGGCTTCCATAGATCTTTAATGTATAAAAGATCCTCCATCTTCGGCTTCCAAATTGCATAATTAAATGCGATCAACTTTATCATATTACCTGTGCTCTCCTCCATTTAAGTCATCAGTCAACAGGTTTCGCTGAACTTGGTACTTTTTTGACGATGAATAATACCCGCCAAATAGTATCTATGAATAGTGCGGTTGAATAGTACCTCGTGAATGCTACCCCATGAATAGTACCACCGATAGTACAAATATAGTATATATGAATAGTACTATATATGTGAACAATACTCTCACTAAAAATAACCAAAAGCTTTAATACCACTTTGTTGGGAAAAATAGATGGTTGTAAAGAAATAAATTTCACACACACAACATAATTTCCTAAATCAAAATAGAACAAAAATAACTAAGATTTTATAGTGGAAAAACCTTCCTAAATCATTAGATTGACTATTTCTCTCTCTCAATAGTTTGTTTTTCTGGTGTGAGTTTGTGAACTATGCTTATCTTTACTTGCTTAGTATTCTTCCTTGCTTTTGTATTATTTGGGTTCTACTATATGTAGATGCTTTTTCTTTAGGGGAGTTTTGAGAGTGTATAATGCATAACATATTTACTACTTGACATGCTTGCATTTAGGATAAAAGTTATGCGTCTGTTGCATGATGTTAGAGGGAATGTAGTGTTTGTTCTTATATACTTGGTGTATATCTTGTTTATGAGTTTATGTTATGCTATATATTCTTGCGATGCTTCCTTCTTCTTGACATTACTTTGAATGAACCATGCATAAATAGGACTATTAATATGACATGTAGTATGCATAGTATGCATTCTATTATGTCACATGTCATTTTATATGTTTATCAACATTCTTGATCTGTAGTAATTTATTGCATGTTTCCTACATCTAGTTGTTTGCTTGGTATTTGCTGTTAGAATGCACGACACGTATTTTTTTTGGTAGTCTACGATGCCTTTCCCTATGTATGTGTATAATATAGAATGAGGTTGCAGGATTGAATACACCCTAGTGTTGTTATGGGAAGATAGTTGAGTCACTAGGAGTGTTTCAACTTGAAAAATAGTTGGACTTTTATTCAACTTATTCTTAGGGATACGTTGACACATTTATGTGGCATTCATGTTTGGAGGAAGATAGTTGAGTCTTTAAAATTGTGTCAACTTGAGAGAGAGTTGGACCCCTAGTGAACTTCTTCTTATGGATTCCTTGACACGTTTATATGACATTGGTGTTTGATCGCCCATCCCATTGATGTGTTGTAAGCATATTGCAAAGCCCCTTATGGCCTCCCATAAGACGTATATATATGTGGATTCGGGTTATGTATAGCATTAAGAAGATATTTTCTATCTGCACTCTTCTTGGTTTGTATATGCATTCAATTTTTTGTTTGTTGCATCTTTTTACCTTGATGTTGCCTCAGTATTGCTCTTTGTATATTTTGTATGATTGCATGTCTTGCATTTCATTGTGTTTGCTTTAATCTTTTCTATTGTGTTGCATGAGTGTTAGAATTATTACATTTTTTTACTTCTCTCCTTTATATAGGGGCGTAGTAAGTTGCATACTGTGTGTACTTGGTTTGACTTTCCATGTCCAAAAGCGATAAAAGTTTGCACAACTTGTGTTTTTTTGTACATTGTTTGTTAACGTGATATTTGTTATATGTGATGATGATTTTAGTTTACACTATATCATGCTTATCTAATATACATACACTTAGATGGAGTGTTGCATATATTAAGGGGGAGTTTGCATATTTGTGTTGCATATTGATTGTGTTTTTTTATGCTACATGTTAACTATGCTTAACCTTTCACTGTGTAACTACGTAGGGGTGACACAATAGTATTTTGATAGATTACATGTTTTTGCATGATACATTCATTGGGTATGTGTTTGTTTTATGTGTGTAGGCTACATATGTAGATTGAAGTCATCGAGCTTCAGACTTGCATTATGTAGGCGTGTTGAAACCTTCATGTTTTAGACTCATAGTGTATGAATGAGTTGATATGAGAAGATGGATGGAGCACACAAGATGGATGCACTTATGCTATACGTGTTACTGGGTGGTAGGTGTACGTCGATATTTTTTTCATAGGAATAAACATATTTATGTCATCTTCATGATCCTTTGATGAGTGATGTATGTTTCTAGTTAGTTTTATAGTGTTTTGACATGGAAAACCAAAAGGGAAGATTGTAAGTTCTATAGTGCTTTATGTCTGTGTTGGTTTCCCATGCATAGAATATGGAGGCTATTTATTTTTCTTAGTGTATTTGTCTTCCTCTATGTAAGGTTGGTTACTAATGATTAATAATGCACACATGTATATAGTTAGGTACACTTTGTATGCAAGCATGCTTACATACACTATGAGATTGATTTTCTTAGTATGTATATTAGGTTGAATGTTGTGGTTTTTGACAAGAAAGCTTGCGAGTGAGCCGACGTTGTTGCTCTTGTTTTTCTTTTATTTTGGGTGCGAGTATTTATTGAAATTACTCAATAATTTTGAAAAAAGAGGAATTTTTTGGGTACCTTGATGAGGACCTCGTTGGAACCTTTACTAGACCCCGATGAGGTGGTCGCTGAGGACCCTTAATGAGGGTGATCATGAGCTTGGGTGACTTCTATAAATTCCCCTTTCTCTTTGTGTGTTTCATCCAAAAATTATGTAATGGAGCTCTATTAAATTAACATATTATATTTTTTATTTCCAAATCACTATTACCTTGAGTATTGTTAAGTATTAGTGATTTGTGAATGTGTGCGTAAAAATGTGCTTTTGAGTGGTGAGTACTCGAGGTGGTATTTGAAAGTAAATTTATACAAGGAGTATATGTGGCTATAAGTCGTGTGTCGATTGGTAGTTGCTTACATGTAACGTTTTTTATGTGAGGAGCCTATGTGGTTGTGAATCGTGTGTCGACTAGTAGTTTCCTTCGTGGAACTTTTTCTTAGGTGAGAACAACTTTGTGAGAGTTGGTTAAGTTGACTTGTTCAGTTCTCATATCTTTGGTTGTGTGCAATAATTGGTAGACTCTATGTCCCACTTTGGCTATCCCATTTTTGTTGTGTGTATTTAGTAGATTGACTATATGTCCCACAATGGTTATTAGTTATTTTTGATTGGGGGTGGTGCTCATGGTAGATTGTTCACATTACACTTTAATGATCATTGGTAGTTGATTTCACTATATCAAGTAGTGTTAGTTATGGGAAAAATCTAGGTTTGTGTGTTAAACTAAGTCGTTAAGGAGGCAGCAAGTGAGGATTACAATAGGAAATTCAGGTAGTGGTCTTGGTTGATAGAGGTAATTAGAGTTTTATTTCTATCAGGATTGTAATCGTTTTATTGCTTAATTGGTGGATTTGTTTGTTGCCAAGTGGTTTTCATAAACAACCCGAGGATGTTATCACATAGGTAGAACTTTTATGTAGGGTTACATCGTTATATTTGGTGTTATGCATGCTCTATTGTTTGGCTAGTACAATCTAATTTTAAAATGGATAGGTCTCTACATATTAAGTTTTAAACTCTAATTAGAAAACCTTTAATATTTATTGCTTGCTTTTTGATTACTGATAGTATACCTATTGGTTATTTATTGCATGTTTTTAATTATTTGTACTGCTACTATAATTATCAATTAAGTGTTTATCTATCTTTTATCTAAATGTGAGTTTGGTGTGAGTCTATAAGGAGTCTGTATCACCTTACACTAGTTGTATATCAAGTATCAGACTCGTTCTTAAGATAGGCTATGTTTTATTTGATCTCATGATATAAAAGTACTATCATTATTTACCAAATAAGTTCCCATATATGAAGTCTTAAAGTCATTGAAAATCCTTTGTTGTTCTAGTATGCATTCTTGTCTCACATGTTGTTTGTTGTTTGACATGCTATGCTTATAGCTAGTCTAGATAGGAGCTTATGAGGCATATCATTACTAGAGTATTTACCACAGTTTTTTCTTCTTTATTACTAGTTGTTTTTCTTGTGTGTGGAATTGAGCTTATTGTATTATACTTCTGCTGTGATATTTGCTTAATTCACGTTTATGAGACTGGCTTGGTCGAATTAGTATAGAGCTTGTAAAAAGATTCCATTGGATGACATCTCCACCCCTCATCTAGGTTCCGATTACCTAATTGAGTTAGAAAAACAATTGAACTTTGTGTAATTATTCTTACGTATGAAATTCTCAATAAGTACATTACAAAAGAACTACCTAAAATTAAAGTAAATGAATATTTTAGACTTTAACTTCATGTAATTGTGATTAGTGATAACATAATATATTTTCCAAAGTACCTAAGAAGAATAAAATTATAAGTTAATTTGATAGACCCACAAACAAATCAATAAACTTGTCATGAGTACTTTATAGGAAATAATTTATGAATTCAAAAAAATTATGATATATCTCATTTTTAAAAAATTTAAAAAATGCTCATATAGTTAGTTACATTTGTTGTTGATGAAATAATATATAATTATTGTTAATAAATGAATAAACAATATATAAAGACGAAAAAGTTACAATGCAATACTAAGAGAAATGCTTTTTCATGACATGAATTAGTAGACTTATAGTATAAAAATGGATGAATTAGTAGATGCAATAGAAGTCATTTATATTAGGTCGTTTGCGTCCTTTAGTTCATTAAATTATAAATGATATTATTTAGTCTCTTAACTTAGTAAAAAAAGGCTAATTAAGGATAAATTATATCATTTTAATGATTTTTATTTAAAATATAATGATTTTATATCAAGTAATTAAAATTCGATTAAATTATGAGTTTTTAACATGAATAAAAGGGAAGTTTAATATGAAATAGCTTAAGAAAAATAAATAATTAAATAATTAAAAAAAGTTATTTAAATATGGTTTTTAATTTTAAAAAAATTAAAATAATATGTGTGCTAATTAGCAAATATTAAAAAAATATTTTGTGAAATTCTTATAATTGTGACTATATCACTGTTAATCACTCATGTTTTAATCGCGTTTAATAAATTGATAGAAAAAATAATAGTATCTTAATAGAAAATTATCAAAATAATATAATTTATCTTTAATTGATCATTTTTATAAATTTAAGGAACTAAATGATATTATTTCTAATATAAGGAACTAAATGGTACAAATGACCTAATATGAGGGACTTATATGGTATTTTTCTCTATAAAAAATATTTTTAATAGTGTATAAAATTAATTATAATTATTTTGAATAGTGTATAAAACTAATTATAATTATTTTTTATATTTATGTTGTCGGATTGGCCTTAATCCAATCCTAACCCAACTTTAATTTTTTTTTGTGTTATTCAAGTTGCTCGTAACCCAACCCTAACATTGTCATAATGTTTTGTACTATTTAGGCTGTTTCAAATTAGGTACAAGTTTAATTCAATTCGTGTTTGGTTTAAACAATCAAATTATAACACAAATTACCATCCTTAGTTATTGACATTAGTTTTCATCTTTTAACTATTTAGTATATGTTTATAAGTACAATAAAAAACTAAAAGTAAGAATAAGTAAAATTCAATTTAATTATTCGAAGTATTATGTGTTTTGTTATTATAAGTATATTTTTTATATAATTATATATGTATAAAAAATAATATTAATATATATTCGGTTTCAATTGACCACATTTTCAGTATTGTAATAACTTTTATCCCAAGTCTTATTGATGATGGTTATTTTAAAAAATAATTATCAAATTTTTATGAATAACCATAATTTCAATCATTCACAATTAAAATATTGATTCTATAACAAACATAGAAATATAAGAAAGAAAAAAATAACAACAAAAACATACATTAGATACATGTATCAATTGTGTTCAAGTTACAAACCACACCACAAGACAAATTATAAATTATTATTTTTCTTAAAATCAATTATTAACTAATTTAAGTTTATGTTGTAAATATATTAAATTTTCTTATTATAGTAAATTTGGTGAAAAACATTTTAATTAAGATGAAATATACGAATATAAATACAAATAATATAATTCGATTTTCATTAAAGATTCTTATACGTGGTAACATAAATATCCTAATTATATCAAGAATAACATTTTAATAATTTAATCATTTTGTTTTAAAAAAAGTGATAGTAGAAAAACAAATGATTCATTTTTATTATATTTATATTTTTGATAGATTTTTAATTGTTATTGAGATATAAACTTTATAAATTGTATTTAATAATATATAACATTGATTATAAAATTGATAAAAATAAAAAAATTTAAAATTTAATTATTTATTATTGTAATGTTATTTGTTTTATAAAAGAACTAAATTACTAAAAAAAATTAAATTATTTTAACATACATAGTGAATTAACTCAGGTTTAATTTTTCTTAAAAAAAATAAAATAAAATGGAAATATAGAATGATGTGATGTTGAGATAGCATGTGGGTGTGCTATAAAAAGTGACTAACACTCACGTTCATCGTTAGAAAAAGTAATTCAGAAGGGTTGACGTCCACCACAATTATTGAATTATTAAAATGCATCAATCATCCAAAATTGAATCTCAAGCACTTCAAAATCAAAACATATATATATATACCCAAAATATTACATTATTGGAACATGCTTCATTTTTTTTAACCCTAAGTTAGAAAAAAAGTATACTAATTACACACTACAAAACAAATGACAAAAGAGTCCGTGAGAGACAGTTAATTAGCCGTTAAACTTGTTCTCTTATTATTAACTTGAAGCATTTGTGGAAAATAATCTAACTATGAATGGAACCAGTTAATTTTATATTTTTTAAAAAAACACTTTCTTATTTAATGGTTGACTTTTAGCAATTAGAATAAAGTTGACCCAGTTGGATTGTTTCATAAGGAAAATAGGGGATAGAAAGATGACAACTTTAGTGGAGCCCAAATTAAAAAGGAATGATGGCAAGTGGTTGTGACTTAATGTAAGCATTCATTAAAATATTCTTTTAACTCTCATATATTGACTATATTTCCTTATTTAGAATAGTACCAGTGTATAAAAAATCGATAAAAATGTGATATTAGTTTTTTTTTATATATTATAAAATATATTTTAATTTTATAATTTATGACTTAAGAATTTCTAATGTCATTATTTATAAAAATTTAATATTTAATTATAAATATTGATCCAAATTTGAACTATAATATTTTAATAATTATGAGACTTAAAATATTCTTTTTTAATACTTATATGATTAAATTTACGTAATTTTTTATAATAATAAAATTAATATTATTTAATTTAAAAATTATAAAACCAAAATTTTTTAAATAAGATTTACAATGCCGCTGGCCAAAAAAATTCTTAATGATGTTGATAGCATTTTCAATATTCTCTCAAAATTAAATTATCCTTGTATCATTAAATAACGAAATTAATTAGGGGATGGAAATTATGTCAAGATAGTTAGTTATATTCGTATAGTGTTATTACTTAGTATTTTGATATCAATCATATAAAAAATCTAATTATATTTTTATTATCTATTTATAAATTAACAAATAACAAAAAATTTCAAAACATTAAAAAATTATTAATTAACTTTGACTACGTTATATAATGTCAAAGATTGCAAACCCTAAAATTAGGGAGTGGTCCATGAGCAAAGAGATTTCTATTTCATTATTTAATTTTGGGGGGGGTTTAAAATGGAATTTGTCTGTATCCAAAATGATGAGCCATGTGCCAGCCAAATCAACATTGTATCATAAATGAGTGGGGTTCCATTCCAAGCAGACCCTTGATTGATGGCAACTTTTTCATGCCCTAGCTAGCCTTAATCATCTCTGTGTGTCTCTTCTATGTGGTTAGATTTTAAGTTCTTGTATTCCTCTACAATGCCAAACCATCATACTAGCCTGGAATTCTTACTCATTTATTGACAACTGGTGCTTACCCTTGAACCTTGAACCTTTTATATTGTTAAGTTGAATGATTTTATTGCTTAATTTTAATTTGGTTCTCATTCTCAATTTTTTTTTTTTCTAACTTGATATTTCCTATTATGAAACTGCTTCTTTTTTTTTTCTTTCTTTCCTGTAATGAATTCATGAAAGAAGAGTATAAATCTTATCTATATATGATTAGGGAATTTGAAGATAAGGGTTTATTTCAATCACTGTTTTAGATATATATAGTTGGTGCAATCAAAATTTCCTACCTAGACTTACCTTTCCTAAAATTACGGTAATATTTTAAGTAAAATGACACTTCTACTTCAAATTAATAACTAAATCATAGGGTTAGTAATTCAAAATCGGAAAGTGAAAGACTAATAAGTTGTAATATTCTTGAATATTATTCCCTTGTATACAAGCTGTGCTAAATTATACAAGGATGAGGAGTGCGAGAGGTTAATAGTGTTTATATAAAAAATATTTTATTAACTCTTTTATTTTTAATTAGAATAATTTTAATAGGATAGTTTTTTAAAAATATACATTTTATTTTTAAAAATTTAAAAATATAGAATTTATATATACTTTTTTAAGATTAAAATGCATCCAATTAAAAACTATATGACTAATATAATACTTGTTTGAAATTGTAGGAACATTGATGCCCTTCTTCCACTGTATAAAGTACACTTGAGTATGTGTGAAATTCGAAGATCAAGAATTGAAGATCCAATTAATTGTGCAATTTTTCATTTTTTTTAAGAATGGAAATTAAAAATGGACTTGTACATGGACGGTTAAGAGAGAAAGTTCCTTAGAAAAACGCCATAATTAAGAACTGGGTGGTACTGTGGGATGTTAATTTTTATTTTTATTATTTGCCTTCATGCGATCAAACAAGAACTTGGAAGGACTTATGCTGGCATGAAATTAATTATAGAGTTACGTGCTCCCAACAATATGTGGGCTGGGAAGAAGAGGAGTTTAAGATCAATTAGTTAATTGTGATTATGGGATGTTCAAAATTAGTACTGACATGAGTTGTGAAACAATTTATAGTACATAGAATTAGAAGAGAATATATAATATATTTTTTTTTTGACAAACAAGGTGTCAAGGTGTGGTAGGATCTAGAAACTTGTGGCATAACTTTAAACTTGTTGTCACACTATAAATAGACCTATTGATTTTCATTTGTACTCATCTTTGGGATCCTTGAGAAGTTGTAAGATAACTTCTCTAGAGCAATACAAAACATACTTCACAAACTCTCTTGCTTTACTCTTGAATCCTTTAAGTCTCTTTCTAGTCTCTTTGGAGTGTTTTGTTTGGATTGGAAGACAGGCTTAGTGCAACGGACCGTGCTATGTGCTGAACGATTGTTAGTTGAAGTCTAAGGTCATGACATTAGTCATCAAGTCACTAAGAGGTAATACTACACTAATACAAAGCACACAATTGTTACAATACAATTTAAGCAATGTAGCATAAGTACTATACTCACTATATTCTACTAATCCCCTACTTGGGTCTTAAAAGGACCAGGAGTTTATGTTTTATTTTAGAAAAATGTGAGGTAGGAAGTGATTTTGTAAACACATCAATAATTTGATCTGCCATAGGAACATAACGAACATTGAGTATATATTTTTTAACTTGATCTCGAACAAAATGAAATTCTACTTCAATGTGTTTTGGTTCATGCATGCATGACATGATTCTTGGCAATGCATGCATGACATGATTCTTGGCAAGGTGTTGAGTGCTAGTGTTATCATAATACACAACATGTTTTTAAGCAATGGATACACATAGTTCTTGTAGAACTGACTCTAACCAAAATGGATACACATAGTTCTTGTAGAAGTGACTCTAACCAAAGAAACTCAGTAGTTACTAAGGTTAATGCTCTATACTCATTTTCAATACTAGAGCAAGATAGTACCTTTTTCTTGCCTGATCATCATGAGATTATACCATTACCAAAATACACATAATACCTACTGGTACTTTTCCTATCATCTAGAATCTTGCCGAATCTGCATATGTGAATGCAGATTGGGCAAGATTAGTACTATCTATTTGATGAAACCCTTTAGCCACCGGTCGTAACTTATATTTATCCAAACCTCCATAAGCTAAAATCTTCACAAGAAACACGTATTTATTTCCAAGGACCTTGAAATATGGTTTGAGTTCCATTATGTCCTATGTTGCATTCATGATAAGAGGATTATATTTAGCTTCCATGGAAACTTTCCATTTAGGAACAAATGCAAACTCTTTAAAACAACTAGGTTATGTTAAAATTGGAACATAGAGAAACTACAAGAACCTTAATACTAGACTTACCATGAGTAATTTTAGGATGACAATTTGGAGCATTTTGTGATGAATAAATTGTAATAGATAAAATGTCATCTAGTATAGCAGCATGTGAAGGATTGTGGATAAGTATGAATGTTGACAAGATGCCATCTGGTGTATCAATCTATAGAGGATTGTGGATTTGTGTAGAGGCAGAAATGCTAGCAGTTGGTGGTGATAAGGGGTTGATATAATGACCAAGAGATAACATCTTTGCTGAATCACTAGTAGATAGAGGACTAGATGGAGATATTTCAACATGTTCAAGAGTTAAAGGTTGAAGAAAAGTAGTTAAGGGAGGTAAAAAGTGAATCATAACATCTCATTTACAGTTTCTAGTTTGATTTGGAGATTTCTTATCTAAAAAAGGAAAAGAGAGTTTATGAAATTGAACATGCTTGCTAGTAAGATCTTATCAAATGATAGTTCCAAGCACAAGTAACCCCTGTGTTGAGAAGTATAGCCTAAAAAGCACAAGGTTTAGTGGGGGGATGGAGTTTATGTCTAACATAAGCTTGTAAGAAAGGAAAAACTAAGCTAGCAAAGCTGTGAAGAAACTCATAATCATGACTCTTGCTTTACACAACCTCATAGGAAGAAAGAAGATCTAAAACTTTAGTAGGAAGTCCATTTAGCTCCAATACTTAACATGAACACCATCTTGTTACAACAAGGAAAAAGCACACTCAACAACATGTCTCAACCTACTTTCTACTATGCCATTTTGTTCACTAGTATAGAGGAAATTTATGCGATGAACAAGACCCAAAAATTGCCAATTAGTAGAGAGAAATTAAAAGTCACCTCATCCATCACTTTAGACATATTTAATTGATGTACTAAATTGCCTTTCAGCCATTGTTTTAAACAATTGCATAGACTCTTTAGCTTAACATTTGCTACATAAAAAAATATCCATATGAAGCATGAAAAATCATTAATAATCCACAAAAATAATTTTCAGTAGTCACAAAATGAATAGGAGCAATCCACAAATCAAAAATGGAGAAGATATTTTATGATTGGATTGAAAAGGTAGTTTGTGAGCTGTAAATCTTGTTGTTCTCTATATCTATGTGTTAGGTTTTCGTGTACAAAACACAAGTTATGTTTATTTTTACTCGGTGTTCTATCTTTCTTTATATAAGGTTGATTAATGCGGATCAGTAATGTACACATACATAATTAGAAACACTATGATTAATCATACACCATAAGGTTGGTTCTTTTAGTATGCATGCTAGGTCGAGAATGGCAATTTTTGGTTTGTTTCAGGTGCATATATTTGTAGATTTTACTCTACATTTTTGTAAATGAAAAATTATCTTTTTATAGTACCTCACAAGTACCCCTCACCACCACCTTTGGTGAGTTGGTTGGTGAATTCTATGGCAAGACGGGCAGCGAGGTGGTCGGTTAACTGCTATAAATACTTCATCATTAATTGTTTAATTAATTCAAAAAACTTATCAAAACTCAATCAAAATTTCTATTGGATCGAATCTGTATTCTCTAATTACCTTGAATGTACTTCAGTAATTGTTATACATTTGCGTGAGCATATAATAAAAAGAGTAACTATTTTTACTTGGTGAGTGAGTACATCTTTGTGTGAGTAGTATTTAACGATTGTGTTAGATTATTCTATACATAATTGTTTTTTGGTATCTGATCACACCACATTGAGTGGTGTTAGCTATGTAGGAAAGGCATATTTATGTACTGAAGCAAGTCATTATGGAAGAACCGAATGAAAGTAGTGATAGGTAATTCAGATAGAGATCTCAATTGATAGAAGTAATGGTGGTTTTATTTTTTCAGACTTGTAACTATTTTATCGATTGGTGAATTGTTTTTGCTGAATGGTTTCCTTAAAAACTCAAGGAAATTACCATATAAATAAGCTTTCTATGTGGGTTTATCTCATTATGTCATATCTTTATATATGCTATGTTGTGGTGCTAGTATAATCTAAGTTTGAATTGTATTTGTTATAGCAAACTATAATTTAAACTCTTGTTAGAATGCTTTTATATTCCTTATTTGCTTTCTAATCATCATACAATATATGATATTGAATGTTATCTACATATTCAATATTATATTATCATTGGTTATGCTGCATGTTTTGTTTTAAGCTTTTATCTTCTCAGTTGCTTGTAGGGAAGAGTCCTTTAGGAGTTTGTATCTTTTTACCTTGGTTGTGTACCAGATCATAGACCTTTTCATTTGGTATCAAAGTAGGTATACCATGTTTGGGATTCACTACTCTTATATTGATCCTATCCCTTATCTCTAAGTGTTTAATTCTATTAAGTCTTTTATAAGGGATAATATAGGAGGTTTGGTCAGTTAAGCATCTTAATTTAATTATTTGTGCTACTTTTATTGGCGATCTCAGATGTGTTCCTATTTGAGATCTACAAACAATGATATTTGGTCCTTAATTGAGGATGGCTAGATGTGCCCTACACATGTGTCCAAGACTTGTGTTGTTGAACCTAAACCTGTTAATGTTTGGAACAAAGAAGGGCTTCATCTTAGTAATTTAAATTGTCAAAGGTTACATCTTTTCATCAGCTCAATTATTGCATAAGATTATACTCTTATTGCCAATTTTATGACTATCAAGGAAGTTTGGGACTTCCTGGAAAATAAATATAATAGGTGCATTCTTCACATGTGTATTTCATCTTTAGAAAAAATAATGGATGTTACCCCTAAATGCTCTACTTTTATGGCTTCTCACTTCGAGAATACCCAATCTAGTTCTTGTTATTAGACTGATACAAGTGATAGTGAATAGTTTTCCCTATAAAAATCATATAACTAGCTTGTGTATGATAATCTCAATTTGAAAAAGGTTATGTCTAGGATATATAGTAATATTAATGAAAAAGATAAGAAGTACTTGGATCTCTTTGATCAATTGCTCAATATCACCTTGAATGGTTATAAATTTATGAATGGTTAGATGTTAAATTTGGAAAATTACATTAAGTCTCTTCATATTCTCCTATGTGATAATAAAAAATTTCTTGCTCATATAAGTGAGTTTCAAAAGTTAATTCATAATAGAGAATTTGATGCTCTTAGGGATCAATGTACTTTAGAGTCATCTTTATGTAATTCAAATGACATTTGTAAACTTAAAAAATATGTTTGTACCTTGGAAGATTAAAGGATATTCTAAAGTTCTTATTGAAAGATTATGATATTGAATTGACTAAACTTCATGCTTGAGTTGAAGTTGATACTGCAAAAATCATTCTTCTCGAATTCAACCTATTAGAAAAACATGAAATGGCTAAGACTCTCCATCTTCAGCTGTATGACTTAGAGAGAAAAATTAAAGAATCTCTTGAAGTTGGTAATAATTGGACCTTTGGAGATACTTGTTTTGATAAGTTATTAAAGCAAAAAAATATTCATCCCTTATTCTCTGCTATAGTTATTGTTTAGAAACGTTCTCCTATTGTTTATATTTTTTGTCATGGTATTCATTGATGCTTTGAGTGCTCAGAGCTTATATATCTCCCTTATTTCTTGCATCTCAAGTTATTTCTCCATTTCCAACTCTCAAAAAGATTATTTTAGTTATGATAGGGATATATTGAGTCAAGTGGAAGAACTGTTGAAACTTTTTGTGATGTTGACTTGTGAAGCTATAACCTTATAGAATGATGCAATGATTATTTTAAATGATTTTAAATCCTCTCTTGATATTACTATATAGGATAAGGATCTCAATTACAATGTGGTTCACACTGCCCAGAAGGCTAAAGCTTTTAATTGTTGGTACTTTGACAGCGGTTGCTCTAGACACATGATCAAAAATAAGTCCTTTACCAAGTTAAATCTTTCCAATGATGGATCTATTACATTTGGTGATGGAAATAAGGCTTTGATCTATGGTAGAAGATCTATCAATGCTCATAGTATTCCTAAGCTCAAGAATATCCTATATGTGAAAGACTCAAAGCTAATCTTATCAATATTATCCAACTTTTTGATAATAAATACACTATTAACTTTACTTAAATAGATTGCATTGTGTATGAAAATTTTGATAGAACTTTGGTCAGAGGTGTCAAATATGAGGATAATTATTATTACGTAGGAACCCCCATGAACTTGTGTGTAATATGTTAAGTCTGAGTATTGAAGAGTCATGGCATCAACAACTGGGTTATGTCAACCTTAAAGTCATCTAGGGTCTTCTTTCTATCTCATTTATTCACGTATATGGTCCTTGTCAGTTTGGGAAAGAAAAAAATCCAACATAAGAAGACTCAACACTTATGTACCATGAGAGCAATTCAACTTCTTCATATGAATCTGATTGGTCTTGTTCAAACTAAAAGGATTGGTGAGAGAGTATATTGGTTATTGTTGATTATTTCTCAAGATACACCTAGGTTCTATTTTTGAGAGAAAAATTTGAAGCCTTTTATAAGTTTAAATCCTTATATATCAAGCTATAGAATAAAAAAATTTAATCCATTGGGAAAATCATAGAAATTAGGAGTGATTATGGAAGAGAATTCAAAAAATCCAAATTTAGTTCCTTTTATGATGAAATGGGAATTTATCATGAGTTTTATGCTCCTAAGATCCCTCACCATAATGGCATAGTTGAAAGAAAAAATAGACTTATCCAAGACATGGTAAGAGTCATATTGGCAAGGAAAAACTTAGAAAAATACTTTTGGGTTAAAGTTGTTAACACAACTTGTTATACGTTGAATTGTTGGTTCCTAAGGCCTAGCACCTATCAATCTTCTTATGAAATTACACATGGGAAAAGACCAAATGTTAAGCACCTTTGTGTGTTTAGATGTACATGTTACATTCTTAGGGACAAAGAAAATCTTGATAAGTTCAAGGCAAAGAGTGACTTTGGAATTGTCATTAGATATTCCAGTAACAATAATGCTTATAGAATCTACAAATTGAGAACTTCAATTGTAATGGAATTGGTCAACATTGTGATAGATGACTCTAGAGTAACCAAATTTGTTGAATTTGATGATAATGAGATATTTGGAGTTTGGAACACTGCCAAAAATGTTATGGATAATGTTGAGATACCTTATATTATTACTTTTATATAACCCTCTAGAACCACTAAAGAAGAGAAAGATGATGAGTGAGTTCCAAAATTCACTTTAGTGTCTCTTGAAGTGAACGCCTAGGGGTTGCTTGGATAAAGAGAGGATTTAAGCCATCTTTAAATTGTTTCAACCTTTCAAGCTATTAGTGTTTACTTGTCCTTCTTTACCCTTCTTTGAAACTTTATGTTAATCCTTCTTTTCTTTGTACTTGCTTATTATCCAAGCCCAAATGATTATCCCACTTACCTTGTACATTCTTTGTTGAACCTGTATATCGTGGGAATGTATTCTTCATCTTCTTGGGTTATAATTTTAAAAAATAGGGGATGGAGAAAAGAAAAAGAAATGAACTATTGAGATTTTTTAAAAAAAAAGGGAAAAGAAAAGAAAAAGAAAATGAAATGATGATAAATATGAAGAAGAAGAGGTGCGTAAAATACTAAATTTTATGTACTATTCTTACAACATTATTTTTTATGAATGGATTTTGAGAAGTGAAGATAAAATATCCCATGTTTGAAGGTATATTTTTTTGTGGACACGAACCCATAGGTTTGTGTTTGCTTCTCAAAGATTTGTTTGAGTCTAAAGTACCATTCTCTCATACCCTTTCTTAATCTATCGTTACAAGATTTGAAAGACCTATTTATTCCTTCTAAGTTAGCGCTTACATTAGTGGTGAGAGAGACAAAGACTAAATATGAACTTATGAAGTTTGGTACAATTTGAGTCTATATTTCTATTTGCTTGGTTCTTGATGGCATATAGAGTAAATAAATTTAGCACAACACACATTATGTATGTAATCAAATATTTAGTTATACCCTTACATGAATGCATCTTGGATTGATGGCCATGTAGATCTTTACGTTGAGTGTATTGTTCAATCTAAAGACACTCTTATTCTTTGAACTTACCCTGTTTGCTTTCCTCTTTTTAGATTAATTGTTTTTTACTATGTGTAGATGCTTATGTTTTGGGGAGAGGTGTGTGTCTATCTGTAGTGTTGCATTATTATTAGAATTATTACCCATTTGTATACCTTTTCTCCCTCATATAGGGGTGTTGCTTTGACATTTAGTGTCAAAAAAGGAGAGAAGTTTATGTGTACAACTATGCATTTTTAGCATTTTTGCCATGTTATATGATGCATGGGTTGTAAATGTAGGATTACACTGCATCTATTTTCCTCACTTGCTTAGACTCAGGGGAGTGTTTTATTGCATACACTTATAGGAGTGTTACATTGCATACACTTAAGGGAGTGTTGTATGAAGTCAAAGGGAGTTGTGTACTTTTCTTGTGTTGTTTGCCTAATGTGTTTACCTGTGTAGGGATAACACGATAGTATATGGTTAGACTACACGCTGCATCTACATGATAAGTTCATGGGATATGTGTTTGGTTCATATGTGTAGGTTACATGTGTAAATTGAAGTTTCTAAGCTTCATGTGTGCTATGTGTAGTGAGGTTAAGGCCCTCCTATTTCAAAGTGACAGAATGGATGTGTTGATACATAAAGATGACCTAAAGATATATTTTTTCATGGGAACAAACATCTTTAGGTCATCTTCATGATCACCTCATGACAGATTTGAGTACGTATTTAATTATATAGTGTTTTAACACAGAAAGCCAAAAGGGAAGAACATAAGTCATGTTGTTCTTTTTATTTGTGTGTTGGCTTTTATCTACAAAATACAGTGCCTGTTTAGTTTTACTTAGTGTTCCATTTTCCTCTTTGTAATGTTGGTTACTATAGATCAGTAATGTGTGCACACATATAGTTAGAAACACTATGATTAAAAGCATATTTTTTCCACACCATATGGTTGGTTTCTTTAATATGCATGCTAGTTTGATAGTGTTGATTTTTTATTCATTTTGGGTGCGGGTATTTATGGATTTTACTTGGTATTTTTGGAAATAAAAATTATCTTTTTTTAGCACCTTGCCACTACTCTTGGTGAGGTAGTTTGCAAGGTTCATGGCGAGGTGGCAGGCGGAGTGTTATAAATACTAATTGTTTAATTAGTTCAAAAACGTACTGAAACTTTGTCAAAATTTATATTGGTTCAAATTTTGTGTTCACTAATTATCTTGAAAGTAGTTCAATAATTGTGATACGATTGTATGAGTGTAAAATAGTAAGAATAACTATTTTTACGTGGTGAGTGAGTACATGTTTGTGTGAGTAGTATTATAAGGTTATGTTAGATTATTCTACACATTATTATTATGTGGTATCTAATCACATCACATTAAGTGGTGTCAGTTGTATAGGAAAGATAGGTTTGTGTGTCGAACCAAGTCATTACAAGAGCACTAATTAAAAATAACAATAGACAATTCGAATAGAGGTTTTAATTGAAAAAGATAATAGTGGTTTTATTGTTTTAGAATTGTAACTATTTTATTGATAAGTTATTTTTTTCCTATTGAGTGGTTGCCTTAAGCCCGAGGACGTTACCACATAGACAAAGTCTCTATGTAGGTTTACCTCATTATATCATGTTTTATGTATGTTTTGTAATTGTGCTAATATAATCTGAGTTTGAATTGTGTATGTTACAACATACTATCATTTAAACTCTGGTTAGAATGCTTTTATATTCCTTATCTACTTTATAGTCATCATATACTACTTGTTATTTCATGTAATCTTCTTATTCGATATTATATTATCATTGCTTCTGCATATTATTTTTTAAGCCTTTATCTTTTTGCTACTTGTAGACACAAGTTCTTAAGGAGTATGTATCTTCTTATCCTGGTTGTGTACTGAATCGTTGACTCTTTCATGAGCCTTAGCCAAAGAACACATAGTACAATTGTAATCTAAGCCAACCTTAGTACCCTAAAGACTATGAGTAAATATAAAATTATTAACTATAACAAAAGGTGGATGTCCTCAACGCCAATCAAGTAGTGTAATAGACTAGGAACTCATTGATGGACATTATTCTCATCATTTGTCATATGATGAGTTTCTTCACTATTTAAAAGGTAGGCATTCTCACCACCAGATGAGGTGGTATTAGCAATCATAGCTTTGCCAAGGTCACCAGAATAAGATCCAAGAGAATTAGTGAGAATGTTTCAAAGCTGATAGCATTGAACAACAATGTATCTAGTTTTGAGGCAAAACTAACACTGAGGTCTATCACTTATTCCATTTTCCTTACCACGTCCTACTCTTCAGTTTGATCTACCCCATCTTCCTCGATGACTAGATTTTGACATAACTCTTTTTTTCTTATAAGACTTGGTATAAAATCCAAGCAAATTGTTTAAAACCTTGAATTGAAGCATTACTATCAATTGTAGAAGACTGAGTTAAATTGCTTCGTGTGTTTAGTTTTGCAAAATTGGCCTAAAGAACATGATGTTCATCAGCCTTTGATTGTGTAACATTGAGTTGTTCCTTCCTCTTAAGCATGCTTTGTAACTTATATAGATTAGATTCATTCTTTTTTATATTAAGAGAAGTTATAAATCCACAATAATCTGAGCTAAGATCATGCAAAATATACATGATTAGATCCTTATGAGGAGTAGTATCACCAATTACAGCTAGATGATTGGTTAGATCGTTCACAAAAGCAAAGTACTCAGGCATAGATAGAAAACCTTTCTTAACCTGGAATAGCTAATCACGTAACTCCATGATTCAAGAACGAGATGAGGAATGAAAAACTTTAGACATTGTACACCATTATGAGCAGCCGAGGGAAGGCTACAAAGAAGCATGTCACCACTAATAGAATTATAAATCCAATATTTGAGTAAATGTTTGTTTGACTCTAGGCCGAAAACACTAGATTCATAGCAAAAAAATCAGGTGTAAGAGAGGAAACAAATTTTGCAAGAACATGTTGAGAAATATCAAAAAAATTATCCAAGCCATATGCAATCACAATACTCTCCAATTACTCGTGCCGAGGGAGATAATTTATGTGATCAAGTTTTACCAAAATGTTATGACTTGTAAGAATTGAAAAACGTTCAAAAGAATTGAAATGTTGAGCAAGAATTGTAGAAAAATTACAATTAGAAGCTACCGTTGGCGAAGAAGATGAAGCCATTGGAGGTTGCAAGTCTCAAGATCAAGATCGCGAACAAACTTGTACAAAGAGAGCAAGAAAGGCTATAATACCATACATTGCTCAATAAGCAATAACATAGAATGGAAAGTGATAACTCTGAATGAAAGTCGTTAAATCTTATCAATGTTATAACAATATTTAAGTTATTAAAAGTAACACCACACTAATACAAAGCACACAATTATTTCAATATAATCTAAGCAATGTGGCATAAGCACTGTACTCACTATACTTTACAACTTATCAGCTGGTCAAATAATCATAATTGATTTTTTCGCTAAACAAATAATCATATTTGATGATTGTGCTTCAATAAGATAGTTGGGTTAATTTACAGTCATCAGATGAGTTATTTGAAATATGGAGAGATAGAGATTGTACATAGTCCTATACTCCTAGTGTATACGAATGAGCATTTTATTTGTAATAGTCAAAATTATAATTATTGGTAAAATTTTGACAGTTTTCTTCTAAAATTTATCATAATTAATTAAACATGAGATAATTATTATAATTATATGAAACTGAATATAATCACTTACTAAAATTGCATTTTAGTATTAAAGTCATCAGTTAGGTTAAGTTTAGTTGGGCGCAATGGATGGAAATGTAATAAGATTTGTACGTTCGGTTTGACATTTTAGCAATAGGAATAGTAAAGATCACTCAGTTTCCTGGGGTCACCAATCATGTTTATAAAAAAACTAATTTTTATTGCAACTAAAGTTAATCAAACGTAAAACAATTTTACCTTATATTTGAATAAATATGAAATGGTTAAAAATGATAAAAGAGTTGGTTCTCATCGGGAATGAACAGATAGTTATGGCAGTCAAGAAAAATATATATACTTTTGATGATGAATTAATCACATATTTACTTAAAAAAATATAATTTTATATTATTTTATTATAAATAATAATTATTAATGTATATCTATTATCAGAAACACAGAAAAAGGTAAAAGTTGATAATAATTATTAAAATAATAAATATTAATGTATATATATTATCAGATTAATATATATCTAATTTATTTGTAACTTCAATATAAAAACATCATGTATATTCCTTAAGATACATAATACAATACAGTCATTAAGTATTTCTAACATGGTATTAGAGCACTCCACCTTGAGCATAGGTCCCCTGCTCTTACTCCGTATGAAGATCCTCCACAAGACATTCTACCTCGCCATTCAACTCGGCTAAGATCCATTCATGTACATCTACTTGGCTATCATTGTTACACTATCTTTACTACACTCTATGAGCCTCACACCTATCGTGAGACATCTACTGACCCTTTATGGCAAATTGCAATGAAAGAAAAAATTGATGCATTAACAAAAAACCATACTTGTGATTTGGTTACTCTCACTCCTGGTCAGTCTATGGTTGGTTGTAAGTGGATCTATAAGATCAAGACTAATTTTGATGGGTCCATCGAGTGCTACAAGGCTCGTCTTATTGCAAAAGGTTTTACATACGAGTATGAGATTGATTATGAAGAGACTTTTGCTCTAGTTGCTCGTATCTCATCTGTTCGTGCCCTCTTAGCTGTTGCTGCTGCTAGTAAATGGGACCTTTTTTAGATCGATGTTAAAAATGCCTTCCTTAATGAGGATCTACATGAAGAAGTCTATATGAAACCTCATTTTGGTCTTTTTGTTGAAACAAACAAGATTTGTCGCTTTTGACGTGCACTTTATGGCCTTAAACAAGGTCCGCGAGCGTGGTTTGCCAAGTTCAACTTCACCATCCTTCGCTTGGGTTACATTGCCCATCCTTATGATTTTGCCTTATTTCTTCGCCGCAATGATAAAGGTGCCATTTTGCTTCTCCTATATGTGGATGATATGATCATAACTAGTGATTACCTCAGTGGCATTCAAGAACTCAAGGATTTTCTTAGTCAGTAGTTTGAGATGAAAGACCTTGGACATCTCTACTACTTATTGGGTCTTGAGATCACTCGTTCCACAAATGGTCTTTATACTACTCAAGCCAAGTATGAATCTGACCTTTTATCTCAAGTTGGACTCACTCATAGCAAGACTGTTGACACACTAATTGAACTTAATGCGCATTTGACACCCTTAGGGGGGGAACCATTGTCTAATCCCTCTCTTTACAAACGATTGGTTGGCAGCCTGGTCTATCTTACAGTTACTCATCCAAACATTTCTTATGCTGTTCATTAGGTGAGCCAATATCTGTCTGCTCTACGATCAACTCACTATGCTGTTGTTCTGCCCATTCTACGATACTTGAAGGGCACTATCTTCCATAGCCTTTTCTACTCAACTCAGTCTCCTCTTGTACTTCGTGCATTCTCTGATGCTGATTGGGTAGAAGATCCTACTAATCGCAAGTCCACTACATTATTTTGCTTTCTCCTTGGTTCTTCCTTGATTTCTTGGCGAAGTAAGAAACAAACTTTTGTGGCCCGCTCTAGTATTGAAGAAAAATATCATGTTGTTGTTGATACCACATCTGAGCTTCTTTGGCTACGATGGCTTCTTAAGGAGTAAGGTGTGTCCACATCCTCTACTACTCTCATTTATTGTGACAATCAGAGTGTCATTAATATTGCTCATAATGATGTATTCCATGAACAGACTAAACACATCGAGGTTGATTGTCACTTTATTCATTCTCATCTTGTCTATGGTGCTCTCAAGTTTTTTCCCGTCTCCTCCAATGGTAAAATTGTAGATATCTTCACTAAGGCACTTCCTAAAGGATGCACTCGTAATTTGATTGACAACCTCAAGCTGGTCTCATATCCACCTTAAATTTAAGGGGAGCTGCTAATGTATATCTAGTTTACTTTAAGCATATCTAGTTTACTTTAGTCATATCTAGTTTACTTTTAACTCTTATTTAAAGACACCATGTATATTCATTAAGATACATAATACAATATAATCATTAAGTATTTCTAACAATAGATATTTTTATAAAAATAAAATTACACTTATAAATTATATATATTTTTTATAAATTAAATCATTGTTATATATTTTTATTTAAAAAGATACTTTTAATATATTAATTTAATAATATAAATATAAATTTATACTTTTATTTAATAAAACTATAAATAAAATATTAAATTTGTATTTTTGACCCGCTTGTGGATATATGTTGTATTGGACAAAAGGTAACTTCCATGTAGACACCTTTACTTACAAAATATTATTTTACACGGAACCAATAAATAACGGTATATAAATATATCAACTAATATTCAACAAATATGATTTATTAAAATTGAATTTTCGTTACAAAATACATTATATTTTCCTAACGTTTCTGTTCAAAGCTACTCACATTTTGCTTGTAAACCATCATCGAGTTTCTACCTCCAACACCACCAACGTTATTTTGGAAACAACAATCAACCTTGTCTTGCCGGCAATAGCAACCGCCTAGTCCAACATAACTTGTAAGATATAGTACAATAAATGAGATTTACATCAATTGTGAAGAAAAGTTTCTTTTTATAACTGTGAATTAGAGATTTATGATTTCTTATTTACAAATCATCTTTCATTTTGAGTATTAAAGTGTAGGATGGTGAAGAAGATAGACTTGTGTTTGGATTTACATCTGATTCGATGTTACAGTTGTAAAATGAATTTTTGAATCGTACTGTTGACTTATATAAAGATGAAATAAGATGGAATTAAGTTTTCTTTACTCTTGATTTCAATTTTTTTTTTAAATTTATCTATGAAAATTTATTTATTTTTCTTGACAAATGTGTCTAATTTAACTCTAACAAATGAGATCATTGATCGATCAAAATTCGATAAGTTAGACAATTGTCTGTTTCATTTGGACACGTGTCCAATTTAGCTTTAATAGGTTGGATTATCAATCGACTAAATTCCAATCAACTAGACAAATGTCTAATTCTAATCGATCAAATTGAACAAATATTTAATCAAAACTCAATAATCATTGGTTAATAAAAATTAATGATATTTTTGATACATTGTGTAAAAAGTTATAGATAAATTGTTTGGACATATCCTATGTGTATATGTTGATGAGAAGATCAAATAAGTGTATGCACTGTAAGAGTGTAAAACATATATATTTATTAATTAATGTTTATTTAATGTATATTTTAGGTTTGATTCTTGTAAGTCTATGTGAACCCCTAAATCTATATGAACCCCTAAACGATTGTCACGTGTATGTTCCCCTATGTATATGTTCAATGTAATACTAAGAGATATTGTAATTCATTGCACATTTATTGCATCTCTTTATATTATATTTCTAGACTAGATATATCCTCCAATATTTTGGCACTCACCATGTGGCCCAAATTTTAAGACATGATCAGTAAAATTTGACGCGTGTTATCCTTCTTGAATTTTTAGAAGTTTGAATTAAGCTCATCTACTAAACCAAACGCTAGAGTCATGGTCGAAACAAGGGCCTTTAAAAGATCTAGACTTATCGGTGGTTAGGTCGAGACCTATATTAATAATCCTCTTGCTCCAGCAAAAAGAGTTGTAGAAAATGCGAACAATGTTGTTGTCAAGCTATTAGATCTGATTCAAGAATTGTTGTCTTAATTGCTAGACACGAGGAGATCTATGGAGGAGATGTAAAGTGAAATGAAAAGGAGGAATCAGGAGGTAAGAAGACAGGTCGAAGAAATGAACCACAAATTCCCTACACAACATGGATTTGGGCCTACTAGTGAGAATATTTGGACAACGAATGACGAAGATGATGAAATCAATAGGGTATTAACCAAACATAGCTCATGATCGAGTAGATTAAAGATACATTCTAGCTCAAGGGGCCCCAGTAATATGTGCTCATTCCTTCTGGTAGCTCGACTTGGCATGAAAAGAAAAGTTGCTACTGAAGAACAAGGTGTTGGCCTTGGAGGAGAAAATAAAGAAATGTAATGGAAGCAAATCCCAAACTAACCTTGGCACGGTGTGCAAGCAATTGGTCAGTTTTCTCTTATCCGAAGAAATAGAGCTAAGTGAACCCTATGCAAAATTTGTATATCCCAAATGTTTGGGTTACAAAGGAACAAAAGACCATGTTGTTCACTTACTCTTCTTCAAAATTATCATGTCTATTTTCAACATGTCTCGAGATAAAAGGGATGCGATGTTATGTAAATCCTTCTCGGCTACCTTATATAATTCAACCAGTAACCGATTTAGTGACCTAAAGGCTGGTAGCATCAATTATTTTATTGAGTTGGTCACACTGTTTATGACCTATGATGTCAACAAATAACACCTGAAGAGAGAGCCTCACCATATATTCTCCACAGTCCAAACTACAAATGAATCTCTTGAAGCATTTATGAAAAGATTTCGTGAAGAGAAAATAGAAATATCTGATTATTCAAACTCTATATATGTTCAAGCATTTAGAAGATTAGTGTTAAGAAGTTTGAATCTCTTTTCCGAACTCACCAAGATGATACCCAAACCATGCAAGAGGCCTACGATAAAGCGCATAAGTTTGTTAACCTAAAAAAGAAGTTGAAACCAGTCAAGAAAGATACCTTGACTACACCGGTGATAGTGAGATGAAAGGAGAAAAAAAGGAGTTTAGCCTTAAGAGGCCTAGGCGAATAGAGTACCAAAATAATAAGAGATTTTTAGGAAAAGATTCCTTATGAGGAAACTCATGGAATAGGAATCTAGGATCATAGGAAAGATCACTTTCGTCCTTCAGAGTCCCCCTTTGAGAGTCAATTTAATTGAAGTGGTTTTAAAAATGGAAGAAGAACAAGATGTTAGGTGGCCTCTCCGAATGAAGGCACCAAACAAAGACATAACCAAATGGTGTGTGTTTCATAAAGACATCGAGCATAAGACTAGAGATTGTAGGCCCTTGAAAAGAAAATCAAAGAATTACTATTGAAAGGTTACCTTGGCCTTTAGGACATTTTTTGTTGACGTGCTTGCTTCACATTTTGAGCATGCAAAGCTGTAACTTTGGAGAAAATGGCCAAGTGATCCTTCTTCTTTTTTTGAGCTCATCCTTTTTTCACTATGTTTCCTATGGCTTGTAATAGAGGCTTTGGGTTATCACCCACAATTTAGAAAAAAATGGTTTGAAAAAAGGCCAAAAAATAAGTAACAAGGTCTTGTTTGACTAATGACTCTATAAAAATAAAGTCATTAGCGCATTTTTTCACTTAATATTTACTTGTTTTATTTAATAAATAGTATTTTTATGGCAAAAAAACTTAAAAATAGAAACTTTTTTGTGAAAAAGGATGAAAATATATTTTTGGAATTGTTTTGAAATTTTTAATGCAGGACTAATCAGAAGTTGTAATGTGCATGCCATGCGGACGCTATGCAAGCACGGAGAGTGAATCAAGTTGTGCTGCATGTGAGGAGGACAAACATGCGCCATGTGTCAGAACGACGTTCAATTCGAGTTCAAAAATCGTTTGAAAATCAATCGACGCGCCATGCCACATGTCACCACGCCATTACTCCGCACGTTCCACCCGTGCGCCATGCCATTCATTCCCGTGAGTCATGTCCCGCCATATGTTGTTGACTCGGTGAGCGTTGACTCTGACCGGTCTCCCCTACCACGCGTCGCTCCCTGATTTTGCCAATGAATTTCTAATGCCATGTGTCGTGCTGTGATTGGTTGAAACCGTCAAGTTTTCTTGTTTTGATTGTAGCCTTTGATCTGAAGCTAATCGGACGATCTAGATCATACCTGAGCTTTATTTAAGCCCCTAATCACTCCATAAACACTAATTTGCCTCCATTAGCATAATTTTGGTCAATTTTTAGAGCTAAAAAGAGAGAAAAAATCAAGAGAAGATACAATTTTGGTGGAGATTCAAGAGGAAATTAATTCTACAATTCAAGATATTGATTGTATTTATTTTTCTACTCTTTTTTTATCAATTTTATGTCTTTCTTTATGAAAAAATATGATGTGTAATTAATTTATTAATCTTGGGATCTTATGAACCCAATTTTCACCATGTGATGATCTAATATTTTTTCCAATTATAATATTAATTTAATTATATTATTTAATATGATTTTTATGCTATTAATTGTTTGGCCAACAATTTATCTATAGAGACAATTAAATAGATTTGAGAGAATTATTTAATTGTTTGTCTTGATTAAATAACATTATTAGGTTCTAGGCATAGATGTATGATTCTTATGTATGTGATCCATAATTGATGAACTTAATGAGTAGCATGCAATTTAATTGGCATTAGAGTATGATTAAATTAATTACTATATGGTCTATAGTTTACTTGAGAGAGGAATACATGCTAGGTTAGATTCAATTGATCATGTAATTAATTGATATTATATTGGGGGGATTTTAGCGATTCATATGTTTAGAAAATTGGGGGATTAAGTATTCCTAGATATTTTCTCATATATATTTTTAGTCACAAAATCTGATTTAATTAATTATTGTTATTTACTTTTAGTTATTTTAATTTTTCTTCCTTAAAATATAAAAACACCAAAAAAATTGATTTTTATTATTTTGTTTTAAAATTTAGTTTTTAATAAAATAATCTCCGTGGGAACGTTCTTTACTTATCATTATATTACTTGTTGCAATACGTATACTTGCATATTCATTGCACACATTATTTGTGTGTCGATCATCGACCAATTAACAATAATAATTCAAAAAATCAAATTACATAGAAAACTCACATTGACTTTTTTTTGCCCAGTGTAAGAGAATCAGATTCCTTACACATGCCGACTAAGATGGGCTCATCCGATCCTATCGACAATAAGTTAATGAACTTGTATTGGGTAGCTGGATTATCCATTACAAGCTCATTGAAGCAAGGAAAGTCTACAAACTTCAAGGACTTTTCCTTGGTCATGGAGGCTGGGAAGGAGAAGTGGAAGAAACTAGAGTGTAGTTTGAAATGGGAATCACCCTGGTATCTATTGATGGAGTCAGTGGATCTTGAGAGCTGGAACCTATTGCACCTTTGCTCTTGGGCACAAATTTTCTCCCTTTGGTTTTGGAGACATTGGTGGTAATTGCTAGGGTGGTTTTAAAATTGTTCAAGAGGTCGTCTAAAGACATTGTTCTAAGGTCCATGTCTACACAACATAAATAAATCATGATTAGTCGAGCAATGACTCGAAAATAAAATAGAATTCTTGAAAAATTTATTACCTTCAGATATCAAATCAAAATTAGAGCCGAACTCAAGAGGAGTCCTCTTTTGCTTTGAACTCTTCTTCTTCTTGGACGCAGAGTGTGGCTTGTGAACCACCATGGTTTGCAATATGCCCAACCCTAAGCGTATCATCCTAGTAGCAGCCAGTTTGGTCTCTAACAAAACGTCATCCTAAGGAACTGATTTAGGTAAACAATTTTATAGCTTGGACAACTTACACTTTGCCTCATTTCTCAGAGAGGAAACATGAAGACAACCCCTCTTTAAAATGGATTTTATGTTGCCTCAGATTGGAGATATCAATTACTTCCGTCCTCGGACTCCCAACTACTAGAAACATAAAAAAATAACTGCTTCCAATTCCAATCGTTGTATGGAAGCCTAACATTCACACCTCGATCTTGTTTAGATTACATGTACATACACCATAGATTTGAAGGATTTTGTTTTAGATTGTATGCCTCGTTGAACTTGGGTAGCCCAATTGTTAGGCCAATCTCTTTTCTAAGCATGGTGATACAAAGTAAATACCTCAATTGGTTAAGATGTAGCTAATTGAGACTTATCTGGGTGATCATTAAGAAACCCCTAATAAAGTCTAGGAGAGCAAAACATAGACATAAGAAAAATGGCTTCTCATGGAAATGAGTCCAATCTTTTAGGGGAAGATTGTTGTCAAAAGCTATCGGATTGAGAATTTGGATTTGGACATTCTTTTGAATGTCATAAGCAACCCTCAATTTAATTTTTTCTTTCAATTTAAATTCACAACCTATAAGTTGATTTTCCTTTACCTTTGTTAGTTCAAGTTTTCTTATGCAAAACTCGAGGGACCATAATACTGGTTGAAATAGGTATGCAGATTGAAGTGTTGGTCGATGATGGAGCTTCGCTTACCAAAGCCATGACTATAATCACATTTGAAGAGCTGCCTAAGTTACTCAACGAATTGGTCTCGAGATTCGATTCCAAAGCTTGTAGAAATCCAAATCCTTCATAACCTACAGACTCCTCCTTGCTATTCCAAATTATAACACTATCTACTTGGGGATGTTTTCAATTTGCTTACCGGTCATATCTACTCGAGGATCCTAAAATTTGGGGTTAACCTATATAAAAAGAGATGAAACAATAAGGAGACAAATTCAATAAGAAAGTACCCAATTATGATATGTAATGATGTCTGGTAATATGAAAATTGATTTGAAATAAAATGAATTTGTCATATATATCCGATATAAAAAGAAGAAACCCAAATTATCTTAAGGCATGTTAAAATAATAAATGATTACCGTCTAATTGGAAAGAATAAGATCTGTGCAAAAGATGAACATAGCAGGGTTAATGTGATTGAAAATTGGAAAGAAGCAATAAAGAACATAAATGAGCTAATTGGAAGCGAAAGGAAATAAGATCCATGTGATTGTTGACCTCTATTTTATACTCTTTTATCTTCCGCCAGACGTTTCATATTCAAAGATCAAACAAACACGTGTGCACCAAGGCGTGACAACCACACTTAACGATGAGAACTGCTAATTGAACATGATGGACACTCTTCCATCCTGATCTTACGTCCGAACTAAAAGAGTGATAATTCGATGTTTTGACGTTTCATACATGTATATGTGAAGGAGAAGACGAGATTATTGTATGCAATTTTGGAGTGTAGACAATATGTACTTATTAATTAATGCTTATCTATGTAAGTGTTTATAGACACCCTAAATGATTGGCATATGCATGTAACCCTATATATATATTCAATGTAATACTAAGAGACATTCTTATTCATTGCATATTTATTTATTGTGTCTTTTTCTATATATTCTAAAATAAATATGTCCTCTATATATATGTAACTATCAATAAAAAGGTAGAGTAATGTTAGGAGATACATGGGTAAATAAAATGAAAATGTTGTTATATATATATATAAATATTTAAAAAATATGTTCCATAAAATAATACACAATTACCTTTCGAATCTTCTAGCTAAAGAAATTTATAATTCTACCAAGCACAAGTGAGGTCCCATGCATCTACAAGATGACATTGAATTGTGGTTGAGTCAATAGTTCAACAATAAGCCCATGCTGAAGCTCCGGGCTCCAAAAGCAGTATGTGGTTTACTGCATTTGACGATAGACCAACAAACTGAATAGGGCCTGTAGTCATAATTTCAGATTAGAGAAAGTCCAATACGAATCCATAGCTACAAATGCCACTTCATCATACCCCATAGACGAAAACAAGAAAATAAAAAGATCTACTTTTAAGAGAATGCATGTGGTTCAAAAAAAAAAAAATATACAAAGAAAAAAAGAGAATACACGTGGTCTCCCTTCCGTGACATTCAATAAAATTTGTCAATTTTCTTTAAAGTAGTAACATATGGTTAAGTTGGACCTAACAGAATATGGATCCTAATGTCAATTAATATAAATAAGTGGGTGAGTTTATAATATACTATTAAAAGAAGAAGAAAAAACAATAGGCATGTGAAATATGTATATTATATTTGGTGGATTATATTAGATAGTTTGAATATAATTATATTAAATTAAATTGTATTTAATTGTATTGTATTTAGTATGTATATTATGTAGGAATAATTTATATAATATAGTAAGATAAAATTAATTATAAATATTTTAATTAAATAATTTATATTTAAAATAATTTTTTATTATAATTTTTTTAAAATTAATATTTAATTTATTTTTATATTTTTATTATATTTTAAAATAAAAAATATCATTTTTAATTTGAGATAAAAAAAAATCAAAAACATAATTTTATTATTGAAAATTCAAACGGATTAAATTAGGAATACATTATAACCTAGAACCATATTCTTCGTTGTATTAAATTTTTTGATAACAGTGTTATTTTTATATTGTACATTCTGATTTTTCTGTAAAATATATTATTTTACAAAAATTATACTAATTTAATGTAATAAGACAGTGGATACTAATTTAGTAAGAGCTAGTGGAAGACGAATCATATTGCAATCAAACAAGAACACAATTTCATATTTGCAGACTGCTAGTCTAGTCTAGTAAGTATCAAATTCACAACCACACATGGCTGATATAACGATTCTTTAGGGCCAGACCATTCATTCCACATGTATGCAAATTTCTTGAATGGTGCACCTGAAAACTCATTATTGGATCTTTTTTTTTTTTAATCTGCTCATTAACGGGACTTACAAGAGCTAAGTTGTGAAAATTCAAAATTATTGGAGCAGATAATGCAACCTAATAAATTCGTTACAAGAAAAAGAAATTTTATCCTAATAAACTAATTATTCGGTGGAATTTAGAACATTGTCAAATATTCTTAATCATAAAAAAAAACTTGGTAAACAAAACCCAATAAATACTTAATTATTGGATAAATATGATCACGTAATAATCTCAACAAATAACTAATAATTACCCTTTAATTATTATTACAAAAATAATTGCGAAAAAATGTCCACAATGTTCTAACACATGGACCAAAAAATACCCAAACTTAGAAAGCTTTATGCAAACATAACAAGACTTGGATAGAAACTAAGGTCATGGGTATAAAGTCAAAGCTCACTCGAACATCAAATCATAAGCCGTCCAACCGAATGGGAGCAGAGGCCAGAGATCGATCCGTCACTCGATTAGATGGGCCAGGACCAAGTATGGTATACCAAGACCAAGGTGGTTGGCCAGGACCAAGTAATCTGATCTTCTCCTTAATTGGCTAAAGCCTCGTGAACAATTTAACTAGGTTTCTATCACTTTTTATTGGCTAAAGACCCTAAAAGATGGCAATGACTAAAATGCCATGTCACTTTAGGGAATCAATACAATGAAATTCTTATGGCCCTGCTAGGGTATGCATTCCTATTAATTAGGTAGTGAATAAGAAGCATTTTGATAAGTGATTTCTATCTTTTCAGGGTCCAGGCCATCGAATAATGTACAGAAGCTAAAAGCGTTAAGCTACAAATAGAATACACCCTAACTATGGGCTTTACATTCCAAACTACAACTAACACAGAGAATGTCTTAACTAGGTTCTTATATCCCCTTAATTGTCCTTAGACATTAAAAGGGGGCCATGGCTAGAATGCCATGTCACGTTAGGCCCAGGAGGCCTTTTGGGTTACTACACCATGTCAAAAATGAAAACTTAGGTTAACGAGATTCCAATAAGGGATTAAGAAGCATTCTAATAAGTGATCACTACAGTTTCAAGGTCCAGGCCACGAAGTGAGCCACAAAGCCTTATCCACTACCTTTTCAAGCCATGCCACATTATGTGTCTTCTTAGAAAGTATACATTTATTAGGACGCATCTCAACATATCGTTATATGTCAAAAACCTTCCTAAGGGTTCAACCACATATCTATAATCTAGACATAGTTCAGACAAAATTTAAGCATAAAATTTCTTTAGTATAATAAGATACTGATCCTATCAAAACTTGAGGTGGTCAAGATATGATCTCCAACTTCTTGAACTTCTCAAAAGTGTCTAGAACTTCATTGGCTAGGATTTTATTGGTCAGGGCTTCATTGGCTAGGACTCACTCGGCCAGGACTTTACCAGTAAGGATTTTTCCTACCATACCTCCATTCAACCGCCACTAATTCACCTTGCCATGCAAACTCGCTTGGTTCATCTCTATCCTAGCACACACCCATGGTTGATAGATCCACCCTTAGTGGTTAGAGAAATATCT
Source organism: Hippophae rhamnoides (assembly GCA_033030585.1). Lineage (NCBI taxonomy): Eukaryota > Viridiplantae > Streptophyta > Magnoliopsida > Rosales > Elaeagnaceae > Hippophae > Hippophae rhamnoides. Next base: position 26,842,390 of record CM065432.1, read on the forward strand.
AAGTATAGTTTTTAATTTCTTGGATGATGGTAGGTAGTTAAGGATGATACTTCAAAGGCTAAAAAATGTCCTCTCACTCACACATTTTCTACTCAAACATGAAGAGTTTGGTAGGTATGATTGATAATACAAAAGGTGAAAAATACCATGCAACTATGGGTGTCCAAAAACCAGGCCGGGCCGGTTTAAACCGAAAAACTGGACCGAATCGAGCAGTTTTGTAAATGAAATAGTCCAGTATGGTCCGTATTAAATAAAATTGATTTAAAAACGGTCCGATCCAGTTATAAAATATTATAAACCGGCCGGACCGGACCGGACCGGACCGGTTTTATTAAATAAATCATTTTTATTATTTAAAATATTATAAACCCTAGTATATATATATATATATATATATATAAATATTGTTTTCGAGTTTAGGGTTAAGCCGTCACTCGTTAATGCTTAACCTTAACCCTAAAAATAATTCTCTCGACTCTCTCCTCTACGCTCGCCTTCAGTCCTTCACCACTTCGCCATCTACGCTCTGCTTTCGCCACTTCTTCGTTTACGCTCTGGGTTTGGCCGTCGTCGCTTCCACCAGTAACTAGCCATCGTTCCTCGTGTTGATTCCACCAATAGCTAGCCATTGTTCCACACGTTACTTCAACCAGAAACTAGCCACCTCTCCTCGCGTCGCGTCGTGTCATGACAACAATGGACGAAAATCACGAAATAGGTATGTGGTCTAATACTACTGGAGTACTGGTCTAGTAGTCTGATAGTAGTTTTTTCCTGAATAAACTGAATGGTAAGTCTAAAGTTTGAATGGTATGTCGTTTTTTTGTTAGTGTGAAGTTTGAACTGTGAAATCTGAATGGTATATCGTTTTTTTGTTTGTCTGAAATCTGAATGGCAAGTCGTTTTTTTTGTTAGTTTGAACTCTGAAATCTAAATAGTATGTCATTTTTTTGTTAGTCTGAAGTCTGAACTTTGAAATCTGAATGGTATGTCATTTTTTTGTTAGCCTGAATACTTTGAACTGTGAACTCTGAAGTTTGAACAATTTTTTCTCACAGAGTTCATTTTTTTAAAATGGTGGAAAGTGGAAACTAATTAATACTATTATAACTTATAACTTCAGTTAAATTGTTCGTATGTTGTCCCTCTTTTAAAGCTTAATTATTTTGATTAAGTTCTCTTTATAGATTAAATATATATAGTTTATTTTATTAATGTTTGATCATTATGAATTTCAAGAGGTACAGGTCTACCCCGAGAATAAAAAATCTATGTCATCAAGAATATGTACATGTACATAACTCATTTTTCAGTTTAAGCTAATTATAATCATCAGGATGCATTCCACCTTTCTTATACCCATCATGATCTTCTGTTAGAAGGTAGAGTTATTTTTTACCTGTTGGATCTGATTCCAATTCCCATCAAATTGTTATGAGTATTTGTTTGATCTAGAAAGTTAATTAAACTTGGAAATCTGAATGGTATGTCATTTTTTTGTTAGTCTGAAATCTGAAATCTGAATGGTATGTCAGTTTTTTGTTAGTCTGAAATCTGATCTTTACAAATTGCCTTAGTATAATCACAGTTCACAGAATACATTGATCTTTACAATTAAATGTGTTTTTTATTAACATGATTTGTTAATATAAATTTTTATATATGATTTATATATAAGCTGTATTTTTGTCATAAAATGTACATAAATTGTGGTGTTTTTGTTTTATAGGTTCTTATCAAATCATATTACTTCTTAATTTTTAAAATGTACATAAACAATGTTTAAATTAATATTGTTATAGATTGTATAAAGTTTCTGAATACCAAACTGTATTATTAATTCATTAACGCCTGATATCATATATGTAGGTAATGCAGCTATAAACTAAATATTTATGCAGATAATTATATTTTAAATGTAATTAATCCATAAAGTTAATAAATAATAAAAACCCATTTTGATTAGCATTCAATTGTACAAAATTACCATCGTTTTAATGTAGTGGCACCAAACATTTTGTGAAGCCCTCAAATTTAAGGTAATGTCCTAGATTGTTGTCCTATGCTAGAATGTTACACTTTGGTGACTGATATTATGTTAGTTTTGAAATGATTTTTGATTAATTACAAAAAGTAATATTTTAATATATTAAGAATATGTACTAATCTATATTCTATATATAGGTGATGATGTACATGAGTTTATTGGACCAAGTCAATTTACAGACTTTGCTATGTCTATGATTGAAGACATTGAACCTGAAATTCATCCGAATGAAATGGAAAATCCACCACAGAATTTAAATGACTCATCTTCAAAAAGGGGAATAGAAGTAAGTAATGTTCACCCTGATAATGAATCTGATATGAAGAAACCAAAAAATTTTAGGTCAGAAATATGGAATCATTTTTCATATATTTTACCCTATGATGTGGAAAATCCTAGAGCTACATGTCATTATTGTAAAAAAAGTTATGCTGCTCATCCCACTAGGAATGGAACTACTTCAATGATACATCACTTCAAAAATTTATGTAAGAAGATTCCTAAAGAAGTAGATAAATGAAAAAAAGATGTTAAGTTTTCAAACACACAAAAGAGAGGATGATAGGACAACTCATATATTAGTTGCTGTATCATTTGATGAAAAATGTGCTAGAGTTGCTTTGGCAAAAATGATTATTATTGATGAATTGTCTTTTAGGTTTGTTGAGGGTGAGGGATTTAAAGACTTTATATCTGAAATTTGTGCTAAGTTTCATGTGCCATCTCGACAAACAATTTCTAGAGATATGTTTCAACTTTATTTAGATGAGAAAAAAAGTTTGAAGAACTTTTTCGTAAGTGAAAAGCAAAGAGTTTGTCTTACTAGTGATTGTTGGACTTCAATTCAAAATATTAATTATATTTGTCTAACTACTCATTATATTGACAAAGATTGAAAATTACAAAAAAGAATTATAAAATTTTGTCAAGTTGGGAATCATAAAGGTGATACAATTGGGAGAGTGATAGAACAAAGTTTGCGTGATTGGGGTATATGTAAGGTATTCACCATAACACTTGATAATGCTTCCTCAAATGATACTACTGTGACATACTTGAAAAGGAAGCTAAAAAATTGGAATGATGAACTTGTTATGAGTGGAGAGTTCTTTCATGTGCGATGTTGTGCTCACATTTTGAATTTGATTGTAAGAGAGGGACTTAAAGATCTTCATAGTAATATTATAAGTATTCGTTGCGCTGTGAGATATGTTAGATCATCTCCTTTGAGATTACAAAAGTTTAAAATGTGTTCTATTAAAGAAAATATTGAGTCCAAAGGAAGTATCGTGCTAGATGTGCCTACAAGATGGAACTCCACATATCTAATGTTAAAATCTTCTTTAGATTTTCAAAAAGCATTTGATCATCTTGAAGAAGAGGAAGGAACAAACTTTATTTCTTATTTTCACGAGGAGCGATCGAATGTTGGGCCGCCAACATTAGATGATTGGAAGAATGCTGGTGTTTTTGTCAAGTTTTTGAAAACTTTTTATGACTCTACTTTAGCATTTAATGCATCTTTATGCACCACTTCAAATTTATATTTTACAAAACTGCATAACATTCAATCTCAAATACTTACATGGTGTGTTTCTGATGACTTGTTGTTAAAAAATATGGCTATTAGCATGAAAACAAAATTTGAGAAGTATTAGGGAAATGTAGACAAGACTAATAAGATGTTGTATGTTGCATTTGTACTTGATCCAAGGTACAAATTAGAGTATTTGAAATTCTTATTTGAAGAGATTTATGATTTAGAAATTGTTCAAAAATTGAGAGATAATGTCAAAAATACTTTTATGGATCTGTTCAAAGCTTACTATATGTTAGTGCATGGAAAAGATTTTCAATCTAATGTGACTCAATCACAAGATGTAATAGGAAGGATTCCTTCATCTGAGGAAGCAAGAAAGTTGAAGTTTCTTAAATGCTTAGAGGAGAAAAATAGTTTGGAATTGAAAACCGAGGTTGAGAAATATTTGAACACCCCATGTGAAAATGTCATGTTGGATAAGTTTGATATATTAAAATGGTGGAAGGAAAATTCTTTTAGGTTTCCTATCATCTCTCTCATTGCACGTGATGTGTTAGCAATTCAAGTTTCAACTGTTGCATCAGAATCAGCTTTTAGCACAGGAGGGCGCATTCTTGATCCATTTAGGATTTCTTTGAATCCTAAAATGGTAGAGACATTAGTATGTGGTCAAAATTGGTTTCGTTCTTCCATTAATAATGACAATGTTCTCTTACTAGAATACAATGATGACCTAGACATTTATGAAGATGTTGATTTTGTTTGATTGTAAAGTTCATTAAAGACACTACAATGATCGTTGATGATTAATAATGGGTAAGTTTTAAATATTATTATCTAATGATGTATTGTTGTTGATTTTGAGTTTTGAGTTTTGATGTTTGTATATGTTTAAGAATTCTTTACAAATGAGATATTTGGAATTCATTTGTTCATGTCTAATCTTTTTTATTTTAGATTTTGATAACATCTTATTTATGTATTTAACAATAATATCTATATATGGATGATTATAAATGATCATTATATTTGATTGCATCCTATTAAATTATATCATATTAAATTGAATCATATTTATTTATTATTAATTGTTAAAAACTGTTCAAAATTGTTAACCAAACCGGACCAAACCATTCGGTTATAACATTTTAGATAGCCGAATGGTCCGGTCCGGTCCGGTTTCAACTATATGAACGGTCTGGTTTGGTTACATTTTTTTAGGCAAAACCAGACCGGACCGGACCATGGACACCCCTACATGCAACCCCAGGATTGACTTCGTAAGTCTTAACATTGACTTCGACATAACTTCATAATCGAGAGTCTAATTGGAAATCCAAAGGCACCTTCAACGTTAGGAAGCTATGACGCACATTTTGATTGGCCAAACATGGCACAAAATCTATCATCTAGACTAGTGAAACTATACATAAAAGTGAACCTAGTGTCGTCACTATGATTGAAAGGGTCACAAACCCAAGTATTGATAAGAACTACCATCAAACCTTCTCGCCCAGGGCCAAGAAAGTTTGGAGAGTTAATGTTGGGTGTAATTTAGTATATTTTATATGAGAAGCAAAGAGTTATCATAGTCAAGAAATTCCTAGTGGTCTATGCCTAATAAGCGTTGAGTCAAATACCATATGATAATCTTAACAAAGAGATAAAGGCTAATAATTATCCCCTAATTATTCTAAAAAAATAACTACATATATATATTCATGATTCTACAATGAGTCTATCTTCATGGGTAAGTAATATGTATCGGGTTAACTCTTTTCCATATATATATACTTACATATGTACAAATTCACAGGGATTATCTTATGAAAAGTTGGATTTTATTACAAAGAATAACAATCTAACACTCTATTTCCTCTTAATCATAGAACAAGACTTATATCTTCTCTTGACTTCATCATTCTATTACTCACTTAAGCATCGAAGGGCCAATAATTATCCCACACGATCGTCCGAGGTGTTAACGGTTTTTTTTTTCATTTCGCATATTCATGTAAAAAAGTCCTACCCAATGTTGACAAAAATCAACACCAACACTTTTCATTATCACATCATACAATAATTGCTTGAGAAATTTTTACATGATGTGAAAAGGAAACAAGGCAAAAAAGCTATTATACGAATTAAAATAGACATGAATAAGCATATGATAAGATGGAATGGGGATTACTAGTGCACATTAAGAGAAAACTTAAATATGAGGAGAAATTTTATAGAATCACACATCAATGTATGTCTTATGTTTCATACTCTACTAAATGGTTCTAAATATGAAAAATTCACTGCATCCAGGGGCTTGCATTGGGGTGATCCTTTATCATTATATCTCTTCATAATAGCAGTCCAGACTCTTTCGAGATTAATATTTTTTGCTGAGTCAAGAGGTGTAATACATGGCATTATCGTTTCAAGAGAAACTAGTCCTCTGATAAGTTACTTGCTATGCGTTAGTATTTTGAAAAGCAAATATCAAAGAAGATAGAGAACTAATGAAGATATTACATGCCTATGGGCAGTGCTGGGGACACATTTAAAAAGTCAAATATCTTAAATTATGGGCATCAATATGACAGAAAGTTACATCGTTTATTTGAGCAATCCTACAAAGGAATAAGACAAGGGAATTCAATAAGATCCTCGATAAGATTGTCTCTAAGACTAAAGATACAAAGCAAATTTTTTTTTATCATATGCTAGTAAAGCCACTTTAATATATCAAATCAGTCATTCAATACTTGTAAATTTACACAATGAGTACTTATATGGTTACAAATAACATATGCAAAAAGGAAGATTATCTAATAAAGAAAGTTTGGTAGAACAATAATACAAACTCTAATACAAACTCAGATAAATCCCTTTACTTTGCTATAAGAAAATGGGATATATATTTTTTGCCTTCCAGAGGAGCATGATGGTTTATGTTATATTCAGATCCTTCAGCAATTTAAATCAAGCTTTAATAGCTATATTGGGATGGAATATGGCTACAAATGTGGATAAATTATGGATGAAAGTATTGAAAGTATTGTCATAACAATAACCTTATAAAGATTAATACAAAAAATGGTGATTATTTTATGAGGAAAGGAATTTGCAAATCAAGAAAACTACTACAAGAAGGCATGTGTTATCAGATTGGGAATGATCAAATGATAAAAGCCACTTTAGGTCCTTGGTTCCCGGGAATGAAAAACTTTATTCCAAAGTTGAAGACAAGTATGGTGTTAATCATAATAATCTTAAAGTAACTTACTTAGCACATTCACGATGGAATTGGAATTTAATATTACAAATATTTGAACAAAATAATAGATGTGTAAAAAAATATTATAAATTTTTTGAAAAATTAGTTTTTCAATGATTTTTATAACTTTTAACTTGATATTAAACTTAGAAATCTTTATTTAAAAATCTATACCTTTAATAGTTAAATTTGTTTGACTTATATGATGTACAAAATTAATACTTGTGGAAGACTAATAGATATATAAAAATAATATTGATTATTTTCACATTAACTTAAACTTTTGAGATAGTTTTTCAACAACTTCTAACACCTAATTCCATTTATTTTATCAATAGACTTAAGGTTCCCAAATGATGCCTTTACAAAATAAATTCATTTGTATTCCAGAGAAGTTGGGTTACTGTAAGTTTTGCATATAAGCTATTGATTAATTATATCTAAATAGAGTGATAATGGCCCGCACTCAATTTGTAGGTTACATTGGAAATTGGGGATTCATGAAAGATACAAAGTGTTCATATGGAGTGCTATGGTAAATGCTATACCTGCTAGGAAAACATTAAAAAGCTAAATTAGGAAAATGTTCAACATTTATTTCAGCATTGTCATTAATTATTTTCATGTTTTATGGTCTGCTTGGAGAGGAGGTATTGACTTAAGATGTTTTCAATTCAGTGATGTATTCAAGATTTAAACGCAAGAGTGATACATACATACAGTTAAAAAATAATTATTTAATTATTTTTTAACTATTATTTGTTTTTAATTAAAAATTATGTTATATTTATATATATATATATCTCATTTTAGTAAAATATGTTCAAATTATTAAAATTTTATGATATATTGAGTGTTAAAAAAATTGAGATAAGACACAAATCTATTTACATATGTAATTTATTTATAATTTTATAAATATTACAACTAAAATTTATTTGTTAAGAGTTAGCGGGACATGTGACCCTTCTCGACCCTATATAGATCGGCCCCTTCTGGTTTATAAGTTGTCGTCGTTATTGTTGGTCCTCTTCATGGCCCTTATTAGCACTACGTATGTATTATAGAGATGAAGGAATTTACGACATGGTTATGAAAAGTGAACGGCCAGACTTCAACAGGAGTAGCATTTGGTTGAAAACTTCATTTCTAGTATTTAAAAATATTGACAAGGAAATTGAAGTACAAATAGAATGAAAGTTAAAAGATCATTGGCTTAAACCCTATCAAAACACAATCAAATTCAATTGTGATGCATTACTCAAAGAAGGTTTGATACATGTGACAGTTATTGCTAGAGATTGTTATGGAAATGTTATTGGAATGAAAAAGCTTATTTATGATAATTCATGTTATTATCACAAGTAATATAATAATTATTTATATGTTGAAAAAAATGATATTAATATTTTAATTGATAATTATCTACTATATAACATAACTTATGCCGTAAAGAAGTGCTACGAGTTTCTTTAGTATAAGAGAAACCATAGAAATCACAATTGCCATTGGATTGGCACATGCAATCAAGCTTACAAATATAATAGTGGCAAATGATTCCCAAAATGTAATTAAATATACTAACTATGATAATAAAGATTATATATTTATTTTAATAGTGATATTTAAATTTTATATTAATTTTTTTATAACAATTTAGTTCTATTGTTACGAAAAAAAAAATGATTATATAATGATAAATAATTATTGTTTATGTTTTTATTTATTTTTATTTAATTTTTTCAGTTTGTATTTAGATTATAACAATGTATATATAATATAATTGAAAAAAATTAAAAAATAAAATAAATAAATTAATTTTATTATGATCATTTTTCATAAAAATATGACTAAACTATTATAAAATATAATTGCATAATACAAGATCATTTTTACAATAAATAAATGGGATATGGGGGTATTTTTTTCTTAAATATATTCAAGGGGAACAAAATAATGTTGCATGTCAAGCAAAACGGTTTTTGGAGGAGATATTTCCATTGACAAAAGAATTTAGAAGCTTTATAGATTCCTAAATAATGTAATAGTATAATTAATGATTTAGCAAAAAGTGTATTAGGGAGGGTAGAGAAAGGTCCTTTAGCTTTAGACCAAATCCCAGTCCAATGTAAAAAGTTAGGAGAGAGGCCAATTATGAGTTGTAAATACATCTTATATAAATATATTTAAGATTATCGAAAAAGAAAAAGAAAATACAATAACCATGTAAAGATTAATTGCACTAGAGGACAACTATCAAGAGTTTGAATAAAAATCTTTACCTTCAAGGCTTCAAGCTCCACATTGCCTACTTCATCACATGCTTGAAATTTCATGAAATACTATCATCTCATCTTCACTTCTCGACTTTAAGCAACTCACATAAAATTTTGGGAGCTTCTACACGACAGTTGTGTCTCTTATTTTATGCACTAGAGGACAACTAATGGAAAAGTTTCATAATTATTTTAAAAAATAACATATAAATTTTTGTAACAGTTTAATTATATAATTATGAAAAAGTAATTGTATAATGAAAAATAATTTTTTTTATTTTTATTTTTATTTTTTCTTTAATCCTTTTAATTACAGTTTATTTAAATTATAATAGTCATTATTTAATATAATTAGAAGAAAAAAACAAAAAAATTATATTTGTTTTTATACGGTCATTTTTTTCATATCAATAAAATTAAACTGTTACAAAAAATAAATATAAAACTTAAATATCACCTTTACTATAAGTAAAAGATCTTAAAAATATTTTTCTAATATATATACTAGGAAAGATCGATAGGAGATTGAGAATAAATCATAATACTTCACCTAAACGAAGGGATTGAGAGTAATGAAAAATGAATTTCATTACATAGCTTTAAAGACTACTTGAATTAAATTTTAACACATTATTTAAAGAATATCTATTAGAAGTGTCAAATAAGCCATATCATGCCTCTATTATAGGCACGTGGGTTTTATTGTGCTATATCATGCTTGGCTCATTAGTTCATGTTTAACAAATTGACATAGCCTATGGCTAATTATCCCATTTTTTAGAAAAAAAATGTCTTTAGTGGAAGTCAAACTCTCCATCTCCTATGCATAACTCTATCCATTAAGATACACTCAAGTTTGGTAATATATTTTATAATAATTTATTTAAAATTTAAGTTTGGGTAAATTGCAAACACAACTCAGCTCGTTATGACCTGTGGGCCATTCTATTCCACTTTTTTTGCTTGCACGTTGTGTTATTCTATATTGAATATTTAATAAGATGTGTCGTGTTGGCCTGTTTAATACTCCTAGTATCTATGATTATCACTCTTTTTTCTTGTTTAGTTTTTGTAGTCGGTTGGTCTCAAACCTTTATCTCAAAACTAAATTTAGTCGATAATCTTTTAAAATGTATAATTTAATCCTTAGCATTTTAAAATTAGTAATTTTAGTTAAATTTAACAAAATTTGGTCTTTAATATTTTCACAGAAATAGAATCTTGTATCTTACATTTTTATAAAAAAACTATTAAATTAGATTAGAGCTATTAAATTTTATAAGATTAGTAACTATTCTAAAAAGTTTGGGACTAAATGATTTTTTGAGATAAAAGTTAGAGACTAACCGTACAAAACATTTTTTTTCTTCTAAATATTACTCCACATGTATATTAAATATGGTTCAAATCCGCATCACTTATGTGCCTCGTTGGAGGGGTCTTGTACCAGTACCTCAAATACTCCGTGTTATTTAAAAGGTTTAGTTTAGTACCCAAATTCAAGTCACGCCTTTTAATAAAAGGTTTTTCTTTTGGAAAATTAACCAGTGTTAAAAAAAGTGAAAAAAAATTAATTTTTAACAACTTTTTTTTTAACAATATTATTGATAAAAATAGACCTTTTATTAATTAAGGTTAGTAGACATTATTCAATTATGATTTTTTTTAATGCATAGTTGGATTAATTTGACATTTTCACTATACATGTTGAGTTTGAACACTTTTTACTAAGAAATTAATGAATCTTATATGATAGTTTTTTTTTGTAAAAAAAATTAAGTAAAAATTAGAACATTTTTGTATCTTTTTAATTTATTTCTATTAGTTAGTATCAAAAAATATTTTGATCAGGTCCAAAGAAATTGTTTGAGTGTTATGATTTTTTTAATATTTATTTATATTATATGTTTTTTTTAAAAGCATAAAGTTAATAATTTATATTTTTTCTTAACTTTTAATAGAAAGTATTGAACTTGTATTCTAGCAAAAAATAAATATATTTTTTTTGGCTCTAGTTAATTTTCGAAAAGAAAACTCTTCACCAAAATATTAAAATGATATTTTGGATAATTATTTTTGGTTACTAATAAAAAAAATAGAAAAGATACTAATATTTAAATTGAATAGTAAACCAAAATATTTTTTTAATAAATAATATTTAAAATATCGATACATTAATTTATATATCTTTAAGATACCAATTGCGTGATGGAGCACATAATATTTCACTACAAAGTAATTGACGTACCTATAACTTGTCCCTTCACCACTAGATTATTTATTGATTCCTTAATTAATGCATGATAATTGACTAATTTCTTCATTTTTTTTCGTTCTTTTTATTTTAATAGTTTTTTATTGATCAGAGTTAATCATTGCTACTATTGTTATTATTGGTAAGTTGCTACTATTGTTATTATTGGTGGGAGGAGGAGGAGGAGGAGAGAGGGAGCTAGAAGTAAGATAGGATCAGGAAGAGGAGGAGAGAGGGAGCTAGAAGTAAGATAGGATCAGGAAGAGGAGTAGGAGGAGGAGGATGAGGAGAAAGAGGAGTTTATGGGTCCGTTTATAAGTTTTTCTATTCGGTTGAAAGGCATTTTGAGTTAATCAAAGCACTTTCAAGTGTGTTTGATAATCTTTATAAGAAGTGCTTTTAAAAGTATAAGAAGCATTACTTGTGCTTTAAGGAGAGATCAATAATTTAAAAAAAAAGCTTTAAATACATGCTTACATCCTAAAATAATTATAAAAATATTACTTAAAAATCATTTTTAATATTTTTATCTTAAACATTTAAATGTTTCTCTTAAAATTAATTTTAATCAAATCATTTTATTTTAAAATACTTATCTTACAGCCGCTTTTAAAGGAGGCTCTATATCATTTTGTGTTTATATGATTTAGTTGATTGGATTAGTTTACATTTAAAATGGTTATGTGAAATTAATTGATTTGTTTAGAGATTTGCTATTATATATATATATATATGCATCAGGGATATATGCCCTTGGAGAAAATGTAGATGATAGTAGAAATTGTTAGATTTCATATTCTTTCTTTTCTTCCTAGAAAAAAAAAGAAAAATAATTTATAATTAATTTAATGCATGCATGCATCAAACATAATGTAATTGGTTTTGGTGGTGTTATAACTATTTCAATTATATCTCACATATACAATATTCATGCATCCAATAACAACTTAATTCATATATGATATTATTGTGAAAAAATATTAATGTCATAATTTCTTTCAGTTATGGAAAAAGGCTTCAAGAAGAATCTGTCCTATGGTCAGCCTCGAATCACTTTTGTGATAGAGAGACTATCTTTAACAAATGATCATCATAGCAACATGTGCAATTAGTTTTCTTTACAAACAACTTGTTATGTTTTAATAACATAGCAATTGATTATTTGAATAAGATAATTAGGTTTCACAACACAATGATCGGACACAATCAAATCACTTTTGGATATTATAATACCTGATTTAAGCACATTAACACCTAGAGATTTCATTGATTTACTTTAATGATCTTTTTAGGTTCCCTTGGTTCCTTTGTCAGTGAAAAATACAAGGAGCAATCTCTTAAAGAGATTCTAACCAGCTATTATATACATCTTTAGACATATTTTCTATATATAAGGACTAAGTAACCAGAAACACAAAAACATACCATGTATTTAACTTTTTCTTACATATATAATATCGCGAAGAGCAACATTGTCCGGTAAGTTAGGTCATTCAATCTCATGGGTTGGAAATAAAGCTTTTCTCTGCTATTGCTTGCAAGAAAAGTACAGAGGGAGGAGAAAAGCAATTCCTAAACATTATTTTAATTAAAACTATTACATGACAATCACGAGTTGATGCAATAAATGTATCATTTTACTTGTCTTTCCTTACATTAGATGTGTAAATTGAGATAAAATATTAATAAAATTTATGATATAATTTATTAATTTTTAAATCACATATAATCTTGTCCTACATAATTTTTAATGAGAATATATGGTAATGAAACGATATTAATTGAGATATCTTATTTATCTTTAATGAGTCTAAATGAGATAAGTAAGAATATAAAAATAATAGAAGATATAATATATGATTATTTATAATGTTGTTTTAATAAAAATAATAAGATAACGTATATTTAAAGTTAAACCTATTAGAAGTACAATATAAATGAGATGAAATGAGATAAGTTGGTATTTGTTGTGTGTAAAATAATTCATGTCATGTGGCGTAATATGAAAGGTTTTAATAAGTAAATAACTTATAGGCTAGCCCAGTCAACATTGAGTCAACGGATAAGCCTAAATATCTACTAAATTTCTAACAAATAAACGATTGATATTCAAACTCTTAGTTATTCGATAATGAGATAAGTAAACGGATAAAACTCTTATATTTAAATATAAGTATCATTATGGGTAAGGACCATTAGCATGTATATTCTTTCTTATAAATATTCACTATTGTTTACCATTAATAAACACAATTAATTAAATACTACTATAAACACAACTTCTCTTCTTTATAGACATTGAGATCTAAATTCTCTCTCCCTAAATATCTTGCATTTCTCTACATCAAAAGGAAAGACATTAGTCTCCTCCTTCTCCTCATTATCGAGACATACTTAAGCATTAAAGAGCCAAAGGCTACACACCCTATGGTAGTCCAAGGTCCTAACAGTGTATTCTTTGTTCTCAGGTACACAAGAAGTTAGAGGTGCACCAATCTTTGATGTTTATCAAAAATAACATTAACATCTGGCATCGTTTGTAGAAACAATTGTATTATACTAGTTGAATCACAACTAAGAAAAAGATTTGCAATGTCCTCCAACATTCTAAACTAGATAGTCCTTGAAAAAAGACCCGAATTTTTTTTAGAAGAAAACTGCTCTAGAAGTTCACTCTACAAGGTCTCTAAAGGCCACACCTTTTGTCTTTTCAACATAAACCAAACTCTTGACTCAAAAAACCAAGTTTCTACAAGGGAAAATGTGGTCTCATATCATGTCCAGCAAGCTATAGAACTACTATTGTCAACCCCGCACTACCATGACTATAGTGGGCCAAAACACAGCATCAAAAAAGGGCAAGGATAGAAGTCCACACAATGGATAATGGGCTCTAGACTATCCTATAACGCTTACCAGGGCCACAAGTTCCTGAACCAGAGGATGTCCCTACGAAACCTTTTAGTGCTCACTTGCTTAAATGGGAGAAGTGATTCATTTATATGAGATCAAAGTCCACGAGTTGGATGGATAGTTTAGACTTATATAGTCTAGATCTACCCACTTACCGAGGCTCACATCTTGTGCCTCAATCCATCCATATTTGACAACTTGGGCCCATTTGTCCCAATCTAATGAGCATCTTGAAAGCTCACACGCTGGATCATTCTATCCACGTCAACCATGGGGACAATGCGGCCTTAGTGGAAAGTGACCAATAGAGGCACAATTAACTTCTAGACTTATCTACAATCCTTTGTCCCATTATCGACCAATTAACTATCCAATTGCAAGAGGTATAATAAAGACTGAACAAAGGTAGACACCAAATCTGACTATTTTCAATGAGTCCCCATTCAGCCCTAAAGCCATGGTCATCCCACTTACAGGTAAACTCCAGATGCCCAACATGAGCTCTTATAATAGTAACAAGGACCCATTAGAGCACTATGGGAACTTTAAAGGTTGGATAGATCTTTATGCTTATAGTGATATGATAAGGTGTTGAGCCTTCTAGCTCACCCTAACCGATTATGCTCGAGCTTGGTCCCACACCCTCAAGCCCAATACAAGTGGTACATTTATCGAGTTCGGAAAGCAATTAATTTCCCACTTTTTCAAAATGAGAAGATAAAAAACAATAGTGTACTCAATGACTCTGTATTAGGAGAAATATAAGAGCTTGAAATATTTCTTCGACAGTTTCAATAGTGAAGAAATCTAAGTGACCATCTATTTTGTTTAGTAGCCATGAGTGCACTACACCAAGATCTTTTCCAAGGACCACTTTGGTGGAACATGGCAAAATACTTTCCAACCACTTATGTGGAGGCCACTTAACTAGTAAAAATGTACCTTAACATCAAAGAGATGGCCAACAATAGAAGGGATAATGACCTTCTCACTAATGAATGCACAAGATCATTGCCAAAGGTTAGGGATGAACCCAGACCATCAAGGAACACAAGGCCTTATTAGGATCGTAGAGATGAGAAAGATAGGGGATGAGGATTAGGCTATACTGGTCCAAACTTCTATACTATGTATCTTTGATTGTGCCTAGAGAAACACTCATTATGTAAGGTGAAAACCAATGCATAATATGCTGGTGTTGGAAATTTAAGAATATCTGTTGGAACAAATATCAATACTATAGGTTCCATAGGGACTTAGAATAGTCAACAAAAGAGTGTTAAGATTTGGAAGGTGAAATTGAGCACCTCATTAAGAGGGAACAACTAAGGCAGTTTGTCCAAAATGTAATACCTGAATTACGGTAGGCCTTTCCACAAAAAGAGCGAGAAAATTCTCTTGTACAAGAAGTACGAGAGGTTTGGGTCACCATTAGTAGTCCCATAGAAGGAGACTCTAATAATTCCCTCAAGGCACATATCAAGGAGGTCCACTAAGAGATCCTCCATATTGCCTCTATGCATAGTCCAAATAAAGATCCTAAGTTGACAGGCTCATAAATAACTTTTTAGGAGAAGGAAGCACGCAGAATACATCATATCCACACTGATGCATTTATGGTCACACTCTCACTGGTGAACATATCTTGCATAGAAGTTTGATTGACATTGGTAGCTCAATTGGCCTCTTGTTCTCTAAGGCTTGGATTACCCACTAAGCCTAGTAATCACCCCATTAGTGGGATTCTTCGGAGCTTCAATGAACCCTAAAGGATATGTGACCATTTAGTCACGATGGGACAAGGCATAACATGAAAAATATTCATGGTGTACTTCCTCATAGTAAATTTCCTGTCACAATATAATGAGGTTTTGGAATGACCATTTCTACATGCAACACGAGTTGTGGCCTCCCTTACCACCTTACCCTAAAGTTTCCTACATAAAATGGAATAGGGATAGTTCTAGGAGAACAAAAGGTAGCTAGGGAATGCTATACCTTGGGGGTTTTTATGGGACAAAAATGAGAACCCAAGGGACAAAAGCAAAGTGTACCCCACTAGTCTTGTTTTTATTTGCCTTTATTTAAAAGTATTGCATTTTAAATTCATAGACATAGTTTTCATTTCAGTTTTGTATTTTGAAATTCATGAATTAAGGGACACTTCTATGTTGAATGGCTAAAAACTACACCTAGTCTACATTTATGAAATTTGCCAAGGATTGGAAAATACAAACTATAAAGGGGCCGAAAGGTGTAGACTATGAAAGGTCATATGCAAGAACCCTCATGATTAGAATTTGATACAACTTATCGATCCCACTTTTACAAATCATACTAGACCTTTGAATAAGCAGTAATTATGCCCCAAGTTTAGAAATTACTACAACATTTGCACCCTCATCTCTACAGGCTATATTAGTTCTTTGAATAAGCAATAACTACGCTTCGGGTTGAGAAGTTGCTACAAATTGTACACCCCACCTCTGGGGGCTATGTTGGACCTTTGAAAAGGTTGTAACTATTCCCCAGGTTTAGAAATTATTACAATTTTTGCACCTCACCTTTATGGGCCGAGCTAGACCTTTGAAATACAACTTATGCACCTCATCCATGCAAACACATATTTGTTTATGTCAAGGACCTTGAGTCCCCAACCCTGATCATTGATAAAAACTACACTATACGAATAGAGTGTAACGACACTCACTATAGGATGGAATAATCCACCAAGGGCTACAAAAATTTTCTAAGTCTTAAGACTAAATGCTTGGATGACTTGACAAACTCAAGCACACCAAGTAGGTGGCTGGTATACTAGGCATACCCTAGTTCAAACAAACCATCATTTCTTAGACAAAATGAAAATAAATCATACGAAAGTAACAAAGTCTAGAAACAAGCCCAATGGGTACATGGTAAAATTGAAAGTGATCGAACAAGCTAATAGACACACAACAAACAACCTAACATGGTACATGTGGCTAAATATGGTACATAGGGCTGGATATCATGTATGTGGTCGAACACGGTACATATGCATAGATATGATACCATGGCTAGACATGGCCCACGTGGCCAAAAAGAGGGAGCCAAACATAGCGTATATGGTGGGACACAATGTATATGCCTATTCATGGCATATACATATGCAGTCAACTGGATCACTTTAGGCTTGTTCCCTAACAAGTACATACCATAGTGGACACAGATCCCAACAAGGGATGTGCTCAAGAAGTACCACTCACCTCAAAACAAATGAGATCACTAATGGATCTTGCCAAAGAGTCGCTACTAAAATATAAGTGTACAAAACTCAAAGGTGAAAACATGATAAGGAAACAAAAAAAAACACACACACAAATATATATATATATATATTGAGTCTACTACTAGAAAGTAAAACCACCAAGTACATGCACTTTGTGGAACCTAAAATAATAAAAAAACATAATATGGTAACCTATTGATCTCTACCATCATATTTTGTGTCAGCTTCCTCCTCAGTCACCTTTTAATCATCACTATCAGATCCATTATAGCCCTTCTCCTCCTAGTCATAAGAGATCACACCATGTTAGGAAGCCTTCTCTTTTGAATATCAAAAAACAGTGGTAGAAAGAGTTATGTTAGGATAAACTTTTCAAAATTGTTGTGAGCCCATACATCCAATATGTCATGAGTATAATCATTAGAGTCTTTGTACTCTTCAACTACACTTACTCTAAGTGTCCTCATCTCAACATTAAGTCTACGTATTAGTTCTTGAGATGAATGAAGGCTCATAGATAACTCTTGATTTAGCTCATTCTCTTAGGTCATATAAGTATCTCAATGCACTAAGGAGTCTCAAATGTCGCCACTAATGTTGCATGGGTTAGTTGGGATACATGATATACCTCTTAAACTTTCTCTAAATCCTACTCCATCTCATAATAGCCAACATCTGTAGTATCTTAAGCCTCAATCATCTTACAAAGCTCCTCTTTAATGGCTACCAAGTGACCCTCAGAATTAGCAAGAAACTTAAAAATATGATCCAAATTTGAGGCAAGCGTATGGATTGTAGCAGTAAGACTGTGTAAATCTAAACCCTTAACTTATGTAGATTCAAAAAAAGTGTGGGGTGTAGGTAAGGACACAGGAGATACATCCAAGTCCACATGTTGTGAACTTGTATCACTTGCAATTGGCACCGTTGGAACCTTGATTGGTATTGATGGGGATGTCATCTTTCTAAGAGGTACTCTAATGATAGTCACTCTAGAAGTAGGGCTCTTTTCCTTTTGGAGCCCACTAAGTTGCAAACCATCCTAGTCCATAAAAATTCTTCCTCTATACTAGACTCCTTAATAAATCTGAAGGCTATCATGCTCCTATTTTTCATTCCAATTAGAAGATCAAAAGTCATACTTAGAAAAAGAATAAAAGTATTAAATAATTTTTTGAAATATGATACTAAAAATAAAGAGATAAGGATCAATACTCATTGTTAGGATCGGGAAGATTATTGATCTCTTGCTCAGCTACTATAAGGTCTAAACGCCAGTAAGTGATCCACTTTAAGAGTAAGAGCATGACAATATTTTTCTCTTCCACCTGCGTATTATAAAGATAATTGATGAACTTCAATTGCTTCTTGGAAGAACGACCCTGAAACCAATGAACAACAAACAAAAAGGAACATGTTAGAAACATATTATAGTGAGGCTCAATCCCAAAGTGTCTTTCCATTCCTCTCATGATGTATGGGTATGGGAGGGACCCTCAGGAGATCTAAGTTAAAATATCCATCCACCATAAATAGTGATTCATTCCATCCTTTGTTATTGTCTAGAAGATTCTCGATCAAATTGCAGTTGGTAAAGGGTCTATAATAGAACCAATCACGACTGACACCTTAAAGCTAAAAAAAGTAACAATAAGTGAACTCTTCCATGGTTAGTTCACGTTTTTATCCCTTCTTGAGAACCCAACAAGATAACAATATTGGGTAATACTTGGGGGAAAATTGGAATAACACAGCGCCAATATATGCCTAAAACTTCTATACTATAGGTAGAAAAGGTAGTCTCAATCCAATGAAGAGGCGATATGTAGATAATGTGACCTTATCTAGAATGTGGTTGCTCCAACTCATACTTGGAACTTGGGGTATCAACCTTATTGATTCTTGTACATTAAAGATCTCCTTAGCTTTATTCAATAAAGGATATATCATCCATTATTCACATAAAAGAAAGTGATGTCTCATTCATTAGGACCTAATTGGTACTTATGAATGCTAACTGGAATAAAATCGAAGTCTTCATGTTGAAAAAGCCCTTATGGACAAAACCACATTGTCCAATCGAACTAGAATCACCGTCCAACTTAACATGTACTTGATCACTACCATATAGACGTGAGTTGTCACCACGTGGATTCGAGATGCCACCATGGTCAGAAACCTCATGGCTAACCAAACTATAGGGTGTTTGAACCATTCCTGGACATGGTATGGGTGGCTGAACCATTATAGAATATTCTATGGTTGAACATACCATGGGTGGCCAGACCATGTCCAAACCTCTATGGCTGGACATACCATAGTACGTCGGATATAGGTTTCCCCTTACAAGACCCATCCCTACTTATGCTCTTTCATCCCCACGATGACCAAGCCTGATCATGTTCATCAATCATCCAATCCTTCATCACTATCTACACAGGGAAGGATGAGTATAAGTGTCATGTGGTGCGAGGAGTTTGAATAGCAAAAAAAATAAAAATCATATAGTTTTTACAAAGTGGTTAGAAAATAAATTAACAAGAAAAGGAAAAGGAAAATAAAATAAATACTCACTGAACCTTGAAGCAAGTTCCCTCACCTTTTTCTCTCTCTTTCAAAAGTGTGTTTTGAAAATGTGATGAAAGAATGATGAGGAGCTCTCTTTATATAAGGAATAAGGTGTGATCTCAACCATTCACCAAAGGTCCTAGGTAATTGGATAGCCCATTTCTTGAAAGCCTACACACTTAGGCCTATGTCCTTTATTCAACAATATGAAAGTAAACCTGTTGAGTAGTGATTTTGACGTCAACATAACTTCCTAATTTGGAGTCTGATTGAGAATTCGTAAAAACTATCAATAATAGGACATCACCACACATGTTCTAGGTGCTTGAGAAAATAATAAATTCATCATATAGGCAAATAATTGTCAAGTAAGAGTGGACTTGACACCATTGGTGAGGTTTAGAAGATAGTGAACCTATATGGTGGTGTAATGGAAAAATAGACCTCGTAGCCTATTTACCAAGCCTAGAAAGTTTAGGGGGTTAATGTTAGGTGTAAGGTAATTCACCCCACATGGTGTAATATGAGAAGTACTATTTAACAAATAACTTGTAGGCCAACCAATTAACATTGAGTCAGTGGAGAAGCCTCAATATATACTAAATATCCAACAGATAAATGATTGAAATTCAAACTCTTAATTATCCAACAATAATATAATTAATCAAATAAAGTTTCAATATTTAAATGTAAGTCTATCACAATGGGTAAGTGTCATCAGCAGGTGTATTATTTCTTATAACTATTCACCACTATTCACCATTAAGCATAATTAATTAACTACTACTACACATACAACTTCTTCTCTCATCTACATACAATGAGATATAAACTCACTCTAAATATCTTCATGTTACTATCTACATCACAAGAAGAACATAAGTCTTCTCATTCTTCTTATTATCCAAACTTACTTAAGTATCGGAAGGTCAAAAGTCACCATACCCCGAGGTGGTCCAAGGTCCTAACAGTGTATTCTCTATTCTTAGATACACATGAAGTGAGATGTGCACAAATCATTTATGTTGACAAAAAAGGCATCAATAGTATTGAAATATAATAAGACGATATTCCACCATGAGCCTAATAGGGCATTAGAAGAGATGAAACTATCCACTATACATCTCTACATTATACAACCACCAAAACACATCTGTCACCATCTCCAGTTATAATTCCATTTTTAACCTTACCTAAATAAAAATTTTATAATCACATTAATTAAATAATAATATTATATTTTATACATTTTTTCTTCCACTTTTTATACTTCTATGATCCCTTTTGCAATAAGAATATGACAAAATAAAAAAATCATTTTTTTATTTTAAAAGACTAATTGTCACTTGAAACTTATCTTATAGGGACTTTGAGACCCATTTTCTTATATAATATATAACATGTATTTGGACTAGCTTTCTTAATTTCTTTCTTTCTTTTAGCAACTAAAATAAAAAAATTGATTCTAGTCCTAAATTCAGATCACCTATCCATATGAGCATATATATGAAAAACTCTCTTTATAACTTGTTGTATTGTAACAACTTGTATGGCACAAAATAATGGAATAAAAAAAGATCTGACTATTTTAACAAATAGATAATTATTACATTAATTGTTGTTCTATAAGTTGTTGCAAATAGAAGTGTGAGAATCTGCCAAATTATACTACATTAAGACGTGTTTTGTTTGCAAATCTCTTCAACGTGTAATCATACAATATAATTTGAATACTTGGAAAATATGTGTACATACTATATAATTTGGATACTTAGTGTGTGTGTGTGTGTATATATATATCACTATTACAATATATACATATAGTCTCGAACATTTAGGCTCAGTTTTTTTAAAATCGAGGCCATAGGATTTTAGCCTTGATTATTTAAAAACCAAGGCCATGGGGCTTTAGTCTCGGTTATTTAAAAACCGAGGCCATAGACATACCCTATCAATATTTTACACCACATACTAAATTTATTTATCAACTTTTTTTATTTTTCTTTTCCCTATTTTTTTTCTTTTTTCTCCTATTTTCTCTCTTTTTTATTTTTCCCTCACTCTCGTTTTCTTCTCATCTCTTTACCCCCCAATGCTTTCCCTAGCTTCTCTCCTTTTCTTTTCTATTTTTCCTAGCGCATACCATTCCTCGCAACCTAGCTCTGTTAATGTAGTGGAGATTCCCGTATCGGTCATCCTCTCTGTCGCTCTGCATGTGTCATCGTCAACGACAATGATATCGACCTTTCACTTCTCAAAGTAGTTGAAAAATTGCAAAACATAAAGAATCTTGTTCTCTCCTTTGAATCTGTTCACCTTCTGCTATTGGAGATGTCACAAAGATAGGGATAAATGAATAAGGTTACAAGTTGTACCAGAACATAGGCTTATTGGATCCTCTAATAAAATCCTAATTTTGGACACTCATATAACCTTATGAGGTATGCCATCTCTAGTCTCAAGCTTTTTTCTTGAGCTATGCCTTATTTGTTCATGCACAACTACCTAAGACTTTAACTTTCTCTATGTTCTATGCCTTCAATCGTAACCCTTTTGTTGAGGAAGAAGAAGAGGTTAAATTTCTTTATGCTATTTTTCGTTACATTGATTCAATATTTTGCCACCTATGGTTCATCTTCTGGGTAATGTTAATATTGTTTTATTTTCTTAATATTAATATTAGACCTTGTTATGTGCGGAGGAAATTAAGCATGTTTTTCATTCTGCCATATTATCTGATTGCTTCTTTTGTTTTTCTAAAACTATCTGTAGTTATGTTCTTGATGCAATGAAAGACTTTCATGAGTCAAATGCAGTTTCTAAGAGGACTTCACTAGCTTCAAGGTAAGTGCTACTTTCTTTTCTGTTTTCCTTATAGTAAAATTCACCATAATGGCAATGAGGATCTTGTACATGTTTTGAATTAATATTGACTTTAGATATGAGTTGTTACCATGATTCTACTATTATTTTCCCTACTCATGTTAAGGGCTCTGTTGGGGTTGTTCTTGGTTCGAATAGAGGTGCTAGTACTAGCAATATAGGCTTTGGCTCTATTTAAAGGACTTGGTGTGTTAATCTAGTACTATTTGTTCTAGATAGGCATGGTCTGCCTTCCCTTTCTTTGAATTAGTATGGTTTGAATTTTAAGGTGTTTAACATGCCTTATATCCTTGCATCCTTTAGGGACTAGATCAACTTCACCCTTGGCTTATTTAGCAACCAAATTCTTTGATATAGTCCTCTTAGGATTTAAATCAACTTCAGATACAACATCAATTTATGCTTTAGGCACAACAAAGCCTAACATCCCCATCTGTCAACAATTTGGATAGTCATTAATTAAAAATGCTTCTCAATAGGAGTATGGGTCTTGCAAAGGATAGCTAGTTAAATCCTAATGGTGATGCGTCTAATGTTGGACCCCAATTCCAAATAGGTTGCCTGTATTACCTCTTGCTCATGCAGATATGTTAATCAAGGTACTATTTTTTCTATAGTTAAGGTTGAAAAAGTTGACTATATTTAATCCTCTCAATGTTTCTGCTCATACTGCCATGCATATATTCTCAACTTTTTAGTTACAGTAACAACAACTGCAAAATAATCAACAATATGCGCATCATCCACTTTTTAGTCAACATTTTCAATGTTCAAACCATATCCAATAGCAAGAGAAAATATTGGGAACTGGTAGTGTGACAATGGATGGTGGCATGGCCAGCAGTTTCCAAGGAAACGACCAGGTTAGTGTTTGGATTTTGGGTTAATAAATTATTTTGCTTTGTTACACATCACTATTCTTTTTCCTAACCTTGAGTAGTGAAGTGAATTTGTTAGCTCAACATTGATGCACAATATAAGATCTAATATACCTAATATTTGAGTTATTTTTAGTTTCTTAAATTATAAAAGCTAAAAGTTCTATGTAAGGTCAAGTCTAGCAAAGCAAGCAAGTAATATTTTCAACTTTTCTTGACGTGAGCTTCACTTTTCTCATGCAATATATGTTCCCATATTTTAGATGTTACTAAACCATTTTTTTCCTTTTTAAATAATCTCTTTCTAATTTTGATATTGAATATCATTATCATGCCACAAAGGTATGAGCCTATAAGCCTTTCCGTGTTTTGATTGGAGTTGGAATCTTTTTTTGGTGTGGTTAAAGCTTCTTATTTTGCTACTCCTTGTTTTAGGTTTCAAAGAGTCAAATTGGATGAAAGAGAAAGCAACAGGTTTCATCCTCAGGTCCTGCTAACAACTCAAGAATAGTGAATACAATAGGTCCTTTTTCTAGTTTGTCTTCAACTCTTTCTATTCAGACACCAGGAGATGCTATTTCAATGCCAACTTTGCCCTATAATGGTAGTACTTCATCAAATTATTTGCTAATGTATGGTTCTGAAGGTCTTGGACCACTTGTATCTGCACCAAATCAATTGGTAGGAACATATGTTTTTATTTTACTCATTTAAGTTTTAAGATTATTTTTTATTCATTAATGGTAATTTTTTCTTGAAGTCCCTATTAGATTATTTGAATAGTTAAATTGCAGATTGTTGTTGCTATATTTCTTTGTTCTTTTCATCTAATCTTTTATATGTAGTATATGTTTTAATTTGGAGATTGAAATCCCAGTTTTAGGATATGTGAATGATAAATAGGGAAGACATGCTTTTCTGGTAAAATCTTATTTGCACTTCTTCATGGGAAAAACATCATCATTCAAAGAAAATAATAGAGGATTCTAAAAGTAGGTGCAACCCTAAGAAAACAATTTTTATGGTTCATTCTTATTTTATCTTATGCTATTTCTATTGAACACTATGTTTTGAGTCTCAGAATAGATAAAAATAAATACTATGCTTAAGTTACTTATGATAGGAATTCCTTTTGATTCTTGAACTCACTTGTGATGTTTCTTATTAGTGTCTTTTCCAAATAATAAAGACTATTTATTGTGCTTAAATGAAATTCTTTTATAGTTTAACGTCACCTTTAACTATGGGATAATTAATCGTACAGGTTGTTGTGTATCGTTTTGTTGATGATGGATCTCTCAAAGATAATTTATAGGCACCTAGTGCACCTGAAATTCTTTGTTGATGATGAATTCCTTTCTTTTGCTATTTTCTTTTTCATACTAGGCACCAGGCACTAAGCGCAACAGTATCAGGCGTACCAGCGCACTAGTACCAGGCACCAGGCACACTAGCACCAATGCACCACCCCAAGGTACCAGCACCAGTGCACCACCCTAGCGTAGTAGCCCTAGTGCACCACCCCTATGGTATTTGCCTTTTCTTTACACTTCTGTTGAAGTCATTGAGGACTTAATTATGTTGATTTGAAGTACACTTATATATAAATGCTTGTAATTAATAGTAAAAAATAAGTTTGTAATAATAAGTTTTTTTTTATTTTTTAGTGTATAATAAACTCTTAAAATGTAATTATACTTTTAATTTTAATATATTGTAATTGATAAATTTATTATAATTTGTATTGATTTTTAATATTGTAATTAATAATTGTATTTTTTTAATTTATGCATACACTATGGCTTTCAATAATCGAGGCCATAGACATATCTTATGGCTTTGGTAATTGAAAAGCTGAGGCCATAGACATATTCTATGACTTCGATCTTTCAATAACCGAGGGCATATGGTATGTCTATGACCTCGGTTAAAAAACCAAGACCATAGGTAGCAGTCTATGGTCTCTCTCACTTAGGCCTCGGTTCTTACAACTGTAGTCATAGATTTACGATCACGATTAAAAATCAAAACTATATGTATGTTTTTTAATAGTGATATACACTTTATGTGCTTTACTACATGTCTCATCAATCAAGTGATGTTACAAAGCGTTAACCTAGATTCATGAAGTTATAAGAGTTACACTTTGGACGTTCATGATCTTTTTGATCGTTTATATTATGTCCTATATTGTAAGTTGAAGAATATAGTATGACTAATTTTATTTCACTTAGGTCGCTATACTTTCAAGTTTGAGGATTTAACTTAAATTCATGAATTTACAAAAGTTAAACTTTAGTTCCAGAATTTGTTGAACATTTATATTTATGTCCTAAATTATAAGTACGAGGAATTTAGTATTACTAATTAAGTTGTACTTGGTTATACAAGTGTGATAAAAAGTATCTAAGGTCTACAAGTTTAGGTATCACAATATAACTCTTTTCTTTTGTTTGGGAACTATATAAGTGAACTGAGATGAAAATTTTGGAACTTAATTATAAAAAAGTTTGCGAAAAAAAAACTTATTTTTAGGAGAAAGCAATTATTTCCCATCTTTTGCACTTTTACCTATAAAAATAAGGGGTTAAAATATAAATATTTCATCATGTGTAGATACTTCTGCTATATGTAAGATTCTACTAAACGTTCATGTCCAAAGTGAGCTATAAATTATAAAAATTTACTTAAAAAATAAACACATTTTCTAACATACCAATAAGATGCATCTGATATAACTAAAAGCTTTTAAGTTTTTGGTCCTAATTTTATCCTTTTACCATTTAAAAGAAAATTCAGGAGAAAGAAAATATGTAATTTTTTTAAATTTAAAATTAAATTAAATATAGATGTAATTATTTGCTTATGATCTCTCTTTTTAAGAGGAGAACTTTTCATGTTATGAAATCTTATACACACTGTGACTTACCTTTTGTAACCATTTTTATAATAACTTTACAAGTTCAGCAATGTCATGCATTTTTTTCCTAATAGAAATTGTTAGAAGCACATTTTTATTAGGTTGTATTTTTTAAACACATAATCCTATAAATTACTAAAAAATTCACGTCATAAGTGATAACATCAATAAATATTTTATCCATTTTATTGTTTAAGTTAATTTTTAAGAGAAATTAATATAAAGAGTGTTTGAGTGGTGATCTTGGGTGCTTATGTCCCATAAAACATACAATTCCTTCTTATAAGAATATATTTAAAAGCAATTCCTTCTTATAAGCATATATTTAAAAGATGTGATGGATACGATAATTATAAATAATTAATATTAATTAATTAATAGAAATTAAAACATAATCATTTTTAGATCTTTAGCAAAGGTGAATTATACTTAAATTACTTCTCATAAATTTTTAACAATTTCAATTGTGCTAGTTAAAACTATTGCATTATGATAATTTTTATTTTGTAATGACTAATTAACTCACGCATTCATTAATAATTAAAACTTAAACCTTACATTTCTTACGACACTCTGAGTAGAGAACATAACCACTTAGCTACACATACCTTAGTGCGTCATATTATTTGAGATGGATAAAAAGAAATTATAACAAATAATCATACTATAGAATTTGTTGGAAATCATAATCTCGGTCGTAATTAAATGGGTGATTAAATATTAGCTAGTTGCCTAGATGGCGAGATCAACTTCAAATCCATGATTATCCTATTCCCATGCCAGCAGCTATTCTTTGTTCGGTAATTTGAAGTAGGGGTCAATTGAAGACGTAACCTGTTTGTTTTTGTTCTATCTAAATTCGATTCGAATGGATTTGAAGATTTTGAATCTGAATCCGATACGATGATATAATCTGAACTAATTCGAATTAGAATAGATCGGATTTTTTTTAATCGAAAGATTTTAAATTAATATTAAAATTTATTTATAAATTATTTTCATTTATAAAATATAACATACAAAAATTTAAATTTTAAATTGATATTTTTATAACAAATATTATTATTTATAGTTGCAATTAAAAAAATGAAAAGAATAAAAAAAATATTTATATAATTATTAAATTATTATAAAAATTATATTAATTTTTTAAGATAAAATAATATTATAATATTATTATAGTATGAATAATATTTAAATATAATATATTATAAAATAAAATATGTATTTATTTATAATTTAATAATAATTCGGTTTGAATCGAATTCAGTAAATTATACAACATATCAATTTGAATTCGATCTAAATCTGAATGGATAATATAATTTTTATTTTAAATAGGTCGTATAATTTTCAATTCGTATCTCATCATAAATTTATCAAATTAATTTTATTTAAATATGATGAATTTGATTAATTTTTTTAATTTAAATAAATTAATTAGATTATTTACTCACGAAAAAATAAGAATTACACCACAAATTTTAAGAAGCAAAGCATGTGAATCCAACCAAATCACATTTCCCTTTTCCTTTCTTTTCCCTATTAAATTAGTCTTAACCTTATCTAACCATACGTTTTGAACAATGCCACCTAACACTTAGCAATAGAATATATCCACATATGGTTAAAAGTTCCACTTAAACAATTTAATCTCTAGCTCGATTAACAATACAAATGTTTCCTTTTCACGGCCCCCGTCAGTAGTCAAGATAATAAAAAGATGTGCTAACATTCGAAAGATGGTGAACATGAGTCTAATAAAAGTCAAATTTGATTATTTGTATTGACTGTTTTAAAAAAATTAAAAATAAACTTTTTGATTTTTAAATAAAATAAAATGATAAAAAAATAATTATACATTTGTGTAAAAAGGTAGAATATTTTAACGGATGAAAAATAATTAAAAATTACTACTTATATTAAAATGTTTTACATTACATTTTACTTTTAACTTTCAAACCAAATATATGAATATCTTACTTATTTTCATTTGCAATTCCGTGGAAACCAAATATAAACTAATATAAATTAGGCCTGTTTTAGTAAAGATAAAAAAAATTCATAAAAACCCATGTAAGCATCATAATCACCAACTAAATTAATTGAACGAAGTTGCACTTTTGGGTTCTAATTATCTTCTCCCAAATAAACTCATGAAATGCATGCTTTAAACACTAGACATAATCATTATTAACATAACCCACTTGCCATATATTGTTTCATAAATGATTATAGTTGAACATAATCATCTTCTAAATCTCTTAATTTTTCTCATGTCTAAGAATGAAAGCCTCCAAGAAAGGAAAGAAGCAACAGCTGCTTCAACAAAGTGGATGCAAAGCTTTGTGTTGTAATTGCAGGCTTAGTGTGTCTTCTTCAGAAGAAACAGAGAGCTCTGTTTCTGATAGAATTCCAAATATTTCAAGCCTAACTCACGCTATGGTTCAAGAAAGATTGGAACAAATGATCAGAGAGAGGCAGGAGATAAGAAATAGAGAAAGAAGAAGGCAAAGAAATGAAGGGTCTTCTAAGTTCATTGTTATGGTTGCCATGGAAAAGTGTTCTTATGATCCAAGAGAAGATTTTAGAGAGTCAATGGTGGAAATGATACTTGCAAATCGGATGGAGGAGCCAAAGGATCTAAGACGCCTCTTGAATTATTATATTTCTATGAATGTGAAGGAGGATCATGGTATTATACTCGAGGTCTTTCATGAAGTTTGTACGAATTTATTCTTGTGTTTATAAATGCCATTCATCAACATTGAGAAGATTTTGAAAGTCCTGCAATGTATGCACTATTGAGGTGGTAGGATATCTATGCTATTTTCTTTTGGTTTGATTTTTCCTTTCATTTAGAAAAATTAACCAAAGTTTTGGTAGGAAACTGCACCGAATTAATTCGGCCAAATCAAAATATAATAACTGTTTATTTTTTATTTTTATTTTTTTTTCTGTCAAATTATCGTTATTATTTTTATCTCTTTATTAATTATTTCATTATAAGACATAGTTTCAAGGTTAAATTTAAGCAAAGAGTCAATAATAATAATAATAATAATAATAATAATAATAATAATAATAATAATAATAATAATAATAGAACACATTATCTTCGATGAATGAAAAAAAAATTCACTTAATAAAAAATTTGATGAAACAAAAAATGTATGTACTTTATAAAATAATGTCCTGATATTTATTTATAGATACTATCACATTCATTGCTAAAATTCCGAAGAAACATAAGAGACTGCTAGCATATGCAATTGTATTCTTTGCTAAAAATCAAAATTTGTTATAAGTGCTTTAAGGGTTCGGTGGGTTTGAAATGATTACATTATTGAGTAAAATTTAGAATAAATAACTCTAAATTTACTAATATTATATCCAAATAAATAAACAAATTACGTGTATTATACTCACTATAATACTTTTCAAATGTAACTCACAAATTGAAGAAAAATATAAACACTCGAAGAGAAAGCTCTTAACCTACACTGAAACTAATAATACAAAGACTTATTTGTTTTTGATGGAATGATTAAACCAAATACAAGGTAGGCTATTTATAGTACTTACTATACAATCTACACCACACAAATATAAAACTAAGAAATAATCCTAATCACATAAATATTATCTACACACTTCTCTTTTCTACGACCTTCAACCACTTCATTTATTTCTCTAAATCATTCAACCACTTCATTTATTTCTCAGTATTTTTAATTATAATATTGATGTTGATTTTCAACATACATTATATATGTTTATTTGTAAAATACTTTTATTTTAAACCTACTTTTATTATAAAAAAAAAACCTAAAATTAAAGCTAGGAAATTAGTTTAAACCACATCATTAAAAATACCAACTGAACTGAAAAGCTGAAGAGGATGGACAATATTGGTATCTGTTTTTGTAGCATACGTACACGTCTACTTAAAATTGTAACAGTTATTTGAGGTGTCACTAAACAAATTTAATAAAGGATATTTATGTAATTTCAGCTTGCCCATATGCCATTTTCTTCTTAAAGGTTCACTCGTTAAAAAACATATAAATATATGTTTTGTTCTCGAGTCGAAAACATGATGTAAAGCAGTCACTATTGAATAGGCCAAGTGAAGATATTAGATATCATTATCATCCAGAGAAGCCAATGAGTTTTTTTTTTATCAAATTGAAGTCACTGTTATTCCTTTACATGTTTGCAAGTCAACTTGTGGACAACGAATTTGAATTTGGGTTCTCAAAATACAGGTTCTGCGTTCTTTCTTGTATTTTGCCGTATAAATTAATATTAAAGATCGGTTATTTTATATTGCTTTCTTATTGCCGATTTTGATTTGCAATATACTTTCGGATGTATTTGGGATTTGTGTTTTTTAAGTGGTTTATTTGAATATCGATGTTTGTACTCTTTATTTAGATTTTGATAGTAAATTTTTCTTAAATATGTGTGTAAACTCGTTTTTTATTAAGGTCTTAAGTGGTATGGATCATGTTTGAGAGTTAAGAAAAGCAAAAAAATATGTTATTTTTTTTAAAATTAATCTCTTGTTATATTAATAAGTGTAACCATAATATCTAAAACATAGGACCTATATAGATACCTTTAAAATGTGTGAATCCAAGTTCAAACATTAAAATGTGTCATTTTTATTAGCATCTTATGCTGGATTTAGATAATATTCCTATGAATCCCTTAGGTTTTATGGAACCGTGGTTTATTCATATCTCATTTATCGAGTTCTTTTTGCCTTTCTCAGCTTTAAACTTATGACCTGAACCATTTTAATAACAGATTCATGGAAGTTGTTACCATCTGAAATGATCGGATTCGAGAGTTGATGAGAGCGGAAAAAAATGCGTTATCTCTCATGAGATTAGTCTCCTATATATATCAATCAGATAAAACCATAACACATCGGACGAGAAACCTATTTAAATATCTTTAAAATATAAGAACTCAGATTCAACATCCATTATTATTTATTTGTGCAATTTACACTAGCACTAACTTGGTGTAACTTCCATTCAATTATCAATACAACATAAATTGACCCCAATGGTCTCATCCTTATGACCTCATCAAAATAATTTATGTTTTAGGCATTTCCTATTTCACTAGTCTCAATTTGGCTTGTAAATACAAGTAGCACATAATCCAAATAAAGGACGAAGAAAACTCCAAGGAAGAACCCTTTTCACAACACTAAAAGAGAACTTGAAAGTGCCCAAAAATCCCATGTACAGAGGAAATTGCATGAGGGAAAACACAGTGACTGGTAGCAAAAGCAACACCATAGGTGAGGGTGGCAGTCCAACGTTTTCTCATATGAGCCAATAGTATTTCATTGGCTGAGAATGCCAACATTGTTGTTGCAACAGACAGGGACAAGACTGTAAAACCAAGTGTTAACTTTCGAGGAAGGGAGTGTCGAAAATCTTGAAGATGAAATGAAGAGGTTAGAATAGAGAAGAACATCACCACAGAAGTAAGAGTGCTAATAAGTGAGAGAACGTCCATGATTGAAAACACCACAAAGAAAGGGTCGTGGAGAAGTACTGGAAGGCCAGTTTTGTCATCAACACCACCCGGAACTGAATAGGTTGCAGTAAAGGCAACTCTGACAATTTGTACTGCAATGACTGAGCATGATTCTGAGGTCCGCTTTAGCCAGCCTCCTGCTTCCTTTAGAAGATCTGCATGGGTTCTTTCCAAGAAGCCTTGGGCAGTTTCATTATTATTGTCGTGGTGCATTGGGTAATGGGATGGTATTAGAATCCTCGTGTCCTGTTTATTAACTTCCATTTTACAAAACAAAAGGTTAGGTTTAGTTATCATATAACATAACACTTTTCGTAGTATAATTTTATTTTTAACCCCGTTTAGAAGATAAACATATGTTTATTTTTTTATAACGTGATGAAATATAGGTTCAAAACATCTTTATAAATGCATTAAATATGTCATTATTTTCTTATAACATATTTTAATCGATGTTTACTTTATAATTATGAATATTTATAATCTTTTATTTATAAAAATATATTTATATCAAAAAGTTCATTTAAAGATACGTGTTTAAAGTATCTTTAAAATTTATAAAAATATATAACATATGTTTTATGTTTTTTTATTAGAGGCGCTAAAAATAAAATCAATAAATTGAGTGAGTTATATTGTTAAATTCCATAAAAATCATGTGTCATCCAATTCAAAAAGTTAACACAATGGTCGGAGATATCCATAATTCTTACAAACTCTACTATATTATTATACTTAATCAATGTGCAACCTTAATCACTAACATATGTTTGATAAATATTGTAGGTTTATTAATTCATCAATGTTTGATAAATTAACTCAATAGAAAAGCCTACTTGAATAGTTTTTTGCCAAACAAGAAAGAGAGAATAAGATGAAGAGAATAATGTTTTTGTGTGGTTGAATAAAATTGTGTATTTAGGTTTGTATATATAGTATATTTTGAAGTATTAGTCTTGACCGCTTGATCGATCTAACATATGCTCGATAAATTGAGTATATAGTTCGATCGATCCAGTTAATTATCGATTGATATAGTCAATTAAATAATTAATTCAAGACTTTTTTTTCCATTGAGTAGATTGATTCTCGATTGATCGAGTAGCCTAACCTCAAAATGTTCCTACATGTCTAATATAAAATCTAACGTGCATAAGAATAGAGATATACATGAATTGTGATTGTTGGAGCTCGATAGTTTCTTTTTCTTAAAAATATTCTTGAAAGACACTTAAAAGCTAAAATTACATTTATATGTTTTGTTCACGAATATTACCAATACTCACATAAATCTTACAATCTCATACTTTAGCATATTTGTGTGATAAAACTTCTCTCTCACTACACAACTCCCATTGAAAAAATAAATTTTTACATAGTGGTACCATCCTATGATTCGGTGAAATCAACTTCGTTTGAATCCTAAAAGCTCATGTGTGCACTAAAAGTCAAAAATATAAATACCCAAAAAACTTGTCTCGAAAGACTTATTGTTCATTAGTTCATTGTATATAACAACATAGAATGCAAAGAATATTAATAAGAGTGAACAACCATAAAATAGAAATTAAAAGACGTTACTCCCCTATGGGTAATATTTTAAAAACAAATTCAAACAATTACTCTCCCCCTATATATATTATCAATTAATTATCTCTTACTTTTTATCATACGAAAAAATAATATTATCATAAAAAAATGACAAATAGGTTGATCAAGCAAGCAGTGCATTTAATGATTGAGAGGAGGAGTACACATATAAAAAGCTCAAAATAGAGAGCTAAAAATAATATGTTTCCTATAAGATTTATGAGTGTTGGTACTATTTGTAAACTATTGAGCTCTACGATTACATCTCAAGTATATCTTTGTTCTCATGCACGTTAGATTTCATATTAGATATATAGGAACATGGTGCATATATGTTGCTCAATTGATCGAGGCATGGATAGATCGATCAAGGAATTAATACTTGATCTATTGAATACTAGATCAATAGAGACTAATGAGTAGATCAATCTACTTATTTTAGATTTAATTAATTGTTTCATCAGATTAATTGAGTGACCATGTTCGATCGATCGAGTTAATTCTAGATTGATCGAGCAACCGAGTTTTCAAGTTTGACCTAATTTTTACTCAAGCTAATTTATTTTATCACTATATTATCCTTATATTTTAATGCTCTTTTAAACATTTTCAAAGATAGATTTGTAATAGACCTTTTACCTAGGGTTTGTACTCATGTTATTTAATCATACCATTGGTTCAAAATTTTGTTAACCACACAAAAATATTATTTTCTTCATATTGATATCTCTTTCAATATTTTGCAAAAACTATTGAGATATGATTTTTCATTGAGTTAATGTGTCAAATATTTATGGTTATGTTTGATGAATTAACAAGCCTATAATATTTATGATATTGTGCTTTAAAATGATTGTTCTATGGTTGCTAGTTGATTTTGATTTATCTGATATATTTGTTAAATCATCTAGTTAGGATTATTTATTATTGAATCTACTCTAGAACATACACTTGCACTCGTGTTATTGTGCTAACATTTTAGGTATGGTTGAGCTGATTTGATTGCTTGGGTGACTCAAGTTATTGGAACATTGGTCTGGATCTAGACACCTTTCTTAAAAAGATTATGTTGAAAGAAATGGCTTGTAAGTAAATTACTTGGGGTCATTACCTTGAGGGTAGTTTGAGTCCTAGCCTTGTAATTTGACCTTATTTTTCATAGTGGATAGTTAGGCGGTTCATGGACTGGGGGTTTTTCTCTTAGGTCATTGGTGTGGCATAGATTATTTTCACCTAAAAATCTTGTGTACTAATATGTATATTTCTACATTATTTTATTTACACACAATTGCAAGTTTGATAGTTTTACAAAATTTTAATTTGTCATACTTTGTTGATCTTCTATTCACACACCCTTTAGCTAATTAGGTTTGTAGCTAAAAAATAAACTTTCAATTGGTATCGAAGTCATCACTAGATACACTTAGTATGCTTAAGACATTGTTATGGATCACTTGAGAGTGGGTTCATCCATAACACGTGCTTCTTACTTTGATGGGCCTAATTATCCATATTGAAAGGCTCATATGTAAGCCTTTTTACATCTATAGATGAGTATGTCTAGAACTATGTGATTTATGGTTGGGAACCACCTATAGTTACCAAAGATAAAATAGTCACTCTTAAACCTAGGAACAAATGGATCAATCAAGATAAAACTGCTAGCAATTCGAATCCAAAGAGTATCAATGCTATTTTTAGTGTTGTGTCTATTGATGAGTTTCGTCCTATTTCTAATATTGATACTACTAAGCATGCTTGAGATATTTTAGAGATTGCCTATGAGGGAATCACACAAGTTAAACAAACTAAACTTCATATGTTTGGTTGTTAATTTGAAAATCTTAGGATGAAAGGAGAAAACTTTCTCTGAATTTTATATTAGATTATGTGATATTACTAATACCTCTGCAAATCTTAGAGATAAAATTAATGATTTTAAGATAGTTTGAAAGATTCTATGCTCATTACCAAATCACTTCCATGCAAAGGTCATTACCATTGATTAAAACAAGGATGTGAACAACATCAAAATAAAGGAACTCATTAGCTCACTTCAAACCTTTGAGATGAGCTTTCAAAAATCTCCAAAGAACAAAAATATCGCTTTCAAAACTGTTATGATTAGAGACAGTGACAATGATGATGAAGAACTAGTACTCTTAATCAAAAGATTGAACAAAATCCTTAACAATAAGAATCCTTGAAATACAGGACAATCAAATTATCAAAAGTATTAGAATTGGAGAGAACTCAAATCTATCAGATCTAATGGTAAGAAATCTAAACCCATTGGACTTCAATGTTTTGAATGTATGGATTTTGGTCACTTCGTAGCTAATGGTGCAAACAAGAACCACCAAACTGGAAGAGCTTTCAATGCTACACTTATTGACTCTAAAAGTGATAATGATAATCCAATTGAATCATAAAATTATGGCACCAACTACTAGGCATTTACTACAACTGTTGGTGGATACTCCAATAAGTCTAACATTGATTCAGATGATGAGGAAAATGATGCTAAATTTATATTCAAGGAATTTAATGTCACTAGTATTGAAGAAGTATTCATAGATTATGTAAGATACAAAATAGAAAAAGATAGGTTGTGTATAGAAGTAACTAAACTAAATGACAAACTAAAATCCTATTAAATAAGTTTCTCGGCACTAAAAAAGAGAAACTTAATTTGTTTGAGTGTATTAATAATCTAAATTTGCAAAAATATGCTAATGACAACTAAGGCAGTTGATTTTCAACCCAAAGATGTACAGAAATCAAAATTCAAGAAAGTTTAGGTTAGGAAAGATTGTCTCTTTACGATTACTTGACCGTCGTTTATTGTTCACCTAGATACTTTTGTTTGAGTGATTAATTGACCCTAGATGATCATCTGTCTTTTGTTTATTTTTATTTTTATTTTTAATAATGTTTTTTTAATTTAAAAAAAAGAAGATAAAAAATAAAAGGAAGAAGTAGACATGATTTAACATTAACATGATCGTCACATATTTCATTCATATTTATTTTGATTGGATATACATTATACAAATAGATATTTTGACTTGTGCATTTACATATTGTTCACATCTAGTAATCGATGTTGACATGAACTTATTCACACACTTATTGGAAACGTACATATGTATGAAGTTTATGATCGATTTTGTGAGATTTTAGGGAGTGAGTAAACCTTGATTGCAAAGTTATTTTTGAGATCTATTTTTCATTTTTTAAAATGCTATTATAGAGAGACACCTAGTTTTAAGAAGTTTACCTACTATGATGTGTGATGCTATCATAATGAACGAAAATGGTTACCTTATAGCTAGTGTGAAAATCATCATACTATGATTTTGACTCGTACATATTTTCCAAAAAAACAATATTAAAGAAAAAAGAAAAATACAAAAAATTTTCATGCACGAAAAAAATAGCCACAAATGGTTATACAAAAAGAAAATAAATAATCAATACCTCACAAAAAAATAAATAATAATATAAGAGGGGAAATAAAAAATATATATAGATTAAAGTTTTTTTTCTTGGTAAGTAAATTTTATTTTGTGCAAGATGAATTTTACTATAATTTTCATGATAAGTGATACCATTTCCTTTAAATTCTTCATAACTAATCATAAATGAACTAATTGATATATTGTTATAGTTTCAATATTTATATCACTTTTGATGACTATCGATATGTCACTATATGTGTTAGTAAGTTTGTGTGACTTGTCTCCACATATTTATGTTGTCAATAGATAGTCACATTTTGAACAAAATTAATTTCATAATTGTGTATACTGTTGTAGTCATGTTAAGCTAAGTTTACTACCCTCAATTAAAAAAATTATTATATATATTGGTTTTTATAAATTTTTTATTCTAATTTATTCAGAGGAGTCATAGAACTTAAATGAAGTTTATTTACTTTTGGGAAACATATTGATTTTTACTCTTTGTTTTGATTGTTTAGAGTTTTTTAGAATATGTACTCCTCTGTTTAGGTATTAAATACATTGTATACTTGCTCAACCCATTTTCTTTGTTTCATAATTATTTTGTTTATTTTGTAGGATAAAAAAGGGAAGAAAATTAAAACTTTAATTGAAAAATCTATAAAAAAGAGAGAGCTAATTTAGGGGGAGCACTTTGGAGATATTACACATATGGGAGCATACTTAAATTTTCTATCTTTTGATTACTCACCCTTATAAACATTCTTATCTTTTTTATTGTTATATACACTAAACTAATAAATAATGTGTCTTTCGAGACAAGTTGTTAGGTGTCTATGTTTTTTGTCTTTTAGTGTAAACATAAGGTGTTAAGATTCACACAAAGATAGTTTCATAAGATCATTGGATATTTCCATTATGTAAAATTAATTTTTTTCCTACAAGTGTTATGTAGCGAGAGAAAGTTTTGTCACACGAAAATGAAAAGGTGGAGATTGTAAGGTTTATGAGTATTGGCGATATTCGTAAACAAAACATTTTAATGTAATTTTAATTTCTAAATGTGTCTTTCAAGAATATTTTCAAGCAGGAAAAACTATTAACTTTCGTTGATCACATCTCAAGTATATCTATGTTCCCATGTATGTTAGATTTCATATTAGAAACATAGGAATACGATGCATATAGGTTACTCGATCGATCGAGGCATGATAAGATTGATCAAGCTTAATCGCCTAGCTAAATTAATTTTTACATAACAAGATCAATCGAGGAATTAATACTCGATCAATAGAGCACAAATCGATCAAGATTGATAAGTAGATGGATCCACTTATTTTAGATTTAATTAATTGTTTTACTAGATCAATTGAGCTTAACTAAATTGATTGAGAAGCCATGTTCTATTGATCGAGCTAGTTCTAGATTGATCGAGCATCCAGGTTTTCAAGTTTGGCCTCATTTTTACTCGAGCCAATTTAAAACTCTTTTAAATATTTTCAAATACATATTTGTAATATATCTTTGACCTAGGATTTCTAATCATGCTATTTAATCAAAACATTGGCTCACAATTTTGTTAACCACACAAGATATTTTTTTCATCTTAATATCTCTCTTACTAATTTTCCAAAAACTATTCAAGTAGGAATTTTTATTGAGTTAATTTGTCAAACATTTGTAGTTGTGTTTGTTGAATTAACAAGCCAGACCGAATTTGTGATATTTTGCTTAAATTGATTGTTCTAGGATTGTTAGTTGATTTTGATTTATCTGATTTATTTGTTAAATAATCTAGTTAGGATTATTCAGTTTTGTGTCTACTTTATTACATACACTCACACTTGTATTATTTGCTAACATTTCAGATACTGGCTGAATGACTTCAATTACTTGTATGACTCAAGTTATCAGAAGTTAATCCAAATCTAGATCTAAACACCTTTCTTGTAGAGACTATAATGAAAACAACAACTTGTATTACTTGAGGGCATTACCTTGGTGGATACTTTAAGTCTTAGTCTTTTAATTGGACCTTATTTTTCATAATAGATAGTTATGTGGCCTATGGACCGACGATTTTCCTCTTAGGTCATTGGTGTGACCTAGATTGTTTTAACCTAAAACTCTTGTCCGTTAATCTTTATATTTTTACATTACTTTATTTACATGCGATTACATATATGACTGTTTTGTAAAATTTTAATTTATCATACTTCAACTGATATTTTATTCACCCACCCTCTAGTTAATTAGGTCTATAACTAAAAAAGAAACTTTCATTTCCCAAAAAATGAATAAACTCTCCCCTAAGTTCTACGATTCCTCTAAATATATTAGAATAAAATAAATTTCATAAAATTATATATATATATATATATTGAATTGTACGATTCCTCTAAATATATTATAATAAAACAAATTTTATAATATATATATATATATATATATATATATATATATATATATATATATATATATATATATATATATATATATATATATATATTGAATTGAGGGTAGTAGACTTAGCTTAATATGATTACAACAGTACACATATATGATGAAATTAATTTGATTCAAAATGTAACTTTTCATTAACAACATAAATATATGTAGACAAAACACACAAACATACTAACACATATGGTAACATATCGACAATCACCAAAAGTAAAATATGTGTTGGAACTGCAATAAGATATTAATTTGTTCATTTATGATAAATTATGAAAGATTCAAAGAAAAGAGTATCACATAGCATGAAAAAATTACAGTTGAATTCATATTTACACATAATAAAATTTTACTTACTATGAGAGAACTTAAATAACCTTTTTTTCTCTTTTTTTGTATACCCTTCTTGTATTTTTTTTTTGTGAGGGATTGGTTATTTATTTTATTTTTATATAACCATTTGTGGCTCTTTTATTTTGTTTATGCAAAAGCTTTTGTATTTTTTTGTCCTTTAATATATTTTTAAGGAAATATGCACAAGCCAAAAGCCTAGTATGATGAATTTCATACTAGTTGTGCGGTAGTCCTCTTAGCTCACTGTGATAGCTTCACACATCACAGTAGGTAGCCTCTTAAAACTAGTTGTCTCTATAGTAGAATTTTAGAAAGTGAAAGATAGATCTCGAAAAAAATTTTGCAGTCAAGATTAGCTTATTTCCTAGAATCTAACAAAATCAATCATAAACTTCAATCATGACATGCATATTTGTTCAATGAGTAGGTTTTTGTCAACATCAATCATCAGATGTGAAAAATATGTAAATGCACAAGTCATAATATCCATTTGAATACTATATAATCAATTAAAATAAATATGAATGAAGTCTATAATGATCATGTCAATGTTAAAATATGTCTACTTCTTTCCTTTTTTTTTAACTAAAAAATCAATAAAAAGGAAAAAAGAAACTAAAGATGTTCACCAATGGTCAATTAAGCACCCAACCAAAAGTATTTTGGTGAATAATAAATAATGGTCAGGTGATTGGAAAGAGACAATCTTTCCTAATCCAAACTTTCTTAAATTTTGATTTCTTTATATGTTTAGGTTGAAAATCAACTACTTTGCTTGTCATTGGTATATTCTTGGAATTACCTTTGGATTTCCCATTCATCCTAAATGAAGATGTAGTATGCATGATAGGATGATGGTAATTAGTACTAGAATTAAAAGTGTTGAATTTTTCATACCTCTTTGAACCAACAACTTCATGCTTTTTAGTAGAATTTTTTAACATGTTATTATAATTTTCATTCATCATAGAATATGATACAACATGCATAGATAGATGATGGTTATGAGTCCTATTATATGAAGCATGGAAAGTATAAGAAGATTTAGGAACATTCATCAAAAATCTAAATTTGGACCTAATATGACCTTTCCTACTATAATGATGATAGATAAGCATAAACTTGATAAGATTTGCAATCACACATGTAACTGTTTTTTTATGTATAATGAGTACTATTCGAAGTAGGGTTATATGACTATACATATGTGATTTTTGTTTTTGAAGTTGTATGTGTAGCTTGTGAAAAAGATGGGTTTAAGGGTCTTACAAACTCAGTTATTTTTGAAGATGATGATAGTGATCCATTTTGATTCTATCTTTTTATACCTTTTCCTTAATGAAAGGTGACAAAAAAAATAGGTCTTATTATTCCTACATGTTAGTAACATTCCTTTGATACTTCAAAAGAAGCCCCTAAGAAAAATCTTTTTCTTTCTACCACACTATCATCTCTTATAGAATAATGATCTCATAAAATATTGCTAATTATGATTCACTCATTTCGTTTAAGACGCGAAATTGGAATGCTTTTCATTTTTTTCTTCAATCATTGATAAAAACCAAAGGGTCAAGTTTAATCCAAATTAATCACTTTGACTTACTATTTTTACGTATATTATAAGTAAAAAAATAATAGGGACTAGAATGAACAGTGCAATACAAATAAATGCAAAAATATTTACTTCCATAATAGCATTATTTCATTTTTGTTTAATTCGTAATAACTTGGGATTTAATCCTATAGAGATGATAAAGATTTTGTCTGTAAATTCAATGGGATGAATTACATCCCGATGTAATCAAACCGGATTAATATCATGAATAATAATATCTAAGCTATCAAATCGATTCATCATCAAGAATTAAATAGTATAACATAGGAAGACCTTTTTACCCATATCGAATTCAAAATTGGATTCCAGATCCAATCAAAAAAGACTTTCATTTCTATTTTCATTTCATATTATTTTATACAACCTACCACCTTCTGTGTACAATCATATGATGAAGTATCATCTAAATGCCTTTATATTTACCATTGATTCTAAACAATAACAAAGAAATAATCCAAATTCAAAATGAAAAAAGGGGGATTTCCATTGGAAATGAAATTCTTTTATTTGTACCACCCTTCACAAAAAAATGGAGAGATGAATTGATGTATTTTTTATTGGATCTGTCAGGACTGACGGGGCTCAAACCCATAGCTTCTGCCTTGATAGGGCGGTGCTCTAACCAATTGAACTACAATCCCTTGGAAATAAAATTGAAATATTCCATATTCTTCTTATTTTATTCAAAGACTTTTGATTTCAAATTAGAATTGTCATGTTGTAACAGAGAAGCAAACGATATATCCATATA